>CM075764.1:89052824-90252824 GCA_037974665.1 Ehretia macrophylla
TTGGTGGAGAAGGGGAGTCAAACGTTTGGTTGGAGAACTGAAGAAGAGATAGAGAAGAGAGAGGCAAGAGAGATGAAACATAGGAAAGGGAAGAGAAATTGATTATTGTTAGACGAAAAGTCATCCTTTGGAAGATAAGTATGACATTAGCAAGCAGTTTAGTAATGAAATTCTTGATAAATTACAACTGGGGCGCAATGTAATTTGAAATGATTTTGAGGACCAACCTTTAAAAAAATGGGATTTTTTTTCTATATTTAAGGGAGGCCTGTTTTTATATCACTTAAAATGTTACATATGAGAATTGATCTCGAAGTTTTTCATATCTAAAGCAAGAATAAACCAAATGGTCTGAAATGATATCATTTTTGTTTAGCTCTTGGTATTTGGAAAATTCTTGGAAACGTCCAAGAGTCTGGACGTTTCTAAAATGTCCCTAATTCCCAATGCATTGGGATGCATTGGGCGTGTATTGATGCCAACAACCCAATTGCATTGGAAAATGTCCTAACGCAATTAGGTCGTTTTGAAGAATGACCCTTGTATTTTTCAATCTGGCCAACTTGGATATCTCTACTGTCACATCTAGTCATGTCCGAAAAGCACTCTATATTGTTTTTGACATTTTTTTGTTTGGGCAAATTTCACAAATAATCTCTGTTGTTTATATTTAGTCTTTATTATTTTAGACGTCATGCAATTGGTCTCTATTGTTTATAAATATATCACTATTAGTCCTCATTGTTTATATTTTGTCTCATTTTAGTCCTTATTATTTTAAAAATCAACCGATTGGCCTCCATTATTTACAAATGTATCACAATTAGTCCCAATCGTTTACGTTTTATCCTATTTTAGTCCATAATATTTCAAGGACTAATAGTGATATATTTGCAAATAATAGAGATTAATATTGATATATTTATAAATAATGAGGATTAATAATAATTTATTTGTAAATAATAGAGACCAATTACGTGATGTTTGAAATAATAAAAATTAAAATGAAATAAAATATAAATAATAAGGATCAATTGTGTGACTTTTAAAATAATAAAAATTAAAATAGGACAAAATACAAATAATGGAGACTATTTGAGAGATTTGTTCTTTTCGTTTCATGCCTCCACTTCTATTTTCTTTGTCCTCTTTTGTCATGTCAAATCATTCTAATCACTTTGCATTAACCCCCTGTTTGGATTGCACAAAAGAAAGGAAAGGAAATGAAAGTGGAGGAAGAAAAATAAAAGAAAGAAAATAAAATAAATTATCTTGTTTGGATTGCAAAAAAATAATAACGGAAATGAAATGAAAGAATTTTATGATCTTTTGTTTGGATTGGAGAAGAAAAGGAAAAATAACGATAATTTTAAATGTAAAATTACTTAAGTACTTTTTTTATTTTTATAATAATAAAATATGTAGGGATAAAAAAGACTTTTTACAACAAAATCTTTCATTTCCCTCTAAAATATCCCAATTTGTAAGGATTACAAAATCCTTCTCATTAAAAAAAATGGAAGAGTTTTGGAACCTTTCCATAACCTTTCTCTCATTTAAAATTTCAATCCAAACAAAGAGAGAGTTTCATTATTCCCTCCCTATCTTTTTCTTTCCTTTACAAAGTCTAACCTCCTAAAATAGAGAAAAAAAATAGAGAGACTGTTGGAGTTAGTCTTAGATCCACCAATATATATATATATATATATATATATATATATATATATATATATATTTATTTATTTATTTATTTATTGAACTAGTAGTATATTTCAAGAATTTATTCTATGCAAATCAGCATCTTTATCTCTCACGAAATGTATAATTCTTGATTCCTTTTTGGTTTCATTCTATTCTACTAGTAAATCTTTCTAAATCTACAAAAATTCTTCATTGCTGCAAATGTATTATGCTGCCAAAAAATATAGAAAAACGAACGGGAAAAGGAAAAAGTACAAGAAAGGAAAAAGATAAAAAAAAAAGATACAAAAGTCATTTTACACTATTTAACAGGAAATAATACATTTCACGTAAAGAAATGAGAGAATCAAAACAAAAAACTCTGAACAATCACCTTCGAGGATGTCTCACTATTTTATCTTTTTTTTTTTTAAACTACAATGGAATGGAACTAACGAAGCAGCTGCCCAAAGTTTGGCCCACTTTCACTCTGTTGGTTTTTCGGAATACCTATTTGAACAAGTCAACTAATAAGCCAATGGTCCAACAGTTCCACTAGTCCGGGAGTAATGATAGAATCTTAGCCCGACTCTGAACTCGTTTCTGATGAATCATCCTACGTTGATTTAGCTTATTTCACTTTTGTTTTTTATTCATGCAGCGAGGTTGTCAATCACGACTTTCTGTGCATCTTAGCCCCCTCATGCAACATACAGGTAGCCTCTCTCGCTTATGAATCCTACCGTTCATTCTGAAACTACCAATCACTAGTCGTGAAAATCAAAGCTCTCTCCCTCGTTTGGTATAGCGAAAGGTCAACGTCATACATATTGTCACCAGATAGCTAGCAGCAAGTGGCCCATTCGATTAAAGTCTAATCGCAAACGCCAATGGTGCTCACTCAAAGTTAAGTTGATTTTACTTGACCGTGTCTGTTTCAACTTCACCCTAGACTCCTATCGTGTATGATTTCTCTTGATTGGCATTCCTTAGTCTTCAATGGTGGAGAAAAAGAAGGAATTGTTGACTATACGAGAATTCCTCCATCCATCTCTCTTAACTAACAAAAAATAGAAATGGCACATTGATTAGATTACGTGATTCGAGCAATCTGCAGTAAGTTTCTTAAACACAATCCATCATGATTCGATAGAAACTGCTTGTAATCTTCAAAATTATTTTGGTAAGTTTATATAAATTATGGTATAGTAACAAAACAAGACAAGTAAAATGGTTACCTACATACAGTATTCTTCTAAGGTTGGCTTCAATAAGTGCTCTAAAATGGTAAAATGTCCATATATAGGGAAGCTATTGGAGATTTTGATTTCTAACAGCTTCCTACAGATTCTATACTTTGTAGGAAATTCCTACAATCAATATTCAACATCTCCACATGTGGAGATGCTGAAACAATTTTCTATCCATTCTCTAAATTTATCTGACACAGAAAAAGAGATTAATTAAATGTAAATAAGCTGTTAGAGTGAAATTGAAATAAGGATTCTCTGAAATAAGAGATTGATTAAATGTATAGAAGTTGTTGGAGTGAAACTCAAATAGGAAATCTCTAGATATAAAGAATTTGTCCAAAATCTCTATATATAAAAAAAAATAGAAAAGTTGTTAGAGTTAGTTTAATATGGACTATACTTGAGATTTTACTTAACAATTAAAAAAAAAAAAAGAGGGAAGAAATTGACCAAAAAAAAAAGGGAAGAAAAACAATTCATCAAATTACGGAAATACCCAAGTTTGCGCCTTTTGTTAACATGGTTTTAGTATTCTTCAAATCAACAAACCATAGATAGCCTAGGGTTAGAACCTCCGAGGACTTGGCATATATGGTTCTTCAAGGCATGACTGTTCCTCATCCACGGAGGATCTCACTTTTCAGTGAGCTAATTTGTTAGGCCTCAAAGTTTTGAAGATCTCAACTCAACTTTGAAGAAAATCAAGAGATCATTAGCAATGGTGAGGTAAGTGAGTGAGCTTTTGTCCACTTTGTGAATCTTGGGGAAGTGATACACATTGTAGTGGGGTCGGTGAATTTGTTTGGGGGCAGTCTAAACCCTACATAGCTTTTGATGATGAAATCTGAGTTGATTAAGAAAAGCCTTTCATTAATTTCTGTCCACTTCCGTAAACTCTTATTATATATCTCCTGTTGTAGCTTGAATTTGTTGTAGCTTTTCACCAAGAAAATTGTGTAAAAAGAGTTGTCTTTCAAATTATGCGTCCAACATTGAACAATGGCACGATATGACTTTTGGGTTCTAAGGGTGGTTTATGTTTGAGTAATTTATCTTTCAAGATTCTCATCCCATAAACCCTTCATCTTCCCCCACACATTACCTAGAAAAGCGATCAGAAACCAATAATTTTCATTCTGTCTTTAACCTCTAAATTTCCCTATCAAAGTGTTTCCCGCCCATGAACCCTCATGTTCCCCACATAAATGGGCAAAGAAGAGTTTTTGTGAAGGTTTTGTGAATAAAAGTTGCATTTTGAATATGACCCAGTCGTTTGGTTTTCTGTTTTGAAAGTTAAGTTACTTGATTATTTCTATACTAGCAAGTTTCTACATGGTTTCAATTGTTAGATCCACCAATTTAGTCATCAGATATATATATACATATACATATATATATATATACATATACATATATATATATACATATACATATACATATATATATATACATATATATGTGTGTGTGTGTGTGTGTTATTGAACTAGTAGTATATTTCAAGAATTTATTCTATGCAAATCGGCACCTTTGTCTCTCACGAAATGTATAATTCTTGATTCCTTTTTGGTTTCATTCCATTCTGCTAGCTAATCTTTCTAGATCTACAAAAATTCTTCATTGCTGCAAATGTATTATGCTGCCAAAAAATATAGAAAAACGAACGGGAAAAGGAAAAAGGACAAGAAAGGAAAAGATAGAAAAAAAAGAAGGATACAAAAGTCATTTTATACTATTTTAACAGGAAATAATACATCTCACACGTAAAGAAATGAGAGAATCAAAACAAAAAACTCTGAACAATCACCCTCGGAATGTCTCACTATTTTATCAGTTTTTTTTATAACTACAACGGAATGGAACTAACGAAGCAGCTGCCCAAAGTTTGGCCCACCTTCACTCTATTGGTTTTTCGGAATACCTATCTGAACAAGTCGACTAATAAGTCAATGGTTCAACAGTTCAACGGGAGTAATGATAGAATCCTGTTATTCATTCTAAAACTACCAATCACTAGTCCCAAGAATCAAAGACGTCATACATATTGTCACCTGATAGCTAGCAGCAAGTGACCCATTCGATAAAGTCTAACCGCAAACACCAATAGTGCTCACTCGAAGTCAAGTCGATTTCACTTGACCGTGTCTGTTTCGACCGTGTCTGTTTCAACTTTACCCTAGACTCCTGTCGTGTATAATTTCTCTTGATTGGCATTCCTTGGTCTTCAATGGTGGAGAAAAAGAAGGAATTGTTGACTATACGAGAATTCCTCCATCTGTCTCTCTTAACTAACAAAAAATAGAAATGGCGAATTGATTAGATTACGTGGTTCGAGCAATCTGCAGTAAGTTTCTTAAACACAATCCATCATGATTCGATAGAAACTGCTTGCAATCTTCAAAATTATTTTGGTAATTTTATATAAATTATGGAATAGTAACAAAACATGACAAGTAAAATGGTTACCTACATACAATATTTTAATTGGGTCTTAACTTTCTTCTGTTTCTGCTGCATGCAGTATTTTGGTCATAAAGATGCACACGTGACATGCTGGAGCGAACCTCAGAAAGTGCCTAAATGCTTCTTGTCATGCTTTCAGAGAATAGTAATTCTTGAATTCAAGGGACTGGAAGATGAACTTGCAATGGTAGCTTATATTCTGAAGAATGCTAAAATCTTGAGAACAATGACAATACAGGTTAAAAAGACACTTGACATTGAGGCTAAATTTCAGTTGCTTTAGAAGATATCAAAGTTTTCCCGAGAATCTAAAAAATGTGAAATTGCATTTTCTTGAGATTGCCTGAACAATCATGTGTCCATCTTCTCTTTTCTTAGTGAAATGGGAAAAGGAATAGATGCACCATATGTTGACGAGATATGCAGATTCAGACAGCACAAAACAATATTTGTAAAAATTTACATTTGTTCACAAAGCTGCATGCATATTTTTGCCTTTTGCACTTGATACATCTGCTGCCAAATTTCCATATGTTATGACTTACAAGTATGTCCTGATTGATATGTGTGTTAGCTAAGATACTTATTCATTATGTTATAAGTTTAACTTAATTAAAGATATCTGATAATGTGTATATGTCTTACAAGATGTTGAATATGATTTTTCCATCTATCAAGATCTTCACTGCATTTTTTAAATAAGGTCGATGTCTATGTGAACATGAATTTTCTGTTTGTGAGTTAGAATGTTTCCTACTTAGTCAAAGTAAATTTAACCATTTGCACATCCAATATTTATAATGTGGTGGTGTATACCCGTGACTAACACCATAAGAATATAATACATACACACACGGACGACTTCTTTGCAGTTATGTCATGAAGAGTTATGTTGTTGCTAGTACGACATTTTTCACCAGAATGGGTGACCTACTGGAACCATCTAAGGAAGAGCTTAATTAATGGAGTTAGAAGCTTTGAAGTCTATCTTGTAATGGTAAAATAATTGGAGTTTGGCTGCAAATGGTAGCCATTTGTTTGTCCAATGGCTGGTTCTGTAGGTGATTTTAGTTCCAAGGTACATGACAATGAACTTACATTCTTTGATTCCATGGATTTGGCATATTTGTTCTTCAAGGCAGGGTTGCTTCCTCCATAAAATTCCTTTTTAGGTTAGTTTTGTTGAAAATTTAGGATCCCTTGCGTCAAACCTTTAAACTCTTCGAAAGTACTCTTTCAATCGTCCATTGATAGGAATAAATTTGTTTGGGTAGTCTCAACCTGCATAGCTTTGTTGATAAAGTCTGAGTTGATTGAATCAAAAGCCTTCATTATGTCCACTTCCATAAGCTCTCATTATTCCTGTCTAATCAAAATATTGCGCTTAATCTTTATTAGGATGAATGATAATTTTAGGGTCTAAACTTGATTTTTCATATATTATTAAGGGCATGGATTTCAAAACATTAAACAGGAGTCAAACTTTGGAAAAGGGATATGTATATACTATTAATCGCAAAATATTAAATTAGAATTACTTTAACCCCGCAATGTATGTAAAATATAATACTTTACCTTAATGCTTATTTTATACTATTAACGTCCTCCTGTGATTTAGTTAACAAACATGCCCCTTATAGTTTTAAGAAAGTATATGAATATTCGTAAATACCCTTTCTTTTTAACACTTTGGGATGCCCCAAACACTTGCTTGTTTGGATTCATTTTTTTAAAGGAAAGGAATGGAAGGGAAGGGAAGGGAATAAGGAATCCTCTCTTTGTTTGGATTGCAATTTAAATTAAAGTAAAGGTTATGAAAGGGTTTCAAAATCTTTTTATTTTCTTTAATTGGAAGGATATGGAATTTTTTGAAAAGAAATGGAAGATTAAAGACAAAAAGTCTTTATTGTCCCTAAGTTTTTTTATTTTATTTTATTTCCACAATTACTCTTATTACATCATAAATCTTACATTATTTCAAAGGACACTCAAATAATTTTTTATTTAAAATTGTCATTTCCTTTCCTTTCCTTCTTCAATCCAAACAAATAATTATAAATTTTTTTCTCTCACTTTTCATTATTATTTTATTACAAACTTCATTTATTTTTCTTCCTCTAATTTCCTGTCCTTTCCATTCCTTCGTGCAGTCCAAACACTATGTTTAAAGAGAAGAAAAACGAGTTAATTTTCCAATTATGCATCGAACATTGGAAAAAGGGAAGTAGATAGTTTGTTTGGGCGCATACCACTTGTGAGATTCTCGCCAGTCACCCCCCGGAAACCCTTCATCTTCCCCACATAAACAACTAACCGTTGTTTACTCCTCTTTTCTTGCCTGATAACGGTTGCCCCCAATAGTATCATTCAATAAGGGATTTCAAATGTCTATATGGTTAATTAGCAAAATTCAAGGCCGAGTATTGGGGTTATTACACTCAACCCAGAAAAGCTCTCAAAATCCAAGAGCTTCCATCAAAGTGTTACCACCACTCTGGTCAATATGTCATGGCTTGCAAGATCTTCTGGCCATAAGCGCCAACAAGATTCAAATGATGCTGATAGGATTAGCAACTTGCCAGAATCGGTTCGTTGTCACATACTCTCATTTCTTCCAACGAAGGAGGCTGTGGCCACTAGCTTGCTATCAAAAAGGTGGAAATTCCTCTGGACAAATATCCACAATCTCATCTTCAGTGATTGTGTTGATTTCACCAGCTGGTTGAATGGGTGTGACGCAAAAGACGGGAAGATTAAGTATGCACATTTTGTTAACATGGTTTTAATACTCCTCAATCAACAGACCATAAACAAGTTTTCTCTTGAGATGTATGAATATAGTGAGCTGTACGATGTTACTACTTGGATAGCAGCTGCAGTTGCTAGGAAAGTTAAAGTGCTTGAGTTTTGTATGAACACTTCCTCCACGTCTGATCCACGCATTAAGTTGCCTTGTAGTCTTTTCACTTGTAAGAGACTAGAGGTTCTTGTTTTAAATGGTATGATTAGTCTCAATGTCCCAAGCTTGGTTTGTCTTCCAAATCTCAGAACCCTTAATCTTGTATATGTGATTTACGAATGCGATGAATCTGTGCGTAACCTTATATCTGGCTGTTCATCGCTGGAGACTCTTTATATTCTAAGAGATGTATACGACAATGTGGTCACCTTTACCATATCTTCTCCTACTTTGAGAAACCTCACCATAGACTTTTACGAAGATTTCCCCTTCCCTGAAGAGCTCAACTACAAGCTTGAGATAAATGCTCCTGCACTTAGATACTTTCATCTATCTGACGCTTTGTCGAGGGACTTCTCTGTTGAAAACTTATGCTCGCTAGAGGAAGCAGATGTTCATACTGGAGTTCTAACAGATGACGAAAATGTTCCGCTAATCGGCTATGATCATTATTCCAAAGCCATAGTTAAACTTCTTCAAGGAGTTCATAACGTCAAGCATCTATCTTTAAGTGTTGATATTCTCGAGGTAAACTGCTAATTTTTTATCCTACATTATTGTTATTCAAGTGACTTAATTTGAAATTTTTCTTAAGTTTCTACCAAGTTTTAGCTGACTCATGGTTTGACCAATGAAGTTCTTCTTATGAATCGATCAGGTTCCAGGGGAATGTTGATCTTGTTACCCTACTTACGAATTTAAACAAATAGAACTCTGATCTGTAACTACTGATATGACATTGCTTTACCTATGTTACTCAGTTTTACAACTAATTTGGCTCTTAAGTATAACTCTCTTGACCAATTCCACAATGGATGTTGAAAACCATACTTGCTGCCAGTCATAAACATGAGCTATTGTATCTCATTTATCTAATAAGTATGATTTCCTTCTTCACTGTGAAGATCTCGATCACGCTTGAGATAACCTTTAATACCTCAATTGTAATGAATATTTTTCTCTCGACTTTTTAGTAAAAAATTCCCCCTTAGTTGAAGTGAATGCCAATCTCTGCATCAATAGATTGTATTTCTAATGTTATTTGTATAAGCGAATTCACATTGTAAAATTTCTTAGCTCAAGAAGTTGTGTGTTAGCTGCTAATTTTTTATTTGGATCTGCATATTTGTCTGCACGTGGTGGATATACGATGTCTGCTGCCTCACGTCTTAGATATTTTCTTGCATAGTATCCTCAAAACTATTAATATGGGACATAAACACAGTTTTATTTCTTATTTATTCTATTATTTTTCCTTCGATGAAGGCTCTTAGCCATGCAGGTGTGTGCCCTAGCTTTCCAAGACTAACTCTTTTAACAGTGAAAGCCAAATGCTGTAAATGGGATTCACTGCTAAACTTGGTTGAAGGCTCGAACAAGCTAATGTTTCTTAGCTTTTCAAAGGTCAGAAAAAACCCATGAAGAGAGAGAAGGGAAGGGGGGTGGTTCTTTCTTAATCGGTAAAGTTCTTAAAGTATTTGCCTTTTGTTGGTATAGGATTTTGATCATAACGACACACATGTGACAAGCTGGAGCAAACCTGAGAAAGTGCCTATATGCTTGTCGTCATGCCTTAAAACAATGTCATTCCATGGATTCGCAGGCCTGGAAGATGAACTTGCGATGGTAGCCTATCTTCTGGAGAATGCTAAGGTCTTGAGAACAATGATTATAAAGGCTGCCGATCCTCTTGACCTTGAGGCTAGATTTCAGTTGTTTCAGAAGGTAGCAAAGTTTCCCCGAGGATCTGTAGAATGTGAAATTACATTTTCTTGAGATTGCTTGAAGAAGCGTGCCAATCTTCTCTTTTCATTTGTGAAGTGGATGATGGAAAATGCACAAACTAATTAACAAGCTATGCTGTTACAGACAACAAGAAAGAATTTGGAACAATTAAATATTTTTGTTCAGAATTGCTGCATATTTTGACTGTTGCACCTGATACTTGTTAACCATTAAAAGAATATGTTTCTAAGCATATCTCTAGGTTCTTGAATTCACTCATTAAAAGATATTTGATAATGGCATATATCCTCCAAGATGTTGAATATAACCATTCAATCCATTAAGAACTTGAAAGCATGCTTGAAATCAGCTCTGCTTCTATCTGAACAAATTTGTGTTTGCGGGTTCTCTTAGAAAATTTTCCTCTTTAGTCAAAGGAAATGTTAACCATCTCCAATTTTATTTATGCTGGTCAATTTTTTCTTGAAGCATTGAATGTTGTAAACTTCTCTCTTTACCAAGTTGAAAGTTAGTTTATGACCATTCATTTAGTCCTCTTTAGTTGGGGCACGAATGTTTAGTTTAAAAAACCACAAAGAAATTACAAGGGAGTAAAGGTATTACAGGAGGGTTACAAGGTCAGTATATTTCACCTTCACAGAGAATTTACCACCTATGGCTCCCCATATAAGATGGTTTGAAGGTCCCGGACTATCTTCTAATACCATAGAAGAGATAGAGCTCAATTAATTGGAAGCTTGTTTCATTGACTTGCACAGCAGTAACTTTATATACAACAATACACAAGAGTAGATGAGGAAGTAATAGAGATATGTGCCACATTATGTGGAATTACCAAATACAAACAGAGTAGTGCATGGCCACATGGTTAGCTATTATCTTGAATCGAAGTTGTCTGAGTAGGAGTTTTTGCCAAGAGGGTCTCTTCCTTAATACTATTTCACTATCATATTAGCGCCCAGTACCATACATATACAAAACAAAAGAGTCGAGTAAAATACAAATAAATGTCAAAAAATGTAACTTTTTTGTTCTGTCATTATAATGTTGAAAAGAGATCATAGATTTGCAAGATCAAGGCCTTAATTGTCCTCAAGTAGCTTCATGAAAGTGAGAAAAAGTAAAAAGTGATAGGAGTGAGAAGATGAATTAGAGAGAAGACAAGATGTGTTTGCTTTATTTTTGGGCTTATTACCTAGAAACATGTCATGATCTTTGACATTTTTACTTCATTTTTGTTTTTGTTTCTTCATAATTAAATGATTGTTCTACTCTTTGACAGAAAATGTAATGGAACTTTGAAAGAAACTCACATATTTTAAAAAGTATGGGATTTCACTCTCATTTATCAAAAGTCAGAATCACTCATTCATGAATTGAATCGGGTGGCCACTTTTACGAGTCATCTTAGTTTTTTGATACTTTTAACAGTATCATGTTCAAATAATATGAGCAGTTGTAATTATGGATTTAAAGAATTATCTTTTTGCTTATCTACATCTATCTATACTTATTTGAAAAATTGAATTTATTTTCTTTTTTACAAAATAGGGCTTTTAATTGGTCCTGTGAAAAGACTCACTTACATAGTGAACAAAATAATTCAAACTAATTTATCAAGTAATTTTTGTTATATTAAACTTTAAAACATTTCTTACAATTTGTTTAAAAAATGTAACAACAATTGAAAAACTTGAAACCAATACTATCAATGGTAACACATTGGATACCTGCTAAAATTTATAAAACTAAACCCAAACCCGTTTAAATTATATTTTATCAAACTCGTGATGAAAATCCGTCAAATTTAGATTTTGCTTACCAAAGTCAAACCCGTTAAATATTCAAAAACTCGCGGACACCCGACCCAATCCGTTAATGAACAGAAAAAAGATTTTTTTTTAAAAAATAAAAACTTAAAAAGTTTTTAAAGAAATAAAAAAAAGTACTAAAATAATAGCAAATCGCAATGGATTAGAAAACGTAAATTAAATTTATTGTCTATTATCAAACTTAAACTTAATAGAAATATTCAACAAAATATTTATGATGAGAAGTTATCATCCTTCCATAAAAATATGAAATAAGCTAGAAAAAAAAAACATATACTTGTCACAATTGTAAATTATCATTATCATTTGAATTATTCAGTAATTAAACGGTTGTATATGTCTGTAAATATATAAACATTTTTATTAATTTATTTTTACTAAATTACTAATCGGGTTCTCAAGTTTTCGGAGTTTTTTAAATTGTTATTACTAAATCCTACCGGACTACCCGTCGATAATCACTTGTAAAAACTAAACCTTAACAGATACTCCATCAGTTTCATAAACGGGTTTATAATCGGGTCTAATACCTGTCAAATTCGAATTTAAACCTTACCCGTTACCATCTCTAACCAATACTATATATATCTCATTTAATAATTCCATTTACAACAATTTCATAATATTCATTGGGCTCAACCCGTGCATATACACGAGCAAATCTTAAATAACACACACACACACACACACATATATATTTCTAATCTTCTTTTCTCTTCTAAAACCCTTATGTGAAAGTTGAACAAATCAAAGTGATTGGGCCTTTAGTTATTTGAATATTTTTGGTTTGAGGGTACAATTGAATGGTAGTAATTGGGTTTTTTCTTTTGAAAAAAAGTAATTGGGTCTAATGCGAGATAGTGGGCTTTTCAATTATTTTTCTTCCATTTATAAAATATTTTATCAAAAAATCCAAAACTCCACACGAAACTTGAAGGTACTATTTTTTTTATCAGCTATAAATGAAGAAAGTGATACTATAGAAGAGGAAGGTAGTGAGATTTTCACCCCCCTTACAAGGCTTAAACCTTTCATCTTCTCCACATATGCAAATACATAGCAGCCAAGAATTTTGATTGCATATTTAGCCCGCTATTGTGAGTAATATGTCATTGCTTGCAAAACCTTGTGGCCATAAGTGCCAACGACCTTGGAATAAAATTCGCATCTATGATAATTCCTGCTTGGTTATCATAATTCAAGACCTTATACATGTCTTTTTTAATGAATCCAATACACTACCTGCACTTTTTTTTTTTTTTTGCTAATTTAGCAAGTGTCTCTATTAAGCTCAACAAACTCAAACAAAAATACAAGAGTCTACCATGGTACTTTAAATTTTAACTTTGTCACTTGATGTGATACTATGTATGCATATTCTTAAGTCAGAAAAAAAAATTTCTTTATAAATTGATAATTATTAGTTTATCAATAAATTGAAATGTTTACGAATTAATAAAATTTAGTGATCTGAAATCTATTAATTCAAAGAGAGCGCACCTATATATTGCATTATATCCAAAATATATCATGTAATGTCCAAAAGTATACGAACTATATTTTTACAAAGTATTGACCAAAAAAAAAAAAAATTTAATACAACGTATAATGTAAAAACATAAAGAAAGCAATATAACATATAAAGTAAAAAAAACGTCACATCAACACTACTAGTTTGGTGTCTTGGAACATGCACAACATTTTGAACCATTCAGCTTTCACCATTTGACAAAAGGGCTTTTTCGTCTTCTTTCATAATTGGGGCTAAAGTATAAATTAAACAAACTTTTTGCATTGAAGGTCAAAATCTGTCATATCTCATACACAGTACAACGCGCTAAACGTGGATTTGGATCCTCTCATATTGACTTCCCTCTCATAATATTATGAGAGAAAAATTTTAACTATTTATATTATTATAAGTCATCTCAGCCATTAATTTAAATTAATCTTTTCCTTTTTTAGATTTAATTCCAAAATACTTTTTCAACATTTTCTCCCTTCCATTATCACTCTTACGTTTTTTCCTCTATCCCTCATTTTCCCGCTTTCAGTTTTTCACCAAAAAAAGAACTCTCATCTCTATCTTTCTCACTTTACCCAACTCTCTCAATCATTCGCATCCACTATTTTTGCTAAAGAACAAAAACTCTTAACGAATAACAACTTTGATACTTCTCGTTCTTTTTTTCATTTTCATTTTTTCAGCTCTATATTTACTTTTTTCTTTGTTTTCATATTCAGTCCAATGGTTAAAAATATGTAATGTCAATTTGTTGTTGTCGACTTTTAAACCCTTAATAACAGTTAAAACACTAATTAATTATTCACTAAGTGAGATGTTTGAAATTTGCTGATACATCTTTTATATTATTGATTTTGCTGGTTTATTTTCATCAGCGAAGTTGACGAACGAATTCTCTTTGGGTTGCATAAGGACTTCATTTGTTTTTTTTTTCTTTGGTCTGTTCTACTTTGCTTTAATTTTTCATGTTTCTTTATCATTGATTTATTGGGTCAACAGGTCTTCTTGATTTTTCTAGCTTCTACAAAGCAATTGTTACCAACCAAAATAATAAAAAAAAGCTGCACGATTATGATAGTTAATAATCTAATATCTTACATTTTAGAATTTTAAATGGACAATATATTGGAGAAGACTAACATACGAGGACGAAAATAAAAAAATAAAATAAAATTTAGAACCAGTAAGCTTAAAAAGCTAAAGGAAAAAAAAAATTTTAGAGCTGAAAAAAAGAAAAGAAAATGTGAAGTACCAAAGTTCTTATTTGAAACCCTTTGTTCTATAGCAAAAATGATAGTGGATGAAAATGACTAAGAGAGTGGGTAGAGTGAGAAGATAGAGATGAAAGTGAGTTTTTTTTTTTTTTAATGAAAAATAGGAAGCTTGAAGTGAGAGATTGCAGATAAATTTTGGTAGTGGGTAATGGGAGAGAGAGAAAAGATAGAAAATATATTTTGCAATTAAACCTAAAAAAGAGAATAGTTTAATTTTCATAAATGACTTAAATGGATGGTTGAGATATCTTATAATAATATGAATGGTTAAGATTCTCTCTCATAATATTATGAGAGAAAATTTAATATGAGAAGATTCGAATCCGCCAAGCGTATAATGTACCACGTCTAGACGTTTAAAAATACCCCAAGGGGACATTTTCAAGAAAATATCTAATTGGGTTTAATTATTGGCTTCATCGTCATTAATTATAGTCTATAATATCAATGGGTCACCTCGCCTGTCTCTCTCTTCCCTATATACACAATTAGCAAGAAATCTTTTTTTCTTTTTTTGGTCAAAATGAAATATTCATTAAAATAGATAAAGAACAGGAACAGATAAATCTTGACCCAAAAGTGACCGGACGGAGAGGGTAAGCGAAAGCTCAAAACAACATGCAGAAATTATAAAAATAACATAATAGGCTAAAGCCCTACAGACATAAATCAAGAAATTAACAAGATGGGCTTCAGCCCTGAACAGAGAATTAGGAAGAAACCCTAATACAGATAGCTTCCAGAGATAAAATCCAGATAGCATGGGGGTAGAAATCCAGTCGTGCAATAGCGCAAGAACCTAATCCAATTCTTCTCCGATCATCAGAAGTAAAACACACACAAAAGGTCTTGAAAGTCCTGCAAAAAAGGCTGTCAGAGCAGCGTCTGCCTAAGCAGAGAAAGAAGAAAAAGTCTTCATAGTATGCTGAACGAGGCAAACTAACCCGACTGGAGGTTGGGCCCGGACGTTCCAAATAGCCAATGGTCTAAACCCTCCAAGAGACAGAGAGGACCCTCGGTCTTCCAAGCTTGAACAAGTGGCATCAAAGGCCACCCTGTTACCACCAGATAAACTACCATGAATGGTGGAAGAAAAAATAGGATCAGGAACCAAATGTGTAAACAACAAATGACAAACACTGGGAAGTAACTGGAGAGGTTGGCACAGATCAACGATGGTCTTAGAAAAATTAATCACTTCAAATTGGATCCTCAACTTGTTCTTGTACCCAGATCTGGTTGCTATTGAGTGAATATCACAGTCCTCTATTGAAAATGACAACAACAGATCTGAAGCAATGAGTAAGTCTTCATCATCATCAGAGTCAGGGATAAGAAGGAACAGTGATCTGGGAGAGGTCATGACCATCTCAAGAAGTTGGGTGCAGAGATTCTAGTGTTAGGAGAGAGTTGGAGGTGTGGATGCTTTAGCTTAAGAAGCTTTAACGTTGTTTCTGTCAGATGTTGTTGTTGATGTTGGTGAGGCACAAATATTGCCTGCTTGAATACAGTTGGGGAGATCTTTATGAAAGAACTTTACGCTGATTTTGTATGTCAACTCTTGAGTGATTATGATGATTTCACCAGCCGCTTGAATGAGCACGACGCAAAAGACAAGAGGATAAGTTTGCAGATTTTGTTAATAAGGTTTTGATATCCCTCAATCAACAAACCATAGACAAGTTTTCTCTTAAGATCGATGAATATTGTGAGGTGTACTATGATGTTACTACTTGGATAGCCGCAGCAGTTGTTAGGAATCTTAAAGTGCTTGAGTTTTGGGTGGAAGATGCTGAATTACCCATTCAGTTGCCTTGTAGTCTTTTCACTTATAAGATGCTAGAATTTCTTGAATTAGTTCATATTACGGGTCTCAATGTCCCAAGCTTGGTTTGTCTTCCAAATCTCAATACATTTCATCTCGAATCAGTGACTTTCCAAAGTGATGAATCTTTCTGAAACCTTATATCTGGTTATTTGTCCCTGGAGACTATGTATATTGAAAGACACCTATACGACAATGTGGTCATCTTTATCATATCTTCTCCTACATTGACAAGTCTCACCTTCGAATTTTACGAAACAGACATCCCCCTTTCCCTGAAGAGCTTGACTACAAGCTTGAGATAAAGTTTCACCTTAATCTATATGACTGTATGTCAAGGTACTTGACTTCTCTGTTGAAAACTTATGCTTGCTAGATGAAGCATAAATATGAAAGATGGAGATGTTCCGCAGATTGATAATGAGCATTACTCCAATATTGTAGTTAAGCTTCTTCAAGGAGTTTATAACGTGAAACATCTATCCATAACTGGTGATATTCTTGAGGTAAATTGCTAATTTTTTTTATCTTACAGTGTTGTTATTCAATTGAGTTTGATAATTTTGTGAATTTTTAAGCATTACTGATTTATTCTACTTCTCTTCATGTAATCTCATAATTATTTTATAATATTTTGTATATTTGTCTGCATGTAGTGGATATTCGACGCCTGTTATCTCACGTCCTAGATATTTTGTTGTAGAGTATCCTCAAATCTATTAATATGGGACATAAACTGTGACACCCGAGAATTTCACCATAAATTTATTATAATCGTTGCATACTTATGTGCGCATTTCTACGTACATCATTTTTCTTGTTTAATTGTTTTTGTTGTGGGTTACTATTAATAATATTTTTGACTGTTTCGAAAGCTTGATTTTAAATTTTTTCTAGGTTACTCGACATTTAAAAGGAACCAAGAAATTTTCGTTTTGAACTTTCGAGCTTAGGAGTGTGCGTTTGGAAAATGTTTTATGTGATAATTGAATAGTGTTACGTAAGAATAGTACTAGTTGCAACTAAAAATAATTGAAATTACATTTTGGCCTAGTTTGACTAAGTTTTTAATGGAATTTGACCCCATTTAATAACACATACACATACATAAAACAAGCTTAACATCACATAACATTTTAGTCATCAAAAACAAAACAAAAAATGACCTCCAAGTCCCTCCATTTGGCCGACCAGCTATAGGAGAGAAAAGAGGAGATTTTGCTTCAACATTCTTGCACTTTGAGCTCCTACCTTGATCTTGGGAGGGTTTTGAGCATCTTAGGGCCTTCAACAAGCTTCTTCATCTTCAAAATTGTGAGGGAGTCTTATTTTCTTGAGTTTAAAGTTTATATGCACATGTTCAATTTTATTGAATTGTCAATTATAGCTATATATCTTGTTATGAATGCTTCCTATGAGTTATTTAAAGTCTCTAGAGCTAACTTTTGTGGTGTGATAACAAATTTAATGGTTGAATGTTGAGATTGATCAAAGAGGTGATGAATAGTGCCAAAAACTAGGGTTTTGAGAAAATTTGCTAATTGGCTTGAATTGATGCCTCAATTAGGTGCTCTAGACCCTAAGGAAGGTAATTGAAAAGCCACGTTAGGTTGAATCGCTCGAATTTGAACTTTAGTGCATAAATGGCTTACTTTAAAAAGGGGGTTTTGCACGTTAGGCAATCCGGGCAAATTTGGGCATCGATTTGGGTATCCTTGAGCTAAGGAAGCACCTTTGGTGCTTTCGTTTCACGAAAATGGGGTTCGGTTAGTATGGCTATAGTTCAAACCCGTTCGGAGCCTTCCCGAACTTTTGCTTCAAAAATGAGTTTTTATGACTTTAAAAGGTACCTTTGAGCTTAATTAGGAATATAGAAAGATTAGGGTATGATTGGGAATCTCGAACTATGCTTAGGAGAAAGAAAGCTCGGTCAAAGAAAGGGGAAAAAGTAGTTTTTAGCCTTTATAGTTGCAATTGGAACTTGTTGTGTGTTAGTAATGCCTTGCATTGAATAATTAGGATGTATTTAAGTTATTTGAGTAGATTATTGGAATTAATTGTGTTGATTGCTTCTTTTGGCATCTATTAGTCAATATCTTGTATATATGAACCTTTATCGTGCTTACATGTGAGGGCGGCCTACTTTGTCGTTCCTCTTACGTGTTATGTGATATTATTGCTTGCTTGTGACTTGTATTGGGTTGCGCAACCTTTATCGGACATGGTAGCGTCGAGAAACACGGGCGGCATCGGGCTTGCCGTGCTCCCTCGACTACCATGGTGCCTATTCCCTTCTCGCTGAGGCATACTCCACTACCCCAGAGGCGTGGTTCACCTGCTGGGCATGGACCTACCTCGGGAGAAAGGGTCGTAGGATCGGGATACATCCGGAGTATCCCAATTGTGGTGTTTGGGGTTTGCCGGCATATTCGTGATACTCGTGGATCGTGGCTCGTGGATGAAGTCTTGGAAGTGGAACCGTATCCTTTTTAAAGTGATTAATAGTTTGACTTATTGTCTTGTTAGTTTATGTGGCTTGTATATGTTTACTTGTGTTGCATATCATATTGCACGTGGGCATGCTGCATCACCTCCCTCGCTGGGCAACATTGTTGCTCATTCCTCATTTAATATGTTTCAGGTGAAACTGAGGTGAATCCTCAGCTGATAGAAGAAGAGGAAGTTCACGTAGATCAGAATCCGTGACCTTGTGTGCTGAGGTGGATTTTATGTGCTTCTTGCGTGGAGTTCTTGTTAATATTGTATTTTGAGACCTTGGGGTCTTGTGTATATGTCTAGTAGCTATGGACTAGAATGTTAAAGAAAGTTGTTGAATTGTAATAATGAATTCTAGACTTTAATTTCTCTTGCATGCTTGGAGTGTTTGTTGATCTTCATATGGAACTTAGAATTTTATTGTATTTAACTACTTATGGCTAAACCAACTATCTCGCATGCTTGTGTGCTTAAGTAGAATGTTGTTGCTCCAAGGCTCGGATGGCCTTGTGATTGTGTTTTAGCTTTGGAGACATTAGTAGATAAGTTGTTGTTATAGTTCAAAAGTCTTGAGTGGCTATTTGCAGGTACCAGTTTAGTCCTATAAACAGGGGAGACTCCGTCCGTTTTTCCCTAAAATTTTGTGCCCGGGGTTTGGATTTGGGTTGAGTATAGTTTGGTTAATAGAAGTCCCGGTTCCGTGAGGGATCGGGGCGTTACATAAACACAGTTTTATTTCTTATTTATTCTATTGTTTTCCTTTCTATGAAGGCTCTAAGCCATGCAGGTGCATGCCCAAGCTTTCCGAGACTAACTCGATTAACTGTGAAAGCCAAAAATTATAAATGGCATTCGCTGCTAAACTTGGTTGAAGTTCTTTCCTAATTGGCAAACTTCTTAAAGTCTCTGCCTTTTGTTGCTATAGGATTTTGATCAAAACGGCACACATGAGACAAGCTGGAGCAAACCTGAGAAAGTGCCTATATGCTTGACGTCATGCCTTGAAACAATGTCATTCCATGGATTCACAGGCCTGGAAGATGAACTTGCAATGGTAGCTTATATTCTGGAGAATGTTAAAGTCTTGAGAACAATGACAATAGAGGTTGCTTCTCCTCTTGACCATGAGGCTATTTGTCAGTTGCTTCAGAAGGTAGAAAAGTTTCCCCAAGGATCTGCAGAATGTGAAATTACATTTTCTTGTCTTGAAGAAACATGTCCATATTCTCTTTTCATTTGTGAAGTGGGGGATGGAATAGATGCGCAAACAACTAGACGAGCTATGCTGATACAGACAATTGGAATGAATTTGTAACAATTTAATATCTATTGAGAATTGCTGCATATTTTGACTGTTGCCTGATACTTCTTAACCATGAAATGAATGTGTTTTTAAGCATATCCCTAGATGTTGTTTATGACCATTCAATCCATTAAGAACTTGATTGCATGCTAGAAATCTCTGCATCTATCTGAGCATATTTCTGTTTGTGAGTTCTCTTAGAAAATTTTCCTCTTTAGTCGAAGGAAATATTAACCATCTCCAATTTTATTTATGCTAGCAGTTCTAATTTTTTCTTGAAGCATTCTAATTTTCCAGTTTATGACCATTCATTTAGTCCTCTTTAGTTGGGGCACGTATGTTTAGTTTAAAAAATCACAAATGATAAGGGAGTTACATTAGTATGCGATCACTCCTCTTTTTAAAACATGAAATTTCTTTTTGAAATAGATGTTATTGTCTTGTTGCATCTTGTTTTATTACCATCGAAAGTTGACCTTTCAATTATTAGGTAGGAATTTTTCTTCCATGTGAACGCGACACTTTTACTGTAAATTGAAAAGACAAAAGAATCAGGGAGAAATAGACACGTGTTGCATGGGGGCCCACAAGGCATTAATGAAGCTGGCTCAAATAAGTAGTGAAAGTCTATAATACTCTTTGCAATGAGATATAAAATTTACCCAAAAGTATTGAACTGCAAAGCCACCTCAACTATAGAAAAGGCCTTAAATTTACTCATATGTCTGTTTTTTCTTGGGTCAGAAATTAGGCAAATGTCATTAACAATTTTTTTATTGTCTTTCTAGCAAACTATTGTTTTTTCTTTAATTTTTTCTGTCATACAATAAATGTCATATATAATGTGAATGACAATGTAAATGTAAAAATTAGCATAAACATGCAATTAGTGATTAAAAAATTTCAATCACTATAGTATTATCATAAATGAAATATAAATTATCGGGTTATATTATATGATTTAAGAATAAAAAATATCATTTTTTATTTTTATTTTTGTGTTGGTAGTACAAAACACATCACCTAACGAATAAAATTATGAAAACACCTTAACAAACGTAATTAATGATTAAAAAATATCAAATTAACGAGTAAAGACAAAAAAATTTGTCAAATGACGAAATTAGGTCCCATATAGTGTTATTTTTTATTTTTTTTTTCAAAATGTGTGCCCATGCGTAGTGTTAGTGTCTTTCTTTTATTCAAAACGAACACTCAAAATTGCAAGCAATCAACTCAGCCAAAAAAAAAAAAAACTGCATACAATCCATTACTTTCTCAGCAATGTTAGTATCTTTTTTTTTCTTTCTTTTTCTCGAAGCATGTATTGCATGCAATCAACTTAGCCAAAAAAAAAAAAAAGAATTTGCATGCAATCCAATGATCCATTACTTTCTCAGCAACGGATGTGGATAGTAGTTTTTTTTTTTTTTTTTTGGTCTGAGTTTTGGAGAGCAGTCAATGGATAGGAATTAATTACCTTGATTGATATTTTCTATGCACAAGGGTAAAATCACAATTGCATAAGGAAAGATATAATGGACCATTCAATCCTACTTTATTCTGTAAAGGGCAAATTTATAATTGACTTATGAATTGATATATGTTTAAAAAATTAAAATGGATGAACATCTACAGCTAATGCTCATCCTATTAAATCAACGGTGCAAAAATGTTGTGCTGATGTGGCAACGTTCGTATGAAAGACGAACCCATTAGGTAGAAGGCAATGAGAAGTATCTAGGAATGTCGATGCTACAAAGGTGAGCAACACCTTGTATATTATAAAGAAATAAAAACATAAGCTGATTCTTCAGTTGTGTACAACCTGATTCATGGTAACCTCCTTTTGTCCAGCCCTTCAAGGCCCTTGGTGCAAGACCGTAGACAGATTCTAGCTCGGCATATTGAGTATAAACTGGTTCACATCAACCGTGAGACGAACTATTACGCTGATTAACTTGCGAATTTTGGTCTTCAACAGTCGTTTGGTTCATCCAAAATTGACGTCATTCCGAGACCTCTTTAGGTTCTATTAGAGTGAGACAAGATGAGTAATTTCTCACCTTGGATAGTTCCTACTTAGTTGGTTTCTATCCTCCTTTACATAAAGAAAAGAAAAAAAAAAGCACCAAGGGCGAAAACTTGAGATTTCTATAAATCTATAATATTAATGAGATTTTGACCCCCTTAAATCCTTCATCCTCCCGACTTATACAAATGTAGTTGGCGTTTCTGTTGGCAAGCCAAAGCTCAAAAATTATCAAAACCGAAGAATTTTCATTACATCTGTAGCCTCTATTTTTCCATCAAAAGTATTCGCACCATTTTTGAACAGGGTAATTACTTCACGAAATTGTTAATAAATTCGTCTACTCCCTCAAGGGCATCCAATGAAATTGGAAATTCATTTACTCCCTCGAAGACATCCAATAAAATTGGAAATTTATTTTTTGTTCAAAATAAATTACTATTTAACCATTTATCCAAGTCTTAAATTCTTTTCAAATGATTTTCAATGTCAAATTTAATATGTGAGATGCCGTCAGTTCCATACTCGAGCCCCTAGTTTTAATGGATTAGTCACGGCATAAACTTTTCCTTTTTATTTATTTATTTTTGTTTAAAAAAAACTTATAAATTAATATTACATCATTTAAAATGTTAACTTTAATAATCGATTTCAAATCCTCTTACACTTATCATACCACTAAACCAAATGTCTAGTTGCGCAAAAACCTTTTTTGGTTAAGTAGTAACTTTATTACATAATAAAATAATACAAACTATCCAATTAAGTGATTAAAAAACAGTATTTTTTAGATTGAAAATCCTTGAGGTAAACTGCTAATTTTCAATCTTACATTCTTGTATTCAAGTGAGTTTGAAAAAATTGTGAATTTCTTGCCCTAATCTTAGTGTTCCGAGTACTTTCATGCAATGCATATCAGTGTAACAACCCAAATATCGGACTTCTCTCATGTGAAGACTCAAAACTATGCAACAATATTCTTGTTTGGTTCTGTTCTCTTCGAGATATAGCATATCTGAAAACCTTGAACATCAGGTGATGTTCGCTACTGAACTAGCTTGAGAGCCTGGACAAATGTCTCGTCTTTGATAATTTTAGTTGAAGTGTGAAACCCAGATTCATGCGTTGACCCAAAAAAAAAAAATTCTTCTCATGTTTTGCGTTTTACAAATCTATCAGATTCCAAGAAATTTTGCTCTTGTTACCTACTTGTGAATTAAACAAATAACACTCTAATCTGTAAAGTATTCATATGACAGGGCTCTTAAGTATAACTTTCCTTTCCAATTCTAAGATGGATGCAGAAAATCCTTTATGCTGGTCAGAAAAAAATGAGCTATTGCATCTCATTTATCTGATTAAGATGTGCATAACTATCAAAATGAAAAAGGTAATGCTACGCTGGATCATCTCATGCTGGTTGTAGATGAAAGCTGCAGATCTGCTTCTGCAGTATGTAGGCAATTGAAGTTATCTCTTCTTTAAAAGGGTCAGAAGCTTCCTAGCAAAAACAAAAGGATCAAATGCTGTTAATTTGATTCCATAATTGTCTAAGCCTAAACACACCCATTCCCTCTACTAATTTTGTAATGGACAAATTTCAATTCTTTTCCTACATGGTCACTTCACTTAGTTATAGTGTTGATGTATGGAGGGCTTTGACTTAAAATGTCTATAGAATTTGATAAACTTGTGTAAAAGCTAAAGTCTATGAGTTCCCCATTTTTCTGCAATGATCCTGGCACTCTTGAGTAAATTGCAGCTACAAATCTATTCTCTTAGATAGAAACTGTAGAGGGTATTTTTGCTATGCAGCATCTTCTAGTTTGTGATCTACCTTAAAATTTTGAATATTGAACATAGAAAACATTATTTTCTACAAGATTCTATTAAACTTGACAATAGCCACATACAACTAATTTTAATCACTAATTGCCTAATAAAGCTTCAATGATCAGCTTGTGGAAGATGATTAAAAATTCTATATTATGAATGTCTGTTTTTGTACTTTTGCATAGAAGCATGTGTATGATATGTTTTGGTAATTTGAGATAATGTTTTGAAGTACAATATAAAGATTCCTTACAGAAGAATGGTAAAAATCCCTGTGACATGGAATGTTCTTCATATGCTTTTCTTAATTGAGAGGAAGATCTTCTTTTAATCTGGTACTCCTGGATTTGTTCCGGTATGGGATCCTGTGGTTGTGGTAGGATGAAACATAAAGTTTGAGGGCTGAAGGGACTTTCTCTCTGTTGCTTTCTTTTCCTTTTTCATATCATATAGAAGCAATTCTTTTAGAATCTATGTTCTTGCTTAGAAAATATCTATCCTAATGGTGTCTTTCTACATTCTAGTGATAAAACCATTTTCCTGCTTCAAAAGTACAATAACTCTTCAGCTACTCTCTACAAAGTTGTTATACTCAATTGGTCCAACAACTGACTACCACTTCATCTAAGAAATTTTTTACATGTAAGATTAGACAATTGAAGAGAAACCAGGATTAATGTTTTAATCTGTTCAAAGATGTGGCGAATATATGTGCCAGAGGTCTTAAGAGTGCAAAGTTCTGGCAGATGATATTATGGCTTTGATTACTGTTATTCCGGGAGACATCATTGGAGAGAACTTTCATTAGCACAGGTGACTTGGCATTTGATCAGGCACTGATGCAAGCTGATAAACAGGGGCAATATTGTTTGTGATCCATTGACTAGTCCATGATGTGCCACTGTCATTGTAATGGATACTTTCTCTTGATCGAGACAGGGCATGGGGGTGGAGAAGCCAAGCAGCACAAGGACATCTCACCATCAGAATGCATTTTTATAGGTTCAATACCTCCAGATTGTTTCTGTTTTTCATTTTTTACATATAGTGAGATGAAGCCTTCTGAGTTCACTGAAATCCTAAAATGCCCACAAGATCTCCCATTTACAACAGCAAAATCATACGACATCTGCACTATTCTTATCAAATCCTAAATTTTACAGTATATATCTGCACTATTCTTGTCGAGTCCTAAATTTTACAGTGTATATTGAATCCTTATGCTCCATAAATTCTTAAATGAAGTCATCAACAAGCTGGAACAATCAAATTCTTTTCTTCTTTCCGCCAAATGTGCAATGGAAAGCTGCAGCAGTCGGAAGATGGAGAATTTCTACAGACTATTGTCCTCTATCATCTTATACAATATGTGGGAGAATAACCTTCATATGTTTAGTCTTAGCAGGATGTTGATGCTTCGCAATCCCCAGTATATGGAGAAGAACTGGGGATACCATTCGGGACATGAAAGGCTTGATCTCTGTATTGATCAGGAGTTATTTGTTCCATTGCATTTTGACATGTAGCTTCTTCCCAAGAGTCTGGTTCCCCCACCTTTCCCTCTAGTTGAAGTGAATGTCAATCTTTGCATCAAAATCTTTCGTTGTTATTCGTGTAACTGAATTTTTTACATATTCATATGTAAATTTTCTAGGCTCAAGAAGTGGCGGGTTAGTTGCTAATTTTTTATTTAGATCTGTATGTTCATCATTTCATCTGCACGTGGTGGAGATGCAATGCTTGTTGTCTCACCTCCTTGCTATTATGGTGTATTGTATCCTCTAAACTATTAATATGGGACATAAGCACAATTCAATTTTTTTATTTATTTTTTGTCCACTTCTGTGAAGGCTCTTAGCCATGCTAGTGTAGTCCCAAGCTTCCCAAGACTAACTCGATTGACTGTGGAAGCTAAATACTGTGGCTGGAATTCACTGCTAAACTTGGTTAAAGGCTTGGATAAATTAGAATTTCTTGCCTTTACACAGGCCAGTAAATGAAAAGAGTGGGGGTGGTTGGTGTTCTTTTTGTAATTGGCGAATGTCTTAACTTTCTTCTGTTTCTGCTGCAGTATTTTGATCATGAAGATGCACATGTGAGATGCTGGAGCGAACCTGAGAAGGTGCCCATATGCTTCTCGTCATGCTTTCAGAGAATGTCAATTTATTGATTCAAGGGACTGGAAGATGAACTAGCAATGGTAGTTGAAAGAAAGGATACGTTAAAAACATTCTTACAATCACATTACATAGAGGGTGATACAATGGTAGTTTAAATACTACAAACAAGTTACATAATAGATGCATTACACTACTCTAGGCAACACATGGCTCAAGACTGATCCTGACAAGCACGTTGCTCAAGATATAAGCACGTTGCTCAAGATATATTACAGCTGTATTATTTCGATATTTCAACACTCCCCCTCAAGTTGGGGCGAAGATATTGACGAGCCCGAGCTTACCAAGAGCTGACTGAAAAAGTAATGGCTAATATTTCGATAAACTGATGACTCCCATCAAGAAGAACAAATAACTGCATGCAAGCCATGTGCAGACCCAAGGCCAAAGGCCACCAATGACTGGACCAAAAAACCCCAATATCGACGTACCACTAATGACTGGAAAGACCATGAAACCATGGCAAGACGCCTGAAAACAATAAGCGAACAACAAAAGGTACGTGACAAATGACGTACCAACCCCGAGAGGCTCCAAGCTGAGAGAACAAACTGAGTCTCAAGCCAACAAAGGTGGAGAACATATCCACCAGAAAACCTCCACAAAAATTTCCACAAACAATAGTGGAAATAACAGTCAAAAAGTGGGCAAACAATGAAAGAGGCCGACAATAAATGACTGATAAGCACTCCAACCCATATCTAACCACAATAGTCTAACAACCGTCAAATACGACACTGATATTTAGGGAAAGAAAAAGATTATCAAATGAAATGATAGTCTTTGGGTTGGTACGTTGGGTTTAGCAAAAGATGTCAGTCAAGTGCACATGATAGAGAATAGTTTTTTTTTTTTTTTTTTTTAAATTACAAATCCAGCTGGAACATTTGTAAGTAAAAAATCCCATGTGAATAAAGACAATGTGGTCCAAAAGGAATCTGAAAAAGTGGATCACAATGATGTTGTTAAAGCTGAGAATGCACATGGGGCAGCTGAAAATGCTAAATTTCATGGGACAAATTCAACTATCGGCGACGACGAGGGCAGAATCGCTGACAACGAGGCTGGTCGGAGACGACGAGATCAGAGGGCATGCACGATCTCGCCGAAGTTGACGCGAGGAGAAGCTGTAGCTTTGGCTACAAACAGCAGCGACGAAGGCTGGCAGCTATGGTGGCGTCGGAGCTTTGACGATGGCGGTGACGAAACACGCCGGAGAAGACGAAGCTGGACGGATGGCGAGATCATATCCACGATCTCGCCAGGGATTATGCGAGAGGAGCTTTGATGGTGGCGGCGACGAAAGCTAGCAGCAGAGCTTTGATGGTGGCAGTGATGAAAGCTAGCAGCAAACAATGGCTAGCCGGAGACGACGAAGCAGGGCGGGAAAAGATTCTGCTCACGACGCCGACGTCGAAGATCACGACGATGTCGTTGGATGTTCACGATGACGGCGTTGGATGTTCCTCACGACGCTGTTTGCAAACTGAAATAAGTTTTTTTTTTTTTTTTTGTCTATCTTCTAGGGTTTAAGCATGTATTTTGGCTCTAGATACCAAGTTGAAAGAAAGGATACGTTAAAAACATTCTTACAATCACATTACATAGAGGGTGATACAATGGTAGTTTAAATACTACAAACAAGTTACATAATAGATGCATTACACTACTCTAGGCAACACATGGCTCAAGACTGATCCTGACAAGCACGTTGCTCAAGATATATTACAGTTGTATTATTTAGATATTTCAACAATGGTTGCTTATATTTTGAAGAATGCTAAAATTTTGAGAACAATGACAATAAAGGCTGCCTATCATCTTGACGTTGAGGCTAAATTTCAGTTGCTTAAGAAGGTATCAAAGTTTTTTCGAGGATCTGAAGAATGTGAAATTACATTTTCTTGAGATTCTTGAAGAAGCGTGTGCATCTTTTGAATTTCATTTGTGCAGGCAATGTATATGTTCCAAATCAAAGTAAGTCCTGATTAATGTCTTTGTTAACTAAGATCTTTATTGATTATGTTCGTAAGCGTATCTCTAGCTCTAGGTTGTTGAATTCACTCATTTGAAGAAATTTCGTAATTGGCGTATATCCTCCAAGATGTTGAATATGGCTGTCCATCTATTAAGAACTTGAGTGCATGCTTAAAATCAACTCTACTTCTATCTGGACAAATCTCTGTCTGTTTATCTCTGCAAATTGGAAGTTACTACTAATTCACTGAGAATTACCGCCTACGGCTCCCCATATAAGATGGTTCGAACATGTTGGAATGTTTGCATTGTTGCTCGTAATTTTTTGTTTTGGTACAATGGAGGTTGAAGTATTGGACTGATCTCAAAACCTCTAACTACAATAAGTGTTTACTTGAGTATTCCATTTAACTCATTGGTGTACATAAGCGGTAAGTTCCTTATAATTTGTGGACAAGGTGGAGTCTCTTATTGGCGTTAAAATCTCTTGCAAGAATGAAGTTCGAGATGGACCCAATTCACATGTATGCAGTCAAACTTTATTGTTGCCCAAAAGGGTAAATTTCACAAATGGTCCTCAATGTGATCAAGGTACCTTAGGATTGTTATGAATAGACACAAGTGTTTGCGTCAAAGATGATGATAAAGTGCCGATTGATGCTCATAAAAAACAATATTTTCTGGCCACTACTTAACTAGATTCGTTAGTAATTTTGTGAAAGAGCATAAAGGACGTGAAAATTGTGTCATGGTTATATCCCACAAAAAATGCATAGCTCCGGCCGGTCTAAACATTCTAGCTACTGCTTGTGTTGTAGAATTGACTGTTGGGAGTAGGCCGAAGTGTACAAAGCGCGTAGTAGACTCCAATATTCAAGAATCGGGTTCGACTTGCAAGCCAAGAAGAAGAAGGCGCATAGTGGTCTCCATTCAAGAGTCGAGTAGAAGAAGAAGGCAAACAGTGGTTACCATTCAAGAATCAAGTTTGACTCGCAAGCGAAGAAGAAGAAATAGATAGTCTATACTGCCATTTTTCTGATTGACTTTATTTTTTCCAACAAGGAGATCGATTGAATTAAATTAGAATTTCCAATGTATTTAATTTCAGTTTCGAAATATATTCTTACTGTTTGTGCATTTTCATGTGGATTTTGCTTGAATTGTCAACTTTGGCTTTAACTTATATGAGTTTTGTTTCTTCGGCTTTAAATTTTCAGTTTGGTTAACTTCTTTGTTGTGGGATATCTAAATAGTTGTGATACGATGGTCTTTTTCTTCATTTGATATGTTGTCAAGTGTTTGATTAATTCGTTTATGGAGTAATTGGCTCACTCATTTCTCTGAAAAGACCACATTGCCCTAAAAAAAGTGACCCACATGCATGGCACATGCTGTTTCCGTTAGAAATGTGACTGAAGGACTAACGGTCGCACAACTTTGAAAGATAAGGGATTAACATATGGTCATTTTGAAAATAAGAGACCAACTAGTCAATAGCCACAAAGATAAAGTACCTGATAGGTTATAAGCTCATCAGACAAAGTTGTTGAAAGCGAGAACATGGCATTTAAGTCTAGTCAAAGCAATAAATAAGTCTCTAGTTCACAGGACAAACTTAATACAGAGGTTAATGAGGAGAGAGAACTGGCTACACATGGGCTATATGTGCAAATCAATCTTCCATCTGTAGAGAATCAAGAAGTGAGCTTACATCATTTAGAAAATATAGCCACCCAATCAACAGAAGGCCCGAACTACTCTCCTTCAAAAGATGGTACTCCTTCAGATTCAATTGAAGGTGATGACTCTGTTGAAGATATCCCTGAAGCTCACCTTAGAGAAATGGTCAGAAGCAAATCCTTGGATAATCTCACGAGCCTAGAAAGGACATAAAGCACATCAAAGGCTACTTCCAAAGTTACAATCTTTAAGGTCCCCTCTAGTCACACGCAGTAAAGGTTTGACCTTAAAAACTTTGAAAGCTTCCTCCCCTTCTCCTACAAAATGTCAAAAGATCTTATATGGAATATTAGAGCCATTGCTGGGACCAAAAGTCTTCGCAAACTCCAAAAACTTTTAAAAATGCAATCTCCCCATTTTCTTGCCATAATGGAACCAATGGTTAAAAAGAAGAATTTATCCTTTTTTGCTTGCCAACTTGGCTTCACTTATGCTGCTGCAAACTGCTCTAATAAAATTTGGATCTTTTGGCATGATAATCTATAATGCACTGTCATAAGGGACCACCCTCAAAGTATCTTGATTTCTGTTTCGTGTTCTTGAATTCCCTCGAACATTTTTGCTTCCTTTATATATGCTAAAACTAATAGAGTTGAAAGAAGAGCTCTTTAGGAGGAACTTTTTTTGTCAGCCCAATCTATATGTGGCCCCTAGATTGTTGGTGGTGATTTTAATACAATTTTGTCTGTTGATGAAAGACAACTTGATGCCCCCCTAAATCTTGGTGCTATTGAAGATTTTGCCAACTATTTATTGGAGTGCAACCTTTCTGATGCTAGTTATGATGGTAACAAATATACATGGACCAACCGTTCTATGTTTCAAAGGCTTGATAAGGTCTGTATTAATAATGAATGGTCCAATTTCTTTCCTGCCATAAGAGTTCAACATTTGGCTAGATCTGGATCTGACCATTGTCCTTTGTGTATTTCTTGCTCTCAAACTCATTTGAAAGGACCTTGTTCTTTTAGATTTCTCATTATTGGACAGATCATCATACTTTCCTAAACTTTGCTAAAGATAACTGGCAAGCCCCCATCTCATGTCAAGGTGTTCATTCATAAGTGTTGGCTCAAACAACTTAGGATGAAAGCTGCCCTGAATTGGTAGAATAAAAATTGCTTTAGGAATATATTTCAAAAAGTCTTAGAAGCTGAAGAAAGAGTGATTGCGCTAGAGAAGATGCAAGTTGAGAATCCAGACAATTTCCATAGGGAAGATCTTTCAAGAGCGGAAGCAGATCTCTTCAAAATCCATGCAATTGAAGAAGGATTTTGGCAACAAAAATCTGGTTGCAGATGGCTTGTAGAAGGAGAAAGAAACACAAAGTACTTTCAAGCAATTATGAAAAGGAAAATAGCTAGAAATTATGTGTGGAGAATTCAGAAAGACAGAAATACCATATTAGAAAATCCACATGATATTAAAGAAAAAGCTATGATCAGATTCTTTTTAGCTTTGCTCAAGAATGATCCTAATGATTCTACCCTGAGCCAAACACCTAACTGGAGCTTTATTCCTCAACTCATAGATCATAATGATAATCTTATGCTGAACCTGGACCTTACCATTGAAGAAATCAAGCAAGTTGTTTTCTCAATTGATTCAAATAGTGCAGCAGGTCCAGATGGATTCTCTTATTTGTTTTATCAAGTTTGTTGGGATTTCATCAAGGAAGACCTTCAATAAGCTATTGTTAATTTTTTCCATGGTTCGGATCCTCCTAAAGGTATTACTTCTACTACTCTTGCTCTTATTCCCAAAAAACAAAGATCCCAGAAACTGGAGTGATTTTAGACCAATAAGTCTATGCAATGTTCTTAATAAAATTATCACTAAAATTTTAGCTGTGAGATTGGCTAAAATCCTCCCAAAAATTATCTTAGCAAATCAAAGTGGTTTACCCCTGGAAGACAAATATGTGACAACATCCTTTTAGCGTAGGAAATGGTACACCACATTGCCAAAAACAACTAGAGGTAGCAATGTCATATTGAAACTAGACATGGCCAAAGCTTATGATAGGCTACAATGGAACTTTCTTTTTAATGTCCTTCAAAAGTTTGGTTTTAATGCAGATTAGATCCCCAAAATTAACAGATGTATTTCTAATTGCTGGTTCTCTTTGATTGTGAATGGTGAAATCTCTGGTTACTTCAAATCTGAGAGAAGATTGAGGCAAGGAGATCCAATATCTCCAGCTCTTTTCATTATTGCAGCTGAATATCTTTCTAGGGGCATCAATAAACTCTTTAATGACTCCCCTGCATTGTCATATAAGATAGGCTATTCCTTTTCTATCTCTCACCTCTTCTTTGCAGATGACGTGATTATATTCTCTAATAGAAGTAAAGATGCTATAAAAAACTCATGGAGTTCCTGAGCCACTATGAGCAAGTTTCCGGGCAATAAGTAAACAAAGAGAAAAGTAGATTTATTGTTGACAAGAAAGTGTCGAGATACAGAACAATTATTATCTCTAAATCTACAGGCTACAAGCAGTTATATCTCCCTATCAAATATCTGGGTGTCCCCCTCTTTAAAGGCCCAAAAATATCCAGTCCCTTTGATGAGCTTTTCCAGAAGATCAATTCCAAGCTAACAGGTTAGGAAAAGAAAACATTGTCACCAGGTAGTAGAATTACTCTTATCAAGAGTACTCTCTCTTCCATGCCTCTTTACCTGATGCAAAACATTCATCCCACAAAAGTAGTCATCCAAAGACTTGAAAGGCTTTTCAATAAATTCTTATGGGGAGACAGATCAGATTCCAAAAAACTTCATTGGACGACTTGGAACATAACATGTTTTCTTTTTGAGGAAGGAGGGCTCGGAATGAGAAAGTTGGCTGATCTGAGTGAGGCTATGAACATCAAATTATGGTGGAGGTTTAGAACAACTAACAACATTTGGGCAACTTTTATGAGGAATTTTTATTGTGCATGCTTTTATCCTTGTCTGATAGAGACCAAACCTCATGATTCTCCGTTGTGGAAAAGATTAAAACAAGCTGGATTCCATGGTGAACAATTCATTAGATGGAGAATTGGAAGTGTAGACATCTCCTTTTGGCATGATACCTGGTTTGAAGATCTCACTCTTCACTTATTTGCTGAGTCTAGCTCAATATCTTCTACCAAAGTCAATCACTTTTTTGAAGATGGTAAGTGGAATGAAAGAAAGTTGTCAACCTTCTTATCTGAAAGATTAGCTCAAGAAATTTGCAAGATTCCAATTGATTTGAATCAAAAAGATGCTGCATTTTGGATTCTCTCTAAAGATGGGAACTTCACCTTGGGTAGTGCCTGGGATAGCATTAGAACTAAAAAAAGCGAGCAACTCGCTCTAAGCTACATTTGGCACAACTCTATACCACTTAAGATCTCATTTTTCCTGTGGAGATTACTTCATAATTGGATTTTGCTTGACAATCGAATGCAAGGTAAGGAAATCTACATGGTTTCATGCTGTCAATGTTGTAAAGCTGTTGAAACCATTGACCATTGTTTTATTAGTAATCCTGATGCTGCCTGTGTTTGGGACCATTTTGCTCAAATTTTTGGAGTTAAACTCCCTTCCACAGGCTTTCCTAACCACAGGATATCAACTTGGATTTTCTCTGGTAACTATGTCAATAAGGGGCACATTCATACCGTTGTTCCTTTCTTCTCCCTCTGGTTTCTTTGGGTAGAAAGGAATAACGCTAAATATGAAAACCTGGGTTTTTACTCATCTAGAGTAATTTGGAAAGTTAGGAGACTTATTGCACAATTGTTTCAAGCAGGCTTATTAAAAAGATGGAACTGGAAAGGGGACTCATCATTAGTCGCTTCTTTCTATTGCTTCTTCGATAGACCTTCCACTAAACTCCCTATTCTGGTGAAATGAAAGAAACAAGCTGAAGGATATTTTTAGTTAAATATTGACGACAGTGTCCATGGAATTTGAGGACCTATAGGTGGTGGGGGAATTCTGTGTGACTCAAAAGGCAATATTGTCTTTGGCTTCTTTGTTCATTTTGGGCATTACTCTCCCATTAAAACTAAAATTTTAGCACTGGTTCAAAGTCTTCAACTTTGTCAAGAAAGAGGGATTGTCAATATATGGGTTGAGATTGATGCTTTAGCAGTTATTAACATTATTTCTAAGGGGGCCCAAGGTTCATGAAACATTTGTTATGACATACAAGCTGCCAGGAAGCTGCTGAAAGATTGCAAAGCTAAACTATCTCATATCTATATAAAGGGTAATCAATCTGCAGATTTCCTTGCCAACTTGGGGGCTAAAGCTTCTAGTCTTCATGTGCTTAATTCTTCTCACAACTACCACGAACTGAAACGTATGCTCCAATTGGATAAATTAGGACTTCCTCAATTCAGATTCTAAGTGTGTTTCTATGAACTGTCTTGCACTTATACTTCTCTTATGATCTTTTAAAGCTTGTATTAAGGGAGGCATCTTATGTCTCCCCTTTATTCTTGTTACTCTTGGTGTTTTGCACTTTATTAAGTTGTCATTTAGATAGTATCACAAATTTCCAAACAACAACCCTTTTAAGCTCATTTAGGTTCTCCTTTGTAAGATGAGGCGACATATGCATCCTCTAGACTAGATTTGGACGATGGGACAAGTAAGTCCCTCATGCTCTCGTGACCTCCATGTCTCATGGTTATAGTCGTTCAAGTAAGTTACATAGTATATTAAAATAGAGAGAATGCCATTTTCTCCCATGAGTTTTTACCTAAATCATAAACTCCTCCAGGGGGTTTTAGTTTTGTCCATATTCTCCCATGACATCAAATTCTATCATACAAAGCCTTAAGATTAAAATCCTTTCAAAACTGAATTACTAGCTCTTATGGGTAGAGATGGATGTACTTGGTCTTGTCAACCTCTTGAAACAAGATACTCATGGCTCCTGGGAAACATGGTATGAAGTACAAGCTATTAGAAAATTGTTAAAAGATTGCAGAGCATTCATTTCTCACATTTTTACAGAGGGTTATCAACCTGCCGATTACTTTGCCAACCTGGGTGTTCAAGTGAATAAACTTCAAGTCCTTGATAGTGCTCAAAATCTAAGAAAGCTATGAGGTTTGTTACGTCTTGACAAAGCAGGTCTTCTGCAATTCAGATTTTAATTGAGCTTTCTATGGCTAGTTTGATCCTTATCCTTTTTTTAGGTTTCTTCTTGTATTAGCTAGAGTTGGTAGGATTTTTTTTTTTTTTGATAAGAAGGTGGCTAGAGCCAGGACTAAGCAGGGACTAGCTGAGGTGACATTTCACCAATCTTGTCTCTTTCTAAGAGCACGCTCAATTGCCTCGAAATGACAACAATTCTAGACGACCCAAAGGGTTGACAAAGCCCAAAGTTCGCTAGCCAGTCGGCACAATTGTTCGTCTCACGATAAACATGAACAAGTTTGAAGTCGTCATGGTGAGTCAGAATCTGCTTGCAATCTTGCTCTAGACAATGGAACACTATCATGAATAAGACTACAAACTAATGATGGATCCGTTTCAATGATCCAGTTTGTAGCATTCATGAACTCAACCATGCGTAAACCTTCCTAGAGGGCAATAATCTCTGCTCTATAACTAGAAGCAATACCTAAGTTAATAGCAAAACCAACAATCCAATCACCATTATTCTCTCAAAGAAGGTCACCAGCACCAGCGAGACCCGGATTACCTTTGGCACAACCATCAATTTTAAGCTTCCATCCCGTCAAAGGTTTGATCCAACCAATTTCAGTTAGCCTGTGGTTTCAAACACCCTGCTTGCTTTGATGGTTCCAAGCTTCAAGAACAACACCAACAGTCTTTTTGCTTTTGATTTTGCTTTTGTTCTTAGTAAAATTGTTTCCTAGAAGTTGGTCTTTTTCCCAACTTTCCACCTAACAACTTTTCTAAGGTTCTTTTAGGATCATTGTAAGAAAAGATGACCTGTATCTCTTCTAGTTTAGCTGAATGATGGGGTAGATAAGTCTCCCACCCTCCTGTGGAGGTTTAGGCTTGAATGTCCTCTTCGCCTTTGTACACTCTTTTTGTGATTAATAAATTCTTGGAGGGAAGTACCATTCCTTTCGCCAAAAAAAAAAATATTTTGGACTTATTGAGCTATTTAATTCTATTTTATTTCCTTTAATTTCTTTTATGTCTTTAAAAAGTTACCTCGTTGCAAAAAAGTTATATGCTGGGTTAGAAAAAATAGATCGAATTCAATTTGAGATGTATGTATATGTATAGAAAAAATATTTTTGAAGTGAATTTAATTTTTTTTCCTAATCTCGCACTTAACATGATTTTCTATAATGTTAGTTCAATGCAAATAAATTATAATGAACCAAGCCAATGATTGTTTAGAATGGCTATTCCTCACAAATGCTCCTTGAAATGCAGCGGAACCATGACAATTGAGTTAGAAAAAAAATATCGGATCTAATTTTAGATGTATATATATGTATAAAAAATATAGATTTTAAAGTAAATATTATTTTTCTTTAATCTCGCATATAACACAAATATTGTAGAATAAGCTATTTTTATCTTCTTCTTCTTTTAAAAAACAAATTAAAATTTTTATGATTTTCTGTTTGAATGTAGACCTTTCTATTAAATACTTTTTATCAAATTATTTTGCTTATTATTTTTTCTTTTCCTTTTTTCCTTTGTTTTGAAATATAAAAAGATAAAAATGCCTTTAGCATAAGGCTTTGTCTGGAAAAGTTTGATATGAAGGAGGAATATGTGTAAAACTCAAAATCTCATATGGGAGATTGGGATTGAGGCTAAAACTCATGGGGAAAATGGAATTCTATTAAAATACAGTATATATCTGTGACAAGAAATTAAGGAAGTACTTTTGAAAAATGCATCACACTTTGATTTTAGTCCCGATTAATTAAATATTGTGGGGTAACTTATCATACACATGTCCAACTTCAATCTGGTAAAATAGAAATTTGATACGTGAAAGATTTCTATACGGATTTGAATAATCATTAAAAACAAAAGAATTCATAATATATTACATCTTGTCTGATGGAATCACTGTACCTCAAAAGCGAAAATCGAACTTGTTTAACAATCATGATCTACATTATTGATCATAAAACAAGGAATAATACAAAAAATAAAATCCAACTGCTCTAACAATCTACTCTACTATTAACGCTGTCGCTCTACAGATAGGGCAAACATTATTTTGCAGGAGCCACTTCTTTATGCAATCAACATGGTATTCATGCCCACATTGGAGAGTTGTTAATTTATCATTATCTTCGAACTCATCTTGACAAACAACACATATATCATCACCTTCTTCTTCATTCCCTTCTCGCTTATAAGTTCTTGTCTTCAGATGCTGTGAGACTGTCTCTGCCATAGATTGTATTTCTTCATCATCTACTAGCTCTCCAACTTCATCTACGATAATTGTTTCTTCTACGGGCCACATCATATGATAAAAATCGTGCAATACTAATATTTCTTCCTCAGATGGATGCCGAGTGAAGTTGTTCTGCATATGGTTACTGATTTGATAACCATATGTGTACGGATCATAATGTGTTGGGATGGATGGCACGTATAATCCTTGCTGCAGAGAGTACAAGTGATGGCCGTGGACCGCCATTGGTGAACCATAGACGAAAGGATTGCCTGAAGGCATGGAATGATAATAGCCTTGGTGATGATGATGATGAATGTTATTTCTTCTGGTATAAGCACGTTCCGTGGTTGGTGGGTTTTGCCTCTGTTGATCAAAATCTGGAGCAGTGTTGTTACCATGGCTCAAACCACCGTCATGATCACGGCCCTGAGGTGATGATGATGATGATGAGTGTGGTTGTGAGTCAATCTTGGTCCTCAAGGCATGTTTTCATTGGACCAAGAAGTTTGATTTCGTCGAATGTTGTTGTTGTTGTGAGGAGGAATCAATCTTGGTCCTCGAGGCACGATGTTGTTGGAGCAAGACGAAGTTGGATCTCGTCGAATGTTGCGAGAAGTCATCAATCTTGGTCCTCGAGGCACATTGTCATTTAACCAACAAGTATGATGACGTTGTTGGCTTGGTGATGCACTAGTCGTCGTCATGTTGCTGCAGAATGTATATCTCTGTTGAATATTGGTAAAATAGAGTAGAAGAAAGTATATAATATAATATTGTGCAAATGCTATATTAATAGAGCTTTTTTAACCGCCATTGGTCACCAAGTTGTTATAGGATTAGGTTTTGGAAAGGTTTAATGCAACAAGCATTTAGTAAAGTAAAAATTGGACAAATTACTTAACTGCTTATAAGTGCTTTTCCTTTAGGGTTTAGGATATTTCCTACTTCTTTGTCGTTCTTGAATGTTCGTACTTTAAAAAAAAAAAAAAAAAAATTCTTCAGACTTCAATTAGGTCATAGGTGTACGAGGTAGTTTATGAGTCGAGGAAACATGAGCATCAACAATAGAATTTGAACTTTTTTAAGCACAAGCTAGGTTAAGCAGGGCATTACCTATCAAATATACTTTTTCTTTATTTGGTTTTAATTAGTTGATAACTGATATCATGCCACAATAATCCATCCAAGGAAGATTTAAGCAACGTAATCAGGAATGGATTCATAATTTTTTGTTCAATAGAAGTTAAAAACACTATTGAATACTCATTTATGAATAAATTTTTTTAGTAGGGTCTAAATTTATTTTTTAACCTAAAAATACACATATATTTTAAAACAATATAATTTCAACTCACTTATTCATAACTCTGTTATTTTAGGGTTAGTGGGATCTGTAACCCCCACTAGCCTCCAAGTAGATCTGTCTATAAATAGAACCTCTGCACATCTAAGAAAATACACTCTTTCAAAATGCAAGATTCTAAGAAAGATAGTTGCCATAAAGAAACGCATATACTCTAAGAGTATCTACTACCCAACAAAATAGTGAAATATCTAAAATCTTCGAAAGTTAATGCATAAACTCCAAGTTTCACAGCATCCAAGGTCATAATATCCATACTAAATAAAGTCCGAACACCAAAATAATTCAAGCAACTAAAACCATAACCATATGATAAAAATGAGACAAATTCCAATAAGCAGTAGGGTCTCCAAAAATAGCATGAGATTGTATAATTTCATATGTACAATTCCAATCTAGTATGCAATACATCATATAAAAAATATATGCCAAGTGAGTGCCGAAAATCCATAAGGTTGTGAAAACATGAAAAAATGGAATATGCCACATGAACAATAATAAATGCCAAAATTCTTTATTATTCAATAATAGTCACGATAGAGTGCCAAAATATTTTGAAGCTTTTGTATTGAATGGTTCATATTTATAGAAAGAGTGACCACTGTGTGAATTAGTTAGTTAATTTTAGTTTTTTCCAACTTTTTAGAATTATCACATTTGAACAACCTCTAAAACAATTCTATCTTCTAGTGAGAAATATAGACGGGTAATATATCCTCATGATGGATTCCAATAAAGAATTCCTAAAATCTGAAAGAGCATATAATAACCGTGACCCCTCGACCTTTGGAACCTAGCCACCAATTGTTTGTGTGCTTGAGAAAGCGTGCAACTCTGACCTCCAGCCTTATTTTACTGCAAAATAATGAATTTTTTTTTTAAATAAACATGCTATACAATGTGTCCTTTATAAAACTACAATAAGAAATCGTTTATTAATGTAAATACATGTTAGGATGTTGAAATCATTATCAATAAATAATAAAATAATCCATGCTCATGCAAAATCAATATATACGCTAAGTTTACAAATTTCTTTGGGTTCAAAATACCATCATGTTCTAGTTATTTAAGTTCAATTTCTAGGATTTGGCTTGTGTATAATTATATTATCTACAATTTCATATAATACTACTCTCGATTAATGCAATGTGTCACTAGATCTCATCTATGGACCACATTAATCTTGTCAAACTAACTTTTTAACTATTAAATATCAAATCTAAATTATCATATTTAATTAGCAAATAAATATGGAAGCATATGATTCTAAAAAAATAAAAAGAAAAAAGAAAACAACCCTTTTTTTGCTCCAAGAACAACAATTCCAGAAAAACAAAAAACAAAAAAAGGTAAGAACAAGTTGGAAGCTCAAATCAATCAAATATCATATGGCTTCTTTTTAAAAATAAAAATAAAAAAGAAATTGTATGATCACTTGGAGAAAAAAATCTAATGGCTTTTTTTTTTTCTTGCCAACTTCAATCGTTCTAAAGCTACTAATTACTCTACAACATCAACACTAGTAAACTCAAACAAATATCATGTGACTTATTTTTTAAAAGAAAAAAAAAAGAAAAAAAATAAATCGAATGAATTGGAGGAAAAATCTAATGGCTTCAAATTTTTATTGTCCAACTTCTATATTGTTTTTTAACATATACTTCAAGCACTGACACGAAAATATATTTCTTGGAGCAAAAAAAAAAAAGAAAATATATAGGTTGAATTCAGAATCATTGACCTTGGAGTAGAAAAAGAGTTGTTTTCTTCTTTTTTTTTTTTTTGGAATCATATGCTTCCATATTTGTTTACTTATTGAATATGGTGGTTTTTTTTGGGTGAAAATATGGTAATTCAGATTTGGTATTTAATGCTTTCTAACCGTAGTTGGAAAGTTAATTTAGCAAGATTAATGTGGTCCGTAGATAAGATTTAGTAACACATGACATTAATCCTGAAGAGTATTGTATAAAATTATAGAGAATAAAATTATAGAGGAGCTAAGTCCTAATTTCTATACTAATTATTTAATTGGTTTCTTGTTAATGCAATCTGATTCTTGAAATCTACATTATGTCATTGGTTACTTGTTATCTGGTTCTAAAAATTTATACTTAATAGATTTATCTACATTATTTCATTGGTTACATGTTAATGGAATCTAGTTCTAGAAATCTATACTTATTAGATTTGAAAAAGATTTTTTTTTTTTGGTATTAGATTTGAAAAAGATGTGATATCTTCTTTTCATATAAATTATCCCCCCCTCCCTCCCCCCCCCCCCCCCCCCCTCTCATAGTTCAATGCACGCAATCCTTAAGACTAAAAGTGATTTGGAAATCAAATACCTACTCAGTTGTAAATAGTTAAGAAGTTTAGAATAGTAATATCAATTGGAAGATCACCACAATATAAATGTGTGTGATTACAGTAATGCACTAAACATATTCACATGCTGCTATTTTCACCAACACCTCCTCCTGTGAAATCATTGTGTTTCTTTAACCTTTACACTCGTCATGCATCCTTTATCAATCATTTATTGTATACACATAGAAGCCTAGAGGGAGGGAAAGGGGGGGAGGGGAGGGGGGGGGGGGTAGTGAAAGAGAAGGGGGTGGGAAGGGAAAAGGAGGGAGAATTGGAGATGGTGGAGGAGGTACCACCCATTTCTATTTTCGCTTTAATGATAAAGGTATCCTTTTAAGTTAAATTTCATACCTTAATCTTTTCTAGATTTGTTTGGTTTGTTTAGATCATAATGATTGCTTTGATCCATAGTTGTCGAATCGTGAATTGTATCATGAATCGAAATGTCATTTTTTTGAATCGCGAATCGAATCGAATCGTAAATCGTACCGATTCAGTCATAAATTTAAAACTAGTTGATATTTGACATATTATATTTCTATTAACAGTTTTTAGTTGAGTTTCTTTATTTGAATTAATATTAATATATGTTTTTGTTACTTTTCTAGATTGTTCACTACTTCACTTGTTCCTAGTAGCCCAAACAATTTCTGCATCACAATATCACACTATTTTTTTTGGTCGGAACAATATCACATTTCACAAGTGCCCAAACTAGTGCTCAAAAGTTGTTGTAAATACAAGTGGTCCAATCAGTTACGAGTTTTGTCTCCCTTTTTTTACTAAAGTGAGCTTATTTTGTTATCTACTTTGAAATATTTTAGGCTTTTTTAAAAAATTAAAAAAAAAAGACCCGAATCGCAAACGATTCAGTGAATCGTTCGATTCACACGATTCGGTACCGATTCACTTGCAATCAGTGAATCGTTCGATTCACACGATTCGCTACGATTCGGTACCGATTCACTTGCGATTCACGATTCTCCTATCTGTATCATTTTTTTATTGAATCGTATCGAATCGTACGATTTGCATCCGATTACACTGATTGTATACGTGTTATTATTTTAAGAATCACTTACATATTATATATGATTGCGGGCTTAACATAGAAAACCAGTCGGGATATGCAAGAACAAACCATTTTTATTGGAAATATTCCTCTAATGAATTTCCTGGTAACTTCTATTGTAAATGGAATATATAGAATTGTGATCAACCAAATATTACAAAGCCCCCATATTTTTACTGGTCAAAATTGGACAATAATAGAATTTTAGTCTATACCAGTACCATATATCAGATTGGGATGAAAGACCAGAATTAGAAATTGATAGACAAGCAATAATATTAGCTTGTGTGAGTAGGAAATAGAAAATATATGTTCTAGTCTATCATCGTCTATGGGTTCAAATCTGAGAGAAATTCTAGAGAATATTTGTTATCCTAAAATTTTTTGTCTTTCCTGAACGATAAGGAGATAGAAAAGCAATTGGGTCGAAAGAAAATATCATTTTAGAGTTTTATCACCAACTTGTTTGTGTTGGCGGGGATTCGGTATTTTCTGAATCCTTATGTAACTAATTACCAAAGAATTTCTTTCAACAAAGATGTGAATTAGGAAGAATTGGCAATGAAATACGAACTGAACACCAAATCATGATATACCCTAGAAGAATACATTTTTTTTTTACCATGAGATAAATTGATGGTCACTGATCATTTGATTGGACTGAAATTTGAAATGGGTACACTTGACGATATGAATCATTTAAAAAATAAACGTATTAGTTCTATAGCCGATCTTTTAGAAAATCAATTTGGATTGGCGTTGGTTCATTTAGAAAATGAGGTTCGAGGGTATAGAGTGGATATGAGCAAATTAAAGCTCTGTATGTATTTCATATATTCACAGTCAATTTATACACAAGTTACAATGGGATAAGATAGCAACACATAACAGTGTGCTCCATGAAATGTGGAAATACAAAATTAGAAAAGTTATGAAGATACAGAAGTTATGACCAACATTATCCTCTGTCATGTGACGACTCACGTGGTGAACCATTACTATAGGACTCTTCCTTAACATGCCCCCGCAAGATGGCAATGCCATCGGCAACACCGATCTTGGACCTTAAAAGATTGAATCTAGCTTTGGACAAGGGCTTGGTAAGAACATCGGCAAGCTGATTAGATGTGGACACATGAGCAACAGTCAGAGAACCAGCAGCAACTTTGTCTCGCACAAAGTGATAGTCCAAGGCCAGATGTTTCATTCTAGAATAGAAAACTGGATTTGCGCAAAGGTACGTGACACCAATATTGTCACAAAGAAGCTGTGGAGGCTGAGGAAGCCGAAAATGCAACTCATGCAGCAAGTTGGTGAGCCAAGTAATTTCAGCAGTTGCTGAAGCAATAGACCTATACTCTACTTCGGTTGAAGAACGGGCGACTGTCCTTTGTTTTTTGGAACACCATGAAACTGGTGTATTGCCTAGGAAAACCACATAAGTTGAGATAGAAGCGTAATCATCCCGATTACCAGCCCAGTCGGCATTGAAGAAAGCTGTGAGCATCAAATTTGGAGGCTTGCGAATGAACAAACCAAAGTTAATTGTATTTTTCAAGTAACGCAAGAGACGCTTGGCAGCAGTCCAATGAGCTATCTTCGGAGAGTGCATATATTGAGCTAATTTATTGACTGTGTAGGCAATATCAGGTCAAGTCATAGATAAGTATTGGAACCCTCCAATGAGACTTCGATACAACGAAGCATCATCAATATTATCACCAGCCTTCAACGTAAGACTACTAGATGTGCTAATAGGAGTTGCAACATTTTTAGCTCCTGCCATATGAAACTTTTCAAGCAAATCGGAGACATACTTATACTAGGACAAAAAAATACCATTTTGTTGTGCAATAGCCTCAACACCTAAAAAATACAAGAATATCCCAAGGTCTTTGATGGAGAATTTAGTTGACCGAGCCACAATGATCATACGAGTAAACTCACTAGAATTCCCAGTCACCAATAAATCATCCACATACACAAGAATGTAAGCAATAATATCATTCCAAGTATATACAAATAAAGATGAATCAAACCTTGTAGCTTGAAATCCAAGCGAAAGAATGTAACCTTTAAGCTCTAGAAACCATGCCCTCGGGGCTTGCTTAATGTCGTAGAGAGACTTGAGTAATTTGCGCACATAATTCGGCTTAGTTGAAGTAGGACTTGTGCATGAGTCAGATGGTGAGTCCAAGAGAGCAGACCAATCAGCAATAGTGTTGGACGTGATAAGAGATGGAATAGAGTTGGACTTTTTAGAGGGGAATGATGATTCCACAAATCGAACGTGCCTAGAGTAAAAGTATTTGCGAGTCTACGGTTCAAGGCAGCTATAGGCATAATGCATAGGAGAATAGCCTAGAAATACACAAGCCTTGGACTGGGGCTCAAATTTGTGCTGGGAATATGGATGTAACCAAGGATAATAGAGACACCCAAATATACGTAATTTATCATAGTTTGGAGACTGATGATATAGACACTCTAATGGTGATTTGTTATCGAGAATTGGAGTTGGTAGCCGATTAATAAGATATGTAGCAGTTTGAAAATGAAATGACCAAAAGGACAATGGGAGAGAGGCACGGTGAAATAACGTCAAGCCACTTTCCATAATGTGGCGATGACGTCGTTCAACGGTGGCGACATGTTCAGGTGTATAGGGTGGAGCGATGAGATGCTGAATGCCAAAGTAGGAGAACACAGGTTTTAGACCTTTGTAGTCGGTGCCTCCATCAGAATAAATTGTGCCAATTGAATTTTGAAAAATATTTTCAACCATGCTCTTGAATTGAGGAAAAATAGAGTACACATCGGATTTAAATTCCATAGGATAAAGCCAATTAAATTTTGTGAAATGATCTACAAACAAAACAGTAGGAATAACCGTCAATTGATCGAATGGGCGACAACCCCCATACATCTGTATAAATCAATTCAAGAGGCCTACTGCTAGTGAGACTAGAAACTCCAAAAGGAAGTTTATGGCTCTTATTACAGTTCCACGAATGACAAAATGATAAGCGAGAAGGGGAAACAGGAAAGAGACTACTATTTGCAACTAAAAGATTAAGAATTTTGGACGACAGATGCCCAAGCCGATCATGCCAATTACTCAATGTAGTCTTGACACCAACAAAGGCTTGTTTGGACACGGATGTATTATTGGAAAATGGCCACTCGTACACATTATTGTTGCTCCGTCCCATTACAAAGGGTGCCCCCGTGGAAAGATCATTCACACAAAAGGAAGAGGAATCAAATTCTATATATGCATTATTGGATTGACAAAATTGATTGATAGAGATTAAGTTTTTGCTCATTTTAGGAACACACAAAACATTAGACAACTGAAAAGAATTAGAGGGAGAATGAAGAACTGTGCATCCAGTATTAGAAATAGACAAACCGATAGCATCCCCTATTACAACATCCTCATGACCATCATACGATTGCCGAACAGAGATGTTATTAATGTCAGATGTGACATGATGCGAGGCGCCTGAATCAAGGAGCCATGGGTTGCCTTGGGTCGTAGTAGTAGAGTTGGCGATGGGATTTTAAGAAGGAAATAGAAGACGCTTAGCAGTATAACATTGCCGCGCCATGTGGCCATGTTTGTCATAGAATTGACAAACAATTTTTGGCTTATTGGATGACCCAAACGCTGCATGATCAGTTGGTGAGGAGCCACGGTGACCAGAAGTGGAAATACTTTTATTTGAGTATCCTTTAAAGAAGGAATGATTTTTCTTGTTGGAAGAAAAAGAACCATATGGTTGATTAAAGCGGGCAACGTTGATAGAGGCTAAACCAAGTATACCAAGAGCACCCATGGCATGCTGCTCTTCTCTCTTCAAATAGGATTCATATTCGATAAGCTTGTCACTAAGTTCATCAAACGTAATGACAGTATCTCTATCCCGAACTGCAGCAGCTAGTTCTTTGAATGCTGGACCAACCCCATTAAAGGTATGAGTGATGAGATATTGAGAAGGGACCGGGGCACCAATGAGAGTAAGTTTATCTGAAATATCTTGAATTTGTGCGAAATAGTCTACCATAGGCTGGTTACCTTGCGAAATGAGTGTCAACTGTTCGGCCTTGCCCATGATGCGAGAGGAGGACAGATTGGCGTAATTTTTCCCCAAACGCTTCCAAGCCTCTACAGACGTGGTACATGATCGAATAACAGGAACAACATGGGGGCTTAATGACCCAATAATTCTGAGAAACAAAAGCTGGTCTTGGCGCATCCAAAACTGATACTCCGGATTGGGAACAAGCTTGTTATCAACGGTAATTTTCTTAGGTAGACATGGCAGAGAACTATCCACGTAGCCTGCGAGGTCGTACCCATACAAAATGGCGTCAAACTGAGTCTTTCATGAAAAATAATTGGAGGTGGTGAGTTTGAGTGGGAGTTGATTAGCCACGTTAATGGCAACAAGTGAAGCGGAAGATGTATCTAGTACTAAAGGTGATAATGTGGAGTCAGCCATTAGCGCAAGCAGGTGAGGAGAGGAATAAGGCTATTTAACGGAGTGACAACAAGAAGAAGACAGGATCGTAAACTCGTTAAAGTGTTTTAAGTATCTGATACCATATAGAGAGTGGATATGAGCAAATTAAAGCTCTGTATATATTTCATATATTCACAGTCAATTTATACACAAGTTACAATGGGATAAGATAGCAGCACATAATAGTGTGCTCCATGAAATGTGGGAATACAAAATTAGAAAAGTTATGAAGATACAAAAGTTATGATCAACATTATCCTCTGTCATATGACGACTCACGTGGTGAACCATTGCTACAAGACTATTCCTTAATAGAGGGACTATATATGGAGCAATACGCATAAATTGATATTGACTCATCATAATTTGGTAACTTCAACTCCATTAACAACTACTTATGAGTCCTTTTTCGGGTTACAACAATTATATAAAGTTTTGGATCAAAAACTAATCCATTTGCACAAATAATTCATTGAAGAAAATTGAGTTATTTGTGATCTGGAGGACTAATTGCACGAACCACAATAATAATAGTAATAATAATACTACTAATAAAAAATAAAAAATAAAGATTAAATAAATACATATAATAATAATAATAATAATAATAATAATAATAATAATTTGAGTGTTGTTTTTATATATTTTTATGTATTAAAAGAGAATTTTTATCATTTGAAAAATAATAATAATAAAACTAATAAAATATCATTATATCATTATTGGTACTAATAAATAATATTTATGATGATAAGGATTGTCTTTTTATAATTATATATATGTTATATTTTGAAACCGTATTTTTGTCATTGATAATATCATATATTAATAATAATAAATATTATTATTTAATAATATCAATAAAAAGATAATACGCATAAAGGGTAATGATTTAACTATAAGAGAAAGCTCTAATGATCTTGATGTAACTCAAAAATACGGACATTTGTGGGTTCAGTACGAAAATTGTTATGGATTAAATTGAAATAAAAAATGAATATTTGTGAACAATGTGGATATCATTTGAAAATGAGTAGTTCAGATAGAATCGAACTTTAGATCAATCCAGGTACTTGAGATCCTATGAATGAATACATGGTCTTTGGATCCCATTGAATTTCATTTAGAGGAGCCTTATAAAGATGGTTTTTATTATTATATATACATGTTTATATTTTGAAACCATATTATCGTCAGTTAATAAATAATAATATATTAAAAATATATCAATAACAAATAATAATAATGATTATCATTCTATTATTACATAAATATTATTTTTGAAATGACATTTTGATCACTTGAACAATAATAACAACAACAACAACTAGAATAATAATAATAATAATAATAATAGACTCTTTCTTTTCTAAGTTAGGCTATAATAATAGAATTTTGTTATTATGTACATATTAAATTTTAAAAGAGCATTTAGATAATTTGACAAATGAATTCATTTCAAGAATATGAGAATGAATTAATCTCATGTGTTTTGTCTAGAATGACTATTTTCATATTCATGAGAATTGCATTACATCAAGAATGAGATTTCTAAGTTCATTACTTTATACCAAGTATTAGAATATGAATAAAGCCAATAATATCATTTCTTTCTCAATTCATTCCGACATACAAATCGCTGCCTAAGAGCTTTATTTTATTATTTGATAACAAATAAAAGGAGATGACACCCCAACATATGAATAGCTACCTAAGAGCTTTATTCTTTTATTTGATAACAAAAAAAGGATATGGCATGACAAAGATCCCAAGTTCAGGTAGCGAATTGTTGAGGTCAAAGGTAGCAAATTTCAATTTATGCACTCTCATTACCAATTTTATTCGTCAAGCATTGCTCTACATCATTCTATTTTTGTCACCAATTTATCACCTTTTATATGGATTCTTAGTTGACATGTTAAAATAATAAACTTTTCTATTTCTTTTTCTTATTATTATTATTATTATATATATATATATATATATATATATATATATATATTATTTTTTTATTATTATTATTCTTTTGTTAGCGTGAGAACCAATTTAGCGGAGCCTGACACCAACTGATAAATCCATATGTGCAGAGGTGTGTCCCAACACATACTCCATGTCAGTTAAGAGTGTAAACCTAATATGAAACCTAGGAGTTTCAAACTTAACCTTACCAGATGTTACTTTCTTTGTTTACCATTAGGCTACCCCTTTGAGGGCTTTTCTTTTAACATATCAACTAAACATCATAAAGTAGATGATAAATTAGTGATAGAAATACGGTGATAGATAACATTAATCTTATTTGTCTATTAACTGACCACTTGGAACATGTACGTATTAAAACCTGCCACTATATCATGGGACCTACAGACTTAATAGAGACACTACAAGAATTGTTCAAATAGACAACGGTTTCATCCTTAAAAGGTGACAGTTTATAAATGTCACCTTTGAATAGGCAACACTTTTCAAAACCGTCACCAAGATGTCACCTATACTCGTGTTGCCTATACCATAGGTGACATTTTAACAAAACTGCTGCCTATTCTACAATTCATATATGCAGTAGTTAAAATAGGCGCCTTCTATGACAACCATGTTCAGCCGCTGCCTATCATGTATATAGTAATAGGCAGCAGTTGCCCACAACTGTCACCATTTCTTAGTAAAGAAATAGGTGACAGTGATAGAAAACTGTCACCTATGTAATCTCCAGTCCTCTAATTACATTTCAATAGTGTTTCTGTTGTTTGCTGATGACATAAATTAATTTCTATCAGAACAAATGACATAATTTGAGCAAAGAAAACTATGCTACAAATTAAGAACTGATTGCAGCAAAAGATATAAGAACAAATGACATAAATTAATTTCTATCAGAACAAATGACATAATTTGAGCAAAGAAAACTATGCTTCAAATTAAGAACTATTTGCAGCAAAAGATATAGAACAATTAAAAATTAAGAACTATTTCAAGAGACTTCATGTCCGCAAAAAGCAATTTTGACTTATTAGAGGCTTCATGTCGACCACAAGTAGTTTGTTCGTGATTCTGCAAGTAGTTTGTTCTTCTCTTCCCTCACCTAAATCAGAGACAAAAAGGGTTGAATCAGTTGGAGACAAGTAGTTTAACGATTCAGCAAGTTGCAGTCAAGTGTCACATTAAAGGAGATGGAAAATGAAGAGGTGATTCAACAATATAATTACCAAGAAAATATGCCCAGAAAGACCAACCAATGAAGAATACTGACTGGTATAAGCAAATAAAAGCTAGCTGACTAGTACGATAATTAAGCAGGCAACAAGAGCACTCACTTTTGCAAGAAAATTGAGACGACTTAGTCTAAACGAATGTAGAAAACTAGTGATTTCAGTAAGTTTCATATAATAGTCATCTTACAACACATGAAAATGTTGTCGGATAATTGATCTTCATTCATTTATTTTTATTCAATATGAAACTTGTTATTTTTTCCATTCCATTTCTATCAACACTTCGCTTATGAAAAATTCAGGGGCTTGGTGATAAGTTGTTTTTCTTTAAATGTCCTATAACTTTTTTCCGGTAGAGGATTGCCAATCATATAGCTAAGTTCCGCTAAACTGATTCTTCTTCATTTTTTTTCCTTAAATGTGAAACCAATAACATTTTTCACAAAGTTAGACAACTCTCACAAATAAAAAATTATTTATGTAACTGACTGCATAGATCTTACTAATAATTTACAAAAGGATTGTGGACTAATTGGTATTATAATAATCTTAAGCCTAACTACTAAAAAATCAAAAAAAGCCTAAATTAACAATAGGACCAAGAAAAATAAAAAAAATAAAAAGTGAAAGCAAAATACCAATCTATAGCAATTAGGGCCACACGGTTCCTTCTCCGCATCCGGGAAGCGGGACTGTTGAATTTCCACAATAAACTCTATAAGGGAACATGATTAGCTTACATGAAAGATTAGATCCTGTGAACATCCATGCAATCTGCAATAAAAAACCTACCAGCAAAAAGAAGATGATCATATTTAGCAGAAATATTTAAGAGATGTAATCTACAAAAAGGAGAATAAACATATGTGGCTAATGGTGGCCAAAGAAAAGAAAGATTAAACATGTGAATCTTACATAACATCGACGACAAAACAAATTTGTCAAATGAATCCAAAGATGCTTCAAGAAAAAGCAGAGAAGATGCAGCCTCTTTACTTGCCAAAGATGGGCCAAGAAAGTTGTGGGGATGCAAATACATTTGAAAATATTAACTAAACTTGCACTGCACCAGTGCCCAAAGAAGCTTTGAGATTTGGAGGGCCATAGTCCCGCTTCAGCCTAGAAGGGCTTGTACTTGTTCTGGATCTAATCTAACAACTGGAGGCCACTAAGATGATTGTGAAATGTTAGAGACAAAGATTTATAACACAACCTAACTTTGTTCAGTATACAGAAAATTCATAACATTTTTTCATTAAAATTGAGAAGCCTTATTACTTCAATATGCGGGTAGAACACTAAAAAATAGCAATTTAGAAATTATACATAGATCATAAAGATGAGTTAAGAAAAAAAAGAATTCAGTATGTTCACTTCTACAACAATTATCTCATTCCTTTCGGTATATTTTCTTCATACACTACGAACATGTCTCTTATACACACAATGGTACACAAAATATGATCCCAAAAATCATTGACATGTATCTAAATGATAGAAAACTGCAATTGACATAGAGAATGGCTCATAGCACATTACAGTGATTATGATCCTAAAAGCCTCCTTCAACACCCCTACCCTTGGACGGCCACCATCGCACCTCCATCACAAATAGTATCAGGAGTACAAAGATACGAAATGACTAACTTGATTGTTGAACTATAAATTAAAAAAGATTGTTCCTCAGTCTAAGAAATTAACAAAAATATTCATAATTGAGCCAAACTTAACGTCATTACAGGACTGCGAAATCAAAAAATTGTATAAGCAAATTTGATATGTGCTCAAATTTTGTTAGTTAAATTTATGATCCTGACACTATTAAAATAAAAACTTGAGAATTAATAATTCATAGCAAAAAGTAATAATAGAAGTAGTAATCCATAAATTAGTACATCGTGCAGGAAAAATTGTACCTTACTCCAACAAAATAACCGAATCGCCATTTACATCACTGTTAGTAGCCAAATTATAAATGCAAATTCATCACATAAGAAATAATATAAATTAAAATATAAAATCGATAAATTATTTCAAAAATTGATTAATTACAACTTAAAAACAAAAATAAAAATAAAAATGATGAAGAAGAGCACATTTTCAAGAGCTTTAACTTCATCAAAGGTTTTGGAGTTGAGAGCTTTAACTTCTCTGATAGCCTTTGCTAGCTCCGGTGGCATTCTCAGCCGTGGCATTGCCTTGAAGAACGAAAACGACAATTTTTTCCGATTTGATTGAAAAATCAAAAAATTGAAAGAAAAAAGAAAAAAAAATTGAAAACTAAATGGTGAAAAACATATGGTTGTGTTTTTGTACCTGTTTCTTTGTCAGCTATGGCGTGCGAGAGAGTGAGAGTTAGAGATTTTGCTATGGCGCTCGAGGGAGTGAGAGTGAGAGATGAAATCACATTTTGTTGTTGTCTTTTATTATTATTATTATTTTTGGTCAAACGTTTGTTGGCATCTAAAATAGATATAACCTAGAAGTACAAAAGAAAAAAAAAAAAGATAATGTACTAATAGGCAGCGGTTCCCAATCGCTGCCTATTATGTCCAAAGATTGACGACTAATAAGGTAGCAGTTGTGGACCGCTGCTTATGTGTCTAGCAGTGGTTTCTAAATCTGTCATCGTAGAATTTATTCAAATCATATTGATTTTAATTATTAAAAAATAAATTATAAGTAAAATATCATATTAGTAGCACTTCTTTTTTAAAACCGTCACTTTTATTGTGAGGTATATTTTACATAGGTGGTGGTTTTTTACTTAAACCTCCACCTATGTGACCTTTTTTTTGTAGTGAGATGACCGACTAAGAGTAAAGGGGACTATCATACCATATAACCTAATGGAAGCATTACCTCCAAATTATTTTCCTTGTTAAGTCAAACAGGAATATGATCAAGTTTGATTTGAATATTGAGTTTTCATTTTATTGAAATTACCTTTTGAATTCCAACTAATTTGTTACTAACTTTAATAGCACATCATTATGAAACTCGAAAAATAAGTTGTTAAGTAACTCTCATGAAAAATTAATTAACATAACATAAGCTTGATTTAACAAATTGCAAAACAATTTGATCTTAAACGACTTGTTAGTAAGCTCATTTTAAATGAGTTTAATAAATTGGTTGGCTTTACAACTATTGATGAATTTGATCATTCGCAAAAGGAAAAGAATTTTACGTCTTTGTGCGTGAAATGGAAAGCTAATTCTACTCGTTACAAATTATTTTGCTAAAGGTAAATAAGAGGTCTTAATTTGTTGCTTCTTTATGGATGAATCACACTTTGTCTCCTCAAATACTTTACCAAATTGTATCTTGAAAATGTCAAAAGTTTCACATTTCAATTCCTAAGCTCATGTTGAGCCTCACATTGATTAATGGTAGCTTCTTTTAATATTTATTTATTCATTTATTTTTTTTTGTGTGAAGGCCTTAAATCACATCAGAATACTTTTGACATTTTAAACTGGACTTGAAAATAATTAAGATTAAAAGCGGCCAAATAAGCCTTTATATCCTTTTAACAACAAAGAGATTTACCTTTATCGTTTTTATTTTGGATAAGGTTTAAGATTATTTTTCGCTTTATGCTTGTTATTCCACAAAACTTCTAGAATTCAAGAATTTAGTAAATGGAAAATAGATATAAATGAAAATATGATCCAATATGTTGATATACATATATGTATTTTCTAGGTAAGTATGTTGACCTTTTTCATTGAGCAAGAAGTATTTTATCACCGTGTATTTTTTATTTCTTTTATTCAAGATCACCCTATATATGCACTCTTTGTTTAACAACTCTTATTTTTAACAAAAAAAATTAGTAATCTTTTGTTTAGGATCTTGTAAAAAGGAACAACTTGTGTTCCTTTTAGATTAGCTGGGCTTTTGGGGTAGGTAAGTACCCTAATCCCCATGGAGGTTTCGGTTTTATCATGTTTTGCTTGTTTCATGGTAGTTGATGTAAGATGATTTGTTATGATAGCTTAAACTAAAGTGGTAGTTCAAGTGTTTGTAAAAATGCCTAAAAGAGAAGATAGTAGCATGTACTTCAGTTATAGAATTCAAAGCATGTTAACCAAGCAAGGAAATAGCCAAGATGTGAATTCTGGACATTGCATATCATACGAATTTGGAGCATTTTTCACATAGTAAATGTGCTCATAAATTAACAAAATTTGTACAGAAGCTAGATTAGGCAGTTTAGAGCAAATGTTGATTTCTAGGACTAAGGCTAATTCTAATGTTTTAGCCCTCTGATCAAATCATTTCCGAAATGTAGCTCAAAAATCTCTGGTTCTGCCCAGCTATGCGTAGTTGCGCGGTAAGGGTTATAACTTTTGGAATTTAACTCGGAATTGAGCACCATTTGAACCTAAAATTAACTACACTCGAAGATCTACGATTATAAGTAAAAATCAGATAGTTTGGAGGTCAATAGCCTAGGTAACCGAATTGATTAATTCAAGCTTATGTTAGAGGAATTGGAAAATGTCTTAGTTGAGCTTGCGGTATTAACTTTGGACTTGGAAACTTGTATTGAATGTTTGAAGAATTAATTAAAATATAAGTCAAATGTAAAGATGTTAACCAATGCATATTAATTGAGTCCACTTGTACGGTTGGCATTTAGTTTATATGTTAAGTATAATTTTTGTTAGTTATGGTTAGCTTAACTTTATATATTAGTAAGTGTTTTTATGTTGTTACAAAGCTATGATGTTTAATTAGATTACAATGAAATAAAGTATGTAATTTAGATTCTTGGATGTGAAAAAATAGTTGTTAAACCTTCTATAGTCAATTGCTAAAGTGTTATACTTATATGAAAACTAGGTTATTCATATTCAAGCTAATCCAAGGAAAGTTGGAGTAACTAAGCCATTTTTACATCTTGAGGCTTGGTATAGGTGAGGGAGCTTGCATATTATTCATGTTCTTGTTTATGTCAAATATTTGAATTTCTTGTATTGTTGATTATAGCTATGAAATTGATTATCGTTGCTTGAAATAAATTATCTAGAACTCGTGGAACTCTCTTTTGAAGCTTGATAGTAACTAGAATGGCTGAATGCATGAATCACACAAAAGAGACAATAAATAGTGCCTAAATCTAGGGTATTGCTTTAGGTTGCTGTTTGGAATGAATTGAATCCATCTATAGGTGCTCTAGATGATATTGAAACAAGTTAGATTCTCACGTGTAGCTAATTAGCCCGGAATTGAGCTAAAATGCGAATTTGGCAAGAATTTTAAAAAGGGGTTTTTCATGAAATGTAATCCGGGCACATTTGAACCCTCAATTAGGTATCCTCGAGGCATGGAAGCACTTTTGGTGCTTTCGTTACATTAAATTGGAGTCCAATTAGAGTAGTTGTAGTTCAAACCTACTCGAGGCCTTTCCGAGTTTTTTTATCTCCAAAGCGGGTTTTCTGGGCTTAGATAGGTGAATTTTGGTATCCTTAGGGATGTAGTATGATTGGATTATAGAATTAAAACCTTGAATTGCGTATAGAAGTAAAATAGGCTAGTTGTCAAAGAGGAAAATGTGAGATTTGGTTGTCTTAGTGCTTATATGAGCTTGTAGTTGCTTGTCATGTGTCTAAATGCATGTCTAAGGTATATTCAAGTTATTTGTAAAATTTTGTGTGAAATATGTTATTTGCCCCTTTGTGTTATACGATTAATTCATGTGTAAAATCTTGTATTGTGATTAATTGTGAGGGCGGCCTACTTTGTCGTCCCTCATATGTGATATTTGATATACTTGGTTCTCGTGATCATGTTTTGGGGTTGCGCAACCTTTTCGAACATGGTAACCTCAAGAAACACGGGCGGCATCGGGTTTGCCATGCTCTCTCGGCTACCATGGTGCCTATTCCCTTTCTCTCTCTAAGTATACTCCACTACCCCAGAGGCGTGGTTCATCTCATTGGGACATATGGACCTACCTCAGGAGAAAGGGTCGTAGGATCGGGGTACATCTAGAGTACCCCATTTGGAAGAATAAGGGGTTTGCCGGCACTTGCTTGAAGATCTTGGCTCATGGGTTGTGATTGAAGACAAACATGAAACCGTATCCTTTTTATACGTGGTTAAATACTTGTCTAATTAACTTTGTTATTTTGTGTTGTATATGTTATTATCCTTGTTGCATCTCCTGAAAACATTATTCAGTATGCTATATCACTTCGCTCACTGAGTATACATGTTGTATACTCACCCTCGTTTCTAACACCTTTCAGGATTAGTGCTATCAGAGGTAGAAAAGAAGGCTCGAGAGTTTCGTGATTGATTATGCTGGCTTACGTGGATTGCCATTGAATTCAGTTTTGTACTTGTAAAGTTAAGTTTAGAATGTATTGATAATTATGAATGACTTGTAATGTTGTAATAACTTGTAATCTTTACTTTATTGTCTAGTAGCGTGCGCTTGCATGTTTTGACTGGTTGACGGACTTAAATTATAAGAAAGAAAACTAGAAAATATTAGACTGGTATGATAAGTGAAATTAAAACTATAGACGTTCAACAGTTAATGAATGCATGCTTGTGGATTTCAATGTTGGATCCAAGGCTCGGTGGCCTTGAGGAGTTTGTTGTATGAGATAGTTTTGGTGGGGGGATGAAGGAATGAAGTTAGATCATAGTTTTGTGGTTATAAATATTGTTTACAAGTTTTGAATTGTTCTATAAACAGGGGAGACTCCGTCCGTTTCTCTCATTTTTCGTGACCTTGGGTATTGGATCGGGGCTCTGTTCTCGTGAGGATCAGGGTGTTACAAGGATAGTATACTAATAATAATAATAACAACAACAACAACAACAACGACAACAACAACAACAACAACAACAATAATAATAATAATAATAATAATAAGAATAATAACAGACTTTTTCTTTTTTAACTTAGGCTATAATAATAAACTTATGCTATTATGTACATATTAAATTTCACAAGAGCATTTTGATAATTTGACAAATGAATTCATTTGAAGAATATGAGAATGGGCTAATCCCATGTGTTTTGTCTGAAATAACTATTCCCATATTCATGAGAATCGCATTACATCAGGAATGAGATTCCTAAGTTTATTATTTCATACCAAGTATTAGAATAGGAATAAAACCAATAATATCATTTCTTTCTCAACTCATTCCAGCATACAAATCGCTACCTAAGAACTTTATTTTATTATTTGATAACAAATAAAAGGAGATGGCACCCCAGCATATGAATAGTTACTTATTCTTTTATTTGATAACAAATAAAAGGATATGGCATGACAAAGATCCCAAGTTCAGGTAGCAAATTGTTGAGGTCAAAGGTAGCAAATTTCAATTTACGTACTCTCATTACCAATTTTATTCATCAAGCATTGCTATACATCATTATATTTTTATCACCAATTTATCACCTCTTACATGGATGTTTAGTTGCATATTAAAATAACAAACTTTTCTATTTCTCTTTCTTATTATATATATACTTTTTTGTTAGCGTGATAACCAAGTTAGCGGAGCCTGACACCAACCGGTAAATCCACAGGTGCAGAGGTGTGTCCCAACATATACTCAAAGTCAGTTAAGAGTGTGAACCTAATTATGAACCTAGGAGTTTTAAACTTAACCTTACCAGATGTTACTCTCTTTGTTTACCACTAGGCTACCCCTTTGAGGGCTCTTTCTTTTAACATGTCAACTAAACATCATAAAGTAGATGATAAATTTGTGATAGAAATAAGGTGATATATAACATTAATCTTATTTGTCTCTTAACTGACCACTTGGAACATGTATTAGAACCTTCCACTACATCATGGGACCTATAATCTTAATAGAGATGACCGACGGGCACTGACATACCATACAACCTAATGGAAGCATTACCTCCAAATTATTTTCCTTGTTATGTCAAACATGAAGATGTTCAAGTTTGATTTGAATATTGAGTTTTCATTTTATTGAAATTACTTTTTGAGTTCCAACTAATTTGTTACGAACTTTAATAGCACCTCATTATGAAACTCGGAAAATAAGTTATTAAGTAACTCTCATGACAAATTAATTAACATAACAAAAGCTTGATTTAACAAATTGCAAAACAATTTGATCTTAAACGACTTGTTAGTAAGCTCATTTTAAACGAGTTTAATAAATTGGTTGGCTTTACAACTATTGATGAATCTGATCATTCGCAAAAGGAAAAGAATTTTTTGTCTTTGTGCTTGGAATGGAAAGCTAATTCTACTCGTTACAAACTATTTTGGTAAAGGTAAATAAGAGGTCTTAATTTGTTGCTCCTTTATGGATGAATCACACTTTGTCTCCTCAAATACTTTACCAAATTTTATGTTGAAAATGTCAAAAGTTTAACAATTTGGACCTATGGTTGAAGTAATTAAAACCATACTCCCCAAAAAAAGATAATTTTTTTCAAACAATAGACTATATCCTTAGGAACAACTTGCCTAATTAATTCAAATTATACCTCTTCTAAATACAATTATTTGTATCGAGGTTTAGACTCTAACGTGATCTATAAGTCTTTCTAAAAGTATTTCTCGTCATTTAAAAGAAAATTAATCAACAACTCCTTAGCAAACTATCGGACATAGGAACTTCTAAGACATAAATGTTTCAATAACTTTCATCTCAGCCAAGCTATGTGTGTAATTACACCTCATAGTCTTTATTGAGAAACAAAAAACCATAACTATATCAAAAAGTACTGGAAAACAAACTAATTGAGGCAATATAAGGTTACAATTAATTGAGATATATAATTATTGTCACTAGCATATTGTACATTACACTTATACCTTTACATTTTCAAGATTTCCACAAATAAATTTTAGGGAAAATTCCACAAATAGTCCCTATTGTTACCCAATTATCTCAATTTAGTCCCTATTATTTTATTTGTCTCATTTTAGTCCCTATTGTTTGCAAAAAAAAATTCAATTTCGTCCATATTATTTAAAATTTCTTAATTTCGTCCTTATTGTTTCTCAAAAAAGTTTCAATTTTGTCCCTATTATTTTTAAAAAGTTTTAATTTTGTCCCTATTATTTTCTTAAAGTTTCAAATTCGTTCCTATTATTCAAAGACTAAATTGAAATTTTCTAAGAAACAATAGGGACAAATTTGAAATTTTTTGAAAATAATAAGAACGAAACTGAAACTCTTTGGCAAACAATAAGGACGAAATTAAAAAATTTTAATCAATAGGGATGAAATTAAAATATTTGAGGAAACAATAGGGACTAAATTGAGATATTTTAAATAATAAAGACCAAACTAAAAATTTTTGTAAACAATAGAGACTAAATGTGAGATTTTCTTAAATTTTATTAATAAAAGCAACCGCACCTGTTTCCTTTAATAGGCTGCCTATGTACCCAACCGGAATCAAGTCGGGATCAAGCCACATGTATTTCTTACAGAATATGAAATCCCTAGTTGCATTTAATAAAATTTACTTCATTTGAAATTCTAATACTATACAACTAATTAAAATACCTAAATCTATGCAAAAACCGGCCTTCTAAAACGTTGTTGCTTATTGAAACTAGGGAAGGGCGTTCGCTCCGGGATATTGTTGCATCTTGATTTTGGTGGAGGAAGATCCTTCACATCAAGTATTTGTATCTTCCTTTTCTTTTCTCGAATTTGTTGATACCTCGATTCCATCTTCTTTACACTTTGTGCAAGTTTTGTCTGTAACTGCTCTTTATGAAGTTTCTTCTTAACTTGAGTGGTGACTTTCTTGGGCCTCTCTGACAACTTCATCAAGCGTTCTCTAGTCGTGTTACCATTATCATCTGAACAGTGATAGTCCTTCTTGAATGTGCATACACATTCTTTACTAACTTCCTTTTTTGAAGATTTTCCATCAGGATGGCCATCACAACCCCTTACTTGATCCAGTTTTTTGCTAACTTCCTTGTGCTCCTTTGGTACATTAATTATACGCCTTTCCCATTCGTCACCATTATCATCCAAACGAACACAGTGCCTCTTTGTTTCTCTAATGGTTAATGCATCAGTTCTAGTTGTTAGATTGTTTTTCCGTGAAGCTACTTGATTAAGACTCTTGTTCACATCACTTGTATTTTCCTTTCGCTTCTTCTGTTCTGGAAACTTGATTAAGCGTCCTCTTCCCATCTTGTTACCATTATCATCCGATGGAGCACAATGCTTTCTTGAAGCTTCTTGATCAAGACCCATCTTGTTTGCTTCCTTGGGCATCTTCGGATATTTGATTATTATGCGCATTCCTTTCTTGCTACCATCATTATCCGAACGATCACAGTGATTCTTGGTTGTGCATGCATGGTCGTCTTTGCTTGATATTAATGCATCAGGGCTCGTAATGATCAGGTTGCTTTTTCTTGAATCATCACCATGATCAGGATGGTCATCACATTCCATATCATCGTCTTCGACGTCACTCTCCACCCAACAAGGATCTTTCGGTTTCCTGAAGAGTGCTTCAGCAAGGCTTGATCTCTTCATCATGAACTCCTTCGGATTCCCCAAAGAAGACGCTGAGATGGCTTCTTGAATCAACACAAATATATCAATTTCTTTTGAAAGTTTATAGTTGGCTCGAAATACATCTTCGAGTTTTATTCCCCTCCTCTCGATAATCACCAAGTTACGTTGCTTCCTACTATGAGAAGTTGAAAGAAAAAGAAAGAAGAAAATACAATCTTCTCTTACGAACAACAAAACAAAGAATAAAATGTTTCTGGGGGCGGTTTTTAAGAATTTTGTGGGGGCTATATATATAGAATGTAATGAAAACCTTTTGCGTCTTTGTTTCTTTTGGCGCAAGATACAAACATGGGCGGAATTATTATTTCAACTTCTTCTTGTTAGAATTTTTTGGGTTTGGGAAAGAATATCCCATTATTATTACATTATGATTGGCCCAATCAATTTTGGCCTATCACGTTTAATCCAAGTGAACCTAATCATACAATTAATAGAATTTTTTAGGTTTGGAAAAGAATACCCCATTATTATTACATTATGATTGGCCCAATCGATTTTGGCCTATCACGTTTAATCCAAGTGAACCTAATTATACAATTAAAACCATCGTTCATCTGACCAAGAATATGGTCAATTTTCCAGGATCTATTCTTCAATAGTTTAGAATTAGCTAAAATGGCTTTCTTTCATATGAGAAGGCATAAAATAATGACTTAAGGATGTTCACTTCTTCTGATTTTACTCTTTAGATGCAATGTTAAGTTTGAATTGTTTTACTTTACTTTCATATAAATCATATCCGATGCCTTTTACTATTTTTATAATTATTTTGTTATTACATTGGGCAACATGTGTTCTATGGGAAAAGATAATCATATACAGCTGTATGAGCAATAAAAATTATAGCTGTCGGTATGTAAGATGTTTTCATGACTTTATATTGTGGTCTTATATATATATAAAGCGACATTCTCTTCGCAGGTGGTTCCTCTTTAAAGGAATTAATTACACGGGGCATCAGTGATACAAAGAGTTACTAATGCTTAGCCATTGATATCCATATTTTTTGCTAGTGTTGAGGGATAGCATTGGATTTAGGGTCGGGTCGTCCAATATGGGTTGATCAAGCCCAACCCATTTTGTATGAGTCAATAGAAGTTATGAGAATAACTTCCCATAACTAATTAAAAAAGAAAAAGAGAACATCTTTTTCTTTCAGACGTTGAAAACAGAAGACCCTCCTCTCTTCCTCTCTCAATCTCTCTCACTATTTTTACAGTGCGTAGACATCAAAATCAAAAAGGGATATTTAAGTTGTGGCAATATAGTTCTAAATCTCGTATTTAGAACTCCGATTCGCGGCTTTAAACGGTGAAATGAACGAGGGCTAATTCTTGAGATTTATTCCGCATTTACTATGAGGTTAGTATGATTTATGGTTTTACAAAGAATCCATATTATGTATTAAATTTCTTCATTGGTATCATTGGTTCTCTGTAAAAAGTATGCGAATTTGTGATTTTTATGGTGATTTTTTAGCATGATTATTCTTGAATGAAATATAGTGAATTCATGCATGCTAAACTCATAGAATATGTTTCTTTCACGAATTTATAATTTACGTGATTATAATTGCCAAGTGCATAAACAAATTGTTCTGTACAATTTTTATTACTTTATTCATGTTCTGTTTTTGGCCATTTTTGTATCTGATATATGCTCCAAAAATTGTGATTTTGGTATGTATGGAACGGGCTCGTCGAGAGCTTTCCGTGCATATATGGATCATTAAATTTGGCCTTAAAATGCGAAAGTTATGATTTTTTGAAGATTTTTTTGTAAATCTGAAAAAATTAGGGCTAGTGTGTGTTCTTAGTGTGGTGTGCGTGCGTGGGAAAATGTGAAAATTTTACTGAACATGGTCTCATGGGATCACGTGACCTAATCATTGGCTGACACGTGGCCACGTAATTTGGTGGTGTTATTATTTTAATATTTATTTTATTAAAAATTTTAAAATTTTGAAATTAATTTTTTTTTTTAAATTCAAAAATTTTAACTGACCACCTGTGCCACATGGCATGTAGGGCTAGCCATGTGAAAAAAAAAATCAAAAATTTTAACTGACCACCTGTGCCACATGGCACATAGGGCCAGCCATGTGGCGTCACATGGCAACAACTTTGTGTTATTTTTTGTTTGACCCTATAATTGTGTATTATTTATGGTTTGATCCCATAACTTTGTATTATTTATGATTTGATCCTATTATTTACGATTTGACCCCATAATTTTGTATTATTTATGGTTTGATCTCATAACTTTGTATTATTTACGGTTTAACCCCATAACTTTGTATTATTTATAGTTTGACCCTATAACTTTATATTATTTATGGTTTGACCCCATAAATTTATGTTATTTATAATTTAACCCTAAAACTTTGTATTATTTACAATTTGACCCATAATTATGTATTATTTGTTATCTGGCCCATTACCTTAGTGGTAATTTAGCTTTTTACCTCATGTTCTTCTTTTAGCCTATTATCTCTGTGATAATGTTATTTTGTACCCATATTTCTATTTTAGACCATTATCTTTGTGATAATGTCATTTTTGACCCCCATGTTCTCAATTAAGGTAATTATCTTTGTGATAATTGTGTTTTTGGATCCTATTTCTAGCAAAGCAAGTACATAATTTAAATTAATTTCAATTTAGACATGAAATCATGAGTGATTTCATTTAATTGCCCTTTTTTTTATTCAATTGTAATTATTACAATATAGGCATGAAATTTTTGTAATTTCATATAAATGCCTAAAATTTGTGTAATTTCCTTGTAATATTTACGATTAGAGGCATGAAATTTTTATAATTTCATTTGAATTCCGAAATTTGTGTAATTACGTTGGAATCTTTGCAACAAGTGACATGAAATTTTTGTAATTTCATTTCATAGTATGAAATTTATATAATTTCATCATACAACTTGTTGTGTACAATATTAATAGATGCTATGTGCACTATTAATTTTTGAAATTAATTGATTGGACCATTATGTACTAAAATTGTTTATTTTTTCGAGGATTTTAGTGGTCATTCGAGGATTATGCAAGTTAAACAAACCGCGAGAAATACTCCCAACACTACTGACCATATGAACACACATTGTTGTGGGCCCAAAATAATTATCCCTTAAATCTTCTTATTTTTATAATTATGTGATGGGATAATTTGATGAGCATGTGATAGTCATATGTGGTTTCATGCGTGATGTTAGACCGTACCCTTATTTCTCTTAACACGTAGAACCAAAATGTGTCTTTTGGATCTCAATAAGTTTGAGATAGCTTATGCGTGCCTAATAGTCATAGTCTACATGTTGTGAAGAGAATTGAATGTGTTAATTCTTGTGGACTAGACCGAGTTATGAACGGATGGAGAATATTGATGAGTGCTTAATTATGTCTAACATTATTAGTTATTTATATGTTAAATACTTTTTCATGTTCATCTCATGATAATGCTTGTATTTATCATCATTCTCTTATTATAATCTTGTACTGCATATGTTATTATATTAATAATTAGTTTATTAATCTTTTATCTGAGTGGAAGTTCTAAGATTGGGATTGGTGTGATTCTAATCTAGAACTATTAGTTCCCACACATGTGAATTTATATAATTCATATACGGAACTAATGTTTCTACTCGAATAGGATTAAATTGTGATAATTGTGACATTTGAATATAGCATTTGGCAGGTTGTACTACAATGTGTTGGTATTATATCTTATATCACTTTATTACATTTAAATACTTGTTCAAGTAGAATTAAACATCTAAATATGCTAATATCAAACATCCAAAATATGTCTATGTTGTGGTTATTACGAATAATAGCCAAAATATCATCCTTGCCGTCAACCAAAGGAAATAATTCGAGAGTTTGAAAACAAGGACATCGGCATTTGTTAGCTACCACTATGTGATGGTCAAATTCTAATTTTTTCATGCATCCTATATGCTCTGGTTCTAAAAATATTTGATCTATAGATAAAATCCTTTTACAATTAGGTTCTCAACTTCGTATATTTAAAACTCAGTCAGATTGTTAGGAACAACTCATTATAGATCAGGCTATATTATGGTTGTTTTTTCTTGTTCTACGAGTTGAACATCAAAACCATTGCTATATAAATATGTGTTATAAATGCTACATCGTAAAGATCTATAGCATAAAAGCTAGGCATATAGGGCAAGAAAGAATGAAAAGACTATCATTCGGAGGTCGTTTGAGACTATGGTAAGCACAATTCTATCTGCCTCTCTGTGAAAGTTGCCTAACCAATAACTTCACAATAAAATGTTTGGCAAAGGCTTGCGAGGTAGTTTTCCATTGCCTTGTATTCATCCCAAAATCTATAATCCAAAGAATGTTAGGGTATGGCAAAAGGCCTGATGTTTCATTACATACAATTTCATAAGTTGTGGGCTTGTCTTTTTATTTTCTCACAAATCCAAAGCTTTCAATTACTTTGGATGTAATTTTAAACTTGTTGAGAATCGATCAAACAGAAAATGAAATCTTTGATAATCGACTGTGGTTGAGTATATTTATTTGATTTGTTCACACGGCTTGTAATGAAAGAGGTAAACACGTGAGCTTATTATTCTTGGAACTTCGCAATTATGAGATGTTGTAAAAGGAAGGAATAAAACCTTATCGGATGTGGTTAAGTATATGATGCCTCATATAAATTTCTCAATTTTGTGTTGGGAGTTTGTTACTGTCATATATTTGTCTACTTAACCGAGAGCCCTGGAAATCAATCCCTTCAACTTCCTATGAGTCATGGACAAGTAGTGAACTAGTCCGCGATGACTTATGAGCCTGTGAGTTGACTACTTTCGTTCATAATATTTTTCATGAGCTTGAGAAATTTTAACCGCAAGAAGATATGTGTATTTTCATTTGGTACTTTGAACGCTCCAAAGGGAATGTTCATTGATGAACAAAGAGTGGGAGTGTGTCTGAATTCAACATTCTTAGATATAGAATTTTCTAGTAGGAGATTCAGTTATCTAAATTGAATGCTCCTAATGGTCCCATCCCTTACAATTTTTCAGTTGAAATGAGGACTTGCTTCTGTTCACTGATCCAAGTGGGAGATAAATATCGGTTTGTGTTTAGTCAACTTGAATCTATTTCACAATCAAAGTGAATTTGTTTCATTAACCAGTTTGTGGATCATGTTCAAGTTACAATAGTAATATTGGTTTGATCAACTTGAATCTGTTTTCGTGATTAATGTGAGTTCGTTTCACTACCGAGTGATTATGAAAATAAGTTTTTCATATGATTACTAGTTAAGATGATGATGAACCTTAGATAGTGGCTGAAGTTCTCTCAATTTTTTTTAAAGGGAAAGTCGGATGAAAGCAATGGAAGAGCAATTAAATTTAATATCAGATATTTAGCTTGCCAGTGGCTAAAAAAGTTGTACCCAAATTGAGGGTATAACTTGTAAACAAACCTTCTTTCGTTGTTAGGTTTGTCTCAATTCACCTATTTCTGATCATGTCACCCAATTGAACCTCAAATTACATCAGGTGAATGTAAATGTGATTTACATCAAGTGGATGTAAATGTAATGTTTTCTTAGAGGAGAAATGCAAGAAGAATTCATTTGTATGATCTTCAAATGGTTCAATAAGGTATCTGTGTATATGTCAATTGATCTGAGAGTAGATATGTGATTCTATCTCTCTAGATGAATGATATATTGTTGATCAAAAATGACAAAGAGTATATAATCACTATTAGGAAGTGATTAGTTGTCCTTAACTTTGTAGGATAAAGGACATTGGTGGAGTAGCTTGTGTGTTTAGAGTCAAGATCTAGAGGGGTCAATCTAAGATTCTTGTTTTGTTATAAGAGTCATATGTCAAGCAAGTTCTTAAATGACTCCACGCGTAAGTCTATAAACTTATAGATGCTCTTGTAATCGAGGGAGAAAGCCTAAGCCTAGGGATGTATCCCCTAATGCCAGAATAGATTGATGAGATAAAAATGTTCCTTATTTAAGTACCATGAGAAGCCCAGTATATACTGTGGTATGTACGTGGCTAGATATTCTTTTTGCCATGGGATTGGTATGTCGTAATCAATCAAAATTTTAGACTAGCTCATTCGAGAATTGTCTGAAGGATCTTGAGGTATTTGAAAGACAATTTAGTTTTTGGTCTATGCCATTAATGTGTTGATCTTTATTAGAAGAGATCTACAAATGCTAACTTGGGTGGTGACCCAGATGAGCATAAGAGTTACCTTTTGACATGCTTACTTGTTAATCAATGGCACTACTTCGTGGAATAGTAAGAAGCAAATATGCATAGTATTGTCAACTGTTGAAATTGAGTTGTGTGGCATGCTCAACAACTATGCAAAAGGCAGTATGGCTCAAGAGATTATCATGGACTTGAGATAAGTCAATTGCTAGATGAGCAATGACAATCTATTGTGTCCACTAATTAGCCATCGTCTATGTTAAGGATCCTAAATTTCATGGCAAAATCTAGTACATAGACATTATGGTTTTGTGTCATAAAAAGACGTGACTATGGAACACTTACCTACGCATGAGATGGCAGTGACCTACTCTAAAAACCCATATCTAGAGATATGTATTTGTTGCAGTAAAATCTCTTGGATTGCGTAGAATTTCATATTGATATTTTGTAAAGTATTGTGTAATTACTAATGTACTCATACTGGTGAGTGTTTGATGCCAGTTCATAGTGAACAAAATTGTCTTAATATGTTTGCTTGGTGCCTTATCTTTGTGGTAAGCTTGGAAGAAATCGAGTATGAGTATGCTAGCACATATTGGTATCGAAAAGTATGTTGACAAGTTGATGAGATTAGCTCTCTCATATGAGCAATTGCCTCTAGCGCAGTGGGAGCGTGCATAGGTGAGATAATATGAGTTGGTTAGTATTCGTTGGGAAATATTATACTCATATAAGATACGTCGCTTTAAGTATTAGTTTAGAATTGGTTTCTATGACAATATTAAGATGAGACCTCTTATTTGTATATGTTATAATTAAAAACTGACATGAGGTCGATATGGATTCCCACGGTCCATATAACTTGTTTATAGCCAGACGTGAAACCTCGATTACTAAGTGTATTAAGTTCGAGGATTCAGGTTAGTTTCTGAGTAATAACTAACCAAAGATCTGTACGGTGTTTGATTTAGGTAAAGACATACGCCCTTTTCTAAGGGAAGTCACACCATAACACATGTTTCATACCATGTGTGCTTAGCGACCGTAAAAGGTAATGGGTGAATGAATCCCTGCTTCACCACTATGTGAGTCCTTGAAGTAATAAATGCTTCTTTGGGATACCCTTAGTGACCTACGCTCATATTCTAATAGGTCAAGTTCAATGTTATCTACTTTGGTATGTTGCCTAAAGATCACGTTAGATTCGATCATATGGGACACGTCCGAGAAAGCGGTTGACTTGATTTAGAAGGATATTGAGCGAAGGGAAAACTGTTCGCATCTAGCGCTACATGTGTTCATTGGTCGACCAGTTATACAATCTTTGTGATTGAACAATTTTTGTGATTGAATATAACTATGAATACATGTTTGAGATTTAAAGGTCAAACATAGCCTACGAGGGATAATGTGTGTGTTGACTGATGTGAACTTAAATAGGTCTAGGGTACAGCGAGACATTTTCTTCCGTTGAAGACTGTAGCTCCCATGTCATCCCTAACAGGTGCATGGTTTGAGCTTCCACTTGTTGTGTGCTCGCAGGTCGCATGACTTATTTGCCTGTATGAATTTGATGGTGGTTCCCGACAAGGTCGTAAAGAGAGATAGTGGTGGATATGGATCTACCCATCTTGTGTAAGTGAGAGATGTTGAATTTTAGGGTCGGGTCGCCCAATATGGGTTGACCCGGCCCGACCCATTTTGTATGGGTCAATAGAAGTTATGGAAAAATTTCCCATAACTAATTAAAAAAGAAAAAGAGAACGTCTTTTTCTTTTAGACGTTGAAAACAGAAGACACTCCTCTCTTCCTCTCTCAATCTCTCTCACCATGTCTACAGTGTGTAGACATCAAAATCAAAAAGGGACATTTAAGTTGTGGCAATATAGTTCTAAATCTCGTATTTAGAACTCTGATTCGCGGCTTTAAACGGTGGAATGAACAAGGGCTAATTCTTTAGATTTCTTCCGCATTTACTACGAGGTTAGTATGATTTATGGTTTTACGAAAAATCCATATTATGTATTAGACTTTAAAAGATTTATTTGTCCGAAGAGGATAGGTCTCTTTGAGTGAAATGTTCATATCATATGTTGTGTATTTTGGTCAAAAAGTAATATACAATATACATTCAACTAGGATGTTGCTATCGCAACTTATCTCCTTTTGATTAGATCATTATTTCATGTTTCTCTTACCGTTGCAACATTCTTGTAAATGGCTAATTTTGTTTAAGCAAGATTTTGACTAGAAATATTTATTTTCCATTGATTACATCACATAGGTGCTATCAAGTTTAAGTTTAATGAAGATATGAATGAATTTTTTTATTCTAAACCCTATGATTGGTATGTAGTATATTAGGATAATATGGGGATGAATTTTATATGATTGCAACATTATCCTTTTGTTATTGTATACATGTTATTATTTTAAGAATCATTCACATATTCTTCTAAATTATATATGTTTGCGGGATTAATTTAGAAAACCAGCCGGGATATACAAGAACAAACCATTTTTATTGAAAATATTCCTCTAATGAATTTCCTGGTAACTTCTATAGTAAATGGAATATATAGAATTGTGATCAACCAAATATTACAAAGCCCCAGTATTTGTTACCGGTCAAAATTGGACCATAACAAAATTTCAGTCTATACTAGCACCATAATATCATATTGGGATGGAAGACCAGAATTAGAAATTGATAGAAAAGCAATGATATTGGCTTGTGTGAATAGGAAGCAGAAAATATTTGTTCTAGAGAATATTTGTTATCCTGAAATTTTTGTTTTTCCTGAATGATAAGGAGATAAAAAAAAACAATTAGGTCAAAAGAAAATATCATTTTGGAGTTTTATCAACAACTTGCTTGTGTTGGCGGGGATTCGGTATTTTCTGAATCCTTATGTAACTAATTACCAAAGAAATTCTTTCAACAAAGATGTGAATTAGGAAGAATTGGCAATGAAATACGAACTGAACGCTAAATCTTGATATGCCCTAGAAGAATACATTTTTTTTTTACCATGAGATAAATTGATGGTCACTGATCATTTGATTGGACTGAAATTTGCAATGGGTACACTTGACGATATGAATCATTTAAAAAATAAATGTATTAGTTCTACAGCCGATCTTTTATAAGATCAATTCGGATTGGCTCTGGTTCGTTTAGAAAATATGGTTTGAGGGACTATATGTGGAGCAATACGCATAAATTGATACCGACTCCTCAGAATTTGGTAACTTCAACTCCATTAACAACTATTTATGAGTTCTTTTTCAGGTTACACCAATTATCTAAAGTTTTGGATCAAAAACCAATCCACTGGCACAAAAAATTCATGGAAGATAATCGAGTTATTTGGGATCTGGAGGACTGATAGCGCGGACCATAATAATAATAGTAATAATAGTAATAATAATACTACTAATAATAAATAAAAAATTAAGATTAAATAATAACATATAATAATAATAATAATAATAATAATAATAATAATAATAATAATTTTTGTGTTGTTTTTATATATTTTTATGTATTAAAAGAGAATTTTTATCATTTGACAAATAATAATGATAAAACTAATAAAATATAATTATATCATTATTGGTACTAATAAATAATATTTATGATGATAATGATTGTCCTTTTATAATTATATATATGTTATGTTTTGAAAGCGTATTTTTGTCATTGATAATATCATATATTAATAATAATAAATATTATTATTTAATAATATCAATAAAAAGATAATATGCATAAAGGGTAGTGATTTAACTATAAGAAAAAGCTCTAATGATCTTGGTGTAACTAAAAAATATAGACATTTGTGGGTTCATTGCGAAAATTGTTATGGATTAAATTATTAAAAAAATTGAAAAAAATGAATATTTGTGAACAATGTGGATATCATTTGAAAATGAATAGTTCAGATAAAATCGAACTTTCGATCGATCCAGGTACTTGAGATTCTATGGATGAAAACATGGTCTTTAGATCCCATTGAATTTCATTCGAAGGAGGAGCCTTATAAAGATAGTTATTATTATTATATATACATGTTTATATTTTGAAACCATATTATCGTCAGTTAATAAATAATAATATATCAATAACAAATAATAATAATGATTATCATTCTATTATAAAGGGGACTGACATACCATAAAACCTAATGGAAACATTACCTCCAAATTATTTTCCGAGCTAAATCAAACAGGAAGATGCTCAAGTTTGATTTGAATATTGAGTTTTCATTTTATTGAAATTACTTTTTGAGTTCCAACTAATTTGTTACGAACTTTAATAGTACCTCATCATGAAACTTGGAAAATAAGTTATTAAGTAACTCTTATGACAAATTAATTAACATAGCATAAGCTTGATTTAACAAATTGCAAAACAATTTGATCTTAAACGACTTGTTAGTAAGCTCATTTTAAATGAGTTTAATAAATTGGTTGGCTTTACAACTATTTATGAATCTGATCATTCACAAAAGGAAAAAAAAAAATTTCTTTGTGCTTGAAATAGAAAGCTAATTCTACTTGTTACAAATTATTTTGCTAAAGGTAAATAAGAGGTCTTAATTTGTTGCTCCTTTATGGATGAATCACACTTTGTCTCCTCAAATACTTTACCAAATTGTATCTTGAAAATGTCAAAAGTTTAACAATTTGGTCCTATGCTTGAAGTAGTTAAAAAAAATATATATATATAGTCACATTTCAATTCTTAAGCTCATGTTGAGCCTCACATTGCTTAATGGTAGCTTCCTTTATTATGCATTTATTCATTTATTTTTTTAGCGTGAAGGACTTAAATCACATCAGAATACTTTTGACATTTTAAGCTGGACTTGAAAATAGTTAAGATTAAAAGCGGCCAAATAAGCCTTTATATCCTTTTAACACCAAAGAGATTCACCTTTATTGTTTTTGTTCTGGATAAGGTTTTAGATTATTTTTTGATTTATGCTTCTTATTCCACAAAACATTTAGAATTCAAGAATTTAGTTAATGGAAAATATATATAAATGAAAAATATGATCCAATATGTTGATATATATATGTATTTTCTAGGTAAGTATGTCGATCTTTTTCATTGAGCAAGAAGAATTTTATCACCCTGTATTTTTTATTTCTTTTATTCAAGATCACCCTATATCTGCACTCTTTGTTTAACAACTCTTATTTTTAGCAAAAAGAGGTAGTAAGGCCTTTGCTGTCTTTATTTGAAGGAGTTATTAATAAAATTGAATACAATTAAAGTTCAAAACTAACATCGATAACTAAACATAAATAAGAAAATAATAAAATATTAATAAGGAGTGCTGGGATGATAGTATATCTGGGTAAGATACGAGGTAAAGGTAGCAAAATAGCTATTATAACAAGATAAAATGTAATTTAATCCTTCTTGTGGGAAATGCAATTTTTAAATAGAAAAAAAAATAACAAACGCAAACACTAGAGCCTCGTGTGGTAAACTTGTTAAAAAATTTATGAAGAACACTTTTTCAATCATAATTAAAACCATACTCCTCAGAAAAAAATAATTTTTTTCAAACAATAGACTATATACTTAGGAAAAACTTGCCTAATTAATTCGAATCATACCTCTTCTAATTACAATTATTTGTATCGAGGTTTAGACCCTAACGTGACCTATAAGTCTTTCTAAATGTGTTTCTCGTCATTTAAAAGAAAAATAATCAACAACTCCTTAGCAAACTATCCGACATAGGAAAAATAATCAACAACTCCTTAGCAAACTATCCGACATAGGAACGCAGGATGGTGGCAAACTATAAGTCTTTCTAAAATGCTTCTCATTTGGATCTTTTTCACTAATAAATTGTGGCCCACTGGAAAAGTAAATGGGGCTATTGTTGAATAACTTCTAAGACATAAATGTTTCAATAACTTTCAACTCAGCCAAGTTATGTGTGTAATTACACCTCATAGTCTTTAATGAGAAACAAAATAACCATAACCATATCAAAAAGTACTGGAAAACAAAGTATATAATTGAGGCAATATAAGGTTACAATTAATTGGGATAATTATTGTCACCAGCATATTCTACATTACACCAAGAGACCTTTACAATTTCAAGATTTCAACAAATAAAATTTATTAATAAAAGCAGCAGCACCTATTTCCTTTAATAGGCTGCCTACGTACCCAACTGGGATCAAGCCACACGTAGTTTTTACAGAATATGAAATCCCTAGTTGCGTTTAATAAAATTTACATCATTTGAAGTTCTAATACTATACAAAGAATTAAAATACCTAAATCTATGCAAAAACCGGCCTTCTAAAACGTTGTTGCTTATTGAAACTAGGAAAGGGCCTTCGCTGCGGGATATTGTTGCATCTTGATTTTGGTGGAGGAAGATCCTTCACATCAAGTATTTGTGCAAGTTTTGTCTGTGACTGCTCTTTATGAAGTTTCTTATTAACTTGAGTGGTAACTTCCTTGGGCCTCTCTGACAACTTCATCAAGCGTTCTCTTGTCATGTTACCATTATCGTCTGAACAGTGATAGTCCTTCTTGAATGTGCATACACATTCTTTACTAACTTCCTTTTTTGAAGATTTTCCATCAGGATGGCCATCACAACCCCTTACTTGATCCAATTTCTTGCTAACTTCCTTGTGCTCCTTTGGTACATTAATTACACGCCTTTCCCATTCATCACAACCTCTTTGGTTCTCTAATGGTTAATGCATCAGTTCTAGTTGTTAGATTGTTTTTCCGTGAAGCTACTCCTCCATTAGCAAGGCCATCAGAAGCCATATCTTGATTAAGACTCTTGTTCACATCAATTGTATTTTCCTTGCGCTTCTTCTGATCTGGAAACTTGATTAAGCGTCCTCTTCCCATCTTGTTAACATTATCATCCGATGGAGCCCATTGCTTTCTTGGAGCTTCTTGATCAAGACCCATCTTGTTTGCTTCCTTGGGCATCTTCGGATATTTGATTATTATGCGCATTCCTTTCTTGCTACCATCATTATCCGAACGATCACAGTGATTCTTGGTTGTTCATGCATGGTCGTCTTTACTTGATATTAATGCATCAGGATGGTCATCACATTCCATATCATCGTCTTCGACGTCACTCTCCACCCAACAAGGATCTCTCAGCTTCCTGAAGAGTGCTTCAGCAAGGCTTGATCTCTTCATCATGAACTCCTTCGGATTCCCCAAAGAAGCCGCTGAGATGGCTTCTTGAATCAACACAAATATATCAATTTCTTTTGAAAGATTATAGTTGGCTCGAAATACATCCTCGAGTTTTATTCCCCTCCTCTCCATAATCACCAAGTTACGTTGGTTCCTACTATGTGAAGTTGAAAGAAAAAGAAAGAATTGCTTAGGAAGAAGAAAAGACAATCTTCTCTTACGAACAACAAAACAAAGAATAGAATGTTTGTGGGGGCTATATATATATAGAATGTAATGAAAACCTTTTGCGTCTTTGTTTCTTTTTGTGCAATATACAAACATGGGCCGAATTATTTATTTCAACTTCTTCTTGTTAGAATTTTTAAGTTTGGGAAAGAATACCCCATTATTATTACATTGTGATTGGCCCAATCGATTTTGGCCTATCACGTTTAATCCAAGTGAACCAAATTATAAAATTAAAGCCAACGTTCATCTCACCAAGAATATGGTCAATTTTCCCGGATCTATTCTTCAATAGTTTAGAAGCAGCTAAAATGGCTTTCTTTCATATGAAAAGGCATAAAATAATAACTTAAGGATGTTCACTTCTTCTGATTTTACTCTTTAGATGCAATGTTAAGTTTGAATTGTTTTACTTTACTTTCATATAAATCATATCTGATGCCTTTTATTATTTTGTTATTACATTGGGCAACATGTGTTCTATGGGAAAAGATAATCATATGCAGCTATATGAGCAATAAAAATTATAGTTTCCGGTAAGTAAGATGTTTTCATGACTTTATATTTGTGGTCTTATACATATATAAAGCGGCATTCTCTTCGCACGTGGTTCCTATTTAGAGGAATTAATTACACGGGCCATCAGTGATACAAAGAGTTACTAGTGCTCAGCCATTGATATCACTACAAAAAAAATTGACTTTTTATGGCGGTTTTTAGGGGCTTTGCCGCCTTTGAAAGTCCTATGGCGAAAAAATTTCCGCCGCAATAAACGTCGTTTTTGCTGCCGTCGCCAAAACAATTTAACGGCAGTTCATCTTACCGCCGTTAATTTAACGGCGGTTTCAAAAACTGCCGTTATTGTGACTTTTAACGGCGGTTTCAGAAATTGCCGTTAATATGAACCTTAACGACGGTTTCAGAAATCACTGTTAATATGAACTTTAATGGCGGTTTAAAAACTACCGTTAATATGAACTTTAACGGCAGTTTCAAACTGCCGTTAATTTGACCTCTAACGCCAATTTTAAACTGCCATTAACGAATGCTTTTCTAGCTATTAGTAAACCTACCCTTAATAAGTGAGTTAAGCAAAACTGCCAGTAATTGATCATTTTATTGTTAACATGCTCTGTTCCAGAAGCAATTCAAATTAGTCAATAAAATCAAATTGCCACAATTCAAATGTACCAAACCATTCAACTAAGCGTTCAAATGTACCAAACCTAAGCATTCAAATGTACCAAAGTACCAAACCAAACCATCCCAAAATTTATACAATAAAGAAATCCAAAAATCATAGAAATCCACATAGAAAACATCATCCTAATACAAAGATCCAAAAACAAAAAAATATCCAAATGCAAAGATCCACAAAGCAAAATCATCTTCATCAAAATCAAATTGCCACAATTCAAATGTACCAAACCATTCAACTAAGCGTTCAAATGTACCAAACCTAAGCATTCAAATGTACCAAAGTACCAAACCAAACCATCCCAAAATTTATACAATAAAGAAATCCAAAAATCATAGAAATCCACATAGAAAACATCATCCTAATACAAAGATCCACAAACAAAAAAATATCCAAATGCAAAGATCCACAAAGCAAAATCATCTTCATCTTGAAGTAGATGAAGAATTACACTACAAGAAAAACAAGCTGGGGCGATGGCAAAAATTCGTAACCTAGTAGTAGCCAAACTGGGATGGGCGACCGCTAGGCTACGGAATCCAGTCCGTAGTAAAATGTCCTGTCACCAAATTGATATTCCGTAGTCCATCCATAACCAATTCCGGAAATTAATTTGTATTTATTTTTTATAACTTCCGTAACAAAATAGCCGTAGCACATCCGTAGCCAACTAAAATTTTATTTTTTTAATTAATTATTAATGTCCGTAGCAAATCCGTAGCCGTTTTGATCGTAAATCGGTCGTAGCCCACGACTACGAATTAATATCCGTAGAATATCAATAACCAATTGTCGGCAAATATCCGTAGCCTTTTGTTGGCACATTTCCGTAACCAATCCATAGCCAATTAATTATTAATTTTAAAAAAATTATGAAATTAAAATATAAAAGATAAAAAAATTAAAATGAAATATAAAAATTAAAATTTTCAAAAATTTTAATATTTACAATAAAGTTGAACTATTTACAAAAAAATCCAAATTCTGTACAAACATAATATTTTAAATTTACAAAAAAACCTAAACTGATCTACTATTGTCTTTTTAACCATCTCGTTAACGTGGTTTCAATGCCTGCAAAGCTTTCATTTTCTCTTTTAGTTCTTTCCCGTACTCTTCTAAAGTCATCTCCTATTACACTAACAAATAAATATTTAATAAATAATAGTATTGTGGCATATAAAAACTCAAGAAACATAATTAAAACTCACTACATTAATTTGTCTAGTAAGATGAGCTAAGTCAATCATTAACTTACAATCAAACTGCCACTAAAGTTGCAACTTATCAATATCTAATCAATTTGCAACATCAAAGTGACCAACTCTTTGATCTATACATCAAGTATAGACATATAGAAATATACAAAGTAAACATAAAAACAGGAATTAATAAAACACTTGTAATTAACCTGACAACAAAAATGAATTTTATTCTTTGATGTTCATTATCAAAGAAAGAAGAGACAAAAGAAGACAACAGTAAACAGCAAGAAGGTTGTTTAAGAGGCTATAAGTAGGTATAACTCCCACTTTGTGAATAGTACGCTAAGTCGTAAGATTACGATCAATTTTTATGACTCCTTTTTCAGTCCAAGCACTCTCAATTTCCAAGTCTAAAGTATAATGAACCCTTTATAATCACTTCTTACTTTTAGCTATTAAGAAAATACAACATACTACATGACAATAAACCTCTAAATTTAAACTAAATAAAGTGATAAGACTAGAGTACAAAGAATCCATTGCACTTTTTTTTTGGTCATAATCCATTGTACATCAATCTTATATGATCTATATAATTTATTATTAATATGCACCTTAGCTTAGTCCTTAAGCTTCTCCTACGATACAGCTACTCCAACTGGTAAGCAAAATAAAAAGAAAGCTATAACCAAAGTGATAAGACTAGATTACAAAGAATTCAATATGTTCTTTCTCACAAAGATACAGAACAATGTCTGCCCAAGGGAAAAGAAAGACAGTCAAGATTTGAGAAGAGGTAAGAACAAGAAAGGTAATTAGGTAAATATATAAGCCTCCATAGGTAGCCTGATCTAGAGCTTTCCACCATAGAGTTTTAACTTCTAGACGATCCAATTACGACAGATTCAGCTTGTTACTATTTTCAAAAGTAAATTAATGACAATTACTTCAATCCTTTTTTGATAATGAACTAACCTACTAGAAAAGGGAAAGGTTTTTGGAGTAAAGGATGTAGAATTAGAACCCCATTTATGAACACTTGACACACAGTTAACTACTTTTGCCAATTTCAAAGCAAAATGAGTTATTCATGCTAAACTTTATTATCAGAAAATATTCAAATAGATTGTATATGTCCAAAATATTTTGAGCAACATGTATTTTGAAATTTATGTCTGATTTTTTAAATTGTAAAAGGTCTAAGAAACAAAAGCTGCCCATTGTAAAAGACTTTCTTTCTTCAAACAATTTGCAAGCACCTAACAAATTTAAAGATGTAGTATTAGAAGTCAATACCGTGTACAAAAATTTCTCCATCAGCAATTATTTTAATAAATGAGAAGTGAAAGCATGTTCTTACCAAGAAGCTGAGGAATTTGACCCTGTCTAATTTATCCATCAGCAATTGATTGGCCATACTCCATTACTTTCTCATTTGATTGAACTACAGCTGACTTTTAACAAGTTACATGCATGTATTAGTCACCAATAACTCTAGTAAACAATGCATGCAACATTTGCAGTAACTAGAGAGAAAGTATATGAAGCTCGATCTTCTCATAAACTAAAATTTCTTCTATGGTACAAATATAAGTACTTTGACTTGTTTCTTCCAAAATACAATGTTAAAGAAACATACAATAATGAGCAACAACTCACAAACACATTCACTTTAGCAAAACTTGTGCAGCCAAGATTGATGTTACTAGAGCTGTTAAATTAGTTATGGCACTTAGAGCATAACCTAAGTATGGTCTACAGTCCTCCACCAAATTACATAATCTTCTTTCTTTATCATATTCACATTCTAAACTCTTTATATGAAAGTATAGCAAAAACCAGTGAAGCCATCCTAAATATCAATTCACTATATGAAGAATAATGTTCTAGAGAGAGTAGAATACGCAATATGTTCTAGAGAAAGTAGCATACCACCAGTTCCTGAAGCAGTGTCCAAAGAATATTTTCCAACAACTGATTTTCATACTGGACCAGTTTTGTTTGCTTCTGTCATGAGAGAAAAAGGGAAGGGTAAAAGGAATAAAATCAATAAACGTAATAAAGATCAAAGCACCAAGAACGTCATAATACAACATGTAAAATTTATCATCCTTGTCCATATGCTCATTGGTCATTTATCCATAACTTTCAACATGATCACACATTTGAAGCTTGGAAACAAACAAAAACAGATAGAACTTGATCCAGTAAATATAGAATACATACTGAAAACAGAGAAGCATACAGGTAAAGAACCGGGAAATTCTTTGCCATAAAAAAATGATAGTAAGAGATCAGAAGAGTGATTAAGTTCTTAGTTGTAAAGTAAAAATCTTATTTTTCAGAGCATCAATCCTTAAGCTTTCCCATACTTCAGTTGATGAGTGAATCTACTTCACTTTCATCATTCAAATGGAAAAAAAGAAGAAAATGTTCCCATTGTTTATAGTTTATTTTTTAAAATAATTTCAAATCCTATCTAACACATTTGACCTTTTCTGTGCAGCTAAAATAACAAAATTATAGCCTGTTTAGTATCAGAAAAATTTATGGAAAATAATAATTTCTAATATCAAAACAAAAAACAATAAAGTATGATATCTCTGCAGATTTCAAGATTCTTCATTTTTCAATCCAAAAATACTTCTCTGGAGTCAGCTTGTGGAAACAACAAAGCAAAAACTAATATCTTTGTTGTACTTGTACAGGCAAGAGACCTATTATTGCACAATGGTTCCTCACTCTCCACATTTGATCACAGAACAAAAACATCCTCTGAAGTTCTATGACTTGACATTATAAGAACATGCTTGATTGGAAAATACAAATAAATAGCAGAATCTGAAAATAAATGATGCAGATGAAGGCCAAAATTCATTACCCTTTAACTGTTTTCAAGACATGGTCCTCTTCAGAAAGATTGCCCCTTCGAGCTGACTGCGGCACCTCAGCCTTGATTAGAGTAGGAATAGGTCCTCCCTGCATTAAGGAAAAAGCTAATAAAGTGAACTGAGAAACCCAATGAAGAAGCCCAACCCGATCTGAATGGACTTCAGCAAAAACAGCAAACCGGTAACAATTTTTTTTATAAAAAAAAACACACACACACAATCAAACACTCCATATATACATACATATAAAAGTCAATAGGTAAATTTTTGTGTACATGTATTTATATACTATGTAGAAGCATATAGATATACATATAAATATCTATTGACTTAAGCAAAAAAGGCAAAGGTGTAACAAATTCAAAAATCAAGCACTACATGTATATACAAATGTGTGTGTGTGTGTATGTGTTTAGTTACCTAGAAGGAAGGAGAAGAGAATGGTGAGAGAGAGAAAGAGTCGTTTAAGGCCCGATCGAGTTTTGCACATTGTTTCAGGATTGAACAAGTCTGATTCGTCATGTGTGCTTGATTTCTCCTCCTTGTTTTCGACGGAATGCGGAGAAGTTGAAGGAGCTGCTTCAGAGATTTCCGTCATTGCTCCATTATTGCCCCTGCTTCCTTCAGCTGCTACTTTGTTCGAGTATGGAACAAACCAAATTCATTCAATTTCTTCGATATAAACAACGTGGGTTACTTGAACTACACCCAAATCGAAGATGGGTTGTTATCTATGCGAATCCCCACAGAGTAGAAGTATGCATGGAAAAAGATAGAGACATATGTTTAGACGATGTGGAGGAAGGTTAGGGTTAGAGGGATATGAAGAAAAAAAAAGAAGCTTACGATTAGAGAGATAGAATATGTGTAGAGAAGAGGAAGGTTAGGGTTGGAGAGATAGACAGAACAAAGAAATTGAGAGAGAATTTGGTAAAAGGGGTTTTAAAATGTTAAAAGGAAAAAAAAAAGGCCTAGTATGGTTGCTTACCTACTACCCCAGTCGGACGATGGGACCGGCTAGCCGGTGCGCCTCATCCGACAGGGATAGAGAATTGTGCTGACTTTCTATCCCCGCTGGAAGAGGTTGCCAGTCGGCCGACAACCTCTTCCGGCGAGGAATGATAATTTTTTTAAAAAAAAATTTTTTGTCATAGAATGAGAGTTGATTTTTATTTTTATTTTTTTTTGTCATAGGAAGAGAGTTAAATTTTTTTTTTGTCATAAAAAAAATGAGTTAATTATTTTACACTAAATACTTTACCTATACACTTTGAAAGTATTATATATATATAGATATACATAAAATAATAATAAAACGATAATAATTAAAATAATAATTAATAATAATAATAATTATTAGTATTATTACTCATTATATTATTTACTATTTGTTGATATTTTACCGAATGACCAAAATACTCGTTCAAAACATAACATGCATATTATTAATATTACTATTTATTAGTTTTAATAATATTATTTATTAGATTTTAATGATAATAATGTTATATCAAATGAAAAAGAATGTTTGTATATCAAAATTCCGTAACTCAAATTAAAACCGATAAACCTCATTTTTTTCTGAAAGTCTGTAGCCCATCCGTAGCAATTGGCTACGGAAGGGCTACGGAAAAAAGAAAATCCAGTAGCCCGTCCGTAGCCAATTTCCATGGATGGGCTACGAATCACTAATAGTATGAATTCTAACTTGTTAATAGTTAGGAACAACGTATTAAAGCATGTTTATATCTTTATATTTTTCATGTTTATTTAGTTTAGACACAATGTGAGAGTTTTTGGACCCCTAGATTGAATGTCTATTAACATTAACGTAATGTTAAGTGAGGACATAATAACTTCAATTTAAACGGCTAATGACTTCGTAGGAGATATCTCTATTAAAATACGCACGCTAATAAAATACGGACCAAGTTTATTTTTATTTGGAAAACTAGCATCTCAAGTAAAGTTTACTACGTTGTAAGTGCAATCAAAATTCCGTAATTCAAATTAAAACTGATAAACCTCATTTTTTTTAAAGTCCATAGCCCATCCGTGGCAATTGGCTACGGATAAAATGAAATCCATACCCAATTGCCACAGATGGGCTACGGATCACTAATAGTATGAATTCTAACTTATTAATATGTAGGAACAACGTATTAAAGCGTGTTTTATATCTTTATATTTTTCATATTTATGAAGTTTAGACACAATGTGAGAGTTTTTGGACCCCTAGATTGAACGTCTATTAACATTAACGCAATATAAAGTGAGAACACGATAAGTTCGATTAAAAGGCTATTGACTTCTTATGAGATTTTTCTACCAAAGTACGCACGCTAATAAAATACGGACCAAGTTTATTTTTATTTGGAAAACTAGCATCTCATGTGAAGTTTACTACATTGTAGGTGCAATCAAAATTTCGTAATTCAAATTAAAACTGATAAACCTCATTTTTTTCTGAAAGTCCGTAGCCCATCCGTGGCAATTGGCTACGGAAGGGCTACGGAAAGAAGGAAATCCGTAGCCCGTCCGTAGCCAATTGCCACGGATGGGCTACAGATCACTAATAGTACGAATTCTAACTTGTTAGTAGGTAGAAACAATGTATTAAAGCGTGTTTATATCTTTAAACTTTTCATGTTTATGAAGTTTAAACACAATGTGAGAGTTTTTGGACCCATAGATTGAATGTCTATTTACATTAACGCAATGTTAAGTGAGGACATGATAACTTCGATTTAAACGGCTAATGACATCATAAGAGATTTCTCTATTAAAATACGTACGCTAATAAAATACGGAACAAATTTATTTTTATTTGAAAAACTAGCATCTCAAGTGAAGTTTACTACATTATAGGTGCAATCAAAATTTCGTTATTCAAATTAAAACCGATAAACCTCATTTTTTCTCTGAAAGTTCGTAGCCCATCCATGGCAATTGGCTACGGATGGGCTATGGAAAAAAAAAATCCGTAGCCCATCCGTAGCCAATTGCCATGGATGGGCTACGGATCACTAATAGTATAAATTCTAACTTGATAATAGGTAGGAACAACGTATTAAAGCATGTTTATATCTTTATATTTTTCATGTTTATGAAGTTTATACACAATGTGAGAGTTTTTGGACCCCTAGATTGAACGTCTATTAACATTAACGCAATGTAAAGTGAGAACATGATAAGTTCGATTAAACGGCTATTGATTTCTTATGAGATTTCTCTACAAAAGTATGCACGCAAATAAAATACGGACCAAGTTTATTTTTATTTGAAAAACTAGCATCTCATGTGAAGTTTACTATGTTGTAGGTATAATCAAAATTTGTAATTCAAATTAAAACCGATAAACCTCATTTTTTTCTGAAAGTCCGTAACCTATCCGTGAAAATTGGCTACTGAAGGGCTACGAAAAAAAGGAAATCCGTAGCCCGTCTGTAGCTAATTGCCACGGATGGGATACGGATCACTAATAGTACGAATTCTAACTTGTTAATAAGTAGAAACAACGTATTAAAGCGTGTTTATATCTTTATATTTTTCATGTTTATGAAGTTTAGACACAATGTGAGAGTTTTTGGACCCATAGATTGAACGTCTATTAATATTAACGCAATGTTAAGTGATGACATGATAACTTCGATTTAAACGGCTAATGACATCATAGGAGATTTCTCTATTAAAATACGCACGCAAATAAAATACGGACCAAGTTTATTTTTATTTGAAAAACTAGCATCTCAAGCGAAGTTTACTACGTTGTAGGTACAATCAAAATTCCGTAATTCAAATTAAAACCGATAAACCTCATTTTTTCTGAAAGTCCGTAGTCCATCCGTGACAATTGGCTACGGATGGGCTACGGAAAAAATGAAATTCGTAGCCAATTGCCATGGAAGGGCTACGGATCACTAATAGTATGAATTCTAACTTGGTAATAGGTAGGAACAACGTATTAAAGCGTGTTTATATCATTATATTTTTCATATTTATGAAGTTTAGACATAATGTGAAAGTTTTTGGACCCCTAGATTGAACGTCTATTAACATTAACGCAATGTAAAGTGAGAACACGATAAGTTCGATTAAACGGCTATTGACTTCTTAGGAGATTTCTCTACAAAAGTACGCACGCTAATAAAATACGGACCAAAATTATTTTTATTTAGAAAATTAGCATCTTATGTGAAGTTTACTACGTTGTAGGTGCAATCAAAATTCCGTAATTCAAATTAAAACTGATAAACCTCATTTTTTTCTGAAAGTCCGTAGCCCATCCGTGGCAATTGCCTACGAAAGGGCTACGGAAAAAAGGTAATCCGTAGCCCGTCCGTAGCCAATTGTCACGGATAGGCTACGGATCACTAATAGTATGAATTCTAACTTGTTAATAGGTAGGAACAACGTATTAAAGCATGTTTATATCTTTATATTTTTCATGTTTATGAAGTTTATACAGAATGTGAGAGTTTTTGGACCCCTAGATTGAACGTCTATTAACATTAATGCAATGTTAAGTGAGGACATGATAACTTCGATCTAAACGGCTAATGATTTCATAGGAGATTTCTCTATTAAAATACGCACGCTAATAAAATACGAACCAAGTTTATTTTTATTTGGAAAACTAGCATCTCAAGTGAAGTTTACTACGTTGTAGGTGTAATCAAAATTCCGTAATTCAAATTAAAACCGATAAACCTCATTTTTTTCTGAAAGTCTGTAACCCATCCGTGGCAATTGGCTACGGATGTGCTACGGAAAAAAGAAAATCCGTAGCCCATTCGTAGCCAATTAATATGGATGGGTTATAGACTTTGTTATTTTTATTTTTCCCTCCGGTCCTTTATTTTTTATGGACATTTTTTTGAATAATACATAGTCCGTAGCCAATCCGTGGCTATTTGGCCACCGCATGACTACGAAATTTGTTATGATTTTTATTGGCGAATTAATTAAATAATATGTAGCTAGTCCATAGCAAATTTGTCATGGCTAGGCTACGGAATATTATTTTTTATTTTTTTTATAATTAAAATTATTGTCGGTAGCCAATCCGTAGCCATTTTTTGTTGTCATTTCAACGGGGCATAAGTTGGCTACGGATGGGCTATGGAATTAGTTGCCCGTAGCAATTCCGTAGCCCTTCCGTGGTCAATTTACTATGAAAAAATTTCGTCGCCCAAATCCGTTACCCGTGCGCTGTTTTTTTGTAGTGTTAGAAGGATGCAAAGACAAAACAATATTTTTCAAGAAAGCAAATTCTTCCTCAAGTTTTTTAAACTTTAGATCGTTCTCCACTTTGTCTTGTTTCATTTCTTCAATTTGCCTTTTTAGTTCTTCTACTTCCGAAGTTGCAGCTATCGATCCTCTTCTAGAGCCATTGACTTGTGTTGGGGTGACTCCAAACTCGTAATTTCGTACACGTCTTGGATGTTCTGGACCAAAAACTTCAGTGAATGCCTCTTGTTGCAAGTCGAATAGTTCTTGGCCAGAAACTTCAGAGTCCCATTTCTTCTCATTTACTTTGATTTGAACAATTCCCTATGATTCAAAAATATAATTATGTAAAATACCAATAACTACATAATTAACAAAATTTGAATATACTACACTTGAAGATTGAATGAATATACCACTACTTTTGCAGATGGACCATTAACACTACCATCTTTCTTTTTTATGCGTCTCTTCAAAGAATTCTAACGGGCCTACAGTTCTTCCTTCTTTTATCTGTAATGATAAATATGAGTTGAAACATAGATAATCAAAATCATTTTTTAGCAAATGACATCAACACTGTACCTAAAAATTTCAACTCCTGTAAAAGAAAGGAGGAAAATCTCAGTTCATCAAAATTTCTAGGTTCACTACTGCCCACTAAAATGAAAGCACTTTTCAAACATAATTCTAAACCACATTAAGCACATAAGAAAAAGTCTTCCAAGAGAAGATACAGGGCCAGAATTTGCAATCTCACAGAACATAAGCAAAAGTCTTAATATTGAGAAAGTCCAATTTTGATGTAGTATGAGAATGTCCAATGAAAACAATGATTCACTGTTTGGATTCTAGTCTGAATGAAACATTTAGACTTACCATCTTATGATGCTTGTTCCCATAACTTTATCTTCCAGTATTATGCAACACTGTTTGGAAACTAGGATTCTTCTTGCCACGCAAATGACATTCCTAAAATTTCACAAAGTTTAATATGATTTAGAAAAGATGAACTAAACTAATTCACAAAGTATTTAGGGATGACATTTGTTTTGGACAGATGAGAAAATCATATCAAGGGAATAAAAATACATTTGCTAAATGAAGACAATAAAATAGGCATTCAATAAACTGAAATAAGGCAATTCGGCTTCTCTGATGCAATTAATTCACAAGATTGGTTGTGTACTCAAGAAAAACTATGCCCAGTTTCAAAGCAGAATCATGTTGATCACGCTAAAAAAATAACATTAAAAATATTGTCAATATATTTCATAAAACACACAGGTAATGAAGAATTATTACCTGTCCCTCAGGGGACATAAAATATCTAACCAATTCTTCCCGTTGGATTTCATTCATTCCATCCGATTTCCTTTCCATGTTCTGCTCGAATGATTCTTCATCTTTAAGATGTTTTCTCCTCGTACAACATTTGTAGTCTTTGCATTTCTTTCCAATGGATTGACAAACAACCCTTTGCATTGTCTCTCTTGAAATTTTAAAAGAGAACTTTTGCTAACATAAAGAAAATCATAATTGTTAAACACACAATACACAACAAAAATAGATAATTTGTTTACAAGTAAATAGAAAATCACCCACCTCTACCAGCCGAAAATGATTCTTTTTACAGGTATTAGACACACGTCTCCAATTAGCATAGGTAAAAAGAATAGTCTTAGCAAGCTTACCCAAATAGCTTTGAAATTGACTATAATTACGACCAAATGTGATTGTATTTGCAGTACTCAAACCATTGTATTTGTACTATATTTGCATCTTAACTTAGGAATAAATGCAATACATATATACTTTCGATGCAATGTAGGATAATACTGAAAAGTGGAAAATCATACCCAAAACAATCCAAATTGCAAGTCAATAAGTCAGAATGTGAAGTTCCGTGAATCGGTGGTTCAACAGATCTTATAGAGAAAAAATTTGGCTGAAACTAGCACGAAATCGGACTCGGAACATTGACCTAGATGATCTTGAATAGTGACCCATATCCATTTTTGGCAAATCATACTAGTTTTTAGGGTAGAAACGATATTCTAAACAAAACGCATGACAAAGTCTTGCGTGCGGCGAGATTTTAGCCAAATTCTATCATTTAGAGGGTCAAAACAGTGAAAAACACCGGAAGATACTGCGGTCAACGATCCGGTTAAACTCAACAAATGCAAAAAAATTAACTATTTTTATAATTTTGCCTATAAATAGGGCATCAACCCTTTGAGAAATTTGTAATTAATTTTGAAATATTATCAATATTTTTGGTATAATTTTGAATTAATTCTAGTTAGTTTTAATTTAGTTGTAGTTAATTAGTTAGTAGGATACGAGGGAAGTCCCACCTAGGGAGCTCTTATTTGGGAAAATTTTGCCCAAATAGCTACTTTTAGGGGAAAGTTCGACCCAAGTAGTTATTATTTGGGGGAAGTTCTGCCCAAATAGCTTTTAATAGGAAAGCTCTTATTCGGGGGAAACTTATCTATAGTAGTTCTTATTCAGGGGAAATTAGCTCCGCCCGAATAGCTATTTTGCGTCGGACCTCTGCTCAAATTTCGGGAATAAAAAATACGCGTTCGTCGATATGGGGGAGCCTTTCTTGACTCTCTTTTATTTACATAACTCCTATTCATTTATGTATGAATAGATTGATATCAAGGGGTGAATATTGTAAACGATAGTATTTTAATATATGGTCTCGAATTTAGTTTATTCAATTCATATTGCAATGTATGGGTTGTTTTAATTCAGTATTCATACGTAATGCTTTCAAAGTAGATGTTATGAATGCTTTACTTTTGTATCATAATATTACACTTGTAGAGTCTACACTCTTTCAGGATGAGTCTATTGAGTCTCCTTTGATTCCTCCCTCCTTCTTATCTCCTAAAGAAGATGTTAACGAAATTGAATGACTTTTGTATCAAATTGAGCGAGAGAATGAGTCTAATGCTTCCATGTCATTTTCAACTGATTTTAACACTGATAAGGAAGTTTCGACATCCATTCTCTCTCCTGTTGAAAGTCATCTCAGCTCTTCATTAGATGCATTTTCTCTTGTTGTGAAGCTCACAACATTGCCCATGAAGGCACAATTTGGATTTGACCCATTTCTGGACAACATGTTAGATACTTCTAACCTATGGGTTGACCAATAGAATTTGGGACACATTGTTGCACAAAATACTATGGCCTCTGTTGATATAGTCGAGAACATACCCACACATACCATATTGGGATGGGAATTGTCACTTTTTCTAGGTGACTTGGAAAAGTCATGTTCTGTAGGAACGTTGAACCATCATTTGTTGCATGATCATTTTCCATTCAAAATCTGTACTGAAACAATTATCAGACAATATGTGCCGAAGAATTTTAAACATAGATGGCTCTAACATTGGCGCTTGGCTGAGGGCATAAAACTCAGGGCTACTAGGAGGCAACCTAGATTTTTAAAATGCTTTCTTATTATGTGTGTTTATTTTCTGTCTGTGTGATTTTTGTAGTCTGGCTAATGATGATAAACTTAGTGCTACTAGGAGGCAACCTAGTGTTCTTTTTAATGCTTTACTGTTTGTTTAAATTTTTGTCATAATTCTAGAACCCCAGAAAAGACTATAAATAGTCTGGGTAGTTAAATTATTTGCTTAATATATTAGTTATTTTTCGTGACCATATTTCTTTTTGGTTTCTCCCCTATATATATTTGTTTTTGTCTATTTTTATTTAGTATAGCTAACTATTTTTGCTGTGTTGATGATAATCTATAAAATTCTTTGTCTACTAATTTTTAATTGCAGAATGATACATCTTTTGACAAAAGAAAGATAGTAGAAAAACTTTGACATCAACATAGAAATGCTTCACATTAGGTGATATACTTCATTACTAGATTTCCCTTTATACCTGATCAACATGCGCTGTAGAGTAAGCAAACCATAGGTTTGGGGATGTAGCATTTGTCATTATGTTCTTTCTTGTATATTACACTCTCACTGTCTTACATTGCTATTTGCTTGAGGACAAGCAAAGTTTCGGTGTGGGGTGTATGTATTTCATGAAAATCTTTTTCAAAATATGCAAGAAATACACTATTTTTGTTCATGAGAAGAGTAATTTGCTACCTTACTTGTTTAAAAGAAGATGATTTAGATGATTTGTGAACCTGTATTGTTAGCTATGTATTGTGAAAAACTCTTAGGAAACTCTGTAAGAAAAACTTTGGGGTACTGTATTCATGAGTAAACCTAGTTGTTCTTCTTTTTTTCAATTAATAGCTATATGATTATGCAAAGACTGAGATAAAATTACCGTTTGTTATGAGAACTCCTTGTGATTGAAACCTGAACCCATTGTCATGTTTGTATAGTATGTTATGTTATTCTGTCTATATGTAAACTCTGAAAAAAAAAAGAAGAAAAAAAAATAAAAAAAGGAAAAAGAGTTGTAATACCTTTACTGTTGAATAAATTTTTGGTGTAAATATGTTGTAAATCTCTAAGCACAACTATCCTAGACATTGTAATTTGGGATATGTGCTATAGTATAAGGTTTCGAGCTTGGATATCTCGGGTGATTAAGGCACGTAGGGGTCCCTTTAAAACCTAACAACCTTAGTCATAATGGCGGGAGATTGTTGGCCTTAAAGCCCATTACATGAGATATTCAGAAAGCAAAAGAAACTGAACACTATATAGAGATATTGCAAGTTATACTTTTATATTTATGGCAAATGTTAAAGGGTTAAGGCATGATCAAGAGTTTGATTACAAATAATGGCGAGAATATCAAAGTCCAATCTATTATCATAACTTGAAATTTGAGAATTGAATAACTTAATTTGCTTAGTTTACTTCTAAATATATACTCCGAAGCAATCAATAGTTGATTTCCAAGAAGAGTATCTATTTGTGAAAACTATGTAAAGGTTCTCTTATCATGATTATCATTAACTGCTGAATAGGTTTAAGATAGTGAATTGCATTTCTCATGCTACATGTTCAAAAAAATTTGACAAAAGGTTAAGATAGATGCATTCACATTTTTTGACTTGTAAAAATTTCTGAAAATTTTACTTTGAATATGTTTTAAAGACAGTCTTGCTGGAGGCCAAGCAATGTTTAGGTTTGGAGATGTTGATGTGACTGTATTTGCAGCACTCAAACCATTGTATTTGTACTACATTTGCATCTTAATTTAGGAATAAATGCAACACTTATATACTTTCGATGCAATGTAGGATAATACCGAAAAGTGAAAAATCAGACATGAAACAATCTAAATTGCAAGTCAAGAAGTTAGAATGTGAAGTTCCGCGAATCGATGGTTGAACAAATCTTATAGAGAAGAAATTTGGCAGAAACTAGCACAAAATCAGACTCGGAACATTGACCTGGATGATCTTGAATAGTGACCCATGTCCCTTTTTGGCAAATCATATTAGTTTTTCGCGTAAAAATGGCCTTCTGAGCAAAACGCATGACAGTTCTGCGCGTGGCGAGATTTCAGCCAAATTCTATCATTTAGAGGGTCAAAATAGCGAAAAAGGCCCGAAGATGCTGCGGTCAACGATCCGGTCAAAGTCAACAATTGCAAAAAAAATCAACTTTTTTCAGAATTAACCCTTTGAGAATTTTGTAATTAATGTTGGGATATTATCAATATTTTTGGTATAATTTTGAGTTAATTCTAGTTAGTTTTAATTTAATTGTAGTTAATTAGTTAGTAGGATACAAGGGAAGTCCCGCCTAGGTAGCTCTTATTGGGGAAAATTTTGCCCGAATAGATACTTTTAGGGAGAAGTCCAATCCAAGTAGTTATTATCCGGGGGAGGTTATGCTCGAATAGCTTTTAATAGAAAAACTCTTATTCGGGGGAAACTCATCCCTAGTAGTTCTTATTCGGGGGAAATTAGCTCCGCCCGAGTAGTTATTTTGCGTCGAACCTCTACTCAAATTTTGGGAATCAGAAATACGCGTTCGTCGATACGGGGGAGCCTTTCTTGACTCTCTTTTATTTACATAACTTGTATGAATAGATTGATATCTAGGGGTGAATATTGTAAATGATACTATTTTAATATATGGTCTCGTATTTAGTTTATTCAATTCTTATTGCAATGTATGACTTGTTTTAATTCAGTATTCATATGTAATGCTTTTAAAGTAGATGTTATGAATGCTTTACTTTCGTATCATAATATTACACTTGTAGTTGATATTATGATTACGTTACTTTAGTGTCATATAATTATTTTAATCATGAGTCTATAGGTTGTACCATAGACTCCATGAAACTATATGTTGTACCATGGTTTCTATCTCTAAGGTTAATTCCTTAGTTTAGTTTGCCTTGTTGTACTTGGTTAAAATAAGCTAAGTTAGATTAACTAGGTCTATAGCTTTTAGCTTAACCGGGTGTATGCTTGTAGCTTAAGCCATTGCAGAATTAGATAACCTAGATACCGAGCCTATATTAATTGCCTCATTTACGTATTCCAACCCCTAGATCACTACCCCCTCATATACATATTTAGTTAGTTGTAGTTTCATTTACATTTCCGCACGTTACTCGAACTCCAATTGCGAAACTGTCACTCAAGCATTTTAAACACTTTCACACTGCTTCACTAACTTAACTAATGAGCTTCCCTGTGATACGATTCTGCACTCAAAGCACACTACACTACGAAGATCCGTGAACTTGCGGGTATTTAAACTTAGTCTATTGTATACATTTTTCACACGACCACCTTATACGTATTACAACCCACAGGCTATTTAAAGCTATTGAAATCGAGAAGTACCGTCATGTCAGGTGAGAGGCTTTTTATCTCCATGCATTTTGTTAGACCCCTTTTTCTTACTGAGTTGGAACTTTCTGCAATCTCCTCACTGGCTGCAGGTCTTTCAACTGATACTTCCTTAATTGATGCTTCATCAAGTAGCATTCTCTTTGAGACGGTATATAAATCTTTCTTTGATCTCCCCATCCTTTAAGTGTATAAGAAAAATAAAAAGGAAACAAACATTAGCAAATAAGAACTTGATATGCATGTTGAAATATAGAGACAGAGGCATAAACATTCAAGAACAAATGCGAGTCAACTCATTAGCCAAAGACTGCAAAATATTGAGAAAAAATTGACATGTAAATAGTTACAAAAGCATTTGATGATACAAAAAGATACAAATAAGATTATAAGTTTCTCATTCATTTAGTGAATCTTCGATATCGATTAAAAGAATTTCAAATCTCCATCCAGTTTCTCCATCTTTACTTCAATAGAACACAAAGCTCAATTTTGATAAGATTATGTTCACTAAATCATCTAAAAACCTTTCATGCTAAAACAACCTATCGTCAAGTAGCTCAAAGATTAAAAAAGCTATTATCAACCATAAATCTAGCTCAATATGCACTAACAACAACAACTAATCACAATTATGACTAAATCCAAACAATCAATTAGTAAAATTCAGTATATAAACTGATGCTATACATAATTACATATATGCATGTACATAAATGTTTGTATATATAGGTTTACACACACATACAGATATATATATATATATAAACTGATGCTATACATAATTATATATATGCATGTACATAAATGTTTGTATATATAGGTTTACACACACATACAGATATATATATATATAAACTGATGTTGTACATAATTACATATATGCATGTACATAAATGTTTGTATATATAGGTTTACACACACATACAGATATATATATATATAAACTGATGTTGTACATAATTACATATATGCATGTACATAAATGTTTGTATATATAGGTTTACACACACATACATACATATATATATATACATATATATATATATATATATATATATATATATATATATATATATATATTGGCGAAACTTACAGTGTAGATGAAACTTTGAAACCCTAGAGAGAAAAATCGAGAAGAGAAAACATGTATAAATACAAACATTCGTAGATTAAGTTCGCATTATTTGTTTGTAACGATTAAAGAGAAAACATATAGAAAAAAAAGAATAAAAAAAAAAAAACAAAAAATAAAAAAACAAAAAAAAACAAGTAAATAAATAAATAATTATATATATATATATATATATATATATATATATATATATATATATATATATACACCACACACACACACACACATATATACATATATGATGAAAATAATCAGTGAACAATGAAAATAATCAGTGAACTTACGGTTAATCGCTTTGATTAGAGGCTTCGGCGGAAGAGTCGAGAGAAGATAGAGAGTTGAAGAAAGAGAGAGAGATGAGACAGTGAAGAGTCTGAAATGAAATGAGTGTAAGTGGGGTTTGATATTATAGGGAAAAAAGATAGGGCGTACTTTACTTGAAATATTAAGTCATATTTAAAATGCGAAAAACTTTCAATAGATAGTTATGTGCTCTTGTGCTCTAACAATGGTTGAAATGTTATAAGGTTCTAGTTTTGAATCCCACAAACATCTTTTTTAAAGTTTTTGCGGCGGTTTCTAAGAACTGCCGTTGAAGACAAGTTTTTGCGGCGGTTTCTGAGAACTGCCGCTAAAAACTTTCTGAGCTGAGAATTTACGGCAGTTTTAGATACCGTCGTCGTAGGAAGTGCATCGAATAGGTCCATTGCGGCAATTTTGTAAACCGCCGCGAAAAGTCAATTTTTTTTAGTGATATTCTTTGCTGGTGTTGAACGATAGATTTAGACTTTAAAAGATTTGTCTGTCCGAAGGGGATAGATCTCTTTGAGTGAAATGTTCATATCGTATGTTGTGTATTTTGGTTAAAATGTAATATACAATATACATTGAACTAGGATGTTGCTATTGCAGCTTATCTCCTTTTGATTAGATCATTATTTCATGTTTCTCTTACCGTTAGCAACATTCTTGTAAATGGTCAATTTTGTTTAATCAAGATTTTGACTAGAAATATTTATTTTCCATTGATTATATCACATGGGTGCTATCAAGTTGAAGTTTAATGAAGATATGAATGAATTTTTTGATTCTAAACCATATGCTTGGTAGGTAGTATATTAGGATAGTATACTAATAACAACAACAACAACAACAACAACAACAACAACAATAATAATAATAATAATAGACTTTTTCTTTTTTAAGTTAGGCTGTAATAATGAACTTTTGCTATTATGTACATATAAAATTTCAAAAGAGCATTTTGATAATTTGACAAATGAATTCATTTCAAGAATATGAGAATGGGCTAATCCTATGTGTTTTGTCTGAAATAACTATGCTCATATTCATGAGAATTGCATTATATCAGGAATGAGATTCCTAAGTTTATTACTTCATACCAAGTATTAGAATAGGAATAAAGCCAATAATATCATTTATTTCTCAACTCATTTCAGCATATATTTACCTAAGAGCTTTATTTTATTATTTGATAACAAATAAAATGAGATGGCACCCCAGCATAAGAATAGTTACTTATTCTTTTATTTGATAACAAATAGAATGATATGGCATGACAAAGATCCCAAGTTCAGGTAGTGAATTGTTGAGGTCAAAGGTAGCAAATTTCAATTTACGCACTCTCATTACCAATTTTATTCGTCAAGCATTGCTATATATCATTATATTTTTATCACAAATTTATCACCTCTTACATGGATGTTTAGTTGTATATTAAAATAACAAACTCTTCTATTTCTCTTTCTTATTATGCATATACTTTTTTGTTAGCGTGATAACCAAGTTAGCGGAGCCTGACACCAACTGGTAAATCCATGGGTGCAGAGGTATGTCCCAACATATACTCCAGGTCAGTTAAGAGTGTGAACCTAATATGAACCTAGAATAAGGACGAAACTCTTTGGCAAACAATAAGGACGAAATTGAAAAACTTTAAATAATAGGGATGAAATTAAAACATTTGAGGAAACAATAAAGACTAAATTGAGACATTTTAATCAATAAAGACCAAACTAAAATTTTTTGTAAACAATAGGGACTAAATGTGAGATTTTTCCTAAATTTTATTAATAAAAGCAGCTGCACTTATTTCCTTTAATAGGCTGCCTACGTACCCAACCGAAATCAAGTTGGGATCAAGCCACACGTAGTTCTTACAGAATATAAAATCTCATGTTGCGTTTAATAAAATTTACATCATTTGAAGTTCTAATATTATACAAAGAATTAAAATACCTAAATCTATGCGAAACCCGGCCTTCTAAAACGTTGTTGCTTATTGAAACTAGGAAAGGGCCTTCGCTCCGGGATATTGTTGCATCTTGATTTTGGTGGAGGAAGATCCTTCACATCAAGTATTTGTATCTTCCTTTTCTTTTCTCGAGTTTGTTGATACCTCGATTCCATCTTCTTTACACTTTGTGCAAGTTTTGTCTGTACCTGTTCTTTATGAAGTTTCTTCTTAACTTGAGTGGTGACTTCCTTGGGCCTCTCTGACAACTTCATCAAGCGTTCTCTAGTGGTGTTACCATTATCATCTGAACAGTGATAGTCCTTCTTGAATGTGCATACACATTCTTTACTAACTTCCTTTTTTGAAGATTTTCCATCAGGATGGCCATCACAACCACTTACTTGATCCAGTTTCTTGCTAACTTCCTTGTGCTCCTTTGGTACATTAATTATACGCCTTTCCCATTCGTCACCATTATCATCCAAACGAACACAGTGCCTCTTTGTTTCTCTAATGGTTAATGCATCAGTTCTAGTTGTTAGATTGTTTTTCCGTGAAGCTACTCCTCCATTAGCAAGGCCATCAGAAGAAGCCATATCTTGATTAAGACTCTTGTTCACATCACTTGTATTTTCCTTGCGCTTCTTCTGATCTGGAAACTTGATTAAGCGTCCTCTTCCCATCTTGTTACCATTATCATCCGATGGAGCACAATGCTTTCTTGAAGCTTCTTGATCAAGACCCATCTTGTTTGCTTCCTTGGGCATCTTCGGATATTTGATTATTATGCGCATTCCTTTCTTGCTACCATCATTATCCGAACGATCACAGTGATTCTTGGTTGTGCATGCATGGTCGTCTTTACTTGATATTAATGCATCAGGGCTCGTAATGATCAGGTTGCTTTTTCTTGAATCTTCACCATGATCAGGATGGTCATCACATTCCATATCATCGTCTTCGACGTCACTCTCCACCCTACAAGGATCTCTCGGTTTCCTGAAGAGTGCTTCAGCAAGGCTTGATCTCTTCATCATGAACTCCTTCGGATTCCACAAAGAAGCCGCTGAGATGGCTTCTTGAATCAACACAAATATATCAATTTCTTTTGAAAGATTATAGTTGGCTCGAAATACATCTTCGAGTTTTATTCCCCTTCCCTCCATAATTACCAAGTTACGTTGGTTTCTACTATGTGAAGTTGAAAGAAAAAGAAAGAATTGCTTAGGAAGAAGAAAAGACAATCTTCTCTTACGAACAACCAAACAAAGAATAGAATGTTTCTGGGGGTGGTTTTTAAGAATTTTGTGGGGGCTATATATATAGAATGTAATGAAAACCTTTTGCGTCTTTGTTTCTTTTTGCGCAAGATACAAACATGGGAGGAATTATTATTTCAACTTCTTCTTGCTAGAATTTTTTAGGTTTGGGAAAGAATACCCCATTATTATTACATTATGATTGGCCCTATCGATTTTGGCCTATCATGTTTAATCCAAGTGAACCTAATTATACAATTAAAGCCATCGTTCTTCTCAATTTTACAGGATCTATTCTTCAATAGTTTAGAAGCAGCTAAAATGGCTTTCTTTCATATGAGAAGGCATAAAATAATAACTTAAGGATGTTCACTTCTTCTGATTTTACTCTTTAGATGCAATGTTAAGTTTGAATTGTTTTACTTTACTTTCATATAAATCATATCTGATGCATTTTATTATTTTGTTATTACATTGGGCAACATGTGTTCTATGGGAAAAGATAATCATATGCAGCTTTATAAGTAATACTAATTATAGCTGCCGCTAAGTAAGATGTTTTTATGACTTTATATTTGTGGTCTTATACATATATAAAGTGACATTCTCTTCGCAGGTGGTTCCTCTTTAGAGGAATTAATTACACTGGCCATCAGGGATAGAAAGAGTTACTAGTGCTCAGGCATAGAAATCCATATTCTTTGTTGATGTTGAAGGATAAATCTAGACTTTAAAAGATTTGTCTGCCCAAAGAGGATAGATCTCTTTAGAGATGCATCACTGTTTCACTTGAGTGGAAGGTCCATACCGTATGTTGTGTACTCTTGCCCAAAGAGGAATATACAATATACATTGAACTCTCATGAGGATGTTGGTATTGCAGCTTATCTCATTTTGATTAGATCATTACTTCATGTTTCTCTTATAGTTAGCAACATTCTTGTAAATGGTCAATTTTGTTTAATCAAGATTTTGACTATAAATATTTATTATCCATTGATTACATCACATGGGTGCTACCAAGTTTAAGTTTAATGAAGATATGAATAAATTTTTTGATTCTAAACCCTATGCTTGGTAGGTAGTATATTAGGATAGTTTTGGGGATGACTTTTATATGATGAAAACATTACCCTTTTGTTATTGTATACATGTTATTATTTTAAGAATCACTCACATATTCTTCTAAATTATATATGATTGCGGGCTTAACATAGAAAACCAGTCGCGATATGCAAGAACAAACCATTTCTATTGGAAATATTCCTCTAATGAATTTCCTGGTAACTTCTATAATAAATGGAATATATAGAATTGTCATCAACCAAATATTACAAAGCCCCCGTTTTTATTACCGGTCAAAATTGGACCATAACAGAAGTTCTGTCTATACCAGCACCATAATATCGGATTGGGATGGAAGACCAGAATTAGAAATTGATAGAAAAGCAATGATATTGGCTTGTGTGAGTAGGAAACATAAAATATATGTTCTAGTCTATCATCATCTATGGGTTCAAATCTAAGAGAAATTCTAGAGAATATTTGTTATCCTGAAATTTTTTGTCTTTCCTGAACGATAAGGATATAGAAAAGCATTTGGGTAAAAAGAAAATATCATTTTAGAGTTTTATCAACAACTTGCTTGTGTTGGCGGGGATTCGGTATTTTCTGAATCCTTATGTAACTAATTACCAAAGAATTTCTTTCAACAAAGATGTGAATTAGGAAGAATTGGCAATGAAATACGAACTGAACACTAAATCATGATATACCCTAGAAGAATATATATTTTTTATTACCATGAGATAAATTGATGGTCGCTGATCATTTGATTGGACTGAAATTTGCAATGGGTACACTTGACGATATGAATCATTTAAAAAATAAACGTATTAGTTCTATAGCCGATCTTTTAGAAAATCAATTTGGATTGGCGCTGGTCCGTTTAGAAAATGAGGTTCGAGGGTATAAAGAGTGGATGTGAGCAAATTAAAGCTCTGTATGTATTTCATATATTCACAGTCAATTTATACACAAGTTACAATGTGATAAGATAGCAGCACATAACAGTGTGCTCCATGAAATATGGAAATACGAAATTAGAAAAGTTGTGAAAATACAGAAGTTATGATCAACATTATCCTCTGTCATGTGATGACTCACGTGGTGAACCATTGCTATAAGACTCTTCCTTAACATGCCCCCGCAAGATGGTGATGCCATCGGCAACACCGATCTTGGACCTTAAAAGATTGAATCTAGCTTTGGACAAGGGCTTGCTAAGAACATCGGCAAGCTGATTAGATGTGGACACATGAACAACAGTCAGAGAAGCAGCAGCAACTTTGTCTTGCACAAAGTGATAGTCCAAGGCCAGATGTTTCATTCTAGAATAGACAATTGGGTTCGCGCAAAGGTACATGGCACCAATATTGTCACAAAGAAGCCGTGGAGGTTGAGGAAGCCGAAAATGCAACTCATGAAGCAAGTTGGTGAGCCAAGTAATTTCAGCAGCCGCTGAAGCAATAAACCTGTACTCTGCTTCGGTTGAAGAACGGGTGACTGTCCTTTGCTTTTTGGAACACCATGAAACTGGTGTATTGCCTAGGACACATAAGCTGAGATAGAAGTGTAATCATCCTGATTACCAGCCCAGTTGGCATCGAAGAAAGCTGTAAGCATCAAATTTGGAGACTTGCGAATGAACAAACCAAAGTTAATTGTATTTTTCAAGTAACACAAAAGACGCTTGGCAGCAGTCCAATGAGCTATCTTCAGAGAGTGCATATACTGAGCTAGTTTATTGACTGTGTAGGCAATATCAGGTCGAGTAATAGATAAGTATTGGAACCCTCCAATGAGACTTCGATACATCGAAGCATCATCAATATTATCACCAGCCTCCAACGTAAGACTACTAGACATGCTATTAGGAGTTGCAACATTTTTAGCTCCTGCCATATGAAACTTTTCAAGCAAATCAGAGACATACTTATACTGGGACAAGAAAATACCATTTTGTTGTGCAATAGCCTCAACACCCAAAAACTACAAGAATATCCCAAGGTCTTCGATGGAGAATTTAGTTGACAGAGCCACAATGATCATACTAGTCAACTCACTAGAATTCCCAGTCACCAATAAATCATCCACATACACAAAAATGTAAGCAATAATATCATTCCGAGTTTACACAAATAAAGATGAATCAAACCATGTAACTTGAAATCCAAGTGAAAGAATGTAACCTTTAAGCTCCAGAAACCATGCCCTCGAGGCTTGCTTACGGCCGTAGAGAGACTTGAGTAATTTGCACACACAATTCATTTTATTGAAATTACTTTTTGAGTTCCAACCAATTTGTTACGAACTTTAATAGCACCTCATTATGAAACTCAGAAAATAAGTTATTAAGTAACACTCATGACAAATTAATTAACATAACATAAGCTTGATTTAACAAATTGCAAAACAATTTGATCTTAAACGACTTGTTAGTAAGCTCATTTTAAACGAGTTTAATAAATTGGTTGGCTTTACAACTATTGATGAATCTGATCATTCGCAAAAGGAAAATAATTTTCTTTCTTTGTGCTTGAAATGGAAAGCTAATTCTACTCGTTACAAACTATTTTGGTAAAGGTAAATAAGAGGTCTTAATTTGTTGCTCCTTTATGGATGAATCACACTTTGTCTCCTCAAATACTTTACCAAATTGTATCTTGAAAATGTCAAAAGTTTAACAATTTGGACCTATGGTTGAAGTAATTAAAACCATACTCCCCAAAAAAATATAATCTTTTTCAAACAATAGACTATATCCTTAGGAACAACTTGCCTAATTAACTCAAATTATACCTCTTCTAAATACAATTATTTGTATCGAGGTTTAGACCCTAACGTGATCTATAAGTCTTTCTAAAAGTATTTCTCGTCATTTAAAAGAAAAATAATCAACAACTTCTTAGCAAACAATCGAACATAGGAACTTCTAAGACATAAATGTTTCAATAACTTTCAGCTCAGCCAAGCTATGTGTGTAACTACACCTTGTAGTATTTATTGAGAAAGAAAATAACCATAACCATATCAAAAAGTACTGGAAAACAAACTAATTGAGGCAATATAAGGTTACAATTAATTGAGATATATAATTATTGTCACTAGCATATTCTACATTACACCAAGAGACCTTTACATTTTCAAGATTTCCACAAATAAATTTTAGGGAAAATTTCACAAATAGTCCCTATTGTTACCCAATTATCTCAATTTAGTCTCTATTGTTTTATTTGTCTCATTTTAGTCCCTATTGTTTGCAAAAAAAAATTCAATTTCGTCCTTATTATTTAAAATTTTTCAATTTTGTCCTTATTGTTTCTCAAAAAAATTTCAATTTTGTCCCTATTGTTTTTAAAAAATTTCAATTTCGTCCATATTATTTTTTTGAAGTTTCAAATTTGTCCCTATTATTCAAGGACTAAATTAAAATTTTCTAAGAAACAATAGGGACGAATTTGAAATTTTTTGAAAACATTAAGTACGAAACTGAAACTCTTTGGCAAATAATAAGGACAAAATTGAAAAACTTGAAATAATAGGGATGAAATTAAAATATTTGAGGAAACAATAGATACTAAATTGAGACATTTTAAACAATAAAGACCAAGCTAAATTTTTTTGTAAACAATAGGGACTAAATGTGAGATTTTTCCTAAATTTTATTAATAAAAGCAGCTGCACCTATTTCCTTTAATAGGCTGCCTACGTACCCAACCGAAATCAAGTCGGGATCAAGCCACACGTAGTTCTTACAAAATATAAAATCCCTTGTTGCGTTTAATAAAATTTACATCATTTGAAGTTCTAATACTATACAAAGAATTAAAATACCTAAATCTATGCGAAACCCGGCCATCTAAAACGTTGTTGCTTATTGAAACTAGGAAAGGGCCTTCGCTCCGGGATATTGTTGCATCTTGATTTTGGATCCTTCACATCAAGTATTTGTATCTTCCTTTTCTTTTCTCGAGTTTGTTGATACCTCGATTCCATTTTCTTTACACTTTGTGCAAGTTTTGTCTGTACCTGTTCTTTATGAAGTTTCTTCTTAACTTGAGTGGTGACTTCCTTGGGCCTCTCTGACAACTTCATCAAGCGTTCTCTAGTCGTGTTACCATTATCATCTGAACAGTGATAGTCCTTCTTGAATGTGCATATACATTCTTTACTAACTTCTTTTTTTGAAGATTTTCCATCAGGATGGCCATCACAACCCCTTACTTGATCCAGTTTCTTGCTAACTTCCTTGTGCTCCTTTGGTACATTAATTATACGCCTTTCCCATTCGTCACCATTATCATCCAAACGAACACAGTGCCTCTTTGTTTCTCTAATGGTTAATGCATCAGTTCTAGTTGTTAGATTGTTTTTCCGTGAAGCTACTCCTCCATTAGCAAGGCCATCAGAAGCCATATCTTGATTAAGACTCTTGTTCACATCACTTGTATTTTCCTTGCGCTTTTTCTGATCTGGAAACTTGATTAAGCATCCTCTTCCCATCTTGTTACCATTATCATCTGATGGAGCACAATGCTTTCTTGAAGCTTCTTGATCAAGACCCATCTTGTTTGCTTCCTTGGGCATCTTCGGATATTTGATTATTATGCGCATTCCTTTCTTGCTACCATCATTATCCGAACGATCACAGTGATTCTTGGTTGTGCATGCATGGTCGTCATTACTTGATATTAATGCATCAGGGCTCGTAATGATCAGGTTGATTTTTCTTGAATCTTCACCATGATCTGGATGGTCATCACATTCCATATCATCGTCTTCGTCGTCACTCTCCACCCTACAAGGATCTCTCGGTTTCCTGAAGAGTGCTTCAGCAAGGCTTGATCTCTTCATCATGAACTCCATCGGATTCCCCAAAGAAGCCGCTGAGATGGCTTCTTGAATCAACACAAATATATCAATTTCTTTTGAAAGATTATAGTTGGCTCGAAATACATCTGCGAGTTTTATTCCCCTCCTCTCCATAATTACCAAGTTAATTTGGTTCCTACTATGTGAAGTTGAAAGAAAAAGAAAGAATTGCTTAGGAAGAAGAAAAGACAATCTTCTCTTACGAATAACCAAACAAAGAATAGAATGTTTCTGGGGGCGGTTTTTAAGAATTTTGTGGGGGCTATATATATAGAATGTAATGAAAACCTTTTGCGTCTTTGTTTCTTTTTGCGCAAGATACAAACATGGGCGGAATTATTATTTCAACTTCTTCCTGTTAGAATTTTTTAGGTTTGGGAAAGAATACCCCATTATTATTACATTATGATTGGCCCAATCGATTTTGGCCTATCACGTTTAATCCAAGTGAACCTAATTATACAATTAAAGCTATCGTTCTTCTCAATTTTCCAGGATCTATTCTTCAATAGTTTAGAAGCAGCTAAAATGGCTTTCTTTCATATGAGAAGGCATAAAATAATAACTTAAGGATGTTCACTTCTTCTGATTTTACTCTTTAGATGCAATGTTAAGTTTGAATTGTTTTACTTTACTTTCATATAAATCATATCTGATGCCTTTAATTATTTTGTTATTACATTGGGCAATATGTGTTCTATGGGAAAAGATAATCATATGCAGCTTTATGAGCAATAAGAATTATAGCTGCCGGTAAGTAAGATATTTTCATGACTTTATATTTGTGGTCTTATACATATATAAAGTGACATTCTCTTCGCAGGTGGTTCTTCTTTAGAGGAATTAATTACATTGGCCATCAGTGATAGAAAGAGTTACTAGTGCTCGGCCATAGAAATCCATATTCTTTGTTGATGTTGAAGGATAGATCTAGACTTTAAAAGATTTGTCTGCCCAAAGAGGATAGATCTCTTTAGAGATGCATCACTGTTTTACTTGAGTGGAAGGTCCATACTGTATGTTGTGTACTCTTGCCCAAAGAGGAATATACAATATACATTGAACTCTCATGAGGATGTTGGCATTGCAGCTTATCTCCTTTTGATTAGATCATTATTTCATGTTTCTCTTATAGTTAGCAACATTCTTGTAAATGGTCAATTTTGTTTAATCAAGATTTTGACTATAAATATTTATTATCCATTGATTACATCGCATGGGTGCTACCAAGTTTAAGTTTAATGAAGATATGAATGAATTTTTTGATTCTAAACCCTATGCTTGGTAGGTAGTATATTAGGATAGTATTGGGGATGACTTTTATATGATGAAAACATTACCATTTTGTTATTGTATACATGTTATTATTTTAAGAATCACTCACATATCCTTCTAAATTATATATGATTGCGGGCTTAACATAGAAAACCAGTTGCGATATGCAAGAACAAACCATTTTTATTGGAAATATTCCTCTAATGAATTTCCTGGTAACTTCTATAGTAAATGGAATATATAGAATTGTGATCAACCAAATATTACAAAGCCCCCGTTTTTACTACAGGTCAAAATAGGAAGTTCAGTCTATACCAGCACCATAATATCAGATTGGGATGGAAGACTAGAATTAGAAATTGATAGAAAAGCAATGATATTGGCTTGTGTGAGTAGAAAACAGAAAATATATGTTCTAGTCTATCATCTTCTATGGGTTCAAATCTGAGAGAAATTCTAGAGAATATTTGTTATCCTGAAATTTTTTGTCTTTCCTGAACGATAAGGATATAGAAAAGCATTTGGGTCAAAAGAAAATATCATTTTAGAGTTTTATCAACAACTTGCTTGTGTTGGTGGGGATTCGGTATTTTCTGAATCCTTATGTAACTAATTACCAAAGAATTTCTTTCAACAAAGATGTGAATTAGGAAGAATTGGCAATGAAATACGAACTGAACACTAAATCATGATATACCCTAAAAGAATACATTTTTTTTTTACCATGAGATAAATTGATGGTCGCTGATCATTTGATTGGACTGAAATTTGCAATGGGTACACTTGACGATATGAATCATTTAAAAAATAAACGTATTAGTTCTATAGCCGATCTTTTAGAAAATCAATTTGGATTGGCGCTGGTTCGTTTAGAAAATGAGGTTCGAGGGTATAGAGAGTGGATATGAGCAAATTAAATCTCTGTATGTATTTCATATATTCACAGTCAATTTATACACAAGTTACAATGTGATAAGATAGCAACACATAACAGTGTGCTCCATGAAATATGGAAATACGAAATTAGAAAAGTTATGAAGATACAGAAGTTATGATCAACATTATCCTTTGTCATGTGATGACTCACGTGGTAAACCATTGCTATAAGACTCTTCCTTAACATGCCCCCACAAGATGGCGGTGCCATCGGCAACACCGATCTTGGACCTTAAAAGATTGAATCTAGCTTTGGACAAGGGCTTGCTAAGAACATCGGCAAGCTGATTAGATGTGGACACATGAACAGCAGTCAGAGAACCAGCAGCAACATTGTCTCGCACAAAGTGACAGTCCACGGCCAAATGTTTCATTCTAGAATGGACAATTGGATTTGCGCAAAGGTACGTGGCACCAATATTGTCACAAAGGAGCCGTGGAAGTTGAGGAAGCCGAAAATGCAACTCATGAAGCAAGTTGGTGAGCCAAGTAATTTCAGCAGCCGCTGAAGCAATAAACCTGTACTCTGCTTCGGTTGAAGAATGGGCGACTGTCCTTTGCTTTTTGGAACACCATGAAACTGGTGTATTGCCTAGGAAAACCACATAAGCTGAGATAGAAGTGTAATCATCTTGATTACCAACCCAGTTGGCATCGAAGAAAGTTGTGAGCATCAAATTTGGAGACTTGCGAATGAACAAACCAAAGTTAATTGTATTTTTCAAGTAACACAAGAGACGCTTGGTAGAAGTCCAATGAGCTATCTTCAGAGAGTGCATATACTGAGCTAGTTTATTGACTGTGTAGGCAATATCAGGTCGAGTCATAAATAAGTATTGGAACCCTCCAATGAGACTTCCATACATCGAAGCATCATCAATATTATCACCAGCCTCCAACGTAAGACTACTAGACGTGCTAATAGCAGTTGTAACATTTTTAGCTCCTGCCATATGAAACTTTTCAAGCAAATCGGAGACATACTTATACTGGGACAAGAAAATACCATTTTGTTGTGCAATAGCCTCAACACCCAAAAACTACAAGAATATCCCAAAGTCTTTGATGGAGAATTTAGTTGACAGAGCCACAATGATCATACTAGTAAACTCACTAGAATTCCCAGTCACCAATAAATCATCCACATACACAAGAATGTAAGAAATAATATCATTCCGAGTATACACAAATAAAGATGAATCAAACCTTGTAGCTTGAAATCCAAGTGAAAGAATCTAACCTTTAAGCTCCAGAAACCATGCCCTCGAGGCTTGCTTAAGGCCGTAGAGAGACTTGAGTAATTTGCACACATAATTAATTTTATTGAAATTACTTTTTGAGTTCCAAATAATTTGTTACAAACTTTAATAGCACCTCATTATGAAACACAGAAAATAAGTTATTAAGTAACTCTCATGATAAATTAATTAACATAACATAAGCTAGATTTAACAAATTGCAAAACAATTTGATCTTAAACGACTTGTTAGTAGGCTCATTTTAAACGAGTTTAATAAATTGGTTGGCTTTACAACTCTTGATGAATCTGATCATTCGCAAAAGGAAAATAATTTTCTGTCTTTGTGCTTGAAATGGAAAGCTAATTCTACTCGTTACAAACTATTTTGGTAAAGGTAAATAAGAGGTCTTAATTTGTTGCTCCTTTATGGATGAATCACACTTTGTCTCCTCAAATACTTTACCAAATTGTATCTTGAAAATGTCAAAAGTTTAACAATTTGGACCTATGGTTGAAGTCATTAAAACCATACTCCCCAAAAAAAGATAATTTTTTTCAAACAATAGACTATATCCTTAGGAACAACTTGCCTAATTAATTCAAATTATACCTCTTCTAAATACAATTATTTGTATCGAGGTTTAGACCCTAACGTGATCTATAAGTCTTTCTAAAAGTATTTCTCGTCATTTAAAAGAAAAATAATCAACAACTCCTTAGCAAACAATCGAACATAGGAACTTCTAAGACATAAATGTTTCAATAACTTTCAGCTCAGCCAAGCTATGTGTGTAACTACACCTCGTAGTCTTTATTGAGAAACAAAATAACCATAACCAAATCAAAAAGTACTGGAAAACAAACTAATTGAGGCAATATAAGGTTACAATTAATTGAGATATATAATTATTGTTACTAGCATATTCTACATTACACCAAGAGACCTTTACATTTTCAAGATTTCCACAAATAAATTTTAGGGAAAATTCCACAAATAGTCCCTATTGTTACCCAATTATCTCAATTTAGTCTCTATTATTTTATTTGTCTCATTTTAGTCCCTATTGTTTGCAAAAAAAATTCAATTTCGTCCCTATTATTTAAAATTTCTCAATTTCGTCCTTATTGTTTCTAAAAAAAGTTTCAATTTTGTCCCTAATGTTTTTAAAGAGGTTCAATTCTTCCATATTTTTTTTAAAGTTTCAAATTTGTCCCTATTGTTCAAGGACTAAATTGAAATTTTCTAAGAAACAATAGGGACGAATTTGAAATTTTTTGAATACAATAAGGACGAAACTGAAACTCTTTGGCAAACAATAAGGATGAAATTGAAAAACTTTAAATAATAGGGATGAAATTAAAATATTTGAGGAAACAATAGAGACTAAATTGAAACATTTTAAACAATAAAGACCAAACTAAATTTTTTTGTAAACAATAGGAACTAAATGTGAGATTTTCCCTAAATTTTATTAATAAAAGCAGCTGCACTTATTTCCTTTAATAGGCTGCCTACATACCCAACCGGAATCAAATCGAGATCAAGCCACACGTAGTTCTTACAAAATATAAAATCCCTAGGTGCGTTTAATAAAATTTACATCATTTGAAGTTCTAATACTATACAAAGAATTAAAATACCTAAATCTATGCAAAACCCGGCCTTATAAAACGTTGTTGCTTATTGAAACTAGGAAAGGGCCTTCGCTCCGGGATATTGTTGCATCTCGATTTTGGTGGAGGAAGATCCTTCACATCAAGTATTTGTATCTTCCTTTTCTTTTCTCGAGTTTGTTGATACCTCGATTCCATCTTCTTTACACTTTGTGCAAGTTTTGTCTGTACCTGTTCTTTATGAAGTTTCTTCTCAACTTGAGTGGTGACTTCCTTGGGCCTCTCTGACAACTTCATCAAGCGTTCTCTAGTGGTGTTACCATTATCATCTGAACAGTGATAGTCCTTCTTGAATGTGCATACACATTCTTTACTAACTTCCTTTTTTGAAGATTTTCCATAAGGATGGCCATCACAACCCCTTACTTGATCCAGTTTCTTGCTAACTTCCTTGTGCTCCTTTGGTACATTAATTATACGCCATTCCCATTCGTCACCATTATCATCCAAACGAACACAGTGCCTCTTTGTTTCTCTAATGGTTAATGCATCAGTTCTCGTTCTTAGATTGTTTTTCCGTGAAGCTACTCCTCCATTAGCAAGGCCATCAGAAGCCATTTCTTGATTAAGACTCTTGTTCACATCACTTGTATTTTCCTTGCGCTTCTTCTGATCTGGAAACTTGATTAAGCGTCCTCTTCCCATCTTGTTACCATTATCATCCGATAGAGCACAATGCTTTCTTGAAGCTTCTTGATCAAGACCCATCTTGTTTGCTTCCTTGGGCATCTTCGGATATTTGATTATTATGCGCATTCCTTTCTTGTTACCATCATTATCCGAATGATCACAGTGATTCTTGGTTGTGCATGCATGGTCGTCTTTACTTGATATTAATGCATCAGGGCTCGTAATGATCAGGTTGCTTTTTCTTGAATCTTCACCATAATCAGGATGGTCATTACATTCCATATCATCGTCTTCGACGTCACTCTCCACCCAACAAGGATCTCTCGGCTTCCTGAAAAGTGCTTCAGCAAGGCTTGATCTCTTCATCATGTACTCCTTCGGATTCCCCAAAGAAGCCGCTGAGATGGCTTCTTGAATCAACACAAATATATCAATTTCTTTTGAAAGATTATAGTTGGCTTGAAATACATCTTCGAGTTTTATTCCCTTCCTCTCCATAATCACCAAGTTACGTTGGTTCCTACTATGTGAAGTTGAAAGAAAAAGAAAGAATTGCTTAGGAAGGAGAAAAGAAAATCTTCTCTTACAAACAACAAAACAAAGAATAGAATGTTTGGTTGGGGGGGGGGGGGGGGGGGGGGGGGGGGGAGGGGAGATGTTTAGGGAGGTGTTGTTTTGGGGGTTTTAAGAATTTTGTGGGGGCTATATATATATAGAATGTAATGAAAACCTTTTGCGTCTTTGTTTCTTTTTGTGTAATATACAAACATGGGCTGAATTATTTATTTCAACTTCTTCTTCTTAGAATTTTTAGGTTTGGGAAAGAATACCCCATTATTATTACATTGTGATTGGCCCAATCGATTTTGGCCTATCACGTTTAATCCAAGTGAACCAAATTATAGAATTAAAGCCAACGTTCATCTCACCAAGAATATGGTCAATTTTCCAGGATCTATTCTTCAATAGTTTAGAAGCAGCTAAAATGGCTTTCTTTCATATGAGAAGGCATAAAATAATAACTTAAGAATGTAAATCATATCTGATGCCTTTTATTATTTTGTTATTACATTGGGTAACATGTGTTCTATGGGAAAAGATAATCATATGCAGCTATATGAGCAATGAAAATTATAGCTGCCGGTAAGTAAGATGTTTTCATGACTTTATATTTGTGGTCTTATACATATATAAAGCGACATTCTCTTCGCAGGTGGTTCCTATTTAGAGGAATTAATTACACGGGCCAACAGTGATACAACTAGTTACTAGTGCTCAGCCATTGATATCCATATCATTACAAAAACAATTGACTTTTTATGGCGGTTTTTAGGGGCTTTAGCGGCGGTTCTAACCACCTCTGAAAGTCCTACGGCGAAAAAATTTCCGCCTCAATAAACGTCGTTTTTGCTGCTATTGCCAAAACAATTTAACGACTGTTCATCTTACCGCCGTTAATTTAACGACAGTTTCAAAAACTGCTGTTATTGTGACCTTTACCGGCGGTTTCGGAAACCGCCGTTAATATGAACTTTAACGGCGGTTTCAGAAATCGCTGTTAATATAAACTTTAACGGCAGTTTAAAAACTGCGGTTAATATGAACTTTAACGGCGGTTTTAATTTGACCTCTAACGCCAATTTTAAACTGCCGTTAACAAATGCTTTTCCAGCTGTTAGTAAACCAACCCCTAATAAGTGAGTTAAGCAAAACTACCGGTAATTGATCATGTTACTGTTAACATGCTCTGTTCCAGAAGCAATTCAAATTAGTCAATAAAATCGAATTGCCACAATTAAAATGTACCAAACCATTCAACTAAGCATTCAAATGTACCAAACCATTCAACTAAGCATTCAAATGTACCAAAGTACCAAACCAAACCATCCCAAAATTTATACAATAAAGAAATCCAAAAATCATAGAAATCCACATAGAAAACATCATCCCAATACAAAGATACACAAACAAAAAAATATTCAAATGCAAAGATCCACAAAGCAAAATCATATTCATCTTGAAGTAGATGAAGCATTAGAAGGCTGCTGAGACAAAACAATGTTTTTCAAGAAAGCAAATTCTTCCTCAGGTTTTTTAAACTTCAGATCATTCTCCACCTTGTCTTGTTTCATTTCTTCAATTTGCCTTTTTAGTTCTTCTACTTCCAAAGTTGCGGCTACCGATCCTCTTCTAGAGCCATTGACTTGAGTTGGGGTGACTCCAAATGTGATACCCCAGACCTAGCATGCAGTGAATAGTGTCTATTTGCATATATTTATGTGTTAATTTAATTGATTGGTTGAATTTAAGTGTTTATTTTAACTTTATTTATATATTTAGTAACTTTACTTTTAGTATTTCTTTAAATGTGTAATTAACACTTAATTAAATTATATAAAATGCTTAATCTCTTATTTTATTATTTGTAAAATGTGATATTACTTTCTTATATCTAATAAATTAGTTTTCATCATTTTAAAATGAGCCTTGAGTCCGGGGTGATTTTTGAAGTACGTTATTTTTTTAAATTTTAAATTTTATTTTCATTATATGTTTATTTTCATGCATAAGTTCATAATTTTTTATGTGCATGGTGTTTCGGGAAGATTGGTAGAAAATTGATTAGTATAACAAAGGAATAGTGTTCGGGGTGTAAAATTTGACTATTTTATTTTTCAAATTTTATATTTTTCCTTTATTACTTACCTTATTAGATGTATTTCGTCCATTGGAACTATGTGCATAACATATCGAGAACGTGAGATATAAAAATATTAGTATCCTGAATGAATAGTATTACGAAAGAATAGTAACTTTTTGTAGAATTTTTATTTGGGCCTTTAGAGATTTTAGCTAACATTGGACCTCTGGTTACCATTTTAATTAATTCAGCTAAGCCCATTTAGCAAGCTCAAGCCCATTGTAAGTTATTAGTTAGCTTATATTAGTTATTTGAAGACCAAAAAAAAAAGAGAGGAGGAAATCGTGAAAGGCAGAGAGAAACGAGAGAAGAGAGAGTTCACCTAGGGCTTGATCTTTGATGCTATCCAAGTGTTTTCCAAGCAAATTCAAGCTATGATCTTGCTCAACTAAGGACCTAGGTGAGGGCTAACATCTCTTTGTGCATTATTTTTGCTTGTTCTTGTTTTTATTAAGTTTGCTTTAAAGTAGACAAAAGTGGTAATGTGTTCTTTTACATATCTAGCTTGTGTATTGGAGTTCATAATGTTGTAGTAGTGTTCTTTTGCTAGCATTTGAAGTTTTTATGGTAGTTTATTGATAGAATAAAGTTTAGTTAGTTAAATGTAAAATGGTAGACAAAGTGTTTGTTAAATGCATGAATGAAGTGTACTATGTTAGAAACATGCTTAATATGACTTATGAGCAAGAAATCAACAAAGAATTTCAAGTAGTTTTGCTTAAATGAATTCAGCCCCTTTGTGTTTCTTTTGAATTCTTGAGACTTTGATGACTAGTTAGGCTTAGAAGTTGTTGATTAATAGCTCTTAGGAGTGTTAGAGTCCAAAACATGTTAGCCAAGCAATAAAATAGCAAAAGGACTCAAGTGTGCTTGTGTGTATGTGTTCTGTTCAGATCAGTGCACTGTACCCAACTTTTGGAGCCTTTTGTACATAGCAAACATACTCGAAAATTAATGAAATTTGTACAAAAGCTAGATTAGGAAGTTTAGAGCAAATGTTGATTTCTAGGGCTAAGGCTAATTCTAATGTTTTAGGCCTCCGATTTAGCTATTTCCGAAATGTGTCTGGGAGAATCGTTGGTGCAGGGCAGTTTAGAGTAGTTGCACGGAAAAGGGTATAACTCGTGGAATTTAACTTGGAATTAGGCATTGTTTGATTCTAAAATAATCTACACTCGAGAAGCTACGTTTCTATACAAAAATCAGTCAGGTTGGAGGTCAATCGAATATGTAACTGAATTGATTAAAATAAGCTTATGTTAAGAGAAATTAGAAAATGTCTTAGTTGGATTATTATTTGATATTGTTACTTGGAATCTCTAAGTGGTGGAATTGTTAATGTTTGTTGTTGCTAAGGGATATCTAATTATATGGAATTGCTAGTTGAGCCATTAATGTGAACTTTAGTATGTTGGCGATGAATGACACCTATGTGATTACTTGTGAATTTTGTAGCTTGAATACTAACCATTTGAAATAGTGTTTTGTTGGATGACTTGTGTATTTGGAAGACCTTAATTGAAATTGGCTAATAATGGGATCATGTTAGATATTAAAGAATTATGGATAGCTTGAGTTTGGAGGATCTTTTGGAGCACCTTAAGCCTACTACCAAAGCATCTGCACCATTAATTGTGAGGAAGATTTCATTATATAAGCATTTGAATAAGCTAGGGTTATATGAGATTTTACATTTGATGATTCTTGCTAATTCTTGGCTTATAAATGCTTCTAATAGCTTCTAATATTTCTAGAGAATACACTTTTGTAGCCTAATAGCATTTGTTGTGGTTGGAATTTGAATTTGCACATTGTATGAGAAGATGAATAGTAACTTTTACATGATTTAGGGATTTTGCAATTATAGATGTTTTGTTGCTTCTACTAGATGCTAGAAACCTTAGGAATGCTATATGAATCATAAAATTGATTATAACTTGGCTAGAATTGGAATTATAGCTTAATTTACAAAGAGGACTTTGAAACGAACTATGTAATTTGATACTTTTGAATGTATAGATGGCCTTAGACGTGTTAGGAGACTCTTAAAATGTGATTATGGCGCTAAGTTGATAATTGAATTGAGTAGATGTAATACAAATCACCTAAGAGGCATTTCGGGGTTTTGTGTTAACATGGCTTAAAATGTGGTTTTGTTGCGTTTATATGGATTATAATATAATTATATGAGATTAGTAAGTGTAGATTTGAAGTTAGTTAACTTGCGTGAAGTTTAGAACTTGATTTGCAATCATTTAGAAAGAGATTTGTTGGATTATTTGAGAATTTCTTGAACTTGTTGCATAGCTAGATAGTTGAATTGGTATACAAGCTATAATTGTTATATTTGTTATTACTTGAGTTATAAATTGATACGTGGGTAAGGTTAGCCTACTTTGCTAACCTCCCGACTTTTTATTAACTTGCTATCTTGAGATCTCGAATGTGTTATGTGGAGTGAACATGCTTATATCTTGTTATATTGTTTATATTGCTTGTAAATTGTATTGTATGTGTGAAGTTATGATTATGACTGGAATACTTGGCTACTTGAGTGATTGCTTGGATTATGTGTTAAATTAAAGTATAAAATGTGATTATGGCATGCAAGAACTTGTTTAGAAATAGTTGAGTTGTCTTAAGTTAAAAAATGTTGTTGAATTTAGGTAAAGGTCTTGAGTGGTAATTAAAGAAGATTTGGTGCAATTGGAACGGATTCTTGGCTTTTCTAAGTTTAGGGAGTTTTCATCTTTTCTGTACATTTTAACTTATTTTATTATTTCTAGATTATAGTATTTGGTAATTGATAAAGTATATATGTTTTAATTAATTGCTATCTTGTGTCTTTTCTTGTTATATGTGACTAATTGCAAGGGTGGCCTACTTTGTCGTCCCTCTTGTGTATTGTATGATAATCTTTATTCTTGTGGACTTGGGTACATCCGGAGTACTCCAACTTGGTGGAGTAAGGGTTTTGTCGGCACTTGCTTGAAGATCTTGGCTTGTGGCTCATGATTGAAGACAAACGTAGAACCGTATCCTTTTTATACATGATTAAATACGTGTCTAATTAACTTGTTTATTGGTGTTATTAATGTTTTTATCTTGTTGCATCTCACGAAAACACACTCTGGTTTACTGCTTCACCTCCCTCACTGAGCAACTTTGGTTACTCATTCCTCGTTTTAACATATTTCAGGAAAAGCTGTGGTTGGATGCTATGTACTGGTCTATGTGCGGGAAATGCAAGTTGCTAGCTATATTTGTTTTATTTTGAGATTATGAAACCTTGTGTATGTTTCTATTGTTTAAAATGTTGTAATATAAAGTAAAGCTTTCTTGTATAAGTTAATAACTGTAGATGGGTTGTAATAACTTCAACGATTTACTTGATTGCCTAGTTAGTTTGCATGCTTGTATGAATGAGATTGTACCTTGGAGTTGAATTATAGTTTTGAGCATAAGTTACTGCTGGCAGGTAAACTAATAGCCCTATAAATAAAGGAGACTCTGTTTATTTCCCCTAGTTTTTCGTGACCTCGGGTATTGGATCGGGGCTCCGGTCTCGTGAGGGATCGGAGCGTTACACTAAACCCGTAACCTCGTGCACGTCCTGGATGTTCCGGACCAAAAACTTCAGTGAATGCCTCTTGTTGCAAGTCAAATAGTTCTTGGCCAGAAACTTCAGAGTCCCATTTCTTCTCGTTAACTTTGATTTGAACAATTTCCTATGATTCAAAAATATAATTATGTAAAATACCAATAACTACATAATTAACAAAATTTGAATATACTACACTTGAAGATTGAATGAATATACTACTACTTTTGCAGATGGACCATTAACACTACCATCTTTCTTTTTATGCGTCTCTTCAAAGAATTCTAACGGGCCAACAGTTCTTCCCTCTTTTATCTGCAATGATAAATATGAGTTGAAACATAGATAATCAAAATCATTTTCTAGCAAATGACATCAACATTGTACCTAAAATTTTCAACTCCTGTAAAAGAAAGGAGGAAAATCTCAGTTCATCAAAATTTTCAGGGTAACTACTGACCACTAAAATGAAAGCACTTTTCGAACATAATTCTAAACCACATTAAGCACATAAGCAAGTCTTTCAAGAGAAGATAGAGGGCCATAATTTGCAATCTCACAGAACATAAGCAAAAGTCTTAATATTGAGAAAGTCCAATTTTGATGTAGTATGAGAATGTCCAATGAAAACAATGATTCACTGTTTGGATTCTAGTCTGAATGAAACATTTAGACTTACCATCTTATGACGCTTGTTCCCATAACTTTTTCTTCCAGTATTATGCAACACTGTTTGGAAACTACAATTCTTCTTGCCACGCAAATGACGTTCCTATAATTTCACAAAGTTCAATATGATTTAGAAAAGATGAACTAAACTAATTCACAAAGTATTTAGGGATGACATTTGTTTTGGATAGATGAGAAAATCAGATCAAGGGAAGAAAAATACATTTGCTAAATGAAGACAATAAAATAGGCATTCAATAAACTAAAATAAGGCGATTCAGCTTCTCTGATGCAATTAATTCACAAGATTGGTTGTCTACTCAAGCAAAACTATGCCTAGTTTTAAAGCAAAACCATGTTGATCATGCTGAAAAAATAACATTAAAAATATTGTCAATATCCTTTATAAAAACACACAGGTAATGAAGAATTATTACCTGTCCCTCAGGGGACATAAAATATCTAACCAATTCTTCCTGCGGGATTTCATTCATTCCATCTGATTTCCTTTCTATGTTCTGCTCAAATGATTCTTCATCTTTAAAATGTTTTCTCCTCGTACAACATTTGTAGTCTTTGCATTTCTTTCCAATGGATTGACAAACAACTCTTCGCATCGTCTCTCTTGAAATTTTAAAAGAGAACTTTTGCTAACAGAAAGAAAATCATAATTGTTAAACACACAATACACAACAAAAATAGATAATTCGTTTACAAGTAAATAGAAAACCACCCACCTCTACCAGACGAAAATGATTCTTTTTATAGGTATTAGGCACACGTCTCCAATTAGCATAGGTAAGTGGAATAGTCTTAGCAAGCTTACCCAAATAGCTTTGAAATTGACTATAATTACGACCTGATGTGACTGTATTTGCAGCACTCAAACCATTGTATTTGTACTATATTTGCATCTTAACTTAGGAATAAATGCAACACTTATATACTTTCGATGCAATGTAGGATAATACCAAAAAGTGAAAAATCAGACTCGAAACGATCCAAATTGCAAGTCAAGAAGTCAGAATGTGAAGTTCCGTGAATCGGTGGTTCAACAGATCTTATAGAGAATTTGGCCGAAACTAGCACGAAATCGAACTCGGAACATTGACCTGGATGATCTTGAATAGTGACCCATATCCGTTTTTGGCAAATCATACTAGTTTTTAGGGTAGAAACGACATTCTGAACAAAACGCATGACCAAGTCTTGCGCGCGGTGAGATTTTAGCCAAATTATATCATTTGGAGGGTCAAAACAGTAAAAAAAAAACACCCCAAGATGCCGCGGTCAACGATCCAGTCAAAGTCAACAAATGCAAAAAGTCAATTATTTTCATAATTTTGCCTACAAATAGGGCATCAACCCTTTGATTATTTTGTAATTAATTTTGGAATATTATCAATATTTTTGGTATAATTTCGAATTAATTTCAGTTAGTTTTAATTTAGTTGTAGTTAATTAGTTAGTAGGATACGAGGGAAGTCCCGCCTAGGTAGCTCTTATTCGGGAAAATTTTGTCCAAATAGCTACTTTTAGGGGAAAGTCCGACCCAAGTAGTTATTATCCGGGGGAAGTTCTGCCCGAATAGCTTTTAATAGGAAAGCTCTTATTCGGGGAAAACTTATCCCTAGTAGTTCTTATTCAGGGGAAATTAACTCTGCCCGAATAGCTATTTTGCGTCGGACCTCTACTCAAATTTCAGAAATCAAAAATACGTGTTCGTCGATATAGGGGAGCCTTTCTTGACTCTCTTTTATTTACATAACTCATATTCATTTATGTCTAAGTAGATTGATATCAAGGGGTGAATATTGTAAATGATAATATTTTAATATATGGTCTCGAATTTAGTTTATTCAATTCATATTGCAATGTATGGCTTGTTTTAATTCAGTATTCATACGTAATGCTTTCAAAGTAAATGTTATGAATGCTTTACTTTTGTATCATAATATTACACATGTAGAGTCTATACTGTTTCAGGACGAGTCTATTGAGTCTCCTTTGATTCCTCCCTCCTTCTTATCTCCTGAAGAAGATGTTAATGAAATTGAACGACTTTTGTATCAAATTGAGCGAGATAATGAGTCCAATGCCTCAATGTCATTTTCAACTGATTTTAACACTGATAAAGAAGATTCGACATCCATTATCTTTCCTATTGAAAGTCATCTAAGCTTTTCATTAGATGCATCTTCTCCTATTGTGAAGCTCACAACATTGCCTATGAGGCACAATTTGGATTTGACCCATTTCTGAACAATATGTTAGATACTTCTAACCTATGGGTTGACCAATTGAATTTGGGACACACTGTTGCATAAAATACTATGACCCATGTTGATATAGTCGAGAACATACCCATACATACCACATTGGGATGGGAATTGTCACTTTTTCCAGGTGACATGGAAAAGTCATGTTCTGTAGGAACATTGAACCATCATCTGCTACATGATCCTTTTCCATTCAAAATCTGTACTGAAACGATTATCAGGCAATATGTGCCGAAGAATTTTAAACATAGATGGCTCTAACATTGTCATCTGGCTGAGGGCGTAAAACTCAGCGCTACTAGGAGGCAACCTAGATTTTTAAAATGCTTTCTTATTATGTGTGTTTATTTTCTGTCTATGTGATTTTTGTAGTCTGGCTAATGACGATAAACTTAGTGCTACTAGGAGGCAACCTAGTGTTCTTGTTAATGCTTTACTATTTGTTTAAATTTTTGTCATAATTCTAGAACCCTAGAAAAGAGTATAAATGGTCTGGGTAGTTAAATTATTTGCTTAATATATTAGTTATTTTTCGAGACCATATTTCTTTTTGGTTTCTCCCCTATATATATTTGTTTTTGTCTATTTTTATTTAGTATAGCTAACTATTTTTGCTGTGTTGATGATAATCTATAAAATGCTTTGTCTACTAATTTTTAATTGCAGAATGATACATCTTTTGGCAAAAGATAGTAGAAAAACTTTGACTTCAACATAGAAATGCTTCACATTAGGTGATATATTTCTTTACTATATTTCCCTTTATACCTGATCAACATGCGCTGTAGAGTAAGCAAACCATAGGTTTGGGGATGTAGCATTTGTCATTATGTTCTTTCATGCATATTACGCTCTTACTGTCTTACATTGCTATTTACTTGAGGACAAGTAAAGTTTCGGTGTGGGGGTGTGTGTATTTCATGAAAATCTTTTTAAAAATATGCAAGAAATACACCATTTTTGTTCATGAAAAGAGTAGTTTGCTACCTTACTTGTTTAAAGGAATATGATTTAGATGATTTGTGAACCTGTATTGTTAGTTATGTATTGTGAAAAACTCTGAGGAAACTCTGTAAGAAAAACTTTGGGGTACTGTATTCATGAGTAAACCTAGTTGTTCTTCTTTTCTTCAATTGATAGCTATGTGTTTATGAAAAGACTGAGATAAGATTACCGTTTGTTATGAGAACTCCTTGTGATTGAAACCTGAACCCTTATGCCATGTCTGTACAGTATATTATGTTATTCTGTCTGTATGTACACTCTGAAAAAAAAAGAAAAAAAAAACAAAGAAAACAATAACTAAAAAAAAAAGAGTTGTATATACCTTTACTGTTGAATAAATTTTTGGTATAAATATGTTGTAAATCTCTAAGCACAACTATCCTAGACATTGTAATTTGGGATATGTGTTATAGTATAAGGTTTCGAGCTTGGATATCTTGAGTGATTAAGGCACATAGGGGTCCCTTTAAAACCTGGCAACCTCAGTCATAATGGCGGGAGATTGTTGGCCTTAAAACCCGCTACATGGGATATTCAGAAAGCAAAGGAAACTAAACACTATATAGAGATATTGTAAGTTGTACTTTTATATTTATGGCAAATGTTAAATGATTAATGCATGATCAAGAGTTTGATTACAAATAAAGGCGAGAATATCAAAGTCCAATTTGTTTGCATAACTTGAAAGTTGGGAATTGAATGAACTTAATTTGCTTAGTTTACTTCTAAATATATACTCCAAAGCAATCAATAGTCGATTTCCAAGAAGAGTATCTATTTGTGAAAACTATGTAAAGGTTCTCTTATCATGATTATCATTAATCGCTGAATAGGTTTAAGATAGTGAATTGTATTTCTCATGCTACATGTTAGAATTTTTTTGACAAAAGGTTAGGATAGATGCATTCACATGTTTTGACTTTTAAAAATTTCTGAAAATTTCACTTTGAATCTGTTTTAAAGACAATCTTGCTTGAGAACAAGTAATGTTTAGGTTTGGAGATGTTGATGTGACTGTATTTGCAGCACTCAAACTATTGTATTTGTACTACATTTGCATATTAACTTAGGAATAAATGCAACACTTATATACTTTCGATGCAATGTATGATAATACCAAAAGTGAAAAATCAGACCCAAAACGATCTAAATTGCAAGTCAAGAAGTCAAAATGTGATGCTCCGTGAATCGGTGGTTGAACAGATCTTATAGAGAAGAAATTTGGCCGAAACTAGCACGAAATTGGACTTGGAACATTAACCTGGATGATCTTGAATAGTGACCCATGTCCGTTTTTTACAAATCATACTAGTTTTTCGGGTAGAAATGACCTTTTGAGCAAAACGCATGACAGTTCTGCGCGCGGCAAAATTTTAGCCAAATTCTATCATTTAGAAGGTCAAAATAGTGAAAAACGCCCGAAGATACTGCGGTCAATGATCCGGTCAAAGTCAGCAAATGCAAAAAAGTCAACTATTTTCAGAATTAACCCTTTGAGAATTTTGTAATTAATTTTGAAATATTATCAATATTTTTGGTATAATTTCGAGTTAATTCCAGTTAGTTTTAATTTAGTTATAGTTAATTATTTAGTAAGATACGAGAGAAGTCCCGCCTAGGTAGCTCTTATTCGGGGAAATTTTGCCCGAATAGCTACTTTTAGGGAAAAGTCCAACCCAAGTAGTTATTATCCGGGGGAGGTTCTTCCTGAATAGCTTTTAATAGGAAAGCTCTTATTCGGGAGAAACTCATCCCTAGGAGTTCTTATTCGGGGAAAATTAGCTTCGTCTAAATAGCTATTTTGCGTCGGAACTCTGCTCAAATTTCGGGAATCAGAAATACGCGTTCGTCGATATGGGGAAGCCTTTCTTGACTGTCTTTTATTTACATAACTCGTATTCATTTATGTCTAAATAGATTGATATCTAGGGATGAATATTGTAAATAATAGTATTTTAATATATGGTTTCGGATTTAGTTTATTCAATTCATATTGCAATGTATGGCTTGTTTTAATTCAGTATTCATACGTTATGCTTTCAAAGTAGATGTTATGAATACTTTACTTTCGTATCATAATATTACACTTGTAATTGATATTATGATTACGTTACTTTAGTGTCATATAATTGTTTTAATCATGAGTCTATAGGTTGTACCATAGACTCCATGAAACTATAGGTTGTACCATAGTTTCTATCTGTAAGGTTAATTCCTTAGTTTAGTTTGCCTTGTTGTACTTGGTTAAAATAAGTTAAGTTAGATTAACTAAGTCTATAGCTTTTAGCTTAACCGGGTGCATGCTTGTAGCTTAAGCCTTGCAGAATTAGGTAACTTAGATACCGAGCCTATATTAATTGCCTCATTTATATATTCCAACCCCTAGATCACTACCCCCTCGTATACATATTTAGTTAGTTGTAGTTTCATTTACATTTCCGCACGTTACTCGAACTCCAATTGCAAAACTGTCACTCAAGCATTTTAAACACTTTCACACTACTTCACTAACTTAACTAATGAGCTTCCTAGTGATATGATTCCGCACTCAAAGCAAACTACACTACGAAGATCCATGCACTTGCGGGTATTTAAACTTGGTCTATTTTATACATTTTTCACACAACCACCTCGTACGTATCACGACCCACAGGCTGTTTAAAGCTATTGAAATCGAGAGGTACCGTCATGTCAGGTGAGAGGCTTTCTATCTCCATGCATTTTGTCGGACCCATTTTTCTTACTAAGTTAGAACTTTCTGCAATCTCCTCACTGGCTTCAGGTCTTTCAACTGATACTTCTTCAGTTGATGCTTCATCAAGTAGCATTCTCTTTGAGATGGTATATAAAGCTTTCTTTGATTTCCCCATCCTTTAAGTGTACAAGAAAAATAAAAAGGAAACAAACATTAGCAAATAACAACTTGATATGCATGTTGAAATATAGAGACAGAGGCATAAGCATTGAAGAACAAATGCAAGTCAACTCATTAGCCAAAGACTGCAACATATTGAGAACAAATTGACATGTAAATAGTTACAGAAGCATTTGATGATACAAAAAGATACAAATAAGATTATAAGTTTCTCATTCATTTAGTGAATCTTCGATATCGATTAAAAGAATTTCAAATCTCCATTCAGTTTATCCATCTTTACTTCAATAGAACACAAAGCTCAATTTTGATAAGATTATGTTCACTAAATCATCTAAAAACCTTTCATGCTAAAACAACCTATCGTCAAGTAGCTCAAAGATTAAAAAAACTATTATCAACCATAAATCTAGCTAAATATGCACTAACAGCAACAACTAATCACAATTATGACTACATTCAAACAATCAATTAGTAAAATTCAGTATATAAATTGATGCTATACATAATTACATATACGCATGTACATAAATGTTTGTATATATAGGTTTACACAAATACACAAATACACACACACACACACACAGATATATAAGTTTTTGTGGCGGTTTCTGAGGACTGCCGCTAAAAACTTTATGAGCTTAGAATTTACGGCAGTTTTAGATACCGTTGTCATAGGAAGTGCGTCGGATAGGTCCATTGTGGAAGTTTTGTAAACCGCCGTGAAAAGTCAATTTTTTTTAGTGATATTCTTTGCTGGTGTTGAAGGATAGTTTAGACTTTAAAAGATTTGTCTGTCCGAAGGGATAGATCTCTTTGAGTGAAATGTTCATATCGTATGTTGTGTATTTTGGTCAAAATATAATATACAATATACATTGAACTAGGATGTTGCTATTGCAGCTTATCTCTTTTTGATTAGATCATTATTTCATTTTCTCTTACCGTTAGCAACATTCTTGTAAGTGGTCAATTTTGTTTAATCAAGATTTGACTAGAAATATTTATTTTCCATTGATTACATCACATGGGTGCTATCAAGTTGAAGTTTAATGAAGATATGAATGAATTTTTTGATTCTAAACCATATGCTTGGTAGGTAGTATATTAGGATAGTATAATAATAACAACAACAACAACAACAACAACAACAACAACAACAATAATAATAATAATAGACTATTTCTTTTTTAATTTAGGCTATAATAATAAAATTTTGCTATTATGTACATATTAAATTTCAAAAGAGCATTTCAATAATTTGACAAATGAATTCATTTCAAGAATATGAGAATGGGCTAATCCCATGTGTTTTTTCTGAAATAACTATTCCCATATTCATGAGAATCGCATTACATCAGGAATGAGATTCCTAAGTTTATTACTTCATACCAAATATTAGAATAGGAATAAAGCCAATAATATCATTTCTTTCTCAACTCATTGCAACATACAAATCGCTACCTAAGAACTTTATTTTATTATTTGATAACAAATAAAAGGAGATGGCACCCCATCATATGAATAGTTACTTATTCTTTTATTTGATAACAAATAAAAGGATATGACATGACAAAGATCTCAAGTTTAGGTAGCGAATTGTTGAGGTCAAAGGTAGCAAATTTCAATCTACGCACTCTCATTACCAATTTTATTCATCAAGCATTGCTATACATCATTATATTTTTATCACAAATTTATCACCTCTTACATGGATGTTTAGTTGCATGTTAAAATAATAAACTTTTCTATTTCTCTTTCTTATTATACATATACTTTTTTGTTAGCGTGATAACCAAGTTAGCGGAGCCTGACACCAACTGGTAAACCCATGGGTGCAGAGGTATGTCCCAACATATACTCCACGTTAGTTAAGAATGTGAACCTAATATGAACCTATAAGTTTTAAACTTAACCTTACCAGATGTTACTCTCTTTGTTTACCACTAGGCTACCCCTTTGAGGGCTCTTTCTTTTAACATGTCAACTAAACATAATAAAGTAGATGATAAATTTGTGATAGAAATAAGGTGATAAATAACATTAATCTTATTTGTCTCTTAACTGACCACTTGGAACATATATTAGAACCTTCTACTACATCATGGGACTTATAATCTTAATAGAGATTACCGACGGGCACTGACATACGATACAACCTAATGGAAGCATTACCTCCAAATTATTTTCCTTGTTATGTCAAACATGAAGATGTTCAAGTTTGATTTGAATATTGAGTTTTCATTTTATTGAAATTACTTTCTGAGTTCCAACTAATTTGTTAAGAACTTTAATAACACCTCCTTATGAAATTCAGAAAATAAGTTATTAAGTAACTCTCATGACAAATTAATTAACATAACATAAGCTTGATTTAACAAATTGCAAAACAATTTGATCTTAAACAACTTGTTAGTAAGCTCATTTTAAACGAGTTTAATAAATTGGTTGGCTTTACAACTATTAATGAATCTGATCATTCGCAAAAGGAAAAGAATTTTATGTCTTTGTGCTTGAAATGGAAAGCTAATTCTACTTGTTACAAACTATTTTGGTAAAGGTAAATAAGAGGTCTTAATTTGTTGCTCCTTTATGAATGAATCACACTTTGTCTCCTCAAATACTTTACCAAATTGTATCTTGAAAATGTCAAAAGCTTAACAATTTGGACCTATGATTGAAGTAGTTTACCAACTTGTATTTTTCAATTTATGCTTGTTATTCCACAAAACTTTTAGAATTCAAGAATTTACTAAATGGAAAATAGATATAAATGAAAATATGATCCAATATGTTGATAGTCATGGTTGAGTAATTTTTATGCTTAATGCAATTTTTGTTAAATCTATAAATAAATAAAAAGATTTAAACGAGGACAATTCGTCATTTTACAAGGCTAACTAATAGAATTAAACGAAATTTGAGTTTGGGGAGTGTGTGCAACGTTTTCAATAACTCAGGATTTATGGTGCGACTTTTTAAAACATAGGATTTATGATGCAATTTTTTGAAAACACAAGGGGCTATGGTGCATTTTACTCTTGATAAATATATGTATTTTCTAGGTAAATATGTCGATCTCTTTCAATGAGCAACCAATATTTTATCACCCTGTATTTTTTACTTCTTGTATTCAAGATCACCCTATATCTGCACTCTTTGTTTAATAACTCTTATTTTTAACAAATAGAGTTAGTAAGGCCTTTGTTGTCTTTATTTGAAGGAGTTATTAATAAAATTGAATACAATTAAAGTTCAAAACTAACATCGACAACTAAACATAAGTAAGATACGAGGTAAATGTAGCAAAATAGCTATTATAACAAGATAAAATGTAATTTAATCTTCCTTGTGGGAAATGCAATTTTTTGTAAATAGAAACAAAAAATAACAAACGCAAACACTAGAGCCTCATGTGGTAAACTTATTAAAAATTTTCTGAAAACACTTTCTCAATCATAATTAAAACCAGACCCCCCAAAAAAAGATGATTTTTTTTTTCAAACAATAGACTATATCCTTAGGAACAACTTGCCTAATTAATTCAAATTATACCTTTTCTAAATACAATTATTTGTATCGAGGTTAGACCCTAACGTGATCTATAAATCTTTCTAAAAGTGTTTCTCGTCATTTAAAAGAAAAATAATCAACAACTCCTTAGCAAACTATCGGGCATAGTAACGGAGGATGGTGGCAAACTATAAATCTTTCTAAAAATGCTTCTCATCTAGATCTTTTTCACTAATAAATTACGGCCCACTGGAAAAGTAAATAGGGGTATTGTTCAATAACTTCTAAGACATAAATGTTTCAATAACTTTCAGCTCAGCCAAGCTATTTGTGTAATTACACCTCATAGTCTTTATTGAGAAACAAAATAACCATAACCATATCAAAAAGTACTGGAAAACAAACTAATTGAGGCAATATAAGGTTACAATTAATTGGGATATATAATTATTGTCACCAGCATATTCTACATTACACCAAGAGACCTTTACATTTTCAAGATTTCCAAAAATAAATTTTAGGGCAAATCTTACAAATAGTCCCTATTGTTTATAAATTTTTGACAAATAGTCCTTATTGTTTTAAAAGTCACATAGTTAGTCCCCATTGTTTGTAAAAATTTCACCAATAGTCCCTATTATTTCACAAGTCATTCAATTAGTCCCTATTGTTTGCAAAAGTCTCTCTATTAGTCCTCATTGTTTGCAAAAGTCTCTCTATTAGTCCTCATTATTTGCAAAAGTCTCTTTATTAGTCCCCAATGTTTGCAAATGCATTTGCAAACATTGGGGACTAATGGAGAGACTTTTGCAAATAATAGAGACTAACTGAGTGACTTTTGAAACAATGAGGACTATTTGTGAGACTTTTACAAACAATGGGGACTATTTGTGGGACTTTTACAAACAATGAGGATTATTTGTAGGACTTTTACAAACAATGGGGACTAACCGAGTGACTTCTAAAACAATATGGACTATTTGTCCAAAACTTATAAACAATAGGGACTATTTGTCCAATTTGCCCTTTTATTAATAAAAGCAGTTGCACCTATTTCCTTTAATAGGCTGCCTACGTACTCAACCGGGATCAAGTCGGGATCAAGCCAGACGTAATTCTTACAGAATATGAAATCTCTAGTTGCGTTTAATAAAATTTACATCATTTGAAGTTCTAATACTATACAAAGAATTAAAATACCTAAATCTATGCAAAAACCGGCCTTCTAAAACGTTGTTGCTTATTGAAACTAGGAAAGGGCCTTCGCTGCGGGATATTGTTGCATCTTGATTTTGGTGGAGGAAGATCCTTCACATCAAGTATTTGTATCTTCCTTTTCTTTTCTCGAATTTGTTGATACCTCGATTCCATCTTCTTTACACTTTGTGCAAGTTTTGTCTGTAGCTGCTCTTTATGAAGTTTCTTCTTAACTTGAGTGGTGACTTCCTTGGGCCTCTCTGACAACTTCATCAAGCGTTCTCTAGTCGTGTTACCATTATCATCTGAACAGTGATAGTCCATCTTGAATGTGCATACACATTCTTTACTAACTTCCTTTTTCGAAGATTTTCCATCAGGATGGCCATCACAACCCCTTACTTGATCCAGTTTCTTGCTAACTTCCTTGTGCTCCTTTGGTACATTAATTACACGCCTTTCCCATTCGTCACCATTATCATCCAAACGAACACAGTGCCTCTTTGTTTCTCTAATGGTTAATGCATCAGTTCTAGTTGTTAGATTGTTTTTCCGTGAAGCTACTCCTCCATTAGCAAGGCCATCAGAAGAAGCCATATCTTGATTAAGACTCTTGTTCACATCACTTGTATTTTCCTTGCGCTTCTTCTGATCTGGAAACTTGATTAAGCGTCCTCTTCCCATCTTGTTACCATTATCATCCGATGGAGCACAATGCTTTCTTGAAGCTTCTTGATCAAGACCCATCTTGTTTGCTTCCTTGGGCATCTTCGGATATTTGATTATTATGCGCATTCCTTTCTTGCTACCATCATTATCCGAAGGATCACAGTGATTCTTGGTTGTGCATGCATGGTCGTCTTTACTTGATATTAATGCATCAGGGCTCGTAATGATCAGGTTGCTTTTTCTTGAATCTTTACCATGATCAGGAAGGTCATCACATTCCATATCATCGTCTTCGACGTCACTCTCCACCCTACAAGGATCTCTCGGTTTCCTGAAGAGTGCTTCAGCAAGGCTTGATCTCTTCATCATGAACTCCTTCGGATTCCACAAAGAAGCCGCTGAGATGGCTTCTTGAATCAACACAAATATATCAATTTCTTTTGAAAGATTATAGTTGGCTCGAAATACATCTTCGAGTTTTATTCCCCTTCTCTCCATAATTACCAAGTTACGTTGGTTCCTACTATGTGAAGTTGAAAGAAAAATAAAGAATTGCTTAGGAAGAAGAAAAGACAATCTTCTCTTACGAACAACCAAACAAAGAATAGAATGTTTCTGGGGGCGGTTTTTAAGAATTTTGTGGGGGCTATATATATAGAATGTAATGAAAACCTTTTGCGTCTTTGTTTCTTTTTGCGCAAGATACAAACATGGGAGGAATTATTATTTCAACTTCTTCTTGCTAGAATTTTTTAGGTTTGGGAAAGAATACCCCATTATTATTACATTATGATTGGCCCTATCGATTTTGGCCTATCACGTTTAATCCAAGTGAACCTAATTATACAATTAAAGCCATCGTTAATCTCAATTTTCCAGGATCTATTCTTCAATAGTTTAGAAGCAGCTAAAATGGCTTTCTTTCAAATGAGAAGGCATAAAATAATAACTTAAGGATGTTCACTTCTGATTTTACTCTTTAGATGCAATGTTAAGTTTGAATTGTTTTATTTTACTTTCATATAAATCATATCTGATGCATTTTATTATTCTTATTATTATTTTGTTATTACACTGGGCAACATGTGTTCTATGTGAAAAGATAATCATATGAAGCTATATGAGCAATAAAAATTATAGCTGCCGGTAAGTAAGATGTTTTCATGACTTTATATTTGTGGTCTTATACATATATAAAGTGACATTCTCTTCGCAGGTGGTTCTTCTTTAGAGGAATTAATTACACTGGCCATTAGTGATACAAAGAGTTACTAGTGCTCAGTCATAGAAATCCATATTCTTTGTTGATGTTGAAGGATAGATCTAGACTTTAAAAGATTTGTCTGCCTAAAGAGGATAGATCTCTTTAGAAATGCATCACTGTTTCACTTGAGTGGATGGTCCATACCGTATGTTGTGTACTCTTGCCCAAAGAGGAATATGCAATATACATTGAACTCTCATGAGGATGTTGGTATTGCAGCTTATCTCCTTTTGATTAGATCATTATTTTATGTTTCTCTTATAGTTAGCAACATTCTTGTAAATGGTCAATTTTGTTTAATCATGATTTTGACTATAAATATTTATTATCCATTGATTACATCACATGGGTGCTATCAAGTTTAAGTTTAATGAAGATATGAATGAATTTTTTGATTCTAAACCCTATGCTTGGTAGGTAGTATATTAGGATAGTATTGGGGATGACTTTTATATGATAACAACATTACCCTTTTGTTGTTGTATACATAGTTGTCGAATCGTGAACTATATCGTGAATCGAAATGTCATTTTTTTAAATCTTGAATCGTATTGCATCGTGAATCGTACCGATTCGGTCACAAATTTAAAACTAGATTAATTTGATATATAATATTTCTATTAATAGTTTTTAGTTGAAATTCTTCTTTTGAATGAATATTAATATATGTTTTTTGTTACTTTTCTAATAATCACTATCTTCCAAACTAAATTCCAAAGCAATTTTATGTCAAAACTACAAAGACCACATACGATTGTTTGTGAATCTGAAAATAAAAAAATATTTATATAGTACCATTGCTTGTGATAAAGAATAAAATAAAACAAGCTAATATAAGCAAGGTCGGATTAGTGCTTTGCAAGCTAAAACTTACATACTATTCTTATCAAATCTGAGCAAAAGAAAGTGAGATGGAAAGATTAAGAGAGATTGCTTTAGCCCATTATGCAGCTGGCTTTGACGAAGTTCGGGCTTTGGCACACGAATTCTTTGATGCCTTAGATTTTGATGGAGATGGAGAAGTAGACTATAATGAGTTCTTGGACTTCATGACACAAGAAAGATATCAAAAGATGAGGGGTCGCTATGTGTTTAGGGAGCTTGACAGTGATGGAAATGGTACCCTCGACTTCTGGGAGGTGATAACACTTTACTATATAATCAAAAGTGGAAGACCATTTTGTGATTTTTGTCAAACGTTTATATCACAAGAGTTCTTCACTTGTGTTGGGTGCTATGAAAGCCCTCAAGACACCTTTAATCTGTGTCTTGATTGTTATCGGAGTGGAAGATGTGATTGCAGTTTCTGAGTGTGGCCTAAATAGCGAACGATTTAGTGAATCGTATGATTCGGTACGATTCATATATGATTCACATACAATTCACGATTCTCTCATTCGATTCGTATCGATTCTATTTTGTTAAACTTATAGTTGAACTTAAGGTTATTTTGTTAGGTTATGTATAGGTTTATTTTATAATATTGAATTGATGGTTGAAGTAATGATTATTTTATAACGTTTAATTTTATTGTCAATTTTTTTGTTATTTTTTGTTTTTATTTTTTGAAAAATTTTGTGATAGTAACAATAATAAATAATGAAATGAAAGGATAAATCTTATATGACTGTAACGCCCCAACTCGACCCCACCTACAATCAGTCAGGACGCAACGGAATTTCGGCAGTATAACAACAGTAACTTGGATACCGAGACTCTAAACCAACCTCTTTGTAACTCATACAACCAACATCAAAATCAACAACAACTCCACAACCAATTCAACAATAAACATCACAACCATTTCAACTATATTAACAACCATTCAACATTTCATTCGCTAGTTATACGCCTCAATCCTAACATCAAACCATAGGCTATGACATACATCTCAAAATAGATTAAAAACTAATCTAGCAACCTAATCATGTTCAAAAGAAAGGCTATTAAACTAGCAGTAGACATAAGTCTTATAATTGAGTAAGTTATACAATATAACATATTACAACAACTAAGACAAACTCATGGCAACGACTTCGGCACATAAGACTCATCCACATAAAGCACATTCTCAGCTTCCTGAGGCATGTACCTGTAATCCTGTTCAGTATCACCTGTATGCATATAACGAATGAGAGTGAGCTTATATAAAACAACTCTAGTGAGGATTCGATAGATCTTTTAAAAGTATTTACTATACTCCTTGGAAATCATCCTTTGAGCAGTAAACACATAATAAACATCAATAACAACATAAGCACAACAATAATAATAATCAATCAATAAGGATACTCTAGTTGGTTTAGCTCCAAACGCAATCACGAACTCAACCATCTTCTTATAACTCCTCATTACTCACACACCCGAGGTACCTCATTAACCCCTCCCTCCATGGCACCTCCGCCCATACGAGCTGGGGGGTAGTCTATGATAGTCATGCCGTTATCAACCTGATAGCCCAACGCTGCCCGAGAGGTGACACACACATACCAAGACTCATGACAATAATAATAATCATTCATATCACATGAGGACAACAAAAGTAGGTTGCCTGTCTCCTGGCTTCATCAATAATCAATCAATTAACACCATTTCAACAGCATAACATCAATTAATCAAATAAACAACTAACAACTAAGTTAGATGACAAAGTAGGCCACTCAACTCAACATGCATTAAACCACACAACCAAACCCGAATCTAACCAACAACAACCCATGGTTCAACCACCCAAACAACTAAAGACATTATTTCAATATTTAAAGAAAAACTACTCAAACTTCTAAAAGTCATAACTTACAATCTACTAATTCAATAACCTCCAAACCAGTTTCTATCACTCACCCACTCAAGCAACTACATTAGCCCTCTCGGAAACCAACCACAATCTATCCAAAACAAGCCCAACAACCCTAAAACCTCAATGCACCATGGCTGAATTTTCTGGACTTTCACCACGACATCACAATCAAAATTTTGGCATTACAACATTACTATCACGTATTTAACAAACTTTTAGAAGCTAACAGCAATCAATTCCAACCACCACAACTCCATTAAATCAACAAGAAACCAAAAACTCAACTTTAATAATCGAAAAATAGAAATACATGCTACCACGGTTCAAAAAAGCTATAAACTCATATAAGTGATCCTTAGCATCTACTGAGCAAGATTCTAACATCAATTCAACATTTCAACGGCTAAAAATTCAATTATATGAATTGACATAAAAATAGCATTTTGAGATCTAGATTTTTTCTCTCGCCTTTGATGCAAACTAAGGTTAGAAATAGGTAGATTGGATGCCCAACAAGCAATTTCAAGCTTTGAATGAAGTGATTTGGACTTGAATTGCAAAATCTATGAGAAAATCACTTGAAAACCTTAGAAAAATGTTTTCTCTTTGTTTCCCTTGACATTTTCGATTATGTAGGTATTTTTGGAGGTGTTTTTGTGCTATTTTAGTGTGTGTTAATGATATAAGCTCAAGGTCAACAAAAATAATAAAAGTCAAAGTTGATTTTCTAGTCTTTTAATTAGTATTTTTAGTCTTTTAATTGTTTTTCTTGACTATTTTGCTCACCAACATGCATTTAACACTTATACTATTTTTAGATAGTTTATTTTAGGTGACAACAATTTTCATTTGCATACATTAACACCCGACTCGATTAAAAACTCGATTTTTGCAAAAGAAGGTGAAAAGTCATATTATTTATTTTCAAATATCTTTTGAATGCACAATTAATCTAAAATCATTTAATACCATATATAAATACATTTATATTAATATATACTAGGTCAACGAAAGCCAATGCAAGAATTGGGTTTAGCAGAAATCACTATTTAGCTCAAAAATACTACTTTTCGCCTGAAAAGTCTATTTAAATTCCTATTCTGTTTCAGAATTAATTTTTATCAAACATGGGTCTATTAATAACAGAGGACTAGATTTTTAAACCCTAAAAACACCTGTGTCAAAATTTTAGCGGACGTGCGTTTAAAACACTATTCACAAAAACCGACGATAAAATTTCCGATGCCGATTTTGATGAAAATTTCATGAATACACACATAGCATGTAATAGGAATATAAATCACATAATTAGCGCATTCTAACTCATATAACACATAAACAGGTCAAAACACGCAATTCTATGCAAATATAAAATTTGGGGTTTCACAATGACAATCTAATTTCAATAGAATAAAAGAAGGGTATTTAAGTAAAATAAAACTATCAATTCTAATTTCACATGTGTTCCAAACATAATTCGTATTTACGAATGACAGAAGTGACTTAATACTGTTTTACAGTTTCAAACAAGTGAATTCATTTGTAAATGAATTTATCATGGAATTCATTTATAAATGAAATGAATTCCATATATGAATTGATTCCAAACACAATGTAAGAGTTCTGGAAAGTCTTTAGAATAGATAGAGGGATGAGATGACTCGTACAATTTCTAACTTGTAATAGATGTTGTGAGAAAGGACTCAGAGGTCAAAACAATTTTTTGTGACAATTCCAAGTATTAATTTTGTTTCTCTTTTTGTAGGGGAAAAACATCAAAGGAAATTGATTTCCATTCAAAACAAGAACTAGAACATGTATGATGGAAACAAATCCTTTATACCACATAGAAATCCAATTTCCTTCTCCCCCAAATCTATTTATAAGAGAGAACTAGGAAATACAACCACAACTTATATATCATGTTTTCTTAATAACAAAATTTCCATAATCTTGATAGAATGGAGCTTATCGGTGTGATAGCATTTTCCTTAAATCAAAGGGGAAAAAAAAATCCTAAGACATTTTTTTTCCTCGCGTCTGCAAAAGGATTAGAGTTGAGACCCATACAAAATATGGTAATTCAAATTTAGTATTTAATGCTTTCTAACCGTAGTTGGAAAGTAAATTTAGCAAGATTAATGTGGTTTGTATATAAGATTTAGTAACACATCATATTAATCAAGAAGAGTATTGTATAAAATTATAAAGAATGAAATTATAGAGGAGCTAAGTCCTAATTTCTATACTAATTATTTAATTGGATTCTTGTTAATGCAATCTGATTCTTGAAATCTACATTATGTCATTGGTTACTTGTTATCTGGTTCTAAAAATTTATACTTAATAGATTTATCTACATTATTCATTGGTTATATGTTAATGGAATCTAGTTCTAGAAATCTATACTTATTAGATGTGAAAAATATTTTTGGAGATCATCAAGGTTCTTTGGTAATATATAGCTTGGCACGAAGGTGCAATGCTGCACGCTTTACAGGAGGTGCTTACTCTTCGGGATGCTTGTTCTATAGCTCAATACTGCAACCTGTCTTCTGTCGTTTTTGAGACTAATAACTTTGCTCTACTATGTTGTCGATATTTGCACTCGTGCAATTGTTACAACGAAGCCTCGTTTTTTTATTTCACTTTGTTCCTGACCGATTGGTTGGCAAAAGAATGTCGTACAAATAGGGTTGCCTCTATAGTAGGGAGATTATAGAAATTATTAATTTTTTACACTGGTTCTAAGTCGATACTAAATAATTTTCTATTTAAAAAAAATTACTATATCGAATATTAATTTTTTACACTGGTTCTAAGTCAGTACTGTATTTCTTGTATTATGTTTCCATACTATTTTTCCTAGGGGAGAGTCACTTGTTGAGTTTAAAACTAATTTATTTTTCTTTTGTCAAACTATTTTTAGCAGGTACAGAGTATTTTTCTCCACTGGTCATGTCGTCTTTCTTTGGAGCAAGGAGAATGCCTTTCGTTCGTGCTTAAGGTCTTTATTTTGTTTCCTTTTGGGAATTCCAATACATTTATAGTTACAACTTAAATTTTAGGTTTCGTTTTCATTAATTTTAATTGGGATTCGCTTTGGATGTCATGTGAGTGTAGTTTATTATTATTTCGAAAAGATTTACATTAATGCCCATCACGTATTGTAGTCTATAATCATGCATGCAATTGTAAATATCTATTTCTTTTAATGTTTTACTACATGGTTTAGAGTTATACAAGTATAACAAGATTAAAGCTAGCTCTTTTTGGCCTACCTATGAAATTTTAACTTCTGAGTTATAAAGCTTTCAATAGTATAACTTTAATTAGAAGTAAAAACAAATGACTAATTGACGTTTGTTGAGCAATGTTGCGATTTAACAAATTTTGAGGGCAATGGACTTTAAAAAATTATGGAGGGTTACATTACGTAAAAATAGTTTTGCAAAAATCTTTTTTGAAAATTTTCAATTTGGAATTTCTTATTTTTTAAGTTTTTTTTAACTTTAACTTTTACTTAATTTTTTTTAAAAAAAATGGGCTGAACAGGTTAGTTTCATCTTCTAAACTCACACAAAACACTTTTAAGTGTCTAAAAATTAGGCAAAATAGACCCTTAATCTTCTAAGGTTCATAATTATCATAGACAGGTCATTCATTTACTTACCCCTAAAATAATATGATGAGATAGTCATAGATGATTTTTTAGGTATAGAAAATTTTGTTATTGTATTGATTTGAGTACAAGGATGTACATAATATATGTTTGTAGTCAAGAAAATAACATATATGAAGTGCTTGTTTTTTTTTTTCTTTTTTGCCAAACAAGAAAGAGATTTCATTCTTCTTGAAAACCGTAATTATATATGATCATAGAATTAAATTCAATATTTCTTAGGGGCCAACACAATACAAAAACACCTACTAATTCTGGTATTAGTATACTTCCTAGTATTAAAATCTTAGTCGTTACATCAAATTCAATTCTCTCGAGGATTTGTTCCTCAGTGGACACTGACACATTATAAACTTTTAATCATTCATTTCCTTCCAGATATGGTACTCACAAGAAGTAAGAGATAGTCCCAAAATGTTAGCCCTTAAACTCTTGGCCTTGTAGCTCCTAGCTAAGCCACATAGAATTAATGTGATTGAAAAGGTTACCTACAGGAAGCCAATCATCCTGCTCAAGGTTAAAAAAAAAAAAAAACTATTAATGAACAAGATAAAAAAGTAGGAAATCAAAATATTATGCAACTTTTATATTCACTTCGTTTGTTTCTATATACAATTCAAGATTTCGCTTGTGTTCATCCTGGTAATTTCAAATGTGAATTCAATTCGGCAGGTCATCCCCCTTTTTATAGGACCCCCACCGACACAATGAAACACCAACTAAGCCCCTTCTCTTTCCCTGATCATAGGCTCCCGAGACTCTTTCATAGAATTCTAACAATTTCTCCTGCATCATGATAACATCTTTTCAACTTTGTACAGACCATTGATAGTAACCATTTTGACTACTATCAAAGTAGATATTTCAAATAGAAAAATATTATATTCTATTCAAAGTGTCTTTTTTGGCTTCGACCTGCGGAAAGATATACTCTAGTGTTTTAGATTTATCTGAAGGAAAGAGAGATATAACAAAGAAGACACTAAAAGAAAATGAAAAAAGAAATTAATAAAAAATTGTAATAATTTAGTATCCATAGAAATTAGAAGAATCTATAAATATCTTTACATTTCTCAATCTCATGAACAAGATTTAAGAATAACATTTGTTAATGGAACAGGGGGATAGGTCTCTTTCATCCTCCCAAAATAAGTAAGACCCTGCTATTACAAATTTTCTGGGTGTTGGGTTGGACCCAGAAAAATATGTCATAATTAGTATCTTAATACTTGAAACAAAAGGTAGCCGTTAAAAGATTGTCCAGTTTCTACTTTCCTAAATGCTTGTTGCATTAAACCATACTCGTAGAACAACTTGGTGACCAAGGCAGTTCAAAAAACACTATAAATATAGCATTTACACTATGATGCTATATACATCTTCTACTCATCTATTTACTATTCGATAGAGATATTCATTCTGCAGCAACATGACGACGACTAATGCAGCAGCCACGCAACAATGTCGTCATACTTCGTCTTGGTTTAACGAGATCCAACTTCGTCTTGGTCCGAAGACAACGTGCCTCGACGACCAAGATTCACTCCTCACAACAACACTCATCATCATCATCATCATCATCATCATCATCATCATCACCATCGTCAAGGCTGGTTTGTGCCATGGTAACAACACTGCCCCAGATTTTGATCAACAGTGGCAAAACCCACCAGCCACACAACGCGCTTATAGCAGAAGAATAACATTCATCATCAGCATCATCATCAAGGCTATGATCATTCCATGCCACGAGGCACTCCTTTCGTCTATGGCGGCTCACCAATGGCGGTCCATGGCCATCACTTGTACTCTCTGCAGCAAGGATTATACGTTCCATCCTTTCGAACAATTTATGATTCTTCGTACATATTTGGTGATCATCAAATCGTTAACTATATGCAGAATAACTTCACAAGGCATGATCCATTAGAGGAAGAAATATTAGTATTGAACGATTTTCATCATATGATCTCCCTGGTAGAAGAAATAATAATTATCGCAGATGAAGTTGCAGAGCTATTTGATGATGAAGAAACACAATCTCTGCAGGCAGAGACAATCTCAAAGCATATGAAGACACGAACTTACAAGCGAGAAGGGAATGAAGAAGAAGGTGATGATATATGTGTTGTTTGTCAAGATGAGTTCAAAAATAATGATGATTTAGCAACTCTCCGATATGGGCATGATCAATACCATGCCGATTGCATAAAGAAGTAGCTCCTGTAAATTAATGTTTGCCCTATCTGTAGAGCCACGACATTATTAGTAGACCAGGATTGTTAAGAGTAGTTGTATTTTATTTTATTTTATTTTGTATTATTCATTGTTTTATGCAGTGTAAAATTATAAATTCTTTTTCTTTTAGGTACAATGCTAATGTACGTGAATTTTCAAATTCTATGAAAATCTTTGACATATAAAATTTCTATTTTACCAAATTGAATTTGGGCATAATGGTATGTTTATTACAATCTCATTATACTATTTTGACAAGGCTCTATTGGACTTAAGTGTTATGATGATAAAGATCAAGTAATGATGCTTTTGTCTAATATACTAACAACGATAAAATTGTCTTCACGTAACCTTATAGATTTAAGTCGTAAAAATAATTTCTTATAAAAATATAAAGTAAGACTGTCGACAATGACTCAAAATAGGCCTAACTTTTTTTATGATAGTTTCATATACCGAACTATATTTTATAGTATGAAGTGTTAGTTGTGATCTATTTGACCTTAAAAATTTTACAAAATATAGCATGAAGAGATAGTTTCATATACCGAACTATTTTTTTTTCAATCCTTTTGATCCTGCAATTTTTACAATATAAAAATTCCATGCTTTTATATATTCCCTATACCAAACCAAGATTTTTTTTTTCCCTTCTAAGATAAGAAACAAGATTTACATAGATAGAATAATTACTCAAGAGAAAAAGGTATTTGCTACTCCTAGCCTTGGGGAATTTGAATAGACGGCAAGAACAAGTTGGAGGACGAATTTTTCTTTATTAATATGATCAAATTATTTTTTTTGCTGCGCAAGAATTGCAATAATTGTTTTTATATGGAACGCTTAATTAACTGAAGGTGAATTCTACCAATAGTTCATAAATATTTTATGTTTCTCGTGTTTACATTGCACATTATGATTATTGACATTAGAAACTTGTTTGTTAATCGAACTGGTTTCCGCCTAAATATGCAGCTGAATTTTTCAAAAGGTTAGGATTTTTGGTGTAGTTAATCCTTTAAAAAAATTAATTCTCCTGGTTTCTATTGATTAATATAGAAATAATCGTCTATTTCTAGCTATGGAGGCAACGTTTAATGTAGTTGTATTTTTCTTAAAGTCTTTGACGTATCAAAAAACAGTGAATATACATTCAAATCTTCAATACCAATTTCAAGATAACCCTAACTATTGATGAGAGCCTACAAAGTTTTATTGAGAGCCTCACTAACAGTGATCATACTTCTTTTATATTTCTTCAGCTTTGTCTTTATTTTGAGGCTTAATTAAGACAAACAAGTGCAAATTCGTTACTTATATTTAGCACCTTTTTATTGAATCTTCATGAAACAGTACACCGGAGTTTCTACTAGTTGTGGATTAACATCTAAAAGTTGTCGTTCGGCCTCATTATTAATGAAATTTTTTACTATTAGTAAAAAAGATATATTTAATTAAGGGATTTCAATTCAATTTGTTATTCTTTCTTTTCTTTTTTTTTGTGAAGGAAATCAAGTTGGTTGTTCATTTAAATTAATTTGAAGTTAAGGTAAGTAATCTCCATTAGGAGATCATCTCAATCTAATTGGGATTCAATTAATCCCATGCACTAAATTCTTTAATAAGGAAGCCCTTCCCACCAATACTCTCATTTTCAATAAAACCCTCACAATTCTAACCCTTACCCTCATCAACCACATGCTAGCATTAGTCAAATTAATCTCATGAAGACCTGGTATTTCCATAATCTTGCAAAAGGTATTCTAGTTTTCATACAAAGACACGTGTGCGAGCGCACACACACAATTTGCCCGTGTGTGTGAATATATATATATATATATATATATATATATATATATATATATATATATATAAAGATATGTACCTATGTGGTTATGTATGTCAGCCGCATATTTCTTGATCTTTGGTGGGTCCATTGATACTTTTGTCCTTTTAAATCCTGAATTTATGCTTCAATTTTTGACCTTTTATTCCTGAAAAAAGAATTAAAATGATATTATAAATGATGCTGTGAAATTTATATAATTCATTTCTTTTAGTTCTTGATCTTAATTCTAAAGCTTAATCTTTTCTAAATCTTTGTCATTTCGGATCTACATTCCTGTGTACTGTCGTATACCCGGCAATTTCTCATGCACTTGGGTTTTATGCCTTTTTTTTTTGCTGTTAAACATTGTGCTAGATATGTGTTTTTTAATAGATCTTGAATCTACAATGTTGTGACATATATCCATATAATGTATATGCTTATATTTTTTTTTTCATTTAGATTTTGAAGTTGTGCTTTGATCCTCTTTCATGCATGTTGGTGCTTGTCTAGGCTCACATGCATTTGATTTTTTTTGTTGTTCACTTAATTAATTTTGTGGGGTTGGTACTTGATACGATGCATCTTATTCTCACCTAGCATAAGTATTGTTAATACTTTCTACTTTTTCACATGTCTTTCATTGATCCTTTCCAATTATTTCTATCTATTGTTGTTCGCTTGATTCGTCTGTTAAATCTATATATAGGTCGGTTTTTTCTTGCCTCTGCCTGCCATGTGAGTTGTGACCAAGAGTTGCTGCAGCTTGCGCCCATGAATCTTTGGACCAGCTTCTAATACAGATGCCGCTGACAATGGGAATAACAAAGAGAGAGAAGGCATGCAATTATATATCCGGATCTGAAAGATTCCTTTTCAGTTGTCGATTTTTGTCCGGCTCATATATGGGGTGGGCCACCCCCTCTCGACCTTGCAATCGCACAGCGGAATAAGAGAAAAATTCTTATTGTCGAGGTCGGATTCCACGCAGTTGAGTTGGTCGGCTACGCTTGCCAAGCTGAACTTTTAGGTTGGCCTCCGAGTTGAACTTTTTAGGTCGACTACCTGACCTGCACAAGGAAAATGAAGGAAAAGGCGGGGTGATGGCCCGGACTTTCCCCTCGGGCGTGCGAATGATTAGTATGTCCGAGCTGGCAAGGTAGCTGAGAGCATTTAATAACGAGTTACCTCTGAAATAAAGGGGGTGAAGCTCTATTTATACTAAATTCGGGTCTGACAACATTTAATGCGGTACAGCTTTATGTCCCATCAATGCTTTATGTCCCATCGGAACAACTAACACTGAGGTCGGGATTTTCCGGGGTCGAATCAGCATCCAGGTTGGGCATTTAGCTGAATGCGCTGGGCGTGGCTCTGATTAGCCCGTTTCAGCTCGGCGTGGGCAACTTACCTCAGCTCGGGGACCCCTCATCAATCCCCCCCTAAGTCGAGATCGAAAGGGTGAGATCTAGAATTGGGAGTTTCTCCTGAGCTGGAGGTGCCCGACCCCGGCATAGTAGGGATGGCCACGTCAGCGGTGCATGCCATTCAGATGGCTGACACGTCACCTGGCGGTTCTGACAAGACACGACGTTTGGGCTCCCCAAGGCGATTTTCAGAAGTGCTTATAAATAGGGCCTTGACATCCGTGATTCATTTCACACTTCGCTTTCAACTTTCAAGAGTTTTAGGTCGGATACCAGAGTGGTCAGACGCATTTAGCTCGGAAAGAATCTTCTCAAGATTTTCAGCTCGGAGCCAACTAGGTCGGGTCATATTCCGCAGCCAAGAACAGTAAGTACATCCCGACTCCTTTTAGTCATTCCTGTACATTTATATTTAGCCTGTAGACAGGACAGGGAGGTCGGAGTCGGAAGATTCCCAGGCGATAGAGGTGAGGTCCTATGGTGGGGATGAGAGTCCGTCGAGCTCGGAGTCCACCTCAAATAGAGACCAAGGTAGAGAGAGCACCAGTACGTCTCAAGGATCAGCTCGAAAATCTAGGCCCGGGGAGAGCGATGATGATTGCCAAGTTATCGAGGTCAGACTAGCGCAAGAGGAGGCTGAGGCAGATCCTTTGGTCGACCTGGAAGACTTGGAAGATAGAGAAGATGAGGAGCCGCTGAATCAACTGGAAGGGGTCGAGATGCCACAAGAGTACCTAGCTGGAGTTTCTACCGCCGAGCCGATTGAAGCAGTCTCGGTTAATCCTGTTTGACCTCGAAGCTCGGCCACAGCCAGCGCTTCTTCAACTCGGGGGAAGAGGATTGAGCAGCTGTTCGCCTGTTGCAAGGGTGAGTGCCATTCCACGGTACAAATGGCCAACGCCAGGCTGAGGAACTGGTCAGTGGATCGTCATCACAAGCTGAATGTTCCAGGTCGGCACGAATCGATTTGCTATCCTCCGGCCGACCACTTCACCATCTATGACCTTGCGTTCGACGTTATCCAGTTCCCCCTTCCCGGTTTTGTTGTCAATATCTTGAACTACTTTGAGCTCAGCCCAAGTCAGATGTAGCCGAATGGTTGGGTTGTGATGGTGGCCTTCTATGTGTTCTACCTTGAGAAGAAAGTGGAGCTGACCTTGCGCAAGTTCAGACATTTTTTTGTGTGCAAACCCAACCCGAAGCAGCCAGGGTGGTTCCACTTCGCAGCTCGGGTCGGCAACTCCATATTCACCAAGTGGCACTCTTCTAACAAGGGCTGGCATAATGACTATTATTGGGTGGAGCCAGCTGTGAACTCTGGGTGCAGGTTGGTCTGGATTCCAAGTTTGAGGAAGACCGTTAATGATGACCCCAAGCTCTCAGATGAGGAACTTGAGGAAGTCGCGGTACTCAGGCCTGAGCCCAGGATGTTGATAAATATTGATAGTGTGCTCAAATGGGAGCGGATCTGGGACTCCAAGCTATTTGGTAGGGAACCTGACCTCTCAAGGGATTATTCCAACCTACTTCCCGAGCCTGAAGGGGGCGCGGGGTCTAGCTCAGAAGAGGGTCAATTTGCAGGACCGGTGCCCGACCTCCCAATTATCTTGTCTACTAGTCTTTTTAGGTTGGCCTTCGGCTCTTTTTTATTTTTTTCCTCTACCTTTTGCAGGTATGGCAGATACGAGAAAACTTGCGTATGCCTAGGTGAGAAAGAAGAACGAGGCCAGCGGCGAGGTTTCAGCTCGGTCTGGCGTTGCAATAGTTTAGCTACTTGGGCCCGAGTCGAGCGTTGTACTAGTTTACAAAATGCATTGTATTGAATTTGTACATGAAGTACTTGGGCTCGGGAGCCGATTACAAGCAATGTTTTGGCTCGAGGCCTTAACAAAAGATTTCAGCTCGGGTGCTGTTACAAATGATTTCAGCTCGGGGCCATTACAAAAGATTTCGGCTTGCGGCCGTTAGACAAAATACCGCTTCAGGTGTTCGGAGTGCCATGCATTCTTCAATAGTTTCCCGTTCTTATCGCGGAGATAGAAGGTCCCAGGTCGGACTTCTTTCACGACTTCACACGGTCTCTCCCAGGTCGGGGAGAGTTTGTTACCCGAGCGTGGCAAAAACATGGCCTTTCTGAGTACGAGGTCGCCAACCTTAATAGGCTTAGGCTTGACCTGTTTGGCAAAGGCTCTTTGCATGGCAGCTTTGCTGGCCAACATTCTGATTTGAGCTTTAGCTCGGAGCTCTTCAGCGAGGTCGAGCTCTTCACGGATCCGTGTTCCGTTTTTTTTTGGATCATGGTGGAGGGTTCTACTAGTCAGAGATCCGATCTCCACTGGCAGCACTGCTTGAGTACTGAAGGTTAACTCGAAGGGCGATTCTCCCGTTGCCGAGCTAATGGTGGTCCGCTGAGCCCATAATACCTTGGGAAGAATCGATGCCCACTGGCCCTCTGCTTCCTCCAGCTTGGTTTTCAGGCCCTGCAAAATGATTTGGTTAGTCTTTTCAACTTGGCAATTACTTTGAGGGTGAACAATAGATGAAAATCTAAGGTCGATCCCAATCTCAACACATTTGCCTCGAAAGTATGCACTGTCGAATTGCTTGCTATGGTCAGTAATGATGACCTTTGGCACCCCGAACCGGCAAATGATGTTTTTCCACACAAAATCCCAAGCTGCCTTTTATGTTATTCTAGCAACACCTTCAGCCTTAGGCCATTTGGTGAAGTAGTCTATTACTACGAAGGCGTAATTCTTTTGGCCAACACTGGTTAGCAATGGGCCGATGATATCTAGACCCCACTGATAGAATGGCGAAGGGCTTATTATCACCGTGAGGTCTACCGCTGGCTTCTTCTGTACATTGGCGAACCTTTGGCAGGTGTCGCACTTTTTTACATACTCTTTGGCATCTTGTTCTAAGGTTGGCCAGAAATAGCCTTGCCTCAATGCATTTTGAGCTAGAGCTTTGCCTCCCAAGTGGTTTCCACATACCCTTTTATGGATCTCACGGAGTACATAGTTTCCCTCCTCAGGTCCAACACATTTCAAGAGAGGCCAAGTATAGGCTCTCTTGTAGAGTAGCCCAGCAATTATGACAAATCTTGAGGCTCGTTTCGTGAGTTTTCAAGCAGTTTTTTCATCCTCCGGGGTCATACCCCCTCCAAGTAGTCCACAATTGGTTTGGTCCAATTTGGGCTTAAATTGAGCTTGGCTACAACTGGCAACCCCAACTGAATGCTCGGTTCGGACACTTCTTCTACATGGACCAGGGCAGGTCGGCTCTCACCCAGGGCCAACCTGGACAGGGCGTCAGCCTTCATATTCTCCTCCCTCGGAATTTGCTGTATCGTGAACCTTTTGAGCCCTGAGGTCAAATTCTTGACTCTGTTGAGGTAGGCTAGCATGGTACTGTCCTTGGCTTCGAACTCTCCCGATATCTGACTAGAAACCAATTGAGAGTCGGTGCTCAGGTCGACTGTCTGTGCCCCGAGCTGAGCTGTAATTTTCAATCCCGCAATCACCGCTTCGTATTCTGCTTCATTGTTAGACACAGAAAATGTGAACTTAAGGGATTATTGGTGCTCATGCTGGGTTGGGTCAAAGATGACCACCCCAACTCCGTTCCCAGACTTCCTTGAGGCCCTATCCACATGGACCTTTCACACGTTATCCAGGTCATGATCGGCTCGGCCAGTGCATTCCACCACAAAGTCCGCGATGGCTTGGGCTTTGATGGCTGTTCTGGGCTGGTAGGTGATGTCAATTTGACTTAGCTCAACTGCCCATTTCAGCAGCCTGCCCGACGCCTCCGGCTTGTACATGATGGACTTGAGCAGAGCATCCGTCATGACCTTGATTGGATGAGCATCAAAGTATGGCTTTAGCTTCTTTGCTGCTATGACGAGCGCGAGAGCGAGTTTTTCCAAGGAGGAGTACCTCATCTCGGCCCCCTGTAATGTTTTGCTGACATAATAGACCAGCTTCTGTTCCTTCCCTTTTTCTCGGACTAGTGCCGCTGCCACTGCTGTCCCCAAGCATACTAGGTATAGTACCAGTTCCTCCCCCACCTCAGGTCGGGATAGCAGGGGTGGCGAAGCTAGATACATTTTCAGGTCTTAGAAAGCGTTTTGGCATTCTGTAGTTCATTCGAAGTTCTTAGGATTCCTCAATATTTTCAACAGAAGTACACACTTGTCGGTCGACCTAGACATGAACCTGCTTAGGGCCACGACCTTGCCCGCGAGCACCTGGACATCCTTCACGCAGGTCGGCTGCGCCATGTCCAGTACCGCTTGAACCTTCTCCGGGTTGGCTTCTATTCCGCGGGCTGTGACCATGAAGCCCAAAAACTTTCCCGCCTTGATGCCGAATGTGCACTTTTCTGGGTTCAGCTTTATCCCAAAGTGCTTCATTACAGCGAAGGCTTCATCCAGGTCGGCTTCATGGTCTTCCGCCCTTCTGCTCTTGACCAGCATGTCATCCACATAAATCTCCATATTTCAGCCAATCTGATTTTTGAAAACCTTGTTCACCATCCGAGTGTAGGTGGCTCCAGCATTCTTGAGGCCAAAAGGCATGACGTCATAGTAGTAGAGACCTTTATAGGTGGTGAAGACAGTCTTCTCTTTGTCTCCAGGAGCCATCTTGATTTGGTTGTAGCCTTTGAAGGCATCCATGAAGGAGAGTAGCTCGAACCCGGAGGTGGCATCCATAATTTGATCAATCCGAGGTAGGGGAAAGCAGTCCTTAGGGCAGGCTTTATTGAGGTCGGTGAAATCAATACACAATCTCCATCCTCCTAAGGACTTGGTTACCAGCACCACGTTGGATAACCAGGTTAGGTACTGGATTTCTTTTATGTGGCCGGCGTCTACCAATTTGTCTACCTCTTCTGCTATGATTTGTTACTTATCATAATAGAAGTGCCTGCGCTTCTGCTTCACCAGATAGTGATTCGGGTCGGCATTCAGGTGATGCTCAATCACTCCTGGGTCAATACCTGTCATGTCAGCGGCGGACCATGCAAATATGTGTTCATTTTTTAGGAGAAATTGGCTTATACCTTTCTTGAGGTCGGCAAAGAGTTCACTTTCGATTTTTGCTCTCTTCGTTTCATCAGAGAGTTCCACCTCCTGAAGGTCTTCAGCCGAGTTGCCTCTCTTAGCATCCCTTTTCTCCTCGGACAAATTTGGTCCCTAGCTAACTTGATATTTGGGTCGGAGGGAGTTTTTATAACACTTCTTGGCTGAAAGCTGGGCTCCGTGGATGGTGGCTGCACCGACCGGGGTCGGGAATTTTAGGGCCTGGTGGTAAGTCGAAGGGACGACCCTGAAATGGTTGAGTGCTACCCGACCTAAGATCCCGTTGTAAATGGAGTTGCAATCCATCACAATGAAGTTGGCTTGCATCGAAACCTGCTTATCTCCGTCTTCCAGCTTCAGCGGAAGGTTAATGACCCCTTCAGCTCGGTGGGCTTGCCCGGTGAAACCAGCTAAAGTGCCCTTCAATGGCTTGAGTCTCCTGTCCAACCCCATTTGCTCAAAAGCGCTGAGGAATAAGACTTTCGCCGAGCTCTTGGTATCCACCATCAGCCTCTTCATGGTGAAGTTGGCTATTTCAGCGCTGATCACCAGTGGGTCATCATGGGGCAATATTACCCCCTCCAAGTTTTCTAAGGAAAAGGTGAGCTCCTTCACCCTTGGGGTCGGACCCCGCACCGGTCCATACTCCCTCCCAGCCCGAACATAACCCTTCCTGCCTGCCGAAGTCTCCCCTCCCGACTCCAATCCTCCTGCAATGGTCTCAATCACAGCCAAATGTCCGCCCCCAGCCTGGCGCCTGGGTGGACTCCTCTCTCTATCTCTTTGATCATGATTCCGGGTTGGCTGCGGGTCCACGTACCTTCGGAGGTGACCTCGGGCTATCAGTGCCTCGATCTCCTGTTTCAAGTCTTTGCACTCTTCGATGGTATGGTCATAGTCCATATGGTAGTGGCAATATTTGGTTCTATTGCGCTTCTCGGGTCGGCCTTTCATCCTTAGAGCTGGAGGCAGACGGTTCTGGTGCTGGATCTCCATCAAGATCTGCTCCTTTGTGGTGTTAAGGGGAGTGAACATAGTGAACCGGGGGTTCTACTTTGGCTATTGGGGCTGCTTGCCTCGGTCGTTTTGGACTTTACCCCCAAGTTGGGCTCGGGAAGTCTCTCCCTTCCTGCTAACTTCCTTCTCCTTGTCATCATCCCTCTTTGCCTAATGGATTTCTTCCGAGTGTATGTACCATTCTGCTCATACCATCAGCTCGGATACAGTATCCACGGGGTTGATTGCCAATGAGGATGTAAGGGGGCCGGACTTGAGTCCACTCTGGTAAGCCATCAACGCTATGGAGTCCTCTAGGTTAGGGATTCGGAAGGACTCTTCATTGAATCTGGCTATGTAAGCCCTCAAACTTTCCCCTCTATGTTGCTTCACCAGCAGCAACGCAGAAGTATGGGATGAAAACTTGCAATTGAACCGGGATGAAGTTTTTGGAACCAATCCAAGGCGTTGCCAACCAAGGTGGTTGGGAACATCTTTGTCTTCATAAGGTCAGTCATATCATGCAGAGTCATATGGTGATCGAAGTTGAGCAGGTGGCTGGCTGGGTCTCCGTCCTCATTATAGATTGCCAGGTTGGGCATCTGGTTGCTCGTGGGCAATGGCGTTGCCAGTACCTCGGGCGAGAGTGGGCTTACTCCGAGATGGTTAATGACCTTGGCTATGGCAGTCACGGTCTTGGCTTGCTCGGGGTCGGCATGGGCCACCCTCTTGCCTCTTGCCTTCACGGGTCTCGCCTCCGGCTTCAAGAATCCTTCTCCGTCTTGTGCCCGTTTTGGCCTTGGGTCTGGGATGCAGAACTGTGGACGCGAGGGCCGCGGCGTAGCTTCTTGTGGAGCCAGGGGGCCCTCAACTAGCCGGGCTACCTGCTCCTTAACTTCTTCAAACATCCTCAGCATCATCCTTATCTCCGGTGACAGGCTAGAGTTGAGGTATCCATCTGCCGCGGGGTTGGTTTGAGTGGCTAAGTGTATACGTTGACTCGTCTTAATGTCGGCTGGGATTGGGTTTTGGCTAGGCACCTGCGTGGTTTCGAGGTCCCCATCTGGGTTAGGCGAATCCTCTACCGGTACACTGTGGCTTCTCGTTTGTACCATAATGGTTTCTCAGTGAGTGGTGAAGGAGAGTGATAGAAAGAACTCGTTTCCCACAGACGGTGCCAAACTGTCGAGTTCGGATTCCACGCAGTTGAGTTGGTTGGCTACGCTTGCCAAGCTGAACTTTCAGGTTGGCCTCCGAGTTGAACTTTTCAGATCGGCTACCTAACTAGCACAAGAAAAAGGAAGGAAAAGGCGGGGTGATGGCCCGGATTTTCCCCTCGGGCGTGCGAATGATTAGTATGTCCAAGCTGGCAAGGTAACTAAGAGCATTTAATGACGAGTTACCTCTGAAATGAAGGGGGTGGAGCTCTATTTATACTAAATTCGGGTCTGACAATATTTAATGCGGTGCAGCTTTATGTCCCATCAATACTTTATGTCCCATCAGAACAGCTAGCACTGAGGTCTGGGTTTTTCGGGGTCGAATTAGCATCCAGGTTGGGCATTTAGCTAAATGCGCTGGGCTTGGCTCTGATTAACCCGTCTCAGCTCGGCGTGGGCAACTCACCTCAACTCGGGGACCCCTCGTCATTTATTATGTTATTTTATAGGCATCTCTAACTATTGTAGTACAAGGAATATATTTTACTTGTTACTTTGTTAAAATACATTCCTTCCACATCGCAAAATATTCAGAAACTCTACCACCTTATAAAATTTTAGGCTATTCCACTTGGCACTAATTAGTTTTAAGATGAAACCTAGCTCAGTTATTTTAACATGGTATGAGAGTTGAGCCTTGATCCTATTTTATCCATCCGTGTGCAATCCAATTCATATTTCAGGCTTTGCGCCTTGACTTTGGTACACAGATCTATTCGCTACTTCTTCGATCACGTCAATTAGTGTTAGAATATACATTCCCCTTCTAAATCAAAAAATCAGAAACTCTAAGACCACCTTATAAAATTTTAAATTATTCTACTTGACACCAATTAGTTTTAAGATAGAACCTCAATTATCTTGATAACTTTTGACCAACTGCTGGTTACTCAATCTACATAAAAGGACTTATTCTAATAGCAATAGTCATGCTTCATGAAGAGTTCAAAAAGTTTGGCAAAAAAAAAAAAAAAATTGACGACTTTCGACCAACTGATGGTTACTCAATCTACATAAAGGACTTATTCTAAGAGTTGGGTGAATAGTCAAGTTGTGACCTGTAATAATTAAAATTTCTAAATTTATACCACACTTTAACTTCCATTATACCAAAAAAATGTTAGACAACTGTTATGTACCAGTAATACAAGGAGAACCAAAACAAAATAAATAAATAATCTTGTTGTTTACATTGTTCTTGTCCTCGTCGCTGGCTAATTCTATGAGTACGGGGGATGGTGATTCGTGGTGTATGTAAATTTGTTTAGGAGTACAAATCCTAATCGATAATTCAAACAAGTAAAAAAAAGGAGAATTAAAGATGCCTTCAAGGTCAAATAAATTCTTACAACAATTCGCCATTACAAAAAAAAAAAAAAAGATTTTTGGAACTTGGAAAATTAGAGAAAATGTGCTGGTGAAATATATTAGTTGTATGTTTAATTTCAAAGCATTAGTTGCTTGAATTCCTTATATTTCATTTTGTACATTCATATATTTCATGTTAGAATTGTTCATAATTAGGCCTTCCGGATTTTCACCTAATTTTTTTTTTTTTTTACAGAAACCACCTTTAATTGATTATAGAGACGATGTTTTACATACTTCAAATATGACTTCCCTATTAAGGGTTGATGAAAATCATAGTAAGGTAACAACAATGAGATTTTGATCGTGAGAGCGAGTAAAATATATGAAATGAAAGATGAGCTCTTACAGTCAGACTCTTTATAGACAAAACTCTTGGTATAATCTAGACCTTAATTGAATGAAAAATTAATTGTAGGTTGTGTAGCTTTGAAATATGATAAATGGGTTTATTTTTGCTTAAGTAGGTAATATGTAATACATAGCACAATTATTTCCTTGAAATTCTACCCTAGATGATGGTAATATGTAATACATAGCACAATTATTTCCTTGAAATTCTACCCTAGATGATTGTTTAATAATTATATGCCTGTTTCCAAAGGAAGCCTGAGGTATCTCACGATACAATGAGTTGTTTCTTTCTTTCTTTCTTTCTTTCTTGGTTAAAGATGCTAGGGTAGAAGCGAGAAGTAGGTTAACTTCCTTAGAAGCAAATCTCCATGGTTAAAAATGGCATTTTATGGATATAATGTTGGAAACGTATGCATTAAATGTATTTTTGCATTGCATATCTAAATTCGTCACTTCTCTTTTATTACACTTGGATTTGCTTTATAGATCCAGCAATATCACGTAATCCTTCAATTACTACCTGCATATGTGTTATTAAATTGGGTGGAAATCATTTTCTCCATGAGCTTTGAGGTATATCTCAGACTCCCCCATCAAGTTTTAACAATTCAACAGGGGTTACTACTCGGTTGAAAGTTTTTACTTTTGGAAAAAGCAATTGTGGATATTAATTTCTATTTTTCATATCGTTAAATTTGTTCCAAGTCGTGTATTCAGCTAGAAGTTTTTTTTTTTTTTTGTATTTTTACTTGTCAATAATTGAGGAAGTTTCAATATTGGTTCTAGTAGTCCTCGATTTCAAAATAAAATGATTATTTTCGTAAATCTTTAACAAGCAACATTTTGAAAGCCATATAATCAACAAAGGCCCTCCAGTATTTATAAGAAATCACATTTGGAGCATATGGGTTTATGGAAATAACTTGTAGTGCACAAAGCAATTTGCAAACCAAAGAACTTATAATACGATAGTAATTGTTAAATATATGTACAGAATCTGAATATCCATTTAGCTTTGAAAGTAATATTTTTTTCAATAGCTAGGGTGCTGCTATCGAATAGAGAGGGATGTCTAAAGAAAAGCCTGTACTTCCAAACTCTCTATTTTTCTTTTTCTTTTTTTTCATTATTGTTTTGGTAAACAAGTATTCTATTAGCATCAAAAAGTATTTACTATACATATAGGTTCTTGAACGAGGAAAAACCCATTACATGAGAATACTACCATCAACTTGCTATGCAAAAAAAAAAAAAAAAAATGAACTTCCAAACTTTCTATTTATTTGTATTTATTCTTTCACTTTTTTGGAAAAATTTCAGCTGATGAAATCTGTGAAAGTGCTACACCCCAACACATATTCCAGATCAGTCAAAAAAATGTTTTGATTGAAGACTAGAGGGTACTTTTTATTTGCTAAAATCTGTACATTCCCAGAGAGATAGTTGATGCCAATTTAGTTATTAAATGCATTTATCCTACAAAGCTAAAGACTATAATTTATTTTGCCAGCTGAAACTTTCTTTCTCTTCTATGTATCAGTTGATGTTTATGGGGGTTTGAGGGCTCTTCATGTCCAGGGCATTTTACTCTGTTAAATGCAACAATATATAGAAGTAATTAGAGAAAATCAGTTAAATAAAACATATATCAAACCATAATAATACAGTGACGGTTAGATATACATACAAGTGCTATACAGAACAAAGATCTAATTGTGAAAGATTGTAAGAAATCACGAAGTATTAATTATGCTAGGTGAGTATAAAAGGCGTTGTATCAAGTACTAACCGTCATGTGAGGAAAACCCTGCACAGATTATAGTCAATTGAAATGTCATGAGCAACGACCATAGTTTCTACCGTATAAAAGATATCTCCAATGTTGATAAAATCCATGATTAAAAGCTATAAAAAAAAAAAAAAAGAAAGAAACAAAATTAATGGAAAGCATATATCATTTACACATTTCAATGAATTTTACTAAAAAAATTATGAAGCTTAAAAAGTCACATTAATATAAACACGAAGCCGAAGAAGACTCCATGTAGATGGATCAAACCTTTTTTCCTATAGAACATAGATAAAAGTTTTTCTATAAGACTTAATTTTTTGTCTATAATAATTATTACTTTTTTCTTTCTAGGAGACCTTCGGATAGAATATTCAAGAACCTTTTAAGAAAAGGATATAGCACACCGAATTAGTCAAGAAAATTCATGATCAGATAAAATAAAAAAAGAAAACCAAAAATAGATAATAAAACAAAAAAAGTGAGCCAACATAAACAAAATAATGCTTCAAAGCAGGTCAAAGCACAACCTTCAATATCTAAATGAGAAAAAAAAATCTAGAAAAAGATTTTAGCTCTATATATAATTCAGAATAAAATGAAAATGCAAAAGAGAAAATGAAAACATTTTAAATTTTTAGAAAATGATAAAAATATATCAAACAGAATTAGAGATGAAGAATCTTACACACGATATAAGACATAAGGATGCAGATTCGATATGATGAAGATTGAGAAAAGATTAAGCCAAGAATAAAGATCAAGAATTAGAATAAATTTCACTTTTCCATTTAATATTTCCTTTTTTTTTTCTGAACAAAACTCACTTTTTGAGAGTAAATATATGAATATCCAAATGCATATGATGAAGTTCATGCAAAAGTCGAATCCATAAATTCAGGAATAAAATGTCAAAAATATCAGTTTACCCACCAAAGATCAAGAAACATGCAACTGACACACACACACACACACACACATATAGGTCAAAAATATCAGTTTACCCACCAAAGATCAAGAAGCATGCAACTGGCTCACAAACACACACATACACTCGCACGCGCACACACACACATACACATATCCGTGTATATGAGAGATGACTAATGCTAGCATGCAACTGATATGAGTGTAAGGGTGAGAAAAATGTGAGGGTTTTATAAGAGAGTGGAGTGTTGATGGAAAGGGGTACGTGTTTAATGGATTTAGAACAATGGATTAATTCAATGCACAATAATATTGAGGTGATCTTTCACTGGAGATTACTTACCTAAACTTCTAATTACTTTAAATGAATAACCAAATCAAAGAAAAAGAGAAAGAGAGTAGCCAACTGAATTGAAATCTCTTGATTATTTATTTCCATTTTTCCATCAAGGAAAATTTTCATTAATCAAATGGCCAAAAAAAGGGCTAGCTACTACATAATATTTTTTAGAGTAAAATGCACCATACCCCCCTGTATTTTCACAAAGTTGCATCATAAACTTTGTGTTTTAAAAAATCGCGTTATAAACCATGTATTATGGAAAACGTTGTATACACGCTCCAAACTCAAATTCTGTTTAACTCTATTAGTTAGCCTTGTAAAAAGACAAAATTGTCCTTGTTTAAAGATAAATCCGTCAAAGGGGGTATTTGCAACTTTTTGATATCAGAAGAGAGTATTTATCACTTTTTTAATATTAGAGGGAGGTATTTACAACATTTTTTATTTTGCAATATCAGAACCATGTGTTAGTTTACCTTCTAAGGAGATCTACAACCTTAAACTAATAAATATCATTTAATTAAAAGAATAAAAAAACGTATAACTTATATAACGGAACATTAATGTCCACTATAAAAATATAAATCTTATGCTTGAAGTTCAAAGTCATATTGCAACTAGCAATAATCGTACATTCACTTGGAATCACGTTCTTCTACAAGTAGATTAAAATCTTTAAATCAGTGCAAAATCAACTTCAAATCGAAGAAAAATCACTTTGAAATAGTTTTTCTCTCTAGGATTGTCAATTTTTTTTATTTTTTATTTCATCTTTGAAGGGGCAATTTATATCTTTATAAAAAAAACATAGGGGCAATTAGAAACCTTATAAAAAACACAAGGGGCAATTTATAGCCTTTATCGAAAACACAAAGGGCCATTTACAACCTTATCGAAAACACAAAAGGCAATTAGCAACTGATATTAAAAAGGGTCTTTTCGTCCTTCTGCATGTGTTTTAAAGCTTGATAAATGTCATACTTGCATTTCAAGCGTGTGTATTACACTCACGTTAAAATTGATAGAAAAATAGACGGCGGGGGGTTATATGCAACGTTTTCCATAATACAGGATTTATAACATGACTTTTTAAAACACAGGGTTTATGATGCAACTTTGTAAAAACACGGGGGGTATGGTGCATTTTACTCTTTTTTTTAAGACGATTTTTTTTCCTCGCGTCTGCAAAAGATTTTGAGTAGAGACTCATGCTCATCGATGTTGCTACTCGTCCAGGTCTTGACGAGAGAGCTTTTGGATTAAACTCTGTTTAGATTGTCATAATCCAACCACCAAATATAAGAATCAGAAATTAACACATGATACGAGCCTTCCTAACAAGGCCGTATTCGTCGGTACCGATGAACATTATAAATATTGTACGTTATTTCAGTTGATCTCCGATGTGGGAACTTTCGTTAAGCGCACACTGCAATTTAGTGGCTGCGCATATTGCTATTATCACCAGTGCTTCTAACAGCACTCATACTTCAAGCCATCAATTGTATTTCCCATGTCCAAACTCTTATTCATCTCTGGTAATACATAGGTTAGCTCGAAGATGCAATTCTGTTAACGTTTTATAGGAGGCGCTTAGTCTTCGGGATGCTTGTTCTATTACTCAGTACTGCATCATGTCTTCTGTCGGTTTTGAGACTAATAACTTTGCTCTACTTTGTTGTTGATAAAACCACTCACGCGATTGCTACGACAAGTCTCTTTTTTCATTTCACTTTGTTCCTGACCGACATGTTAGCAAAAGAATGTTTGCCCTATCTGTAGAGCGACATCACTAATAGTAGACCAGGATTGATAGAGTAGTTGAATTTTATTTTATTTTATTTTATGTTTTTGTATTATTCCTTGATTTTTCCATTGTAAAATTATAATTTTAGGTACAATGCTAACGTGAATATTCAATTTCGATGAAAATCTTTGACATATAAAATTTTAATTTTACCAAATTGAATTTGGGCATAATGTTATGTTTATTACAATCTCATTATAATGTTTTGACAAGGCTCTATGGGGCTTGAGTGTGATGGTGATAGATTTCTTACAATATTTAATTAATTGATACAAAGATCAAGTAGTGATACATTTTTCAGTTGTTCCTTATTTAACTTCTTATCACGAGTGCTACACATTTTAAGCATTAGGTGGCCCTGATGGTGGATTCGTACACTCTATCCTTCTCAACAAGAATCAAAAGCTAATGTGGGAGATGGTCCAAAGAATGACCGTCCAAATTTTGAGTAATCCCACAATTGGCGAGCTAATCTGTTCTGCGCATTTGTTTGCTTCACGATAAACATGAGAAAGCTTGTAGTGTTCGTGGTGTGAGAGAATAGTTCTACAATCTTCTAAGAGGGGCTTGAAGGGGTTGTTATGAACCTCAGGGTTATTAATCAGTTGAATCATCACTTCAGAATCTGACTCTACGTAGAGATGCTGGATTTCCTTTCTGTCTGCTCATCAAGCCCCTCCCAAAGGGCTGCAAGTTTAGAAAGATTGTTGGTAGTAACTCCAAAGTTGATGGAGAAACCGTCAATTCACATACCATTTTGATCGCAAAAAATGTCTCCTGCACCTGCCTGACCCTGATTTCCCTTTTCACAACCATTGATATTGAGCTTAAATCCATGAGGGGCCCTCTTCTAACAAATCGAGGCTTCTTAACTTGTGAGAAGAGGAGCACGCAGATGAGCTTGCCATGCCATGAATTTTGTTCGTGACTTTCCTGGCGAACATACAACAGTGCCTGAAGATGTTATCGATATCCTCTCTCACAGCCCCACATCTTTCACAATCTGCCTTATCCACCAAACCTCTTTCAGCTAATTAATAGCTCCCTAGAAGCAATACATTGATGAGCAATTTGCCAAATGAAGCATCTGATGCGTTGGGGCAACTCATGAAGGGAAATTCAAGTAATACATTATATAATTCTTTTTCAAAAAAAAAAAGAATTGTATTTGAACTCTTTTTAGCAACCAGGTATATATTCCCCATTAATTATAATTTTAGTTAATATTCTGAAATTACATAAATTAAATTATTTTAATTTTTTGTAGTTAAAAAATAAATAATAATATCCGTAGGTAGCCCCCACTCCCCAAGAGGCTTTATGGGCTTAGGGAGGGGCAACTCATGAAGGGAAAAGAGGTGACCTCGAGTGCGTGTTTTAATAGTCATTTTGGTGACAGATAATACATATTTATAGGTCTCCGTTCTAAAAAATAATTTTGGCATAATATATGTTCAAATTGTATAAAAAATTGATAAAGTAAGAAAATTAGGAAGAGTAATACATACTAATAATTCTTTTCAAAGGGGGAAAAAAAAGGCATAACATAATATTTTTTATGACAATTTTTTTTCCTCGCATCTGCAAAAAGGTTTTGATAGTAGAGACCCATGTCCATTGATGTCGCTACTCGTCCACTAGGACGAGAGAGCTTTCACATTAAGCTAAGTTCGGATGACCATGATCTAACCATCAAATATAGGCCTGTTGATTTTGATGTCCGTAATAAATATTGTATGTTACATCGGTTGGTCTCCGATGTGGGAAATTTCATTAATGCTGCAATTTCACTGGCTGCGCATTGCTATGCTAAGTATATTGCTATATATATATATTATCAGTGTGAAATGTATTATGAGAGTAAAATGCACCATACCCCCTTGTGTTTTCACAAAGTTGCATCATAAACCTTGTGTTTTAAAAAGTCGCATTATAAACCCTATGTTATGGAAAACATTGCATATAACCCCCCGCCATCTATTTTTCTGTCAATTTTAACGTGAGTGTAATACACACGCTTGAAATGCAACTATGACATTTATCAAGCTTTAAAACACATGCAGAAGGACGAAAATACCCTTTTTAACAACAGTTGCTAATTGCCCCTTGTGTTTTCGATAAGGTTGTAAATGGCCCCTTGTGTTTTCGATAAGGTTGTAAATTGCCCCTTGTGTTTTTTATAAGGTTTCTAATTGCCCCTATGTTTTTTTATAAAGATGTAAATTGCCCCTTCAAAGATATAAAAAAAAAAATTGACAATCCTAGAGAGAAAAACTATTTCAAAGTGATTTTCCTTCGATTTGAAGTTGATTTTGCACTGATTTAAAGATTTTAATCTACTTGTAAAAGAACGTGATTCCAAGTGAAGGTACGATTATTGCTAGTTGCAATATGACTTTGAACTTCAAGCATAAGATTTATATTTTTTATGGTGGATATCAATGTTCTATTATATAAGCTATACATTTTTTTATTCTTTTAATTAAATGATATTTATTAGTTTAAGGTTGTAGATCTCCTTAGAAGGTAGACTAGCACATGGTTCTGATATTACAAAATGAAAAATGTTGTAAATACATCTCTCTAATATTAAAAAAGTGATAAATACCCCCTTTCTGATATCAAATAAGTTGCAAATACCCCCTTTGACGGATTTATCTTTAAACGAGGAAAATTTTATCTTTTTACAAGGCTAACTAACAGAATTAAACAGAATTTGAGTTTGAGGCGTGTATGCAACGTTTTCCATAACACAGGGTTTATAACGCGACTTTTTAAAACACAGGGTTTATGATGCAACTTTGTGAAAACACAGGGGGGTATGGTGCATTTTACTCTATATTATGACCATCCGAACTGAGCTTTATGCAACTTTGTGAAAATACAGAGGGGTATGGTGCATTTTACTCTATATTATGACCATCCGAACTGAGCTTTTAAGCTCAGTTCGGATGGTCATAATATATGTTTGTAGTCAAAAAAATAATATATATGAAGTGCTCATGTTTTTTTCTTTTTTCCTTTTTTCTTTTTTCTTTTTTACCAAATAAGTAAGAGCTTTCATTCTACTTGGAAAACATAATTATTTATGATCAGATAATTAAATTCGATATTTTCCAGCTACCAACACAATACAAAAGCACCTACTAATTCTGGTAGTATACTTCCTAGTATTAAAATCTTAGTCTTAACATCAAACTTAATTTTCTCGAGGAGTTACTCTTCAGTGTACACTGACACATTATAAACTTTTGATCATTCATTTCCTTCCAGATATGATACTCACAAGAAGTAAGAGTTAGTCCCAAAATGTTAGCCCTTAAACTCTTGCCCTTGTAGCTCCTAGTTAAGCCACCACAGAATTAATGTGATTGAAAAGGTTACGTACAGGAAGCCAATCATCCTGTTCAAGGTTTTTTTTTTTTTAAAAGCTATTAATGAACAAGATAAAGAAGTAGGAAATCAAAATATTGTGCAATTTTTACATTCACTTCGTTTTGTTTCTATATGCAATTCAAGATTTCGCTTGTATTCATCCTGGTAATTTCAAATGTGAATTCAATTCAGCAGGTCATCCCCCCTTCCTATAGGTCCCCCACTGACACAATGAAACACCAAATAATTAAGCCCCTTCTCTTTCTCTGATCATAGGCTCCCGAGACTCTTTCCACTACCACATTTTTTATTTCTAGCAACATTTGAAAACTGTTGTAGAAGAACTAAAAACCGTTGCAAATGACATTAGGCAACGATTTTCTTACCGTTGAATCAACTCTCATTGTCTAATCTCTACTACAACGGTTTTTTTATAAATAAATAGTAACGGTCAAAAAACCATTGCAACTAATTCTTTTTGCAACGGTTTTTTTTAAAGACTACATGATAAATATTTTTCTATTTGCAACGGTTTTCAAAAGTATAAGCAACGGTTATCTTACAGTTGTAAGTCCACCATTCTTAAAAAAAATATATAATATATGAGAGATTCTCTTTCTTTTTTCTTTATTGAGTTGCATTTAGATAATTTCTTCTGCATATGTAGTGATAAGACTCGAACCCAGGACATTTTTGATAATGAACTCTATGACTATGTCAAACTAACCATCTCATCTAACAGTTAAGTTGTTAGATAAAAATTTATTATATTCATGTATATCTCTAATAGTCAATACTTTTGTAATAACTTTTAGAAATATAAATACAGTATGTTACAATTGCAATGTTCTTTTTCATAAACTTGCCTTGGATTTTTAACTAGTCAACAGTAGTTTAGAACTAATAATTTTGACAAAAAAAATTATAGAAATAAAGGGGTAAAAAATGAAACCTAATTAATCAACTTTTTTTTTTCAATTTTTTTTCTCTTTGTTTCAAATAATCAGTTGTGATAGTTTCTCATTTTCAATAACTAAAACTCCAATTTCTTTATGAACAAAATATCTCAAGATGTCTCACCACATAAATATAAAATAAACAATAGTTTTCTTGAGTTGCATTTAACCCAATACTTTTACATACCATTGCCTAAAACCAAATACGATATAGAACACTTAATAAAAATGGTAGTATATCATAGATTTTACAACTGTAAGACTCAATACTAATAAAACTGTTGCAAAATAATTTATTTTATAAGTTGCAACTAACCCATAATTTTACAAACCGTTGCAAAAAATGAATGAAATAAGTTACACTTCATAAAAAAAAACATTGCATGTTATTGATATTACAATACTCTGATGTAAAGCGTTGCAAAAAGTTATAGATATTGCAACAGTTAATTAAAACCATTGCAAAAGGTTATAGATATTGCAACAGTTAATTAAAATCATTGCAAAAAGTTATAGATATTGTAATAGTTAATTAAAAACGTTGCAAAAGGTTATAGATATTGCAACAGTTAATTAAAACCATTGCAAAAGGTTATAGATATTGCAACAGTTAATTAAAATCATTGCAAAAGGTTATAGATATTGTAATAGTTAATTAAAATCGTTGCAAAAGGTTTTACTTTTAGACAATCGCTATAAAATTGTTGCAAAATGACATTTATAGAAACGGTTTTCTTACATGTTCAATTTAAGGGTTGCAAGAAGCCAAAAATGTTGTAGTGTTCATAGAATTCCAACAATTTTTCCCGCATCATGATAACATCTTTTTGACTTTGTACAAACCATTGATAGTAACCATTTTGACTACTATCAAAGTAGATATTTCAAATAGAAAAAATATTATATTCTATTCAAAGTGTCTTTTTTGGCTTCGACCTGCGGAAAGATATACTCTAGAGTTTTAGACTTATCTGAAGAAAAGAGAGATATAACAAAGAAGACACTAAAAAAAATTGAATAAAAAAAAGAAAATAAAAAAAGAAATTAATAAAAAAATTGTAATAATTTAGTATCCATAGAAATTAGAAGAATCTATAAATATTTTTATGGTTCTCAATTTCATGAACAAGATCAAAGAATAACATTTGTTAATGGAACAGGGGATCGGTCTCTTTCATCGTCCCTAAATAAATAAGACCCTGCTATTACGAATTTTCTAGGTGTTGGCCTAACCCAGAAAAATATATCATAATTAGTATCCTAATACCTAAAAAAAAAAGCAAGCCATTAAAAGATTGTACAGTTTCTACTTTCCTAAATTTTACTCGTTGCATTAAACCCTACTGATAGAACAACTTGGTGACCAAGGCACTTCAAAAAATACTCTATAAATATAGCATTTACACTATGATGCGATATGCATCTTCTACTCATCTATTTAATATATAGTATTCGATAGAGATATTCATTCTGCAGCAACATGACAACGTGCCTCGACGACCAAGATCCACTCCTCACAACAATACTCATCATCATCATCGTCGTCGTCATCATCATCACCATCGTCAAGGCTGGTTTGAGCCATGGTAACGACACTACTCCATATTTTGATCAACAGAGGTAAAACCCACAAGCCACATAGCGCGCTTATAGCAGAAGAAATAACATTCATCATTATCATCATCATCATCAACGCTATGATCATTCCATGTCGCGAGGCACTCCTTTCATCTATGGCGGCTCACCAATGGCGGTACACTCTCTGCAGCAAGGATTATACGTTCCATCCTTCCGAACAATTTATGATTCTTCGTACATATATGGTAATCATCAAATCGTTAACCATATGCAGAACAACTTCACAAGGCATGATCCATTAGAGGAAGAAACATTAGTATTGAACGATTTTCATCATATGATCTCCCCGGTAGAAGAAATAATAATTATCACAGATGAAGTTGCAGAGCTATTTGATGATGAAGAAATACAATCTCTGCAGGAAGAGACAATCTCAAAGCATCTGAAGACACGAACTTACAAGCGAGAAGGGAATGAAGAAGAATGTGATGATATATGTGTTGTTTGTCTAGATGAGATTGAAAATAATGATGAATTTGCAATTCTCCGATGTGGGCATGAATACCATGCCGATTGCATAAACAAGTGGCTCGTGCAAAATAATGTTTGGCCTATCTGTAGAGCGACAACACTAATAGTAGACCAGGATTGTTACAGTAGTTGGATTTTATTTTAATTTTTTTTTTTGTATTATTTATTATTTTATCCAGTGTAAAATTATAATTTTTAGGTACAATGCTAATGTGAATATTCAATTTCGATGAAAATCTTCGATATATAAAATTTCAATTTCACCAAATTCAAACTTAGACATGATGTTATATTTATAATGTTTTGACAAGGTTCTATGGGGCTTGAGTGTGGTGGTGATAGATTTCCTACAATATTTAAGTAATCGATACAAAGATCAAGTAATGATACATCCAATGTAAAATTATAATTTTAGGTAAGCATTTGTTTGCTTACGATAAACATAGGAAGCTTGTAGTGTTCATGTTGTGAGAGAATAATTTTGCAATCTTTAAAAAGTGGCTTGAAGGGGCTGTTATGAACCTCAGAGATGCTGGATTTCTATTCTGTCTGCTCGTCTAAGCCCCTCCCAAAGGGCTGTAAGTTCAGTGAGGTTGTTGGTAGTAACTTCAAGATTTATGGTGAAACCGTCAATTCACAAACCATTTTTATCGTGAAAAATGCCTTTTGCACCTGCCTGACCCGGGTTTCCCTTAGCACAATCATTGATATTGTATTTAAATCCATGGGGGCCCTCTTCCAACAAATCGAGACTTCCTGACTTGATAGAAGAGGAGCACTCAGATGAGCTTGCCATGCCATGAATTTTGTTCGTGACTTTCCTGGCGAATATACAGTGCCAGAAGATGTTATCGATATCCTCTCTCACAGCCCCACATCTTTCACAATCTGCCTTATCCACCAAACCTCTTTTATCTAATAGCTCCCTAGAAGCAATACGTTGATGAGCAATTTGCCAAATAAAGCATCTGATGCGTTGGGGGCACTCAAGCTTCCATATTGCGTTCCATTTGATGATCGGTTTCTCTGAATAAAGGTTGTAGAGATCGTAAGCCGAGAAGATTGAAATTTTCCTTTTGGAACCAACCAAAACATTAACGGCGTCAATTTGCATGAGAAGAGAAGATGGCAGCAAGTGCTGGAATCTTGGTCGTCTGAAAGGTATCCTTTTAATAAATATATTACATGCAGTGTTTAGTCTCTTAAATAGTCTTACATGAATATCCTGTTTTTATTGTTGATCATATTGAATTTAGACGAGTTACAAGGAGCTTCTAACTATTCTTCAAGGTATTTTCAAGACACATAATTAAAGCAGGGTGATAATTTGAAGATTTATGATGCCAAAAATAAATAAAAAACACATAAAAAATCTAGAGTATTTCTCTTCATGTGTAATTTTATACTGAGTTTTAGTTAGATTTTCTTTTTAATGCTTGAGATTCAGTTATTGTAAGGTTGTTTTTACTATCTAACCGTAGTCATAAAACTCAGTCCGTAAAAAATTAGGAAATTGAGGTCCCAAAGCAACTTCAAGTAATACATTCTATAATTCTTTCCAAAAATAAAAAATAAGAATTATATTTGAACTCTTTTTAGCATCCAAGTATATATTTCCCATTTATTATTCATATTTTGAAATTACATAAACTAAATTATTTTAATTTTGCACAGTTTAAAAAATTAATAATAATATCCGTACGTAGCCCCCACTCCCCAAGAGGCTTTGTGGGCTTATGGAGGGGCAAGTAATGAAGAGAAAAAGAGGTGACCTCGAGTGCATGTTTGAGTAGTCATTTAGGTGATAGACAATAGATACTTATAGGTCTCCGTTCTAAAAAATAATTTTGGCATAATATATGTTCAAATTGTATAAAAATTAGGAAGTTCCCAAAACAACTACGAGTAATGCATACTATAATTCTTTTCAAAGGGGAAAAAAAAAGAAGAAGAAGAAGGCTACTACATATTATTTTTTAAGACAATTTTTTTTTCCTCGCGTCTGCAAAAGGTTTAGAGAGTTGAGACCCATGCCCATTGATATTGCTACTCGTCCACAGACGAGAGAGCTTTTACATTAAGCTCAGTTCGGATGGTCAAGAACTGACCATCACATATGGGAATTTGAAAGACAAGATACGAGCCTTTGGAACAAGGCCGTGCCCGTTGATCTTGATGTCCGTTATAAATATTGTTGTATGTTACATCGGTTGGTCTCCGATGTGGGAAATTTCGTTAATGCTGCAATTTAAGTGGCTGCACATTGTTGTGTTGAGTATATTGCTATATATATATATATATATATTATCAGTGTGCTTCTAACAACACTCATATATACTTCAAGCCATCAACCGAGTCAACACAAAACAGCCCACAAAACATGGAGAAGGGCCAACAGTGTGACTAATGGCGACAAGATGCCTTCCTTGAGGATCGTCTTATCATAACAACGATACCCACTACAACTGTGTCTATCTCATAATATAGCGTGACATGTCTAGAGATCCATGGTGGTTACAGGCAATATGACAACTAGCCGACCATATTAGGCGGCAGTAAAGAAAGAAATTTAAATAAACAAAACTGAAAAATAAAAGAGAATATACCTAAAGAAAATAGTTTCTTCTGATTGATTGCAAAAATATACAAGTGTTTACAAAATATGTGTGCAATTTCTTGTCTCATTTCCATAGTGACACAATTATCAAACCAGCCTTTTAATTGACCAGAGAATCCAGATAGGATAATATCACATATTACTGGTTCCTGATTACCAGCTTGTTTACAAATTTGAACATACATAAGCATACGTTCAACAACTTTCTTAATTTGTCTATCAGACATTCCATCTATGTTCCATTCATAAATGGTCCTATGATCAAAACTAGCATTTTTACTAAAATTAGTAGTATCTTCCTCATATAAAATATCTTGAGGAGTGGAACAAGGATAATAGAATCTATTATTCTTAGGTTTACTAGCAAATTTACTAGAATAGAAAATGGTGTTGAAGTGTCTAATTATGCTGTTTACACAATGTGTGCCACGATACTCGAACATTTTTATAGTCAATTTTCTACAAGTTATGATAGAACTAGGACTTTATTATGTAATTTACGTTGTTTTACTTTTACATCTTTTAGATGGTATAAAGATGTATTTCTCACAAGAGTCTTCGAACTTCCCAAAGCTAATGATAATCAATGGAAAGCACAATTTGTTGATGGCTTACCTGCATCATTTGCGGGAAAAAAAATTAGAAAAGTGTTAATTAAGGACACAAACAATAATATTATTTATAAATATGTATACCTATGGTGAATTGATTGGTGTATGTGTCAAAGAATGATTAGATCTTTGTAATCAAATCAAATTGAATTATCAAATCAAGAAACAGGGTTTGACTGATAGACAAACATTAGGTCAATTCTGTGAACAATTTGCGATGGAACTTCCATCTACTAGTAGACTTACTAAGTCTAGAAGCCCTAAAAAGCCTAAGAAATATTACACATCTCCTAAATATAAGCGGAAAGCTAGGAAAATGAGAGAAATAAATCAGAGAAAGGGATATATCCCTAAACCTAAGCCTATTCCCACGTGTTATAGATGTGGTAAAAAAGGTCATTATGCTAATAAGTGTCGGCAATTCCAGAAAAAGATAAATGCTTTGGATCTTGATGATCACACTAAAGAACAATTGGCAAAATTATTCGTTGACATTGATAATTTGTCCAGTTCTAGCTCATATAGCTCAGATATGGAAGAATCTTCTTCTGATGAAGTTAATAATGTTTCTTCTAAGGAAGACTCTCCTCCATGTGCATGTAAAGCCAATAATATAGATGAAGAATATTATAAAATTTTATCTCAATTTGATGATTTAAAAGTCAATATGATTACTGCTGATAAGTGGTTAGATGTTCTTAAATTATTAGAAATCAAAGATGATTCTTTAAAATCAAAAATTTTAGAATATTATTCTAGAGATAATTCTGTTGAAAAACCTGTTGAAAGGATTTTAACTTCAAAACAGGGATATAATATTAAAGATGTTATTAGCCAATTATGTGATAAAAAAAGGGAAAAATACTCCTATCACTCATCATGAATTAAAACAGGAAGTTAATAAACTTCAAAGTCAGATCAATGATCTTCGACAGGAAAATCAATTAATTAAAGAACAAACTGATATGTTTGTACATCAAGAACCTAGCTCTTCTAATATTTTACAGATGCTATGGTAGATTTAAATCTTCTTAATATCCTGAAGGTAATTACAATGCAAAAATAGTTGGTTAGAATTAATTTGCTTATTCAACCAAATCACATGATTAAAAACATGATTGCTTTAATTGATTCCAGTGCTAATCTTAATTGCATCCAGGAAGGATTGATTCCAACTCAATATTTTGAGAAAACCGCTCATTCCATTTCTTCTGCATCAGGAGAAAAATTAAGGGTTAAATATAAATTACCCCAAACATTTGTTTGTCATGAAAAAGTTTTCATATCTACTAGTTTTCTTTTAATTGAGAACATGACATGTCCTATAATTTTAGGCACTCCTTTTATAAATGAAATTATGCCTATATTAGGTATAAATAATCATGGTATAACAGGAACTTATAATAAAGAACCTGTTAAATTTTGTTTTATTACTGAACTTAGAGAGAAAATCTTAGGTTAGATAGCTAATCTGATGAAAGCTAAGGAATCGCATTTAAATTTCTTAAAACATGAAATGAATATTAATAATATTGATGGTATGTTAAAAAAATCCTAAATTACATGATAAGATTAAACATCTCAATCATGAATTTTCTTTACAGATTTGTAATGATCACCCTAATGCTTTTTGGGATAGAAAGAAGCATATTGTTTCTTTACCTTATGATACTGATTTTAATGAAAAAACAATTCATACCAAGGCTAGACCTTGTCAGATGAATCAGGAATATCTTGATTTATGCAAAAAAGAGATAGCTAGTCTTATAGATAAGCGTCTGATCCGAAAATCATATTCTCCATGGAGTTGTACTGTTTTTTATGTTAATAAGCATGCAAAACAAGAACGTGGTGTTCCAAGACTTGTTATTAATTATAAACCATTTAAAAAAGTACTAAAATGGATTAGGTATCCTATTCCCAATAAGAAAGATCTTTGGGATCGGTTGCATAATGCATTAATATTTTCAAAATTTGATCTTAAATCTGGCTATTGGCAGATACAGATTGATGAAAAAGACAGATACAAAACTGCTTTTGCTGTCCCTATCGGACATTATGAATGGAATGTTATGTCATTTGGATTAAAGAATACTCCTTTTGAATTTCAAAATATTATGAATGATATTTTCATCCCTTATAGTGATTTTATAATTGTATATATTGATGATATCTTAGTTTTTTCTAAATATATTCAACAACATTTCAAGCATCTTGAAATATTCAAGAAAATTGTTATACAAAATGGTCTTGTAATTTCAAAACCAAAGATGATTTTATTCCAGACTAAAGTTCGATTTCTTGGTCATAATATTGAAAAAGGAAAAATTATTCCTATTAACAGGAGTATTGAATTTGCTTCTAAATTTTCTGATCAAATAACTGATAAGACTCAGTTACAAAGATTTCTTGGCAGTTTAAATTATATTTTACCATATTACAAGAACCTTGCTAATGATACTGCTATCTTATATGATAGGCTAAAAAAGAAACCAGGACCATGGACAGATGTCCATACTGAAAAAATAAAGTTAATAAAACATAAGGTTAAAAATTTTGCCTTGTTTAACGCTGGCCAATCCTACTTGGGATAAAATTGTTGAAACTGATGCCTCCGACATTGGTTTTGGAGGAATTTTAAAACAAATTCATCCTCAAACAAAACAAGCATATCTTGTTAGATTTCATTCAGGGAAATGGAATAATAGTCAACAAAAATATGCTACTATTACAAAAGAAATTCTTTCAATTGTTAAATTTGTTAAATTTCAAGATGACTTATATTGTCAAAAGTTTTTGATAAAAACAGATTGTCAAGCAGCAAAATATATGTTTGATAAAGACTTTAAACACGATGTTTCCAAGCAAATGTTTGCTATATGGCAAGCTAATCTTGCACCTTTTCATTTTGAAATTAATTATATTAAAGGGAATAATAATTCTCTTCCTGATTTTTTAACACGTAAATTTTTTGCAGGATGATCTCCTCTAGGGGAGGTTACTCTAACCCTAATAGGGGAAGAGGCAGAGCACGTACCCTTGATCCTAATAGGGTCATTGCAGGCAAAAAATTAGTCAACTTAAGAGGGATCACGATTGATCCATCACATCCTGATTTTGATAAAATCAATAAGGTTATTGAAGCTAGCGGTAATACTGCTACCCAATCATCATATGCTCATGCAGTTGAACATGAGGAATCTGAAGACTCTTTTGAAATATCTCATCATGAAGAAGTTATTTTACTTCTTGATAATGCTGATAAGCAGTGGATTAATGATCATTGGTACCTTATGGAACGATATTTAAACATTTATATGTTTCCTATACTTTATTACAAGTCCAGGGTCTATTTTGAATCAATATTGCAAGTCACAAATTCATGTGACATTGAATATTTCAAGAAAAACAATTCTCTTCCGATTTATACTTATAGTAAAATTTATATCAAGAAAATTCTTTCTCCAAATGAACGGGGCATCAACACATTAAATGAACGGCAATTTATTCTTGATAAAATTACTTATCATTTTAATTATTGAGATTATGTTGAAGCATTTTCTAAAGTTTTCTTATATGAAAACCCCCAGCATAAACATTCTTGGTTTATAAAATTCAATCCTAAAATTTTCAAAACCACAGGTATCCTGCCTGGATTCACCAATGGTGGAAAAGTTTTGGACCTCTAGTCAAAATTCTCCTTAATCCCTATAAAGGACTTTTTACTGAATGGTTTGCAATTTGTCCACATATAGGAAATGATCCTGATCTTTATATTGAAGGATTAAGCTCTTTATTTTTCTTTACGGAATTTGGTATCCCATGGATATAGAAATGGATCCTTGTTGCGGAGATAAACAAAGAGAAAATGTTTTGTTTAAAAAGAAAATTTCTTTCAAAATTTTGACCAAAACTCTTGAAAAATGATCTAGAGACAAAGAAACCTTATGGTCAATCCACTGTCAATGAGATTACCTAAACGATAGCACTCTATCAGGAACAAATTGAAGAAACGAAAAAGAAGACTCAAGAAAATGAATCTTCTTTCTCTCATATTTTACGAAAAATCCAAATGAGGAAAAAGATTAGTTCCCATGAAGATGTTATGGCCTCATATCTGGATGAAGCCAATGAAGATTTTCTTAGACATTTTAAAAGTGTAGTTGATATTGACTCTACATCAGAAGACACATTGATGAGGTCTACCAATGCTTATGGATGTTTGCCAGGAGAATCACAGGATCCTAATGAGGATATCCCATCCACTCAAGATGTGCTGGCAGAAGATCTGTTTGATAGCTTGAAAGATGATTTAATTAAAAAAGGAAAAGCAAAAGCTGTTTGAAGACGTTTGATGATGCCTCTGGACACATGTGCAAAAGCCGAACTTTGCGGAAAAGCATATTTGCTTTTGGGAAAAAGCTATCTACCGACAGTCAGTGGAATCTCACTGTTGCTTCTTTTTAGGATAATATCCTGCTCACTTTTATAAAGTTTTTGTCTTATATGACACGTGATGTATAGGGACCCCGGATAAGTTTTCAAATCCAGATTGGGTTGTTTTTAATTTTGTTGAGTTCCGCCCAGTTGTATACATTCAAGGCTTTAGGACTTCATTAGGCAAGAGCTCTAGAGAGCAGCCTACGACTTTTCTTTTAGCTTTCATATTTTGTAAACACTTGTATATTTTTGCAATCAATCAGAAGAAACTATTTTCTTCAGGTATATTCTTTTTTATTTTTCAATTTTATTTATTTAAATTTCTTTCTTTACTGCCACCTAATTTGGCCGGCTAGTTGCCACACTATCTGTAACCACCATGGATCTCTAGACATGACACTCTATATTATGAGATAGACACAGTTGTGGTTGGTATCGTTGTTATGGTAAAATTAGTTTTGCATACTAGTATATTTTTAGTTTCTAACTACGTAGAAACAACCAATCAAGCAAATACTTGTGACTTGCAGATGCCATATAATTACTCATACGTATTTACATAATTAAGTCATGCAAAGCATAAATTGTATAAAATTCACTTAGCCTACAACTCTCGATCAGCGCCAAGTTTTATCACATATAACAGTATATGTCAGATTCCTAATGTGGTTGATGTAGACATAGGAAATAGGTAATTAAGTAGAGCACTTAAACATGTCTTGCAAGTCATCATGAAATACAACTATAAAGTGAGCAAGATCATGATTGGCAATCTATAGTACATAAAGATACATATACATGCAAGTAGTGAAAACAAGAAACACGAAAAGTATCACTTGGCATAATTTTCTCATTGATCTATGAGAAAATTATAATAATTAAGGAGATATACCACATGCGTAAGACTAATTTGCTTAAGCATAAATATTAGTTATACTAAACAAGATAGCCTAGAGATGGCTTTAATACCAATTGTAAGCATATTATAATAAAATCTAAATATGCTGAAAATAAAATTGCATACCTCCAGTCATCGTTGCTCAAATAAAGCTCCTTAAGAATCACACAACAATCTCACTTCTCTCAGAATATGAGCGTTCTTCTCTCAAAATATAAATGTCTTCTAACCTATGTCAAAAACTCCTAATGCCATATGATGGAAATCACAGGCCTATTTATAAACTAGGTTAAGGACCCCAAAATAAATAACTAAATTCCAGACTTATCTATAACTTTCATCAAGGAATAATTATCTCAGTAAAATATTGATATTTATCCATGATTAATAGTTATTGCGAAGTTGATTTTATCACCAAAAGATAATTATCTTAAATAAATATCTATAATTATGTTTAATTATCACAAAACTTAATTAATATCTGCCGTGACAAGTGGGCTACATTTAGTCTCCTAATCAAGGAGACGTGCTTACATATTACACATGTTTTCAGAATGAACGTAACTAGCAACTAACTTTCTTGATTACCAAAAGTCAAAAAAAAACCTTGAACTATCTTGTGCATCATGGATTCCTATTAGAAGACAACTATGCAACTTGTAAAACACCACAGTCCACAATTCTAGTTTATAGACAAAACACAAGCCAACCTGCTTGCAACTATCTTTGATCTTCTTGGGGAACTACCTCTGCTTCACCTGAAATTGTTAAATAATGGGGTGAGCTATCAAGAGCTCAGTGAGGGGGCACGGGGAGGATTTGGAAACCCTTTAATAATGCATTATTTCATGAAACATGCAATAAAATAGAGGATGAGCATGTGATAAGAAAGAAATCATATTAACAATAATAGGTGGCATATAAGTTCCAAACAACAATTGAACAAGCAACACTTAAACACATACCATAATTAAATAGCCACATAAGAAAAGGATACGATTTCAATCCACCTTATCATTCCCACTTCCTTTGCTCTTTCAACATGTATGTCTCGTTCTATAATACTCTGGCACTGTCGGAAGATTCCATAATTCTCATTAAAGTTCAAGTTAGACTCTTCATGCCACAAAATTTTTGCATTTATGTATTTGTAGACTAGCCTATAACTTCAATAGCATCATTTGCATATGCAAATATAGGACCCTTTTGGGTAGAAGATGATCAACCTAGACTTCATATAACTTCAATCCAACAAATATTTGCCTTAGAACGACAAGCATTATAGAAGGACAATAAAAGGGCTACTACATAATATTTTTTAAGACAAATTTTTTTTCCTAAACTTACCTAAGTTTCTAATTACTTTAAATATAACTAACTCAATTCGATTCCAACAAGAAAAAAAAGAAAAAGAGGAAAAGAGTAGCCAACTGAATTAAGATCTCTTAATTATTTATTTCAATTTTTCCATCAAGGAAAATTTTCATTAATAAAACGGCCAAAAAAAGGGCTACTACATAATATTTTTTTAAGACAATCCCATACCCATCGATGTTGCTACTCGTCCGAGTCTAGACGAGAGAGCTTTTAGATTAAGCTCAGTTTAGATAGTCATGATCCAACCATCAATTATGAAAATTAAAAGTTAACACAATGTACGAGCCTTTACAACAAGGCTATGTTCGTTCGATGTCCGTTATAAATATAGTATGTTATATCAGTTGGTCTCCGATGTGGGAAATTTCGTTAAGCGCACACTTCATATTATGGGCAAGCAACTTAATCCTAATGCTGCAATTTCAGTGGCTGCGCATTGCTGTGAGCTGAGTATATTGCTATATATATATTATCAGTGCTTGTAACAGCACTAATACTTTAAGCCATCAATTGTGTCTCCCATGTCCAAACTCTTATTGGTCTCTGACTCTCTAGTAATATATATGTTAGCTTGAAGATGCAATTGATCAACATGAATCATGAATTATATGTGATGTTTTATTTTTTGTTTTTATTTAGTGGAGGCGTAAAGCTGACATAACCAGCGGGATTCTAGTTTACAAAACATACACAACGAGTAACATGTTAGGTAGTTCATGCTATTGACGCTTTCCAAACTAAAATAATGCTTTTCATATCAAAATTAAATATGCTTTAAGTAATTTACTGGGATGACTGATTTGGAAAGTTGAAGTACTGATATGTTAAATAAAACGTCTAAGTCATCAACCAAGTTTTACTTAAAATGTGTTTGTGTATTTTTTCGTTCTTATGAAAGGAAAGAGAATAAAAAATGAAGTTGAAACAATTTGTTATAGCTTGTGTCAGGAGTCTTACATGATGAACTAAAGAGTAAAGAGAATGATTTCTTCGACATAGAAAGATTAGGAGAATAATGAACTATTAATAAACATGTGTAGGCTCAAGACCTAATAACTTAAACTTTTAGGTCAATATTTGAGTTTTACACATATGTGTTAAGACCTACAGTAAAACATTTTTAAATTAATACTCGATAAATTAACAATATCTTTTAATTAATAAAAATGTCTGGTCCCGACTTGGGATCAGTGTACAAAGTTGATAAATTCGATAAAATTATAAGATAATACATTTAAAAAAATTTCTTTGTATTTTATTGACCCAAATATTTCATAAATTAATAATTAGTTAAAAAGTACATAATAAATTGACTATGAGGTTTTCTTAAAATATGAAACAATAGTAGCTTGTCTTTTATTAAACTTTAAATCTAGTTGAATATCATATTTTATTATTTAAAGAGAAAAAATTGAAATAATCCTACAAGGATTATAATATAAGATAAGAGAAATTAGTTCTCATCCTAATCCTACAAGCACTTGGATATGAGATTAGATAAATTTTGTTCTAATCCTACTAAATTAAATTGTATCTTCTATTCTCATTACTTATCTTTTCAAATTGGTCCAAAAAAATAAAAGTCACTTTTCAAAAAAAGACATCATAATCATAATATGTTTACTATCAAGCCAAAAAAATTAAAAATATCTCTATTAATTAATAGTTATTAATTTATTGATAAATTAATATCTCGATAAATTAATAGAATTTGGTGGTCCTAACGCTATTAATTTAAAGAGGTTCTACTGTATTTATTTTCGGGTTCTTTGAACTCGCCACAGGCCCACAACATCTTTGAATAAATCAATTGAATTTTATTTTTTATTTTTTATTTTACCTCAACAGAATACATCGAAACGCAGACACACACACACACACACACACACATATATACTTTAAAATTTTGTATAAGATCTATAGATTAATAGAGTATGCAATATATCCATCAAACACATCAAGCTAATAAAGATGCTGAACTAGTAAAATTCATATTACTTTAAGAAAACTTCATATCCGATAAGATTGAATCTTCTAAATCTGTTTGTATAATATATATGGCATGAAACAGATACTAAAAGACGTAAAAAGAAAACAAATGATCGTTTTGATATATTTTTTTTAGAGAGTTGGGAGAATCATATGAAATATTATGGACATAATCATGCAATTAACTTCAACAATATTTAAAAGAGTTGATTTTACCAACAACAAAATCGGTTTCAATAAAATAAATTTCAAATTCTCTACATGTAGGGAAGCTATTAGAGACTTTGGTCTCCAACAGCTTCTTTACAACTATCTATACATTCAAATCTCACTATCTCCACATGTAGAGATGTAATAACAATTCCCTAAACTTATCTCTACATCTCCACATGTGGAGTAAACAAAAATAGGGAGTTTTAAAAATAGTGCAGCTATTAGAGTGAAACTGAAATAGAAATTCCTTGAAATAAGGGATTTACTAAATGTAGGGAAGCTGTTGGAATTGACCTAAGCTATGCAAAAATCATTACAAGAATCAACGTTGCTTTCTAAATCGCCAAATAATCCTCGTTTGTCTGGCCAAGGAATCATATGTCTTTTTAAAGAAGAAAAGAGATGCAGTCTGCAGCTCCAATGGCTAGAACTTTATTATCGAGGGAATAGTGGTTGTTGCTAAAAACTCATGTTTGCACTCTGGTGATTTCCATTAACACGAAAGTAATGCCAGATGTCAACTCTATATAAGTATATATTACTCATATTAGCATGTATTACATGGTCATCAAGCTTCTAGTGCAACCTCCATGTCTCATGGTTATACTCGTTCAAGCAAGTTACGTAGAATATTAAAATAGAGAGAATGTCATTTTCTCCTATGAGTTTTTACCTAATTCCCAAATTCCTCAAGGAGGTTTTAATTTTGCCCAGATTCTCCCATGACATCAAATTCTTTCATACAAAGCTTTAAGATTAAATAATATTTTGGACTTTTATTCTTTTTTATTGAGCTATTTAATTCTATTTTATTGCCTTTAATTTCTTTTATGACTTTAAAAAGTTGTCTTGTTGCAAAAAAGTTATGTGCTAGGTTAGAAAAAATAGACCGGATTCAATTTGAGATGTATGTATATGTATAGAATTTTTTTTTAAATGAATCTAATTTTTTTCCTGATCTCCCGCGTAACATGATTTACTATAATGTTAGTTCAATGCAAATAAATTAGAATGAACCAAGCCAATGATTGTTTAGAATGGCTATTCCTCGCAAATGCTCCTTGAGATGCAAAGGAACCATGGCAATTGAGTTAGAAAAAAAATATCGGATCTAATTTTAGATGTATAAATATGTATAAAAAAATATAGATTTTAAAGTAAATATTATTTTTCTTTAATCTCGCATATAACACAAATATTGTATAATAAGCCATTTTAATCTTCTTTTTTAAAAAAAATAATAAATTTTTTTATGATTTTTTATTTGAATGTTGACCTTTAAAATTTCTATTGAATACTTTTTATCAAATTATTTTGCTCACTACAAAAAATGCGGACATGCGTGACACTTTTTTCGCGGCGGTTCAGGGAACCGCCGCAAATTGTCCATTACAATGCATTTTTCGCGGCAATTCCTTGAACCGCCGCTAAAAGTACTTCAATTTTACCATCCCGTGTTTAATTTTTCTCTTTTCAGTATAACAACACTTTTAGCGACGGTTATGGGGAACCGCCGCTAAAAGTAATTCAATTTTAATAGTCCCATGTTTAATTTTTCTTTCTTTAGCGAAAAAACCCTTAGCTTCCTCCTTACAATTTTTTTATTCTTCAGAAAAAACAAACCCTTCCCCCAACCCCGCATAGCAGCGCCACTATCCCTCTCCACCCCTGCACCACAACGGCGCTCCACCGCGTCCCCCTATACCCCCATCCCTCTCCAACATCTCACCCCATTTCTACCCCGTAATCACCTAGATCCACGCACATATTCCTCCAAAGAGGTACATTTTTATGTTTTTTTTATATATACATGATATAATATATGTACATGTTTGCATATATATATATATATTGCAAGAATTTTTTTTTAAAAATGAAATGAAACATATATATGTGTGTGTGTGTGTGTGTGTATGTATATGTATGTATGTATGTATTTAATTTCTTTTCTTAATTCTTTTTTTTTCTTTTTCAGGTACCCCAAATGGGGAATCCCGTTCAATTAGCTAGGGTTTCCAATTTGAAGGTTTCGAATTTCGGTAATTGAAACCCCAAATTCGAACTCGTATATGTATATATGTATATGTTTAATTTGTTTTCTTAATTTAGTTATCAGCGAAACTGTTCCATATTGGATGATTTCTAGGCGAAAGGAATGAAAGACGCTAAAAATGGTGTCCGCCTTGGCATCGGAATTCTCCTCCGTGCTTTGGAGCTTGGTCGCCTTGATCTCAAGGTTTTTTATAATAGTTTGTGTATTACATATATATATTTTGGCAATTATATACATATATTTTGAGATTTAAAGGATAATAAATATAGAAAATAAGACTGAAATGCTTGTTTAGGGTAACGAAAAGTTGAATTATTGATGAAAATGGCATTTGATTTTTAATTAATTAATTAATTTCGTGTGGTATTCTAGATCTAATTAAAGTGGAAATTGTAATGTTAAATTATTCTCAGTGTATGAAGCATTGAAATTATAAGATTAGATTCAGTTATTAGACTAAAACAGAGTTAGTAGAAGAAGAAAAAGATGATTTTGCCTTCAGCTAGGGCAGTCCCGGGCCGCATTTGGTATTGAGGTAGTTAAGGGAGGGGGTGGCATAAGTTGTAGTTTTGTGTGAAGAAGAAACAAAAAGTGGTTCAGTTTGTTGGACTTTAGGAAGTTTGTTTGCTGTCCACAGAGGGCATTTGGAAAAGAATTGATTTGGCTCGTACTTCCTCCGAGTTTGCTGGATGTATTATATTTTTGATAGGGTAGCAACAAGTGTTCAAATTATATGCGAATGGGTATATGTGATGTGTATTCTCCAAGACTGTGTTTTTCTTTTCATGTGTAGTTTTGACAACATGACTAATACTTTTATACTCGTAAACTTCATCTACACATAATTTGATGTATATAGTAACTAAGATGTTTCTCATGCAAAAAGGGAAGTTTTTCTCTTATATAAAAGATAAACAAGAGAAGGTAATATATGAGTGGCTAAATCTTGACTTATGCACACCTTTGTTTGATCAAGTTCTATATCTTATATATCTTATGTTCTAAGCTACAGCACAGACTGGTCCAGTTTTTGCTTGACTTGTAGTTAGTTTAATGCTCGTGTTCTATGTTACTATGTGAGATTTAAATGCTACAAGACTTGGTTACAAGTGACGAGAAGTGCAAGTGTCAAGTGCCAAATTTGTCAGCTGACTAAGAAACCAGATCCATGAAAACGAAAATAAATACACAATCAACAATTAACTGTGCTCCTATTTGATAGGTGTTTTAGGAATCGTAATCAATATATGGCCTAATACATAATGACTTACTGGATCTACATCACTTCATTCATGAACTGTATCAAAGAATTTATAAATTTGTATTTGTTAACATATAGACTTATAGCCGAGCAACTAAGTTGGTACTGAAGAACTCATTGATTTTTGCCTATAGACTAATAACTTGTGATGTACTTTTATTGTTCTATAGATGAAGAACATTTTGGCTCTTGGAGTTGTTGATTGCCATGGCACCTGACGCACTTGGGTTGGATTTTGATTTGCCTGAATGGAAAGGCTCATGCTTAATGCCCCCAGGTAGAAGCTTACTCATTTGGAAGGGTTTAATGCATAATAGCCCAGTAGAAGCTTATTCATTTCAATTCAAATAAACATTTTGTGTATAGATTATGCCTAAATATTTGATTTACATTATGCAGGTCTCAGTTGCTTGCTTGTGCCCTGCAGAGATAACATTTGACTAAAGGAATTGCATATGTTATGTGCTGATTTTGTTGGCCTTGGCGCCTGCTTACTTAATTGTACCTCTAGTTAGTTGATGAAAAACACTTGTAGTTTTTGGAAACACTTTTGAAGAAGATTTGCCTATCTTTTGAGAGCAATACGTTTATGAAAACACTATTATTTCACATTGATAATTTATAAATTATTGTTATATTTTGTATCTTACATGTCACTACTTATTAGTCGTTACTCAATTTTAAGGTAATAGAGCTAGTTATTTGAAAAAGAAAAAAAAAACACTCATAAATTGGAACTAAAGGAGGAAGACTGCTTAAAAGAAGCAATTGCAATTAGCAGCGATTATTATTATTATTTTTTTCCAAATCTTAGTATTAGCGGCGGTTCTTGAAACCGCTGCGAAAAGTATTTCAGCATTTTTGTAGGAATCGTCGCTTAAAGAATTTTTCGCTATGGTTAATTTAACTGCCGCGTAAAGTACCTTTTCGCTGCGGTTCAATAAACCACTGCGAAAGGCATTCGCGACGCACGGATTTGCGGCGGTTTCGTGAACCGCCGCCTATGATTTAGCGGTGGTTTAAAACCGCCGCGAATAAAGAAATAAACCGCCGCAAATTACTATTTTTTTTGTAGTGGCTTATTATTTTTTTCTTTTGTTTTGAAATATAAAAAGATAAAAATGCCTTTAGCATAAGGCTTTGTTTGACAAAGTTGGATATCAAGAGGGAATATGTGTAAAACTAAAACCTCATGTGGGAGTTTGGAATTTAGGCTAAAACTTATGGGGAAAATGGAATTCTCTCTATTAAAATATAGTATATATCCGTGATAAGAAATTAAGGAAAGTACTTTTGAAAAATGCATCACACTTTGATTTTAGTCCCGATTAATTAAATATTGTGGGGTAACTTATCACACACATGTCCAACTTCAATCTGGTAAAATAGAAATTTGATATGTGAAAGATTTCTATACGGATTTGAATAATCATTAAAAACAAAAGAATTCATAATATATTACATCTTGTCTGATGGAATCACTGTACCTCAAAAACGAAAATCGAACTTGTTTAACAATCATGATCCACATTATTGATCATAAAACAAGGAATAATACAAAAAATAAAATCCAACTGCCCTAACAATCTACTCTACTATTAACGCTGTCGCTCTACAGATAGGGCAAACATTATTTTGCAGGAGCCACTTCTTTATGCAATCAACATGGTATTCATGCCCACATTGGAGAGTTGTTAATTTATCATTATCTTCGAACTCACCTTCATTCACTTCTCGCTTATAAGTTCTTGTCTTCAGATGCTGTGAGATTGTCTCTGCCATAGATTGTATTTCTTCATCATCTACTAGCTCTCCAACTTCATCTACGATAATTGTTTCTTCTGCGGGCCACCTCTTATGATAAAAATCGTGCAATACTAATATTTCTTCCTCAGATGGATGCCGAGTGAAGTTGTTCTGCATATGGTTACTGATTTGATAACCATATATGTACGGATCATAATGTGTTGGGATGGATGGCACGTATAATCCTTGCTGCAGAGAGTACAAGTGATGGCCGTGGACCGCCATTGGTGAACCATAGACGAAAGGAATGCCTGAAGGCATGGAATGATAATAGCCTTGATGATGATGATGATGAATGTTATTTCTTCTGCTATAAGCACGTTCCGTGGTTGGTGGGTTTTGCCTCTGTTGATCAAAATCTGGAGCAGTGTTGTTACCATGGCTCAAACCACCGTCATGATCACGGCCCTGAGGATGATGATGATGATGATGAGTGTGGTTGTGAGTCAATCTTGGTCCTCGAGGCATGTTTTCATTGGACCAAGAAGTTTGATTTCGTCGAATGTTGTTGTTGTTGTGAGGAGGAGTCAATCTTGGTCCTCGAGGTACGATGTTGTTGGAGCAAGACGAAGTTGGATCTCGTCGAATGTTGCGAGAAGTCATCAATCTTGGTCCTCGAGGCTCATTGTCATTTAACCAACAAGTATGACGACGTTGTTGGCTTGGTGATGCACTAGTCGTCGTCATGTTGCTGCAGAATGAATATCTCTATTGAATATTGGTAAAATAGAGTAGAAGAAAGTATATAATATAATATTGTGCAAATGCTATATTTATAGAGCTTTTTTAACCGCCATTGGTCATCAAGTTGTTGTAGGATTAGATTTTGGGAAGGTTTAATGCAACAAGCATTTCCTAAAATTGGACAAACTACTTAACTGCTTATAAGTGCTTTTCCTTTAGGGTTTAGGATATTTCCTACTTCTTTGTCGTTCTTGAATGTTCGTACTTTAAAAAAAAAAACAAAAATTTAATCAGACTTCAATTAGGTCATAGGTGTACGAGGTAGTTTATGAGTCGAGGAAACATGAGCATCAACAATAGAATTTGAACTTTTTTAAGCACAAGCTAGGTTTGACCTGGGAATTACCTATTAAATATACTTTTTCTTTATTTCGTTTTAATTAGTTGATAACTGATATCATGCCACAATAATCCATCCAAGGAAGATTTAAGCAACGTAATTGGGGACATATTCATAATTTTTTGTTCAATAAAAGTTAAAAATACTATTGAATACTCATCAACGAATAACTTTTTTCAATAGGGGCTAAATTTATTTTTTAACCTAAAAATACTTTAAAAATACACATATTTTAAAACAAAATAGTTCCAACTCACTTATTCATAACTCTGTTATTTTAGAGTTAGTGGGATCTGTAACCCCCACTAGCCTCCAAGTAGATCCGTCTATGAATGGAACCTCTGCACGTCTAAAATGTTCGAAAGTTAATACATAATCCATACTAAATAAAGTCCGAACACCAAAATAATTCAAGCAACTAAAACCATAACCATATGAGAGTCCATTATATTCCTAAGTAAACATAATTTAATAAAAATGAGACAAATTCCAATAAGCAGTAGGGTCTCCAAAAATAGCATGAGATTGTACAATTTCATATATACAATTCCAATCTAGTACGCAATACATCATATAAAAAATATATGTCAAGTGAGTGCTGAAAATCCATAAGGTTGTGAAAACATGAAAAAATGGAATATGCCACATGAACAATAATAAATGCGAAAATTCTTTATTAGTCAATAGTCACGATAGAGTGCCAAAATATTTTGAAGCTTTTGTATTGAATGGTTCATGTCTATAGAGAGAGTGACCACTATGTGAATTGGTTGGCTAACTTTAATTTTTCTCAACCTCTTGGGATTGTCACCTTTGAACAACCTCTAGAATAACTCTGTCTTCTACTGAGAAATATGGCCAGGGTAAAATATTCTCATGATGGATTTCAATATAATTGGCTAAGTTTTGTTTAGAAGAAAAAGAAAAATCGAAATAAATCGTGACAATAACGAATACCTAAAATCTGAAAGAACATATAATAACCGTGACCCCTCGACCTTTGGAACCTAGCCACGAATTGTTTGTGTGCTTCAGAAAGCGTGCAACTCTGACCTCCAGCCTTATTTTAATGCAAAAGAATGATTTTTTTAAAACTACGATAAGAAATCGTTTATTAGTGTAAATACATGTTTGGATGTTGAAATCATTATCAATAAATAATAAAATAATTCATGCTCATGCAAAATCAATATATACGCTAAGTTTACAAATTTCTTTGGGTTCAAAATACCATCATGTTCTAGTTATTTAAGTTCAATTTCTAGGACTTGGCTTGTGTACAATTCTATTCTGGGTGAAGTGCATCAGACCCCCTTGTACTTTAGCGAAAGTGCACAACACCCCCCTATAGTTTAAAAACCCCCTCAGTTAGTCCTTGTAGTTTTTCAAAAGTACACAACACCCCCCTACCGTTAAAAAATCCGTTAAATTTAACGGAGAGTGTATTTCACATGCGTTAAGTGATATTTTTTTTTGATTTTTAACGAATTTATTTATAAATAATTATATGAATTGACCAAATTACCATTTTTTTGGCCTAAACAAAAGAGGAAATGGCAAAAGAGAGAAATGAAAAAAATGAGGGTATTTACGTCTTTTTTACAAAATCCGTTAGATATGACGGATTTTATAACTGTAAGGGGGTGTTGTGCACTTTTAAAAAACATAGGGACTAGTTCAGGGAGTTTTTAAACTATAGGGGGGTGTTGTGCACTTTCGCTAAAGTATAAGGGGGTCTGGTGCACTTCACCCTTCTATTCTCTACAATTTTATACAATACTATTCTCGATTAATGCAATGTGTCACTAGGTCTTATCTACGAACCACATTAATCTTGTCAAACTAACTTTCTAACCATGGTTAGAAAGTACTAAATATCAAACCTAAACTATCATATTTAATTAGCAAATAAATATGGAAGCATATGATTCTAAAAAAATAAAAAGAAAAAAGAAAACAATCCTTTTTCTGCTCCAAGAACAACAATTCCAGAAAAACAAAAAAACAAAAAGGTAAGAACAAGTTGGAAGCTCAAATCAATCAAATATCATATGGCTTCTTTTTTTTTCTTTTTTTTTTAAAAAGAAATTGTATGATCACTTGGAGAAAAAAATCTAATGGCTTTTTTTTTTTTCTTGTCCAACTTCAATTGTTTTAAAGCTACTAATTACTCTACAACATCAACACAAGTTAACTCAAACAAATATCATGTGACTTCTTTTTTAAAAGAAAAAAAGAAATCGAATGACTTGGAGGAAAAATCTAATGGCTTCAATTTTTTTCTTGTCCAACTTCTATATTGTTTTTTAAAATATACTTCAAGCACTGACACAAAAATATATTTCTTGGAGCAAAAAAAGAAAAAAGAAAATATATAGGTTGAATTCGGAATCATTGTCCTTGGAGTAGAAAAAGAGTTGTTTTCTTCTTCTTCTTCTTTTTTTTAGAATCATATGTTTCCATATTTGTTTGCTTATTGAATATGGTAGTTTTTTTTTTGGGGTCAAAATATGGTAATTCAGATTTGGTATTTAATGCTTTCTAACCGTAGTTGGAAAGTTAATTTAGCAAGATTAATGTGGTTCGTATATAAGATTTAGTAACACATGATATTAATCAAGAAGAGTATTGTATAAAATTATAGAGAATGAAATTATAGAGGAGCTAAGTCCTAATTTCTATAATAATTATTTAATTGGTTTCTTGTTAATGCAATCTGATTCTTGAAATCTACATTATGTCATTGGTTACTTGTTATCTGGTTCTAAAAATTTATACTTAATAGATTTATCTACATTATTTCATTGGTTACATGTTAATGGAATCTAGTTCTAGAAATCTATACTTATTAGATGTGAAAAAGATTTTTTTTTTTTTTTTTTTTTTGGTATTAGATTTTGAAAAAATTGTAATTGTAGCAATAATCAATAATGAAATGAAAGGATAAATCTTATATGACAATCTGATTTCAATAGAATAAAAGAAGGGTATTTAAGTAAAATAGAATTATCAATTCTAATTTCACATGTGTTCCAAACATAATTCGTATTTACGAAGGACATAATTGACTTAATACTGTTTTACAGTTTCAAACAAGAGAATTCATTTGTAAATGAATTTCTCATGGAATTCATTTATAAATGAAGTGAATTCCATATATGAATTGATTCCAAATACTATGTAAGAGTCCTGGAAAGTCTTTAGAATAGATAGAGGGATGAGATTACTCGTACAATTTCTAACTTGTAAAAGATGTTGTGAGAAAGGACTGAGGCCAAAACAATTTTTTGTGACAATTCCAAGTATTAATTTTGTTTCTCTTTTTGTAGGGGAAAAACATCAAAGGAAATTGATTTCCATTCAAAACAAGAACTAGAACATGTAACATGAACATGTATAAAAATAAAAAATAAAAAAAAAGAACTAGAACATGTATGATGGAAGCAAATCCTTTATACCACATTGAAATCCCATTTCCTTCTCCCCCTAATCTATTTATAAGAGAGAACTAGGCAATACAACCACGACTTATATATTTTGTTTTCTTAATAACAAAATTTCCATATTTTTGATAGAAGTGAGCTTATCGGTGTGATAGCATTTTCCTTAAATCAAAGGGAAAAAAATAAATAAATCCTAAGACAGTTTTTTTTCCTCGCTTCTGCAAAAGTTTTAGAGTTGAGACCCATACCATTTATGTCGCTACTCGTCCACCAGGACGAGAGAGCTTTTACGTTAAGCTCAGTTCGGATGGTCATGATCCAACCATCAAATATAGGAAATTCAAAGACAAGATACGAGCTTGAGCCTCTACAACAAGACCATGCCCGTTGATCTTGATGTCCGTTATAAATAGTGTATGTTACATCGGTTGGTCTCCGATGTGGGAAATGTCGTTAATGCTGCAATTTCAGTGGCTGCGCATTACTGTGCTGAGTATATTGCTAAATATATATTATCAGTGTGCTTCTAATAGCACTCATATATACTTCAAGCCATCAATTGAATTGTGTCTCCCATGTCCAAACTCTTATTGGTCTCCTCTCCTGTCTCCACCGACTCCAAGTTCCTTAAAATAATGCAATACTCATATGTCTTTTGAGCAACAACAACGTATTGCATGTCTATCCGCAATCTTTGGAGATCATCAAGGTTCTTTGGTAATATATAGCTTGGCTCGAAGGTGCAATGTTGCACGCTTTACAGGAGGTGCTTACTCTTCGGGATGCTTGTTCTATTGCTCAGTACTACGACCTGTCTTCTGTCGCTTTTGAGACTAACTTTGCTCTACTATGTTGTCGATATTTGCACTCGCGCGATTGCTACAATGAAACCTTTGTTTTTTATTTCACTTTGTTCCTGACCGATTGGTTGGCAAAAGAATGTCGTACAAATAAGGTTGCCTCTATAGTGGGGAGATTATAGAAATTATTAATTTTTTACACTGGTTCTAAGTCGATACTGAATAATTTTCTATTTAAAAAAAATTACTATATCGAACATTAATTTTTTACAATGGTTCTAAGTCGGTACTGTATTTCTTGTATTATGTTTCCATACTATTTTTCCTAGGGGAGAGTCACTTGTTGTGTTTAAAACTAATTTATTTTTCTTTTGTCAACTATTTTTAGCAGGTACAGAGTATTTTTCTCCACTGGTCATGTCGTCTTTCTTTGGAGCAAGGAGAATGCCTTTCGTTCGTGCTTAAGGTCTTTATTTTGTTTCCTTTTGGGAATTCCAGTACATTTATAGTTACAACTTAAATTTTAGGTTTCGTTTTCATTAATTTTAATTGGGATTCGCTTTGGATGTCATGTGAGTGTAGTTTATTATTATTTCGAAAAGATTTACATTAATGCCCATTACGTATTGTGGTCTATAATCATGCATGCAATTGTAAAAATCTATTGCTTTTAATGTTTTACCACATGGTTTAGAGTTATACAAGTATAACAAGATTAAAGCTAGCTCTTTTTGGCCTACCTATGAAATTTTAACTTCTGAGTTATAAAGCTTTTAATAGTAGAACTTTAATTAGTAGTAAAAACAAATGACTGATTAACATATGTTGAGCAATGTTGCGATTTAACAAATTTTGAGGGCAATGGACTTTAAAAAATTATGGAGGGTTACATTACGTAAGAATAGTTTCGCAAAAATATTTTTTGAAAAGTTTCAATTTGCAATTTCCTACTTTTTAAGTTTTTTTTAACTTTAACTTTTACCTAAAAAATTCTTTAAAAATAGACTAAACAGGTTAGTTTCAGCTTTCTAAACTCGGACGAAACGCTTTTATGTGTCTAAAAATTAGGCAAAATAGATCCTTAATCTTCTAAGGTTCATAATTATCATAGACAGGTCATTCATTTACTTACCCCTCAAATAATATGATGAGATAGTCATAGATGATTTTGTAGGTATAGAAAATTTTGTTGTTGTATTGATTTGAGTACAAGGATGTACATAATATATGTTTGTAGTCAAGAAAATAACATATATGAAGTGCTCGTGTTTTTTTTTTCTTTTTTGCCAAACAAGTTAGAGATTTCATTCTTCTTGAAAACCGTAATTATATATGATCAGAGAATTAAATTCGATATTTCTTAGGGGCTAACACAATACAAAAACACCTACTAATTCTTGTATTAGTATACTTCCTAGTATTAAGATCTTAATCGTAATATCAAATTCAATTTTCTCGAGCATTTGTTCCTCAGTGGACACTGACTCATTATAAACTTTTAATCATTCATTTCCTTCCAGATATGGTACTCACAAGCAGTAACAGATAGTCCCAAAATGTTAGCCCTTAAACTCTTGCCCTTGTTGCTCCTAGCTAAGCCACCGCAGAATTAATGTGATTGAAAAGGTTACCTACAGGAAGCCAATCATCCTGCTCAAGGTTAAAAAAAAAAAAATTATTAATGAACAAGATAAAAAAGTAGGAAATCAAAATATTGTGCAACTTTTACATTCACTTCGTTTTGTCTCTATATGCAATTCAAGATTTCGCTTGTGTTCATCCTAGTAATTTCATATGTGAATTCAATTCGGCAGGTCATCCCCTTTACTATAAGTCCCCCACCGACACAATGAAACACCAACTAAGCCCCTTCTCCTTCTCTGATCATAGGCACCCGAGACTCTTTCATAGAATTCCAACAATTTCTCCCGCATCATGATAACGTCTTTTCGACTTTGTACAGACCATTGATAGTAACCATTTTGACTACTATCAAAGTAGATATTTCAAATAGAAAAATATTATATTATATTCAAAGTGTCATTTTTGGCTTCGACCTGCGGAAAGATATACTTTAGTGTTTTAGATTTATCTGAAGGAAAGAGAGATATAACAAAGAAGACACTAAAAGAAAATGAAAAAAGAAATTAATAAAAAATTGTAATAATTTAGTATCCATAGAAATTAGAAGAATCTATAAATACCTGTATGGTTTTCAATCTCATGAACAAGATCTAAGAATAACATTTGTTAATGGAATAGGGGGATAGGTCTCTTTCATCCTCCCTAAATAAGTAAGACCCTGCTATTACAAATTTTCTGGATGTTGGGCTGGACCCAGAAAAATATGTTATAATTAGTATCCTAATACCTGAAAGAAAAACTAGTCGTTAAAAGATTCTCCAGTTTCTACTTTCCTAAATTATTGTTGCATTAAACCCTACTCATAGAACAACTTGGTGATCGAGGCAGTTCAAAAACACTCTATAAATATAGCATTTACACTATGATGCTATATACATCTTCTACTCATCTATTTACTATATAGTATTCGATAGAGATATTCATTCTGCAGCAACATGACGACGACTAATGCAGCGGCCACGCAACAAGGTCATCATACTTCGTCTTGGTTTAACGAGATCCAACTTCGTCTTGGTCCGACGACAACGTGCCTTGACGACCAAGATTCACTCCTCACAACAACACTCATCATCATCATTATCATCATCATCATCACCATCATCGTCAAGGCTGGTTTGTGCCATGGTAACAACACTGCCCCAGATTTTGATCAACAGAGGCAAAACCCACCAACCACACAACGCGCTTATAGCAGAAGAAATAACATTCATCATCAAAGCTATAATCGTTCCATGCCGCGAGGCACTCCTTTCGTCTACGGCGGCTTACCAATGGCGGTCCATGGCCATCACTTGTACTCTCGGCAGCAAGGATTATACGTTCCATCCTTTCGAACAATTTATGATTCTTCGTACATATATGGTGATCATCAAATCGTTAACCATATGCAGAACAACTTCACAAGGCATGATCCATTAGAGGAAGAAACATTAGTATTGAACGATTTTCATCATATGATCTCCCTGGTAGAAGAAATAATAATTATCGCAGATGAAGTTGCAGAGTTATTTGATGATGAAGAAATACAATCTCTACAGGCAGAGACAATCTCAAAGCATCTGAAGACACGAACTTACAAGCAAGAAGGGAATGACGAGGAAGGTGATGATATATGTGTTGTTTGTCAAGATGAGTTCGAAAATAATGATGAATTAGCAACTCTCCGATGTGGGCATGATCAATACCATGCCGATTGCATAAAGAAGTGGCTCCTGCAAATTAATGTTTGCCCTATCTGTAGAGCCATGGCATTAATAGTAGACCAGGATTGTTAAGAGTAGTTGGATTTTATTTTATTTTATTTTGTATTATTCATTGTTTTATGCAGTGTAAAAATTTAAATTCTTTTTCTTTTAGGTACAATGCTAATGTACGTGAATTTTCAAATTCCATGAAAATCTTTGACATGTTTTACCAAATTGAATTTGGGCATAATGGTATGTTTATTACAATCTCATTATACTGTTTTGACAAGGCTCTATTGGACTTGAGTGTTATGATGATAAAGATCAAGTAATGATGCTTTTGAATATGGTAGTTTTTTTTTTGTCAAAATATGGTAATTCAGATTTCGTATTTAATGCTTTCTAACCGTAGTTGAAAAGTTAATTTAGCAAGATTAATGTGGTCTGTATATAAGATTTAGTAACACATTATATTAATCAAGAAGAGTATTGTATAAAATTATAGAGAATGAAATTATAGAGGAGCTATGTCCTAATTTCTATACTAATTATTTAATTGGTTTCTTGTTAATGCAATCTGATTCTTGAAATCTACATTATGTCATTGGTTACTTGTTATCTGGTTCTAAAAATTTATACTTAATAGATTTATCTACATTATTTCATTGGTTACATGCTAATGGAATCTAGTTCTAGAAATCTATACTTATTAGATGTGAAAAAGATTATTATTATTTTTTTTGGTATTAGATTTGAAAAAGATGTGATATCTTCTTTTCATATAAATTCCTCTCCCTCATAGTTCAATGCACGCAAATCTTCAAGACTAAAAGTGATTTGGAAATCAAATACCTACTCAATTGTAAATAGTTAAGAAGTTTAGAATAGTAATATCAATTGGAAGATCACCACAATATAAATGTGTGTGACTACAGTAATGCACTAAACATATTCGCATGCTGCTATTTTCACCAACACCTCCTCCTGTAAAATCATCGTGTTTCTCTAACCCTCACACTCGTCCTACATCCTTTATCACGGGGGGGTGGGGTGGGGGGGGGGGGGGGGGGGGGGGGGGATTGGAGAAGGAGGGAGAGTTGGAGATGGTGGAAGAGGTACCACCCATTTCTATTTTCACTTTAATGATAAAGGTATCCTTTTTCTCATGCAATATGGTTTGTCTATATATATACATCGAGATTTCTATTTATATATTTGTATATGAATACAAACGCGTATAAGTATATATGTAGTTGTATCATCGTTTGATTCTAGATCTCCGGTAGGTAGACCAATTATTGTTGATCTTTTATGCCATACTTTATTCTAGGGCAAAAAAAAAAAGGAAATAATTTATGTTAGGGCTTAATTTTCCATGAACGTGTGTAGTCTAGTATTACGCACTGCGATTCTTGCACATATAGTGGAATGAACGTGCTACCAATCTTTGCTTCTTCTAAGTGACAGGTATGTTACTGCTATTTTATTGTTTAGCCATGAAGGAGCTAAATACCTATATGATTACATTGTTTCCTTCAGGGCAGTTATCCAATTACTTCGGATAGAACAGTTGCCATCCCTATTTCTTTGGTTTAGCCAAAAGAAACTTCTATCAGTTTAAAGCTACTAATTACTCTACAGTATCAACACGAGTTAACTCAAACAAATATCATATAGCTTCTTTTTTTTAAAAAAAAGAAAAAGAAATCCAATGACTTGGAGATAAAATCTAATGGCTTCAATTTTTTTTTTCTTGTCCAACTTCTATATCATTTTCTAACATATACTTCAAGCACTGACACGAAAACATATTTCTTGGAGTCAAGTCCCAATTTCTATACTAATTATTTAATAGGTTTCTTGTTAATGCAATCTGATTCTTGAAATCTACATTATTTCATTGGTTAGTTGTTATCTGGTTCTAAGAATCTATACTTAATATATTTATCTACGTTATTTCATTGGCTACATGTTAATGGAATCTAGTTCTAGAAACCTATACTACTAGACTTGAAAAGATGTGAATTGTGATATCCTATTTTCATATAAATTCCTCTCCATCATAGTTCAATGCACTCGATCCTCAAGACTAAAAGTGATTTGTAAATCAAATATCTACTCAATCCTAAATAGTTAAGAAGTTTAGAATAGTAATATCAATTGGAAGATCACCACAATATAAATGGTTGGTGATAATAAATAATATAACAAAACCTCTCCCTAACAATTTAAATTTTTAGATGAGGTGGTCACTTAACAATAATGTTTGGTGATTACACTAATGCACCAAATCTATTCACATGTTGCTATTTTCACCAACGGCTTCTCCTATAAAATCCTTGTGTTTCTCTAATCCTCACACTGGTCAGCTGCATCTTTTATCAATCATTTATTGTATAGTACACATACAAGTCTAGGTGTGAGTGAGAGAGAGAGAGAGAGAGAAAAGAGAAGGCCGGATAGTTGGAGATGGTGGAAGAGGCACTACCCGCTTCTATTTTCATTTTAATGATAAAGGTATCCTTTTTCTTCTGCAATATTGGCTTGTCTATATATATACATCCAGGTCTCTGTTCATATATTTGTGTATGAGTATTTATGCGTATAAGTACAAATGTAGTTGTATCGTCGTCTGATTCTAGATCTCCAGCATGTAGACCTTTTTATTTTGATCTTTTATTCCATACTTTATTTTAGGCCCAAAATAAATAAATAAAAAAACCTTTACGTTAGGCTTTTCCATGAACCAGATAATATACATCGATGTATTTAACCTATGAAGTTGAGTTCAAGAAGTTGTAAGGGAGGAAAAGGATATGACCACTTAATGAAACGTAATATTTTCTTGTCTTTTTTCAAATTCTTAATGTGAACACAATGACTTCATCCCTTGTAAATCCCTATGTGTCCTTATGTGGCTAAAATTCATTTAGGTTTTATTACTTTTTACTTAGTATATTTTAAGTTTGATTTCCAAATCTGTTGTTTTGAGTAGATTTCAATATTTGATTCCATGGTATATGTTTATGTGCATGTACTTGTTTCATCCACTTACACACACTTACGAAGGAATGCTCTTATATATTAGCTTCTTCATCTTAAACCTATATCCTTTCCAAAAACAGGATTTAATGAAATTTATATGTTTTTTTTTAGTTTCTCTTTTTCCTTTTAATCTAAATTTCATGTCTTAATCTTTTCTGAATTTGTTTAGTTTGTTTAGATCTTAGTGGTTATGCTTTGATGTAATCCAATTCTTCATGTCCAGGCTTGTGTTTGCTGACTTTTCATTTTGTTTTAAGATATACAATCTTGCTTCACCATCCTTTGACCTTACGGGTGCTCAAATCTTTACATATCCTATACTAATGTGGAGTTTCGTTGGTATGAATTTCCCTTGGATTTCCAAGTTGTAAAGGATAAGCTGGCATGAAGTTTTGCTTCATTGATCAGCTTTGCTAATATTTTCTGTGTACCTTGAATCGAATATGTGAAGGATATGTAAACTGAAATTCATTGATCCTAATATGTTTCTAACATCAAAACGAAACATAAAGATCAATAAACATAAATGCGGAAACAAACGGAACCTAAAGCGTACCTCTGGCCATTGTCGATGAGATCGGCTATGGGTTACTCTCTTTGTTTCTCTCTGGTTTTTGACACTACTAAGCTCTCAAAACACTCTAGAGTGATGGTGTATAATCTATGAAATGAGTGCCTGAGCTTAGGGACCATAACTCCACTATTTATAGACATTCTCCTATCAAGAATGTGAAGAGTTACCACTCTTTAGGCAATTGATAAACTAATGAGTTCAATTAATGATAAGAATATGAAGATGAAGAGTTTGGACCACAATAAATGAACTCTTATCATAAATATATAGGTGAAAGTGTATCGTTACCCTCTGTGTCTTAAAAACTAGCATAAATAGTTCCTGTGTTTTTGTGAAAGTGCATAGGACCCCCCTGCCGTCCAAAAAATCGTTAATTCTGATGGAGATTGACTCGCACGCGCTTCAAATGCAAATGGGAATGTTTTAATGCACATGTCAGCAAAATAATTAAATTATTGGATATAAATACCCTTTCAAAAAATAACACAAAAAAACAAAAAAAAAATTGAAAAATAGTCTTCTTCCCCAACCAGCACCCCCTCCCCCCCCCCCCCCCGGCCCCTTCCCCACACACAACTAGCCCCAGCCCTTGGTAAATATGAATTACATAGCAAATATAACTTCGGATCTGTAAATGTGAAGCTAAAAACAACATAGAAAAATGAGAAAAACATCCAATTCAAACCACATCATAAACAAAAAAGGAAAAAAAAATCATCAACAGAAAATATAAACATAATTTGTCACCATAGATCCAGGCATGTTACAAACACAAATCTCAACACAAACAAAGAAATTCATTAAAATCAGAAAATAAAAGCAAATCTTTTACAAGATCCATACAATACTATATATGGGTAAGACACAAAAAAATATATATATATTTTTTAAAAGTATATGTTCATCAAGCACAAGCACAAGGACTATCAACAACAACAACAACATCGTCACCACTCCTTAAAAAAAAGTACCCAACACCAAGACCAACAACAATGGCTATAAAAACTCCACCATTAAAGGACATGATGGCCAGCATCAGAAGGTAATCGACGACTGAGTTGATCCCAAACAAGAACGCATCAAGAGCAGCATAGCAAAAGAAAAAGAAAAAGACAGATACGAAGAAAGCATCAGGAGCAGCATAGCTCAGAAAGATTTTTGAACACATGTATGTATGTATGTGTGTTTTTTTTTTTTTTTTTGCGTGTGTATATATATACATATATTTCTTTTTCTTTTCTTTTTTTAGTTTAAACAAAAGAGAAAAGGATAAAAGAGAGAAATGAAAAAAAAATTAAGGGTATTTACGTCTTTTTACAAATTCTATTAGCATTTTTTACGGAAAATAGACGGAGGGGGCACGTCTGCACTTTCACAAAAATATAAGGACTACTTATGCTAATTTTTAAAACACAGGGGGCAACGATGCACTTTCACCTAACCACAGAGGGGTTTGGTGCAATTCACCCTAAATATATTAATTGCCAACTAATGAGTTTAATTAATGGTAACTAATGAGATTAATTAATAATAACAATATGAAGATGAAGAGTTTGAACCATTTAATAAACTCTTAAGATAAGCATTTAATGAAGTGCTTAATGAATTCTTACAGGATACTCATAGAAATTTAAAGTCATCTACTATTGAATAAATAATTTTTAAGGAATAAAACCTTCAAACTAAACTATTATTTAGGAATAATAGTTCTAGTTTCTTGATCATATATGTCATTTGGTTTTTGGAAGCTTTCAATGGGCTAGTTCAGGATAACACTACCATACGTGTATTTCAAGGGCAGTATTAGCACTAGTTGTATGAGATACACTCCAACAATTGAATTCCAACTAGTAACTTCAATTGCAATTAATAAATAACTTTTTGTATTTTTTTCTTAAAGTCCTTGACGTATCAAAAAACTGTGAATTGGAAATCGTCTCTTGATAAACAATTATCCATTACAAATTTGTGCATATGAAGGGAGCCCAAGAGCTAAAATTTTTCCCTTAACCTCACCCCCACCAATTCATACCTTCAACACCAATTTCAAGATAATTTGTAGCTTGACCATCTTCCTGCTTTATCAAAGTAGCATTAAATATTTTTGGTCTTGGGTGAGAAAATGATCCCACCAGCCTTTTAATTGTCCAGTAAAGTTTGCTACAATCATATTAGCAATAGCTTTATCAGTGTTATTATGTTGTTTACATATGGTGGAATACATAAGCATTTTATGTATTTGATTGTAAATATGACTATCAAAAGAACCATTTATGTTCCATTCATAGATTTGGCTACCATCATAGCTATTTTGATTAGTACCTTGTTCTTCAGTAAGAACATCATGTGAAGAAGGACGAGGATAATATATCAATTGATGAGTAGGTTTTTGGGTAAACTTATTAGAATATCCTTTTTCCAATTTGTTAATCTCCGAAGCAAGAGATTCAAGGTGTTGTCTTCTTTCATTTTCAGACATATTAGGTTCAATAAGTTTATCAATTGTTTTAAGGGTTTGCAATTTTAATCCCTTAAATATCTAGGACTTAATTTCTCAAATTCAGAGACTGGTTGTAATTTAAAAATTTTAGTTTCTGGAGGTGGTTGCAAAGATGGTTGTATATCCCCTTGCATCTCAATTTTCTCAATAATATGTTGATGTTTGATCTATTCGATTTGAGCTTTCAATTGATCAACTTTATTATGGAGAGCTGTGATTTGTTCTCCTAGAATTTTTAAATACATATTTGAAAAATTATTTTGCTTTAGGATTGAATTAATTTGACCTGTTGTTGCAGGCAAAGTTTCATTTTCAATAAGCTTGAAAAAAGCAGTAGAAAAAATTATTTTTGAAGAATTTTTTTCAAAGATTTAATGACTCTCTGTCGGAGGGAAAATTGATTGCATTTGTGTGCCAGAAATTAAAGTCCATTCTCTTTCAATTATAGAAAGTTGGTTTGAAACATGGGTTTCAAGAAACCAAGGAATAAAAAATTTCCTTTGTTGAATATTTTCCAAATGTTGATAAAATTGAATTTTAAATTCTTGTTGTTCTGTATTAGAAAAACTTGAGAAAAAACATTGACGAAATGGATACCAATAGGGCAACATAAATTCTTTGCAGATAACTACTCTTTCAAAGCTTCCTAGTGTAAAATCCAGGGAGGTTCATTTCTGAGGTAGTAATTTCCTCTTGTTTTCTAATTCCAATAGGAATCTGATTAGAAGTCATTCTAATCTTTTCAATTAATTCCTGAGGGATCTGTTGAATTTCCTCATAAGATTGAGATTTATTAGTTTCTTCATGTATATGTGAAGTAGATGCTCTAGATGTCGTTGGTATCTCTATTCTGTAATCGAATGGAAAGATATAATTATGTGATGACACAAATTTAGTTAATTGACTAGATGTTCCTAAGATAGGAGTGTGTTGGAATCTAAGCCTAATTTGGCCTTCAGGAGTCTGTTAAACTTCTTCTAATTAAGTTTCTACTTTAGGCCAACTAGGCACAGCCTTATCAATATTCCAATATTTTGGAAATTCAATTTCATCCCACTAAATCATTCTCCGAGTGGTAATTTGAGATCGACTTAATTTAGTCTCAATCATAACAGTTTTACCTGTACTATCCTGTAATTTACAATTAGTTTTAAGAGTATGCAGAACCTTATAATATATGCAATAACATATACACATTATTTCTGATTATGGTTTATAATTGTAACCATGTGCTTTGACATATAATGTAATAGCATCAAGTATATTTCTATCAGATAAATATAGTTGCAAATTAGGTCTAACATTAAAATAGACCGAGTCATATGCTAAACTAGTTTGTATAATTCCTATTAGGGATTGTCGCCAGTTCAAGTTTCTAGCATCTCTAAGAAGTGCCATAAGATTCTCAGGTAAACCAGTAAAGTTAAAGGTTTAAAAGCAATTTGAATTAAACCTATATGCAAAAATCTATGAGTATGACTATATCTGTCAATATCTTCTCTAGACAATAATTGTATTGTCATCTCATTATCTTCCATGAATAGATTCTTCTATGGTCTTTACCATATGTTTAATTCCTAAATTCTCAAAGGTACAAAACTGATATATAGTTCTAAGTTCAATTTTAAGAATGGTCCATTTATTTAATAAATCAAGATTTTGAGGAAGGTTATATTCTTCCTTCCTAGAATTCTTCACATAAGTCTTAGACATAAATAGATTGATCATTTCAATGAAATGTTGTCAGGTAAACCTACTAAACAATATAGTCAATGGTTGATGAGATTTCTACAACAATCAAACTTTACAAAGAACAGATGGAAGAATCCAAGATTAAAGAACAAGAAAATGATTCTCCCTTTTCGCATATTTTAAGAAAGATTCAAATGAGGAAACATATCAGTTCCAAAGAAGAAGTTATGGCTTCTTATCTTGATGAGATTAAGCAGGACTTTCTTAAGAATTTCAAGGAAGATGTAGACTCTACATCAGAAGACACCTCCATGAGGTCCTCCTCCAATGCTTATGTGTGCTTAGCTGGTGAGTCTCAAGATCCTAATGAGGATGTGTTAGCAGAAGACATATGGAACAGCCTAAAGGATGCCCTAATAGAGAAAGTAAAAGCCAAAGGAAAAGACAAAGTCTGAAAGTAATAATTTCACTTTTGGACAAATTTGATGATAAAGCCGAGATTCCTGATAAAGATTTACTATGTTGATAAGACAAAGGACAGCTGCATCAGTTGGTGTAATATCACTTCAAGTTAGGCAAATGTCATTTTCAGAGGATGATATGTCCTTATCACTTTATTAAATTGATTGTATTATTGAATTTCTACGCGTGCTTGTACAGGGATCCTGAATTTTAAATATTTCAAATCCAGTCTGAGTTATTTTTAATTTTCCTTTGAAGTCCGCATATTTGTATTTAAGGTTGCACATATCTTAGGCAGAGGCAGAGCTCTAGAGAGCAAGCTTTCTTTTCATACTTTCTTTGTACATTATACTCTTTTGTAAAATTTTGGCAATCAATCGAAGAAAGATATTTCTTCAGGTACTTTCTTACTTTTCTCTCTTTATTTATTAGCCTAATGACAGGCTAATCCTCTGTTTTCTGGTAACCACTATTTCAATATAGGATATGCTCATAGAAATTATTGACCCAAGGTTTAATATTTCCTGACAATTCATTTATTAGAGGGATATTATTTTTATACTCTCTTTGTCATGGGAGTGTTATAGTATCCCTCGAGTAGCGCAGTTTTGCCATTCTCTTGCCGTGTGATGGCATTTTTTGGGCTTGTAAGACTTTGACTGTGACTCTGCTATTCTACTGTTCAAATCCATTGACACTCTTGAGTATTAGATAATATCTCTGTAATACATGACCTTGCCGCGAAGCATTATTCCCTGGGTCTCTAGTGGTATCAGAGGGATATTATTTATTTCAATTTTTCCATCAAGGAAAATTTTCATTAATAAAACGGCCAAAAAAAGGGCTACTACATAATATTTTTTAAGACAATTTTTTTTCCTCGCATCTGCAAAAAAATTTGAGGAGAGACCCATGCCTATCGATGTCGCTATTCTTCCTGGTCTAGACGAGAGAGCTTTTAAACAAAGGAAAGAGACAAACAACTGAGACAAATCTAGCTCTCTGACGACGAGCTAGGACACGAGTAGAGGTTGAAGAAGATTAAAGATATAATCAAATATCTGTGACTAATGCGCCTAGTGGCCAAAGATTTACCTCCGTGAAAAGATGGGATTGTTCTATAATGATAGATAAATGAAAGAATTTTGAGAATCCCCAGTAAGGATTCTACCAAGGGAATTTTGTTAAATTCTGGTAACCATGTATGAAGGGGTATAATCGGCGATTTGACAGCAGAGTGATTCCTTTGTTCTTCGAACTTGGAAAGTACCGATAGATACTATCGGGTCGAGAATTAAAAATTATTACAACATACGAGCCTTTATAAAATGGCCGTTCTTGCTGCTATCGATGTCCGTTATAAATATTGTATGTTGTATCAGTTGGTCTCCGATGTGGGAAATTTCGTTAAGCACACTCTTCACATATAGCAGGCACCACCTTCATATTATGGGCAAGCAACTTAATCCTAATGCTGCAATTTCAGTGGCTGCGCATTGCTGTGAGCTGAGTATATTGCTATATATTATCAGCGCTTCTAACAGCACTCATATATAGTTCAAGCCATCAATTCTGTCTCCCATGTCCAAACTCTTATTGGACATAATGCTAAAATAATGCTTTTCATATCCAAATTAAATATGCTTTGAGTAAGCTCCTGGGATGACTGATTTGGAAAGTTGAAGTAATGATATGTTAAATAAAACGTCTAAGTCATCAACCAAGTTTTACTTAAAATGTGTGCGTGTATTTTTTCGTTCTTATGAAAGGAAAGAGAAAAGAACAAATGAAGTTGAAACAATTTGTTATAGCCTTTTGTCAGGAGTTTTACATGGTAAACTAAAAAGTAAAGAAAAGGATTTATCCGACATGAAAAAATTAGGAGAATAATGAACTATTAATAAATATGTGTAGGCTCAAGACTTAATAACTTAAGTTTTTAGGTCACTAGTTGAGTTATACACGTGTATTAAAACCTATTTGTTTTCGGGTTCTTTGAACTCGCCACAACATCTTTGAATAAATCAATTGACTTTTATTTTTTATTTTTAATTTTACCTCAATAGAATACATCGAAATACAGGCGCATACACACACATATATATACTTTTAAATTTTGTATAAGATCTATAGATTAATAAAGTATGCAATATAACCATCAAACACATCAAGCTAATAAAGATGCTGAACCAGTAAAATTCGTATTACTTTAAGAAAACCTCATATCCGATAAGATTGAATCTTCTGAATCTGTTTGTATAATATATATATGGCATGAAAGAGATACTAAAAGACGTAAAAAGAAAACAAATGATCGTTTCGATATATTTTTTTTACAGAGTTGGAGGAATCATATGAAATATTAACTTCAGCAATATTTAGAAGAGTCGATTTTACCAACTACAAAATCGGTTTCAAGAAAATAAACACATAGATTCTGAGGAATATATTGAAGAAGGAAAATCCCAACTTACCTCTAAACTGAACCACACAAACTGCAGATGCAAGCACTTAAACCCTAATATCTGATACAGCTTCACAACTAATTTATCACCCACCATCCCATGTCAAATCCAACTCACAAAGCTATGGAAAAATCATTACAATAATTAATTTTAGGATTTAAACTGAAATTATAATGCACAAACCACGATAATTCAAAGAAAGTGAATAAGATATACTTACCCTATGAATGTACTAAACACCAAATTCTCTACATGTAGGGAAGCTATTAGAGACTTTGGTCTCTAACAGCTTCCCTACAGCTATCCTTACTTTCAAATCTCACTATCTCTACATATAGAGATGCAATAACAATTCCCTAAACCTATCTCTACATCTCACATGTGGACCATACAAAAATAGAGAGTTTTTAAAATAGGAAAATTGTTGGAGTGAAACTGAAATAAGAATTCCTTGAAATAAAAGTTTACTAAATGTAGGGAAGCTATTGGAGATCTCATAATCCTACCCCAAAGATTGTTCTTTGGAGAAAACCGAAAGAAGGATTCTTTAAACTCAATGTAGATAGAAGTGTCCATGGAGAAAATGTTCAAGCTGGAGGTAGTGGTATTGTGCGAAATTGGAAAGGTGACTTCATTTTTGGCTTCTTTGATTCCTTTGGATGTGAAACTCCTTTCAAAACTGAAATTCTTGCTCTTATCCGAGGTCTGCAACTCTGCAAAGAAAGAAATATTCAAAATATTTGGATTGAAATGGATGCATTGGGGATTGTCAATCTTTTAAAGAAAAATGAAAGAGGATCATGGAATACATGTTATGAAGTTAGTCTTGCAAAAGAATTAATCAAAGACCATGGAGCTGTCATTTCTCACATTTTTAGAGAAGGGAATCAACCAGCTGATTTTTTGGAAAATTTGGGAGTGACTGCAAAGGGCCTCACCATCATTGAATCCCTGTAAGATCATCAAAAGCTCAAATGAATGATAAGGTTAGATAAAGCAAATCTTCCTCATTTTAGATTTTAAACGCGTCATTGGTGATATTTCAATTTTATAGGAATAGTATTTATAGGACTCTTGTAATGAAGAGGCGGTTTGTGCCTTCTTCTAGTTTAGACTGGACAATGAGGCAGGTAAGTCTCCTATCCTCCTGTGAAGGTAAGGTCTATATCCACCTCCACTTTTGTATTCTCTTTTTGGGTAATTAATAAAATTGCAGAGGGAAGTTCCCCTCCTTTTACCAAAAAAAAAAAAAAAGCTATTGGAGTTGGCCTAAGCTATGCAAAAAACATTAAGAGAATCAACGTTACTTTTTAAATCGCCAAATAATCCTCTTTTGTTTGGCCAAGGAATCATATGTCTTTTTAAAGAAGAAAAGAGATGTAGTAACTCAATTCTGTAGCTCCAATGGCTAGAACTTTGTTATCGAGGGAAGAGTGGTTGTTGCTAAAAACTCATGTTCGCACTCTGGTGATTTTCATTAACACGAAAGTAATGCCAGATGTCAACTCATATTAGCATGTATTACATGGTAATCAAGCTTCTAGTACAACCTGAAACGTATCGAATGGTAATAAGGCAATAACTGAATAATTACTAGCAAGAAAAGAAAAAGGGTTTATAACCTATTAGGTCTTTTATCTTTTTGACTAGTTGGTCCCTCATTTTCAAAATGACCATATGATAGTCCCTTATCTTTTAAAGTTGTGCTACTGTCAGTCCTTCCGTCACATTTTTAACAGAAATAGCATGTGCCATGCATGTAGGTCATTTTTTTTAGGGCAATGTGGTATTTTCACCTTATCAGCATATTTTCCTATTTCATACCCAATACCCACCCGATTGAAAACCCACAAACATAATCCCTAAATCCCCAAATCCCTAAATCGTTCCTATAGCTTGCTCGTCTGCCACAATTTCGTCGGCACGATTCCATCTTCATTCTCGCTTATCAGCCACGATTTCATCGGCATGATTCCATCTCTACTCTTGCTCGTCCACCACGATTTGAAGACAAGAGCTTTTGCTCCTCAGGCACAATTTCGCCGACAAAGATTTAGCTTTTCAGCTATGGTAGTGGAAGCATAAATCGAACTACCAAAACAAACCCAAGTTAAATGCCGTAGTGAGAAAATTTCAAAAATTCATATTTCATAAATCTGAATTTCTAAAATTTTCTCAAATGATTATAGAGTGCTACACAGTAATAGTGAAGCTATTAAATCCTAAATTGATTTATCTTGGGGAGGAAGGTGATCAATTTAGTTGGTAGGTCTCGATCTCTAAACATGTAATTATTTCTCCATTAATTTAGTTGATGAGGGGTTGCTGCCCAGCCCCTACCATAGCCTTGACGCACATAACTATTATCCTAAATTAATTTATCTTGGGAAGGAAGGTGATCAAGGTACCTTAGGATTGTTATGGATAGACACAAGTGTTTGCATCACAGATGATGATAAAGTGCCGATTGATGCTCATAAAAAACAATCTTTTCTGGCCACTACTTAACTAGATTCGTTATTAATTTTGTGAAAGCGCGTAAAGGACGTGAAAGTTGTGTCATGGTTATATCCCACAAAAAATGCATAGCTCTGGCCAGTCTAAACATTCTAGCTAACGCTTGTGTTATAGAATTGACTATTGGGAGTAGGCCGAAGCGTACAAAGCGCGCAGTGGACTTCAATATTCAAGAATTGGGTTCGACTTGCAAGCCAAGAAGAACAAGGCGCATAGTGGTTTCCATTCAAGAGTCGAGTAGAAGAAGAAGGCGTACAGTGGTTACCATTCAAGAATCGAGTTTGACTCGCAAGCGAAGAAGAAGAAATAGATAGTCTATACTGCCATTTTTCTGATTGACTTTATTTTTTTCCAACAAGGAGATCGATTGAATTAAATTAGAATTTCCAATGTATTTAATTTCAGTTTCGAAATATATTCTTACTGTTTGTGCATTTTCATGTGGATTTTGCTTGAATTGTCAACTTTGGCTTTAACTTATATGAGTTTTGTTTCTTCAGCTTTAAATTTTCAGTTTGGTTAACTTCTTTGTTGTGGGATATCTAAATAGTTGTGATACGATGGTCTTTTTCTTCATTTGATATGTTGTCAAGTGTTTGATTAATTCATTTATGGAGTAATTGGCTCACTCATTTCTCTGAAAAGACCACATTGCCCTAAAAAAAATGACCCACATGCATGGCACATGCTATTTGCGTTAGAAATATGACGGAAGGACTAACGGTAGTACAACTTTGAAAGATAAGGGATTGACATATGGTCATTTTGAAAATAAGAGACCAACTAGTTAATAGCCACAAAGATAAGGTACCTGATAAGTTATAAGCTCATCAGACAAAGTTGTTGAAAGCGAGAACATGGCATTTAAGTCTAGTCAAAGCAATAAAGAAGTCTCTAGTTCACAGGACAAACTTAATACAGAGGTTAATGAGGAGAGAGAACTGGCTACTCATGGGCTATATGTGCAAATCAATCTTCTATTTGTAGAGAATCAAGAAACGAGCTTACATCATTCAGAAAATATAGCCACCCCATCAACAGAAGGCCCAATCTACTCTCCTTCAAAAGATGGTACTCCTTCAGATTCAATTGAAGGTGATGACTCTGTTGAAGATATCCCTGAAGCTCACCCTAGAGAAATGGTCAGAAGCAAATGCTTGGATAATCTCACGAGCCTAGAAAGGACATAAAGCACATCAAAGGCTACTTTCAAAGTTACAATCTTTAAGGTCCCCTCCAGTCACACGTAGTAAAGGTTTGACCTAAAAAACTTTGAAAGCTTCCTCCCCTTCTCCTACAAAATGTCAAAAGGTCTTATATGGAATATTAGAGGCATTGTTAGGACCAAAAGTCTTCGAAAACTCCAAAAACTTTTAAAAATGCAATCTCCCCATTTTCTTGCCATAATGGAACCAATGGTTAAAAATAAGAATTTATTCTTTTTTGCTTGCCAACTTGGCTTCACTTATGCTGCTGCAAACTGCTCTAATAAAATTTGGATCTTTTGGCATGATAATCTGCAATGCACTGTCATAAGGGACCACCCTCAAAGCATCTTGATTTCTGTTTCGTGTTCTTGAATTCCCTCGAACATTTTTGCTTCCTTTATATATGCTAAAACTAATAGAGTTGAAAGAAGAGCTCTTTAGGAGGAACTTTTTTTGTCAGCCCAATCTATATGTGGCCCCTGGATTGTTGGTGGTGATTTTAATACAATTTTGTCTGTTGATGAAAGACAATTTGATGCCCCCTTAAATCTTGGTGCTATTGAAGATTTTGCCAACTATTTATTGGAGTGCAACCTTTCTGATGCTGGTTATGATGGTAACAAATATACATGGACCAATCGTTCTATGTTTCAAAGGCTTGATAGGGTCTGTATTAATAATGAATGGTCTGATTTCTTTCCTGCCATGAGAGTTCAACATTTGGCTAGATCTGGATCTGACCATTGTCCTTTGTGCATTTCTTGCTCTCAAACTAATTTGAAAGGACCTTGTTCCTTTAGATTTCTCATTATTGGACAGATCATCATACTTTTCTAAACTTTGCTAAAGATATCTGGCAAGCCCCCATCTCATGTCAAGGTGTTTATTCATAAGTTTTGGCTCAAACAACTGAGGATGAAAGCTGCCCTGAATTGGTGGAATAAAAATTGCTTTGGGAATATATTTCAAAAAGTCTCAGAAGCTGAAGAAAGAGTGATTGCGCTAGAGAAGATGCAAGTTGAGAATCCAGACAATTTCCATAGGGAAGATATTTCAAGAGCGGAAGTAGATCTCTTTAAAATCCATGCAATTGAATAAGGCTTTTGGCAACAAAAATCTGGTTTGAGATGGCTTGTAGAAGGAGAAAGAAACACAAAGTACTTTCAAGCAATTATGAAAAGGAAAAGAGCTAGAAATTATGTGTGGAGAATTCAAAAAGACAGAAATACCATATTAGAAAATCCACATGACATTAAAGAAGAAGCTATGATCATATTCTTTTCAGCTTTGCTCAAGAATGATCCTACCCTAAGCCAAACACCTGACTGGAGCTTTATTCCTCAACTCATAGATCATAATGATAATCTTATGCTGAACCTGGACCTTACCATTGAAGAAATCAAGCAAGTTGTTTTCTCAATTGATTCAAATAGTGCAGCAGGTCCAGATGGATTCTCTTATTTGTTTTATCAAGTTTGTTGGGATTTCATCAAGGAAGACCTTCAATAAGCTATTGTTGATTTCTTCCATGGTTCAGATCCTCCTAAAGGTATCACTTCTACTACTCTTGCTCTTATTCCCAAAAAACGAAGATCCCAGAAACTAGAGTGATTTTAGACCAATAAGTCTATGCAATGTTCTTAATAAAATTATCACTAAAATTTTAGCTGAGAGATTGGCTAAAATCCTCCCAAAAATTATCTTAGCAAATCAAAGTGGTTTTACCCCTGGAAGACAAATATGTGACAACATCCCTTTAGAGCAGGAAATGGTACACCACATTGCCAAAAGAAACTAGAGGTAGCAATGTCATATTGAAACTAGACATGGCCAAAGCTTATGATAGGCTACAATGGAACTTTCTTTTTAATGTCCTTCAAAAGTTTGGTTTTAATGCAGATTAGATCTCCAAAATTAACAGATGTATTTCTAATTGCTGGTTCTCTTTGATTGTGAATGGTGAAATCTCTGGTTACTTCAAATCTGAGAGAAGACTGAGGCAAGAAGATCCAATATCTCCAGCTCTTTTCATTATTGCAGCTGAATATCTTTCTAGGGGCATCAATAAACTCTTTAATGACTCCCCTGCATTGTCATATAAGACTGGCTGTTCCTTTTCTATCTCTCACCTCTTCTTTGCAGATGACGTGATTATATTCTCTAATAGAAGTAAAGATGCTCTAAAAAACTCATGGAGTTCCTGAGCCACTATGAGCAAGTTTCTGGGCAACAAGTAAACAAAGAGAAAAGTGGATTTATTGTTGACAAGAAAGTGTCGAGATACAGAACAATCATTATCTCTAAATCTACAGGCTACAAGCAGTTATATCTCCCTATCAAATATCTGGGTATCCCCATCTTTAAAGGCCCAAAAATATCCAGCCTCTTTGATGAGCTTTTCCAGAAGATCAATTCCAAGCTGACAGGTTGGGAAAAGAAAACATTGTCACCAGGTAGTAGAATTACTCTTATCAAGAGTACTCTCTCTTCCACGCCCCTTTACCTGATACAAAACATTCATCCCACAAAAGTAGTCATCCAAAGACTTGAAAGGCTTTTCAATAAATTCATATGGGGAGACAGATCAGATTCCAAAAAACTTCATTGGACGACTTGGAACATAACATGTTTTCTTTTTGAGGAATGAGGGCTTGGAATGAGAAAGTTGGCTGATCTGAGTGAGGCTATGAACATCAAATTATGGTAGAGGTTTAGAACAACTGACCGCATTTGGGCAACTTTTATGAGGAATTTTTATTGTCTATGCTTTTATCTTTGTCTGATAGAGACCAAACCTCATGATTCTCCGTTGTGAAAAAGATTAAAACAAGCTGGATTCCATGGTGAACAATTCATTAGATGGATAATTGGGAGTGCAGACATCTCCTTTTGGCATGATACCTGGTTTGAAGATCTCACTCTTCACTTATTTGCTGAGTCTAGCTCAATATCTTCTACCAAAGTCAATCACTTTTTTGAAGATGGTAAGTGGAATGAAAGAAAGTTGCCAACCTTCTTATCTGAAAGATTAGCTCAAGAAATTTGCAAGACACCAATTGATTTGAATAAAAAAGATGCCGCATTTTGGATTCTCTCTAAAGATGGGAACTTCACCTTGGGTAGTGCCTGGGATAGCATTAGAACTAAAAAAAGCAAGGAACTTGCTCTAAGCTACATTTGGCACAACTCTATACCACTTAAGATCTCATTTTTCCTATGGAGATTACTTCATAATTGGATTCCGCTTGATAGTCGAATGCAAGGTAAGGAAATCTACATGGTTTCATACTGTCAATGTTGTAAAGCTGTTGAAACCATTGACCATTGTTTTATTAGTAGTGCTGCTGCTGCCTGTGTTTGGGACCATTTTGCTCAAATTTTTGGAGTTAAACTCCCTTACACAGGCTCTCCTAACCACAGGATATCAACTTGGATTTTCTCTGGTGACTATGTCAATAAGGGGCACATTCGTACCGTTGTTCCTTTCTTCTCCCTCTGGTTTCTTTGGGTGGAAAGGAATAACGCTAAATATGAAAACCATGGTTTTTACTCATCTACAGTAATTTGGAAAGTTAAGAGACTTATTGCGCAATTGTTTCAAGCAGGCCTATTAAAAAAATGGAACTGGAAAGGGGACTCATCATTAGTCGCTTCTTTCTATTGCTTCTTCGATAGACCTTCCACTAAACTCCCAATTCTTGTGAAATGAAAGAAACCACCTGAAGGATATTTTTAGTTAAACATTGACAGCAGTGTCTATGGAATTTGAGGACCTATAGGTGGTGGGGGAATTCTGCTTGACTCAAAAGGCAATATTGTCTTTGGCTTCTTTGTTCATTTTGGGCATTATTCTCCCATTAAAACTGAAATTTTAGCACTGGTTCAAAGTCTTCAACTTTGTCAAGAAAAAAGGATTGTCAATATATGGGTTGAGATTGATGCTTTAGCAGTTATTAACATTATTTTTAAGGGGGCCCAAGGTTCATAGAACATTTGGTATGACATACAAGCTGCCAGGAAGCTGCTGAAAGATTGCAAAGCTAAACTATCTCACATCTATAAAGAGGGTAATCAATCTGCAGATTTCCTTGTCAACTTGGGGGCTAAAGCTTCTAGTCTTCATGTGCTTAATTCTTCTTACAACTACCACGAACTGAAAGGTATGCTCCAATTGGATAAATTAGGACTTCCTCAATTCAGATTCTAAGTGTGTTTCTATGAACTGTCTTGCACTTATTCTTCTCTTAGGATCTTTTAAAGCTTGTATTAAGGGAGGCAACTTTTGTCTCCCATTTATTCTTGTTACTCTTTGTGTTTTGCACTTTATTAAGTTGTCATTTAGATAGTATCACAAATTTCCAAACAACAACCCTTTTAAGCTCATTTAGGTTCTCCTTTGTAAGATGAGGCGACATGTGCCTCCTCTAGACTAGATTTGGACGATGGGACAAGTAAGTCCCCCATCCTCTCGTGACCTCCATGTCTCATGGTTATAGTTGTTCAAGCAAGTTACATAGTATATTAAAATAGAGAGAATGCCATTTTCTCCCATGAGTTTTTACCTAAATCATAAACTCCTCCAGGAGGTTTTAGTTTTGTCCAGATTCTCCCATGACATCAAATTCTATCATACAAAGCCTTAAGATTAAAATCCTTTCAAAACTGAATTACTAGCTCTTATGGGTAGAGATGGATGTACTTGGTCTTGTCAACCTCTTGAAGCAAGATACTCATGGCTCCTGGGAAACATGTTATGAAGTACAAGCTATTAGAAAATTGTTAAAAGATTGCAGAGCATTCATTTCTCACATTTTTAGAGAGGGTTATCAACCTGCCGATTACTTTGCCAACCTGTGTGTTCATGTGAATAAACTTCAAGTCCTTGATAGTGCTCAAAATCTAAGAAAGCTATGAGGTTTGTTACGTCTTGACAAAGCAGGTCTTCCGCAATTCAGATTTTAATTGAGCTTTCTATGGCTAGTTTGATCCTTATCCTTTTTTTAGGTTTCTTCTTGTATTAGCTAGAGCTGGTAGGATTTTTTTTTTTTTTTTTTTTTGATAAGAAGGTGGCTAGAGTCAGGACTAAGCAGGGACTAGCTGAGGTGACATTTCACCAATCTTGTCTCTTTCTAGGAGCATACTCAATTGCCTCAAAATGACAACAATTCTAGACGACCCAAAGGGTTGACAAAGCCCAAAGTTTGCTAGCCAGTCGGCACAACTGTTCGCCTCACGATAGACATGAACAAGCTTGAAGTCGTCATGGCGAGCGAGAATCTGCTTGCAATCTTGCACCAGGGGTTTAAAAGGGCTAGACAAGGGAACACTATCATGAATAAGACTACAAACTAATGACGTTTCAATGATCCAGTTTGTAGCATTCATGGACTCAACCATGCGTAAACCTTCCTAGAGGGCAATAATCTCTGCTCTACAACTAGAAGCAATACCTAAGTTAATAGCAAAACCCGCAATCCAATCACCATTATTGTCTCTAAGAAGGCCACCAGCACCAGCGAGACCCGGATTACCTTTGGCACAACCATCAATATTAAGCTTCCATCCCATCGAAGGTTTGATCCAACCAATTTCAGTTAGCCTGTGGTTTCAAACACCCTGCTTGCTATGACGGTTCCAAGCTTCAAGAACAACACCAACAGTCTTTTTGCTTTTGATTTTGCTTTTGCTCTTAGTAAAATTGTTTCCTAGAAGTTGGTCTTTTTCCCAACTTTCTACCTAACAACTTTTCTAAGGTTCCTTTTAGGATCATTGTAAGAAAAGATGACTTGTATCTCTTCTAGTTTAGCTGAATGATGGGGTAGGTAAGTCTCCCACCCTCCTGTGGAAGTTTAGGCTTGAATGTCCTCTCCGCCTTTGTACACTCTTTTTGTGATTAATAAATTCTCGGAGGGAAGTACCCCTCCTTTCGCCAAAAAAAAAAAAATTTGGACTTATTAAGCTATTTAATTCTATTTTATTTCCTTTAATTTCTTTTATGTCTTTAAAAAGTTACCTCGTTGCAAAAAAGTTATATGCTGGGTTAGAAAAAATAGACCAGATTCAATTTGAGATGTATGTATATGTATAGAAAAAATACTTTTGAAGTGAATTTAATTTTTTTCCTAATCTCGCACGTAACATGATTTTCTATAATGTTAGTTCAATGCAAATAAATTATAATGAACCAAGCCAATGATTGTTTAGAATGGATATTCCTCACAAATGCTCCTTGAAATGTAGCGGAACCATGACAATTGAGTTAGAAAAAAAATATCGGATCTAATTTTAGATGTATATATATGTATAAAAAAATATAGATTTTAAAGTAAATATTATTTTTCTTTAATCTTGCATATAACACAAATATTGTAGAATAAGCTATTTTTATCTTCTTATTTAAAAAAAACAAATTAAAATTTTTATGATTTTCTGTTTGAATGTAGACCTTTCTATTGAATACTTTTTATCAAATTATTTTGCTTATTATTTTTTCTTTTCCTTTTTTCTTTTGTTTTGAAATATAAAAAGATAAAAATGCCTTCAGCATAAGGCTTTGTCTGGAAAAGTTTGATATGAAGGAGGAATATGTGTAAAACTCAAAACCTCATATAGGAGATTGGGATTTAGGCTTAAACTCATGGGGAAAATGGAATTCTCTCTATTAAAATATAGTATATATCCGTGATAAGAAATTAAGGAAAGTACTTTTGAAAAATGCATCACACTTTGATTTTAGTCCCGATTAATTAAATATTGTGGGGTAACTTATCACACACATGTCCAACTTCAATCTGGTAAAATAGAAATTTGATATGTGAAAGATTTCTATACGGATTTGAATAATCATTAAAAACAAAAGAATTCATAATATATTACATCTTGTCTGATGGAATCACTGTACCTCAAAAACGAAAATCGAACTTGTTTAACAATCATGATCTACATTATTGATCATAAAACAAGGAATAATACAAAAAATAAAATCCAACTGCTCTAACATTCTACTCTACTATTAACGCTGTCGCTCTGCAGATAGGGCAAACATTATTTTGCAGGAGCCACTTCTTTACGCGATCAACATGGTATTCATGCCCACATTGGAGAGTTGTTAATTTATCATTATCTTCGAACTCACCTTCATTCACTTCTCGCTTATAAGTTCTTGTCTTCAGATGCTGTGAGATTGTCTCTGCCATAGATTGTATTTCTTCATCATCTACTAGCTCTCCAACTTCATCTACGATAATTGTTTCTTCTGCGGGCCACCTCTAATGATAAAAATCGTGCAATACTAATATTTCTTCCTCAGATGGATGCCGAGTGAAGTTGTTCTGCATATGGTTACTGATTTGATAACCATATATGTACGGATCATAATGTGTTGGGATGGATGGCACGTATAATCCTTGCTGCAGAGAGTACAAGTGATGGCCGTGGACCGCCATTGGTGAACCATAGACGAAAGGAATGCCTGAAGGCATGGAATGATAATAGCCTTGATGATGATGATGATGAATGTTATTTCTTCTGCTATAAGCACGTTCCGTGGTTGGTGGGTTTTGCCTCTGTTGATCAAAATCTGGAGCAGTGTTGTTACCATGGCTCAAACCACCGTCATGATCACGGCCCTGAGGATGATGATGATGATGATGAGTGTGGTTGTGAGTCAATCTTGGTCCTCGAGGCATGTTTTCATTGGACCAAGAAGTTTGATTTCGTCGAATGTTGTTGTTGTTGTGAGGAGGAGTCAATCTTGGTCCTCGAGGCACGATGTTGTTGGAGCAAGACGAAGTTGGATCTCGTCGAATGTTGCGAGAAGTCATCAATCTTGGTCCTCGAGGCTCATTGTCATTTAACCAACAAGTATGACGACGTTGTTGGCTTGGTGATGCACTAGTCGTCGTCATGTTGCTGCAGAATAGAAGAAAGTATATAATATAATATTGTGCAAATGCTATATTTATAGAGCTTTTTTAACCGCCATTGGTCACCATATTAGGTTTTGGGAAGGTTTAATGCAACAAGCATTTCCTAAAATTGGACAAATTACTTAACTGTTTATAACTTATAAGTGCTTTTCCTTTAGGTGTACGAGGTAGTTTATGAGTCAAGGAAAAATGAGCATCAACAATAGAATTTGAACTTTTTTAAGCACAAGCTAGGTTTAACCAGGGAATTACCTATCAAATATACTTTTTCTTTATATTTTTTTAATTAGTTGATAACTGATATCATGCCACAATAATCCATCCAAGGAAGATTTAAGCAACGTAATTAGGGACGGATTCATAAATTTTTGTTCAATAGAGGTTAAAAACACTATTGAATACTCATTTATGAATAAATTTTTTTAGTAGGGTCTAAATTTATTTTTTAACCTAAAAATATACATATATTTTAAAATAATATAATTTCAACTCACTTATTCATAACTCTGTTATTTTAGGGTTAGTGGGATCTGTAACCCCCCTAGCCTCCAAGTAGATCTGTCTATGAATAGAACCTCTGCACATCTAAGAAAATACACTCTTTCAAAATGCAAGATTCTAAGAAAGATAGTTGCCATAAAGAAACGCATATACTCTAAGAGTATCTACTACCCAACAAAATAGTGAAATATCTAAAATCTTCGAAAGTTAATGCATAAACTCCAAGTTTCACAGCATCCAAGGTAATAATATCCATACTAAATAAAGTCCGAACACCAAAATAATTCAAGCAACTAAAACCATAACCATATGATAAAAATGAGACAAATTCCAATAAGCAGTAGGGTCTCCAAAAATAGCAAGAGATTGTACAATTTCATATGTACACTTCCAATCTAGTATGCAATACATCATATAAAAAATATATGCCAAGTGAGTGCCGAAAATCCATAAGGTTGTGAAAACATGAAAAAATGGAATATGCCACATGAACAATAATAAATGCCAAAATTCTTTATTATTCAATAATAGTCACGATAGAGTGCCAAAATATTTTGAAGCTTTTGTATTGAATGGTTCATGTCTATAGAAAGAGTGACCATTGTGTGAATTGATTGACTAACTTTAGTTTTTTCCAACCTTTTGGAATTGTCACATTTGAACAACCTCTGAAACAATTCTATCTTCTAGTGTGAAATATAGACGGGTAATATATCCTCGTGATGGATTCCAATAAAGAATTCCTAAAATCTGAAAGAGCATATAATAACCGTGACCCCTCGACCTTTGGAACCTAGCCACCAATTGTTTGTGTGCTTGAGAAAGCGTGCAACTCTGACCTCCAGCCTTATTTTAATGCAACAGAATGATTTTTAAAAAAAAATTAAACATGCTATACAATGTGTCCTTTATAAAACTACAATAAGAAATCGTTTATTAATGTAAATACATGTTAGGATGTTGAAATCATTATCAATAAATAATAAAATAATCCATGCTCATGCAAAATCAATATATACGCTAAGTTTACAAATTTCTTTGGGTTCAAAATACCATCATGTTCTAGTTATTTAAGTTCAATTTCTAGGACTTGGCTTGTGTATAATTATATTCTCTATAATTTCATATAATACTATTCTCGATTAATGCAATGTGTCACTAGATCTCATCTATGGACCACATTAATCTTGTCAAACTAACTTTCTAACTATTAAATATAAAATCTAAATTATCATATTTAATTAATAAATAAATATGGAAGCATATGATTCTAAAAAAATAAAAAGAAAAAAGAAAACAACCCTTTTTTTGCTCCAAGAACAACAATTCCAGAAAAAAAAACAAATAACAAAAAAAGGTAAGAACAAGTTGGAAGCTCAAATCAATCAAATATCATATGGCTTCTTTTTAAAAATAAAAATAAAAAAGAAATTGTATGATCACTTGGAGAAAAAAATCTAATGGCTTTTTTTTTCTTGTCCAACTTCAATCGTTCTAAAGCTACTAATTACTCTACAACATCAACACGAGTTAACTCAAACAAATATCATGTGACTTCTTTTTTAAAAGAAAAAAATAAATAGAATGAATTGGAGGAAAAAATCTAATGGCTTCAAAATTTTATTGTCCAACTTCTATATTATTTTTTAACATATACTTCAAGCACTGGCACGAAAATATATTTCTTGGAGCAAAAAAAAAAGAAAATATATAGGTTGAATTCGGAATCATTGTCCTTGGAGTAGAAAAGGAGCTGTTTTCTTCTCTCTTTTTTTTTTTTGGAATCATATGCTTCCATATTTGTTTACTTATTGAATATGGTGGTTTTGTTTGGGTCAAAATATGGTAATTCAGATTTGGTATTTAATGCTTTCTAACCGTAGTTGAAAAGTTAATTTAGCAAGATTAATGTGGTCCGTAGATAAGATTTAGTAACACATGATATTAATCATGAAGAGTATTGTATAAAATTATAGGTAATGAAATAATAGAGGAGCTAAGTCCTAATTTCTATACTAATTATTTAATTGGTTTCTTGTTAATGCAATCTGATTCTTGAAATCTACATTATGTCATTGGTTACTTGTTATCTGGTTCTAAAAATTTATACTTAATAGATTTATCTACATTATTTCATTGGTTACATGTTAATGGAATCTACTTCTAGAAATCTATACTTATTAGATTTGAAAAAGATTTTTTTTTTTTTTGGTATTAGATTTGAAAAAGATGTGATATCTTCTTTTCATATAAATTCCCCCCCCCCCCCCCCCCCATAGTTCAATGCATGCAATCCTTAAGACTAAAAGTGATTTGGAAATCAAATACCTACTCAATTGTAAATAGTTAAGAAGTTTAGAATAGTAATATCAATTGGAAGATCACCACAATATAAATGTGTGTGATTACAGTAATGCACTAAACATATTCACATGCTGTTATTTTCACCAACACCTCCTCCTGTGAAATCATTGTGTTTCTCTAACCCTCACACTCGTCCTGCATCCTTTATCAATCATTTATTGTATACACATACAAGCCTAGAGGGAGGGAAGGGGGGAGGAGGGGAGTGAAAGAGAAGGGGGTGGGAGGGGAGAAGGAGGGAGAATTGGAGATGGTGGAAGAGGTACCACCCATTTCTATTTTCGCTTTAATGATAAAGGTATCCTTTTAAGTTAAATTTCACGCCTTAATCTTTTCTAGATTTGTTTGGTTTGTTTAGATCATAATGATTGCTTTGATCCATAGTTGTCGAATCGTGAATTGTATCATGAATCGAATTGTCATTTTTTTGAATCGTGAATCGAATCGAATCATAAATCGTACCGATTCGGTCATATATTTAAAACTAGTTGATATTTGACATATTATGTTTCTATTAACAGTTTTTAGTTGAGTTTCTTTATTTGAATTAATATTAATATATGTTTTTGTTACTTTTCTAAATTGTTTACTACTTCACTTGTTCCTAGTAGCCCAAACAATTTCTGCATCACAATAACACACTATTTTTTTTGGTCGGAACAATATCACATTTCACAAGTGCCCAAACTAGTGCTCAAAAGCTGCTGTAAACACAAGTGGTCCAATCAGTTTCAAGTTTTGTCTCCCTTTTTTTTTACTAAAGTGAGCTTATTTTGTTATCTACTTTGAAATATTTTGGGATTTTTAAAAAAAATTTTAAAAAAATTGACCCGAATCGCGAACGATTCAGTGAATCGTTCGATTCACACGATTCACTACAATTCGGTACCGATTCACTTGCGATTCACGATTCTTCTATCCGATTTGTATCATTTTTTTATTGAATCGTATCGAATCATACGATTCGCATCCGATTTCATTGATTGTATACATGTTATTATTTTAAGAATCACTCACATATTATATATGATTGCGGGCTTAACATAGAAAACCAGTCGGGATATGCAAGAACAAACCATTTTTATTGGAAATATTCCTCTAATGAATTTCCTGGTAACTTCTATTGTAAATGGAATATATAGAATTGTGATCAACCAAATATTACAAAGCCCCCGTATTTATTACCAGTCAAAATTGGACAATAATATAATTTTAGTCTATACCAGCACCATAATATCATATTGGGATGGAAGACCAGAATTAGAAATTGATAGACAAGCAATGAAATTGGCTTGTGTGAGTAGGAAATAGAAAATATATGTTCTAGTCTATCATCATCTATGGGTTCAAATCTGAGAGAAATTCTAGAGAATATTTGTTATCCTAAAATTTTTTGTCTTTCCTGAATGATAAGGAGATAGAAAAGCAATTGGGTCAAAATAAAATATCATTTCAGAGTTTTATCAACAACTTGCTTGTGTTGGCGGGGATTCGGTATTTTCTGAATCCTTATGTAACTAATTACCAAAGAATTTCTTTCAACAAAATGTGAATTAGGAAGAATTGGCAATGAAATACGAACTGAACACCAAATCATGATATACCCTAGAAGAAAACATTTTTTTTACCATGAGATAAATTGATGGTTGCTGATCATTTGATTGGACTGAAATTTGCAATGGGTACACTTGACGATATGAATCATTTAAAAAATAAACGTATTAGTTCTATAGCCGTTCTTTTAGAAAATCAATTCGGATTGGCGTTGGTTCGTTTAGAAAATGAGGTTCGAGGGTATAGAGAGTGGATATGAGCAAATTAAAGCTCTGTATGTATTTCATATATTCACAGTCAATTTATACACAATTTACAATGGGATAAGATAGCAGCACATAACAGTGTGCTCCATTAAATGTGGAAATACAAAATTAGAAAAGTTATGAAGATACAGAAGTTATGATCAACATTATCCTATGTCATGTGACGACTCACGTGGTGAACCATTGCTATAGGACTCTTCCTTAATATGCCCCCGCAAGATGGCGATGCTATCGGCAACACCGATCTTGGACCTTAAAAGATTGAATCTAGCTTTGGACAAGGGCTTGGTAAGAACATCGGCAAGCTGATTAGATGTGGACACATGAGCAACAGTCAGAACCAGCAGCAACTTTGTCTCGCACAAAGTGATAGTCCAAGGCCAGATGTTTCATTCTAGAATAGAAAACTGGATTTGCGCAAAGGTACGTGGCACTAATATTGTCACAAAGAAGCCGTGGAGATTGAGGAAGCTGAAAATACAACTCATGCAGCAAGTTGGTGAGCCAAGTAATTTCAGCAGCTACTAAAGCAATAGACCTGTACTCTACTTCGATTGAAGAACGGGCGACTATCCTTTGCTTTTTGGAACACCATGAAACTGGTATATTGCCTAGGAAAACCACATAAGTTGAGATAGAAGTGTAATCATCCTGATTACCAGCCCAGTCAGCATCGAAGAAAGCTGTGAGCATCAAATTTGGAGACTTATGAATGAACAAACCAAAGTTAATTGTATTTTTCAAGTAACGCAAGAGACGCTTAGTAGCAGTCCAATGAGCTATCTTCGAAGAGTGCATATACTGAGCTAGTTTATTGACTGTGTAGGCAATATCAGGTCAAGTCATAGATAAGTATTGGAACCCTCCAATGAGACTTCGATACAACGAAGCATCATCAATATTATCACCAGCCTCCAACGTAAGACTACTAGATGTGCTAATAGGAGTTGCAACATTTGTAGCTCCTGCCATATGAAACTTTTCAAGCAAATCGGAGACATACTTATACTAGGACAAAAAAATACCATTTTGTTGTGCAATAGCCTTAACACCCAAAAAAATACGAGAATATCCCAAGGTCTTTGATGGAGAATTTAGTTGACTGAGCCATAATGATCATACGAGTAAACTCAGAAGAATTCCCAGTCACCAATAAATCATCCATATACACAAGAATGTAAGCAATAATATCATTCCAAGTATATACAAATAAAGATGAATCAAACCTTGTAGCTTGAAATCCAAGCGAAAGAATGTAACCTTTAAGCTCTAGAAACCACGCTCTCGGGACTTGCTTAAGGTCGTAGAGAGACTTGAGTAATTTGCACATATAATTCGGCTTAGTTGAAGTAGGACTTGTGTATGAGTCAGATGGTGAGTCCAAGAGAGCAGACCAATCAGCAATAGTGTTGGATGTGATAAGAGATGTAGTAGACTTTATAGAGGGGAATGATGATTCCACAAATCGAACGTGCCTAGAGTAAAAGTATTTGCGAGTCTGCGGTTCAAGGCAGATATAGGTATAATGCATAGAAGAATAGCCTAGAAATACACAAGCCTTGGACTGGGGCTCTATTTTGTGCTGGGAATATGGATGTAACCAAGGATAATAGAGATACCCAAATATACATAATTTATCATAGTTTGGAGACTGACGATATAGACACTCAAAGGGTGATTTGTTATCGAGAATTGGAGTTGATAGCCGATTAATAAGATATGTAACAGTTTGAAAAGGAAATGACCAAAAGGACAATGGGAGAGAGGCACGGTGAAACAATGTCAAGCCACTTTCCACAATGTGGCGATGACGTCGTTCAACAGTGGCGACATGTTCAGGTGTATAGGGTGGAGCGATGAGATGCTGAATGCCAAAGTGGGAGAACACATGTTTTAGACCTTTGTAGTCGGTGCCTCCATCAGAATAAATTGTGCCAATAGAATTTTGAAAAATATTTTCTACCATGCTCTTGAATTGAAGAAAAATAGAGTACACATCGGATTTAAATGTTATAGGATAAAGCCAATTAAATTTTGTGAAATGATCTACAAACAAGACAGTAGGAATAACCGTCAATTGATCGAATGGGCGACAACCCCCGTACATCTGTATAAATCAATTCAAGAGGCCCACTGCTAGTGAGACTAGAAACTCCAAAAGGAAGTTTATGGCTCTTATTACAGTTACACGAATGACAAAATGATAAGCGAGAAGGGGAAACAGGAAAGAGACTACAATTTTCAAATAAAACATTAAGAATTTTGGACGACGGATGCCCAAGCCGATCAAGCCAATTACTCAATCTAGTCTTGACACCAACAAAGGCTTGTTTGGACACGGATGTATTATTGGAAGATGGCCACTCATACACATTATTGTTGCTCCGTCCCATTACAAGGGGTGCCCCCGTGGAAAGATCATTCACACAAAAGGAAGAGGAATCAAATTCTATATATGCATTATTGGATCGACAAAATTGATTGATAGAGATTAAGTTTTTGCTCATTTTAGGAACACACAAAACATTAGACAACTGAAAAGAATTAGAGGGAGAATGAAGAACTGTGCATCCAGTATTAGAAATAGACAAACCGATACCAGCCCCTATTACAACATCCTCAGGACCATCATACGATTGCCGAACAGAGAGGTTATTAATGTCAGATGTGACATGATGCGAGGCACCTGAATCAAGGAGCCATATGTTGCCTTGGGTCATAGTAGCAGAGTTGGCGATGGGATTTTAAGAAGGAAATAGAAGACGCTTAGCAGTATAACACTGCCGCGCCATGTGGCCACGTTTGTCATAGAATTGACAAACAATTTTTGGCTTATTGGATGACCCAAACGCTGCATGATCAATTGGTAAGGAGCCACAGTGACCAAAAGTGGAAATGCTTTTATTTGAGTGTCCTTTAGAGGAGGAATAATTTTTCTTGTTGGAAGAAAAAGAACCAGATGGTTGATTAAAGCGGGCAACGTTGATAGAGGCTAAACCAAGTATACCAAGAGCACCCATGGCACGCTGCTCTTATCTCTTCAAATAGGATTCATATTCGATGAACTTGTCACTAAGTTCATCAAACGTAATGACAGTATCTCGAGCCCGAACTGCAACAGCTAGTTCTTTGAATGCTGGACCAACCCCATTAAGGGTATGAGTGATGAGATATTGAGAAGGGACCGAGGCACCAACGAGAGTAAGTTCATCCGAAATATCTCAAATTTGTGCGAGATAGTCTACCATAGGCTGGTTACCTCGCGAAATGAATGTCAGCTGTTTGGCCTTGCCTATGATGCGAGAGGAGGACAGATTGGCTTAATTTTTACCCAAACGCTTCCAAGCCTCTACGGACGTGGTATAGGATCGAATAACAGGAACAACATGGGGACTTAATGACCCAATAATTCTAAGAAACAAAAGCTGGTCTTGGTGCATCCAAAACTGATACTCCAGATTGGGAACATGCTTGTTATCAATGGTAATTTGCTTAGGTGGACATGGTAGAGAACTATCCACGTAACCTGCGAGGTTGTACCCATACAAAATGGCATCAAACTGAGTCTTCCATGAAAAATAATTGAAGGTGGTGAGCTTGAGTGGGAGTTGATTAGCCATGTTAATGGCAACAAGTAAAGCGGAAGATGTATCGAGTACTGAAGGTGATGATGTGGAGTCAACCATTAGCACAAGCAGGTGAGGAGAGGAATAAGGCTATTTAACAGAGTGACAACAAGAAGACGATAGGATCGTAAACTCGTTAGAGTGTTTTAAGTATCTGATACCATATAGAGAGTGGATATGAGCAAATTAAAGCTCTGTATGTATTTCATATATTCACAGTCAATTTATATACAAGTTACAATGGGATAAGATAGCAGCACATAACAGTGTGCTCCATGAAATGTGGAAATACAAAATTAGAAAAGTTATGAAGATACAGAAGTTATGATCAACATTATCCTCGGTCATGTGACGACTCACGTGGTGAACTATTGCTACAGGACTCTTCCTTAACAGAGGGACTATATATGGAGCAATACACATAAATTGATATTGACTCCTCATAATTTGGTAACTTCAACTCCATTAACAACTACTTATGAGTCCTTTTTTGGGTTACAACAATTGTATAAGTTTTGGATCAAAAACTAATCCATTGGCAAAAATAATTCATTGAAGAAAATTGAGTTATTTGTGATATGGAGGACTGATTACGCGAACCACAATAATAATAGTAATAATAATACTACTAATAAAAAATAAAAAAATTAAGATTAAATAATAACATATAATAATAATACTAATAATAATTATAATAATAATAATAATAATAATAATAATAATAATAATAATAATAATAATAATAATTTGAGTGTTGTTTTTATATATTTTTATGTATTAAAAGAGAATTTTTATCATTTGGAAAATAATAATGATAAAACTAACAAAATATCATTATATCATTATTGGTACTAATAAATAATATTTATGATGATAAGGATTGTCTTTTTATAATTATATATATGTTATATTTTGAAACCGTATTTTTGTCATTGATAATATCATATATTAATAATAATAAATATTATTATTTAATAATATCAATAAAAAGATAATACGCACAAAGGGTAGTGATTTAACTATAAGAGAAAGCTCTAATGATCTTGATGTAACTCAAAAATACGGACATTTGTGGGTTCAATACGAAAATTGTTATGGATTAAATTATAAAAAAAAATTGAAATAAAAAATGAATATTTGTGAACAATGTGGATATCATTTGAAAATGAGTAGTTCAGATAGAATCGAACTTTAGATCGATCCAGGTACTTGAGATCCTATGAATGAAGACATGGTCTTTGGATCCCATTGAATTTCATTTAGAGGAGCCTTATAAAGATGGTTTTTATTATTATATATACATGTTTATATTTTGAAACCATATTATCGTCAGTTAATAAATAATAATATATTAAAAATATATCAATAACAAATAATAATAATGATTATCATTCTATTATTACATAAATATTATTTTTGAAATGACATTTTGATCACTTGAACAATAATAACAACAACAACAACTAGAATGATGATGATAATAATAATAATAATAATAATAATAATAATAATAATAATAATAATAAACTCTTTCTTTTCTAAGTTAGGCTATAATAATAGACTTTTGTTATTATGTACATATTAAATTTTAAAAGAGCATTTAGATAATTTGACAAATGAATTCATTTCAAGAATATGAGAATGAATTAATCTCATGTGTTTTTGTCTGGAATGACTATTTCCATATTCATGAGAATCGCATTACATCAAGAATGAGATTCCTAAGTTCATTACTTTATACCAAGTATTAGAATATGAATAAAGCCAATAATATCATTTCTTTCTCAATTCATTCCGGCATACAAATTGCTGCCTAAGAGCTTTATTTTATTCTTTGATAACAAATAAAAGGAGATGACACCCCAGCATATGAATAGCTACCTAAGAGCTTTATTCTTTTATTTGATAACAAATAAAATGATATGGCATGACAAAGATCCCAAGTTCAGGTAGCGAATTGTTGAGGGCAAAGGTAGCAAATTTCAATTTACACACTCTCATTACCAATTTTATTCGTCAAGCATTGCTATACATCATTCTATTTTTGTCACCAAGTTATCACCTTTTATATAGATTCTTAGTTGGCATGTTAAAATAACAAACTTTTCTATTTCTCTTTCTTATTATATATATATATATATATATATATTATTATTATTATTTTTATCTTTTATTTTTTATTTTGTTAGCGTGAGAACCAATTTAGCGAAGCCTGACACCAACTGGTAAACCCATAGGTGCAGAGGTGTGTCCCAACACATACTTCATGTCAGTTAAGAGTGTGAACCTAATATGAAACCTAGGAGTTTCAAACTTAACCTTACCAGATGTTACTTTCTTTGTTTACTACTAGGCTACCCCTTTGAGGGCTTTTCTTTTAACATATCAACTAAACATCATAAAGTAGGTGATAAATTAGTGATAGAAATACGGTGATATATAACATTAATCTTATTTGTCTATTAACTGACCACTTGGAACATGTACGTATTAAAACCTGCCACTATATCATGGGACCTACAGACTTAATAGAGACACTACAAGAATTGTTCAAATAGACAACGGTTTCATCCTTAAAAGGTGGCAGTTTATAAATGTCACCTTCGAATAGGCAACACTTTTCAAAACTGTCACCAAGATGCCACCTATACTCGTATTGTCTATGCCATAGGTGACATTTTAACAAAACTGCTGCCTATTCTACAATTCATATCTGCAGTAGTTAAAATAGGCGCCTTCTATGACAACCATGTTCAGCTGCTGCCTATCATGAATATAGTAATAGGCAGCAGTTGCCCACAACTATCACCTTTTCTTAGTAAAGAAATAGGTGACAGTGATAGAAAACTGTCACCTATGTAATCTCCAGTCTTTAATTACATTTCAATAGTGCTTCTGTTGTTTGCTGATGACATAAATTAATTTCTATCAGAACAAATGACATAATTTGAGCAAAGAAAACTATGCTACAAATTAAGAAATGATTGCAGCAAAAGATATAAGAACAAATGACATAAATTAATTTCTATCAGAACAAATGACATAATTTGAGCAAAGAAAACTATGCTTCAAATTAAGGACTGTTTGCAGCAAAAGATATAGAACAATTAAAAATTAAGAACTATTTCAAGATACTTCATGTCCACAAAAAGAAATTTTGACTTATTAGAGGCTTCATGTCGACCACAAGTAGTTTGTTCGTGATTCTGCAAGTAGTTTATCCTTCTCTTCCCTCACCTAAATCAGAGACAAAAAGGGTTGAATCAGTTGCAGACAAGTAGTTTAATGATTCAGCAAGTTGCAGTCAAGTGTCACATTAAAGGAGATGGAAAACGAAGAGGTGATTCAACAATATAATTACCAAGAAAATATGCCCAGAAAGACCAACGAATGAAGAATACTGACTGGTATAAGCAAATAAAAGCTAGCCGACTAGTACGATAATTAAGCAGGCAACAAGAGCACTCACTTTTGCAAGAAAATTGAGACGACTTAGTCTAAACGAATGTAGAAAACTAGTGATTTCAGTAAGTTTCATATAATAGTCATCTTACAACACATGAAAATGTTGTTGGATAATTGATCTTCATTCACTTATTTTTATTCAATATGAAACTTGTTATTTTTTCCATTCTATTTCTATCAACACTTTGCTTATGAAAATTTAGGGGCTTGGTGATAAGTTGTTTCTCTCTAAATGTCCTATAACTTTTTCCGGTAGAGGATTGCCAATCATATAGCTAAGTTCCGCTAAACTGATTCTTCTTCATTTTTTTTCCTTAAATGTGCAACCAATAACATTTTTCACAAAGTTAGACAACTCTCACAAATAAAAAATTATTTATGTAACTGATTGCACAGATCTTACTAATAATTTACAAAAGGATTGTGGACTAATTGGTATTATAATAATCTTAAGCCCAACTACTAAAAAATCAGAAAAAAGCCTAAATTAACAATAGGACCAAGAAAAATAAAAAAATAAAAAGTGAAAGCAAAATACCAATCTATAGCAATTAGGGCCACACGGTTCCTTCTCCGCATCCGGGAAGCGGGATTGTTGAATTTCCACAATAAACTCTATAAGGGAACATGATTAGCTTACAGGAAAGATTAGATCCTGTGAACATCCATGCAATCTGCAATAAAAAACCTACCAAAAGAAAAGAAGAGGGTCTATTTAGCATAAATATTTAAGAGATGTAATCTACAAAAAGGAGAATAAACATATGTGGCTAATGGTGGCCAAAGAAAAGAAAGATTAAACATGTGAAGCTTACATAACATCGACGACAAAACAAATTTGCCAAATGAATCCAAAGATGCTTCAAGAAAAAGCAGAGAAGATGCAGCCTCTTTACTTGCCAAAGATGGGCCAAGAAAGTTGTGGGGATGCAAATACATTTGAAAATATTAACTAAACTTGCACTGCACCAGCGCCCAAAAAAGCTTTCAGATTTGGAGGGCCATAGTCCTGCTTCAGCCTAGAAGGGCTTGCACTTGTTCTGGATCTAATCTAACAACTGGAGGCCACTAAGATGATTGTGAAATGTTAGAGACAAAGATTTATAACACATCCTAACTTTGTTCAGTATACAGAAGATTCATAACATTTTTTCATTAAAATTGAGAAGCCTTATTACTTCAATATGCAAGTAGAACACTATAAATAACAATTTAGAAATTATACATAGATCATAAATATGAGTTAAGAAAAAAAAGAATTCAGTATGTTCACTTCTACAACAATTATCTCATTCCTTTCGGTATATTTTCTTCATACACTACGAACATGTCTCTTATACACACAATGGTACACAAAATATGATCCCAAAAATCATTGACGTGTATCTAAATGACAGAAAACTGCAATTGACATAGAGAATGGCTCATAGTACATTACAGTAATTATGATCCTAAAAGCCTCCTTCAACACCCCTACCCTTGGACTGCCACCACCGCACCTCCATCACAAACAGTATCGGGAGTACAAAGATACGAAATGACTGACTTGATTGTTGAACTATAAATTAAAAAATATTTTTCCTCAGTCTAAGAAATTAACAAAAATATTCATAATTGAGCCAAACTTAACATCATTACAGGACTGCGAAATCAAAAATTTGTATAAGCAAATTTGATATGTGCTCAAATTTTCTTAGTTAAATTTATGATCCTGACACTATTAAAATAAAAACTTGAGAATTAATAATTCATAGCAAAAAGTAATAATAGAAGTAGTAATCCATAAATTAGTACATCGTGCAGGAAAAATTGTACCTCACTCCAACAAAATAACCGAATCACCATTTACATCACTGTTAGTAGCCAAATTATAAATGCAAATTCATCACATAAGAAATAATATAAATTAAAATATAAAATCGATAAATTACTTCGAAAATTGATTAATTACAACTTAAAAACAAAAATAAAAATAAAAATGATAAAGAAGAGCACATTTTCTAGAGCTTTAACTTCGTCAAAGGTTTTGGAGTCGAGAGCTTTAACTTCTCTGATGGCCTTTGCTAGCTCCAGTGGCATTCTCAGCCGTGGCATCGCCTTGAAGAACGAAAACGACACTTTTTTCGATTCGATTGAAAAATCAAAAAACTGAAAAAAAAAAATTGAAAACTAAAGGGTGAAAAACATATTGCTGTGTTTTTGTACCTGTTTCTTTGTCGGCTATGGCACGCGAGAGAGTGAGAGTTAGAGATTTGGCTATGGCGCTCGAGGGAGCGAGAGTGAGAGATGAAATCACATTTTGTTGTTGTCTTTTATTATTATTATTTTTTTTGGTTAGATGTTTGTTGGCATCTAAAATAGATATAACCTAGAAGTACAAAAGAAAAAAAAAAGAAGATAATGTACTAATAGGCAGCGGTTCCCAATCGCGGCCTATTGTGTCCAAAGATTGACGACTAATAAGGTAGCGGTCGTGGACCGCTGCTTATGTTTCTAGCAGTGGTTTCTAAATTTGTCATCGTAGAATTTATTCAAATCATATTGATTTTAATTATTAAAAAATAAATTATAAGTAAATTATCATATTAGTAGCACTTCTTTTTTAAAACCGTCACTTTTATTGTGAGGTATATTTTACATAGGTGTTGGTTTTTTACTTAAACCGCCACCTATGTGACCCTTTTTTTTGTAGTGAGATGACCGACTAAGAGTAAAGGGGACTATCATACCATACAACCTAATGGAAGCATTACCTCCAAATTATTTTCCTTGTTAACTCAAATAGGAAGATGTTCAAGTTTGATTTGAATATTGAGTTTTCATTTTATTGAAATTACCTTTTGAGTTCCAACTAATTTGTTACGAACTTTAATAGCACATCATTATGAAACTCGGAAAATAAGTTGTTAAGTAACTCTCATGACAAATTAATTAACATAACATAAGCTTGATTTAATAAATTGTAAAACAATTTGATCTTAAATGACTTGTTAGTAAGCTCATTTTAAACGAGTTTAATAAATTGGTTGGCTTTACAACTATTGATGAATTTGATCATTCGCAAAAGGAAAAGAATTTTAAGTCTTTGTGCTTGAAATGGAAAGCTAATTCTACTTGTTACAAATTATTTTGCTAAAGGTAAATAAGAGGTCTTAATTTGTTGCTTCTTTATGGATGAATCACACTTTGTCTCCTCAAATACTTTACCAAATTGTATCTTGAAAATGTCGAAAGTTTCACATTTCAATTCCTAAGCTCATGTTGAGCCTCACATTGATTAATGGTAGCTTCTTTTAATATTTATTTATTCATTTATTTTTTTTGCGTGAAGGCCTTAAATCACATCAGAATACTTTTGACATTTTAAACTGGACTTGAAAATAATTAAGATTAAAAGCGGCCAAATAAGCCTTTATATCCTTTTAACACCAAAGAGATTCACCTTTATCATTTTTATTTTGGATAAGGTTTAAGATTATTTTTCGCTTTATGCTTGTTATTCCACAAAACTTATAGAATTCAAGAATTTAGTAAATGAAAAATAGATATAAATGAAAATATGATCCAATATGTTGATATACATATAAGTATTTTCTAGGTAAGTATGTTGACCTTTTTCATTGAGCAAGAAGTATTTTATCACCCTGTATTTTTTATTTCTTTTATTCAAGATCACCCTATATATGCACTCTTTGTTTAACAACTCTTATTTTTAACAAAAAAATTTAGTAATCTTTTGTTTAGGATCTTGTAAAAAGGAACAACTTGTGTTCCTTTTAGATTAGTTGGGCTTTTGGGGTAGGTAAGTACCCTAATCCCCGTGGAGGTTTCGGTTTTATCATGTTTTGCTTGTTTCATGGTAGTTGATGTAAGAAGATTTGTTATGTTAGCTTAAACTAAAGTGGTAGTTCAAGTGTTTGTAAAAATACCTAAAAGAGAAGATAGTAGCATGTACTTCAGTTATAGAATTCAAAGCATGTTAACCAAGCAAGGAAATAGCCAAGATGTGAATTCTGGACATTGCATATCATGTGAATTTGGAGCATTTTTCACATAGTAAATATGCTCGTAAATTAACAAAATTTGTACAACAACTAGATTAGGCAGTTTAGAACAAATGTTGATTTCTAGGACTAAGGCTAATTCTAATGTTTTAGCCCTCTGATCAAATCATTTCCGAAATGTAGCTCAAAAATCTCTGGTTCTGCCCAGCTATGCGTAGTTGCTCGGTAAGGGTTATAACTTTTGGAATTTAACTCGGAATTGAGCACCATTTGAACCTAAAATTAACTACACTCGAAGATCTACGATTATAAGTAAAAATCAGATAGTTTGGAGGTCAATAGGTTAGGTAACCAAATTGATTAATTCAAGCTTATGTTAGAGAAATTGGAAAATGTCTTAGTTGAGCTTGCGGTATTAACTTTGCACTTGGAAACTTGTATTGAATGTTTGAAGAATTAATTAGAATATAAGTCAAATGTAAAGATGTTAACCAATGCATGTTAGTTGAGTCCACTTGTACAGTTGGCATTTAGTTTATATTTAAGTACAATTTTTGTTAGTTATGGTTAGCTTAACTTTATATATTAGTAAGTGTTTTTATGTTGTTACAAAGCTATGATGTTTAATTAGATTACAATGAAATAAAGTATGTAATATAGATTCTTTGATGTGAAAAAATAGTTGTTAAACCTTCTATAGTCAATTGTTAAAGTGTTATACCTATATGAAAACTAGGATATTCATATTCAAGCTAATCCAAGGAAAGTTGGAGTAACTAAGCCATTTTTACATCTTGAAGCTTGGTATAGGTGAGGGATCTTGCATATTATTCATGTTCTTGTTTATGTCAAATATTTGAATTTCTTGTATTGTTGATTATAGCTATGAAATTGATTATTGTTGCTTGAAATACATTATCTAGAACTCGTGGAACTCTCTTTTGAAACTTGATAGTAACTAGAGTGGTTGAATGCATGAATCACACAAAAGAGACAATAAATAGTGCCTAAATCTAGGGTATTGCTTTAGGTTGCTGTTTGGAATGAATTGAATCCATCTATAGGTGCTCTAGATGATATTGAAACAAGTTAGATGCTCACGTGTAGCTAATTAGCCCGGAATTGAGCTAAAATGCGGATTTTGCAAGAATTTTAAAAGGGGGTTTTTCATGAAATGTAATCCGGGCACATTTGAACCCTAAATTAGGTATCCTCAGGGCATGGAAGCACTTTTGGTGCTTTCATTACATTAAATTGGAGTCCAATTAGAGTAGTTGTAGTTCAAACCTACTCGAGGCCTTCCCAAGTTTTTTTATCTCCAAAGTGGGTTTTCTGGGCTTAGATAGGTGACTTTTGGTATCCTTAGGGATGTAGTATGATTGGATTATAGAATTAAAACCTTGAATTGCGTATGGAAGTAAAATAGACTAGTTGTCAAAGAGGAAAATGTGAGATTTGGTTGTCTTAGTGCTTATATGAGCTTGTAGTTGCTTGTCATGTGTCTAAATGCATGTCTAAGGTATATTCAAGTTATTTGTAAAATTTTGTGGGAAATATGTTACTTGCCCCTTTGTGTTATACGATTAATTCATGTGTAAAATCTTGTATTGTAATTAATTGCGAGGGCGGCCTACTTTGTCGTCCCTCATATGTGATATTTGATATACTTGGTTCTCATGATCATGTTTTGGGGTTGCACAACCTTTTTGAACATGGTAGTCTCAAGAAACACGGGCGGCATCGGGCTTGCCGTGCTCCCTCGACTACCATGGGGCCTATTCCCTTTCTCTCGCTAAGTATACTCCACTACCCCAGAGGCGTGATTCACCTTGTTGGGGCATATGGACCTACCTCAGGAGAAATGGTCGTAGGATCAGGGTACATCCAGAGTACCCCATTTGGAGGAATAAGGGGTTTGCCGGCACTTGCTTGAAGATCTTGGCTCATGGGTTGTGATTGAAGACAAACATGAAACCGTATTTTTTTTATACGTGGTTAAATACTTGTCTAATTAACTTTGTTATTTTGTGTTGTATATGTTATTATCCTTGTTGCATCTCCTGAAAGCATTATTTAGTATGCTACATCACCTCCCTCACTGAGTATATATGTTGTATACTCACCCTCGTTTCTAACACCTTTCAGGATTAGTGCTATTAGAGGTAGAAAAGAAGGCTCGAGAGTTTTGTGATTGATTATGCTGGCTTACGTGGATTGCCATTGAATTCAGTTTTGTACTTGTAAAGTTAAGTTTAGAATGTATTGATAATTATGAATGACTTGTAATGTTGTAATAACTTGTAATCTTTACTTTATTGTCTAGTAGCGTGCGCTTGCATGTTTTGACTGGTTGACGGACTTAAATTATAAGAAAGAAAACTAGAAAATATTAGACTGGTATGATAAGTGAAATTAAAACTATAGACGTTCAACAGTTAATGAATGAATGCTTGTGGATTTCAATGTTAGATCCAAGGCTCGGTGGACTTGAGGAGTTTGTTGTATGAGATAGTTTTGGTGGGGGGATGAAGGAATAAAGTTAGATCATAGTTTTGTGGTTATAAATATTGTTTACAAGTTTTGAATTGTTCTATAAACAGGGGAGACTCCGTCCGTTTCTCTCGTTTTTCGTGACCTTGCGTATTGGATCGGGGCTCTGTTCTCATGAGGATCGGGGTGTTACAAGGATAGTATACTAATAATAACAACAACAACAACAACAACAACAACAACAACAACAACAACAACAATAATAATAATAATAATAATAATAATAATAATAATAATAATAATAATAATAGACTTTTTCTTTTTTAACTTAGGCTATAATAATAAACTTTTGCTATTATGTACATATTAAATTTCAAAAGAGCATTTTGATAATCTGACAAATGAATTCATTTCAAAAATATGAGAATGGGCTAATCCCATGTGTTTTGTCTGAAATAACTATTCCCATATTCATGAGAATCGCATTACATCAGGAATGAGATTCCTAAGTTTATTACTTCATACCAAGTATTAGAATAGGAATAAAACCAATAATATCATTTCTTTCTCAACTCATTCCAGCATATAAATCGCTACCTAAGAACTTTATTTTATTATTTGATAACAAATAAAAAGAGATGGCACCCCAGCATATGAATAGTTACTTATTCTTTTATTTGATAACAAATAAAAGGATATGGCATGACAAAGATCCCAAGTTCAGGTAGCAAATTGTTGAGGTCAAAGGTAGCAAGTTTCAATTTACGCACTCTCATTACCAATTTTATTCGTCAAGCATTGCTATACATCATTATATTTTTATCACCAATTTATCACCTCTTACATAGATGTTTAGTTGCATATTAAAATAACAAACTTTTCGATTTCTCTTTCTTATTATATATATACATTTTTGTTAGCGTGATAACCAAGTTAGTGGAGCCTGACACCAACCGGTAAACCCACGGGTGCAGAGGTGTGTCCCAACATATACTCCAGGTCAGTTAAGAGTGTGAACCTAATTATGAACCTAGGAGTTTTAAACTTAACCTTACCAGATGTTACTCTCTTTGTTTACCACTAGGCTACATCTTTGAGGGCTCTTTCTTTTAACATGTCAACTAAACATCATAAAGTAGATGATAAATTTGTGATAGAAATAAGGTGATATATAACATTAATCTTATTTGTCTCTTAACTGACCACTTGGAATATGTATTAGAACCTTCCACTACATCATGGGACCTATAATCTTAATAGAGATGACCGACGGGCACTGACATACCATACAACCTAATGGAAGCATTACCTCCAAATTATTTTCCTTGTTATGTCAAACATGAAGATGTTCAAGTTTGATTTGAATATTGAGTTTTCATTTTATTGAAATTACTTTTTGAGTTCCAACTAATTTGTTACGAACTTTAATAGCACCTCATTATGAAACTCAGAAAATAAGTTATTAAGTAACTCTCATGACAAATTAATTAACATAACATAAGCTTGATTTAACAAATTGCAAAACAATTTGATCTTAAACGACTTGTTAGTGAGCTCATTTTAAACGAGTTTAATAAATTGGTTGGCTTTACAACTATTGATGAATCTGATCATTCGCAAAAGGAAAAGAATTTTTTGTCTTTGTGCTTGAAATGGGAAGCTAATTCTACTCGTTACAAACTATTTTGGTAAAGGTAAATAAGAGGTCTTAATTTGTTGCTCCTTTATGGATGAATCACACTTTGTCTCCTCAAATACTTTACCAAATTTTATCTTGAAAATGTCAAAAGTTTAACAATTTGGACCTATGGTTGAAGTAATTAAAACCATACTCCCCAAAAAAAAGATAAATTTTTTCAAACAATAGACTATATCCTTAGGAACAACTTGCCTAATTAATTCAAATTATACCTCTTCTAAATACAATTATTTGTATCGAGGTTTAGACTTTAACGTAATCTATAAGTCTTTTCAAAAGTATTTCTCGTCATTTAAAAGAAAAATAATCAACAACTCCTTAGCAAACTATCGGACATAGGAACTTCTAAGACATAAATGTTTCAATAACTTTCAGCTCAGCCAAGCTATGTGTGTAATTACACCTCATAGTCTTTATTGAGAAACAAAATAACCATAACTATATCAAAAAGTACTGGAAAACAAACTAATTGAGGCAATATAAGGTTACAATTAATTGAGATATATAATTATTGTCACTAGCATATTCTACATTACACCAAGAGACCTTTACATTTTCAAGATTTCCACAAATAAGTTTTAGGGAAAATTCTACAAATAGTCCCTATTGTTACCCAATTGTCTCAATTTAGTCCCTATTATTTTATTTGTCTCATTTTAGTCCCTATTGTTTGCAAAAAAAATTTAATTTCGTTCCTATTATTTAAAATTTCTCAATTTCGTCCTTATTGTTTCTCAAAAAAGTTTAAATTTTGTCCCTATTATTTTTAAAAAGTTTCAATTTTGTCCCTATTATTTTTTTAAAGTTTCAAATTCGTTCCTATTATTCAAAGACTAAATTGAAATTTTCTAAGAAATAATAGGGACAAATTTGAAATTTTTTGAAAATAATAAGGACGAAACTGAAACTCTTTGGCAAACAATAAGGACGAAATTGAAAAATTTTAATCAATAGGGATGAAATTAAAACATTTGAGGAAACAATAGGGACTAAATTGAGACATTTTAAATAATAAAGACCAAACTAAAAATTTTTGTAAACAATAGGGACTAAATGTGAGATTTTCCCTAAATTTTATTAATAAAAGCAGCTGCACCTATTTCCTTTAATAGGCTACCTACGTACCCAACCGGAATCAAGTCGGGATCAAGCCACACGTAGTTCTTACAGAATATAAAATCCCTAGTTACGTTTAATAAAATTTACATCATTTGAAATTCTAATACTATACAAAGAATTAAAATACCTAAATCTATGCAAAAACCGGCCTTCTAAAACGTTGTTGCTTATTGAAACTAGGAAAGGGCCTTCGCTCCGGGATATTGTTGCATCTTGATTTTGGTGGAGGAAGATCCTTCACATCAAGTATTTGTATCTTCCTTTTCTTTTCTCGAGTTTGTTGATACCTCGATTCCATCTTCTTTACACTTTGTGCAAGTTTTGTCTGTACCTGTTCTTTATGAAGTTTCTTCTCAACTTGAGTGGTGACTTCCTTGGGCCTCTCTGACAACTTCATCAAGCGTTCTCTAGTCGTGTTGCCATTATCATCAGAACAGTGATAGTCCTTCTTGAATATGCATACACATTCTTTACTAACTTCCTTTTTTGAAGATTTTCCATCAGGATGGCCATCACAACCCCTTACTTGATCCAGTTTCTTGCTAACTTCCTTGTGCTCCTTTGGTACATTAATTATACGCCTTTCCCATTCGTCACCATTATCATCCAAACGAACACAGTGCCTCTTTGTTTCTGTAATGGTTAATGCATCAGTTCTCGTTGTTAGATTGTTTTTCCGTGAAGCTACTCCTCCATTAGCAAGGCCATCCGATAGAGCACAATGCTTTCTTGTATTTCCCTTGCGCTTCTTCTGATCTGGAAACTTGATTAAGCGTCCTCTTCCCATCTTGTTACCATTATCATCCGATAGAGCACAATGCTTTCTTGAAGCTTCTTGATCAAGACCCATCTTGTTTGCTTCCTTGGGCATCTTCGGATATTTGATTATTATGCGCATTCCTTTCTTGCTACCATCATTATCCGAACGATCACAGTGATTCTTGGTTGTGCATGCATGGTCGTCTTTGCTTGATATTAATGCATCAGGGCTCGTAATGATCAGGTTGCTTTTTCTTGAATCATCACCATGATCAGGATGGTCATCACATTCCATATCATCGTCTTCGACGTCACTCTCCACCCAACAAGGATCTTTCGGTTTCCTGAAGAGTGCTTCAGCAAGGCTTGATCTCTTCATCATGAACTCCTTCGGATTCCCCAAAGAAGCCGCTGAGATGGCTTCTTGAATCAACACAAATATATTAATTTCTTTTGAAAGATTATAGTTGGCTCGAAATACATCTTCGAGTTTTATTCCTCTCCTCTCCATAATCACCAAGTTACGTTGGTTCCTACTATGTGATCAACTTGAAAGAAAAAGAAAGAATTGCTTAGGAAGAAGAAAAGACAATCTTCTCTTACGAACAACAAAACAAAGAATAGAATGTTTCTGGGGCGGTTTTTAAGAATTTTGTGGGGGCTATATATATAGAATGTAATGAAAACCTTTTGCGTCTTTGTTTCTTTTTGCGCAAGATACAAACATGGGCGGAATTATTATTTCAACTTCTTCTTGTTAGAATTTTTTAGGTTTGGGAAAGAATACCCCATTATTATTACATTATAATTGGCCCAATCAATTTTGGCCTATCACGTTTAATCCAAGTGAACCTAATTATACAATTAATAGAATTTTTTAGGTTTGGAAAAGAATACCCCATTATTATTACATTATGATTGGCCCAATCGATTTTGGCCTATCACGTTTAATCCAAGTGAACCTAATTATACAATTAAAACCATCGTTCATCTGACCAAGAATATCGTCAATTTTCCAGGATCTATTCTTCAATAGTTTGGAATTAGCTAAAATGGCTTTCTTTCATATGAGAAGGCATAAAATAATGACTTAAGGATGTTCACTTCTTCTGATTTTACTCTTTAGATGCAATGTTAAGTTTGAATTGTTTTACTTTACTTTCATATAAATCATATCCGATGCCGTTTATTATTTTTACTATTATTTTGTTATTACATTGGGCAACATGTGTTCTATGGGAAAAGATAATCATATACAGATGTATGAGCAATAAAAATTATAGCTGTTGGTAAGTAAGATGTTTTCATGACTTTATATTGTGGTCTTATACATATATAAAGCAACATTCTCTTCGCAGGTGGTTCCTCTTTAGAGGAATTAATTACACGGGGCATCAGTGATACAAAGAGTTACTAATGCTCAACCATTGATATCCATATTCTTTGCTAGTGTTGAAGGATAGTGTTGGATTTAGGGTTGAGTCGTCCAATATGGGTTGATCCGGCCCAACCCATTTTGTATGAGTCAATAGTTATGAGAATAACTTCCCATAACTAATTAAAAAAGAAAAAGAGAACATCTTTTTCTTTCAGACGTTGAAAACAGAAGACCCTCATCTCTTCCTCTCTCAATCTCTCTCACTATTTCTACAGTGCGTAGACATCAAAATAAAAAAAGGATATTTAAGTTGTGGCAATATAATTCTAATTCTCGTATTTATAACTCCGATTTGCGGCTTTAAACGGTGAAACGAACGAGGGCTAATTCTTGAGATTTCTTCCGCATTTACTACGAGGTTAGTATGATTTATGGTTTTACGAAGAATTCATATTATGTATTAAATTTCTTCATTGGTATCAGAGTCATATCGTTGGTTCTCCGTAAAAAGTATGCGAATTTGTGATTTTTATGGTGATTTTTTAGCATGATTATTCTTGAATGAAATATAGTGAATTCATGCATGCTAAACTCCTAGAATATGTTTCTTTCACGAATTTATAATTTACGTGATTATAATTGCCAAGTGCATAAACAAATTGTTCTGTACAATTTTTATTACTTTACTCATGTTCTGTTTTTGGCCATTTTTGTATCTGATATATGCTCCAAAAATTGTGATTTTGGTATGTATGGAACGGGCTCGTCGAGAGCTTTCCGTGCATGTATGGATCATTAAATTTGGCCTTAAAATGCGAAAGTTATGATTTTTTGAAGATTTTTTTGTAAATCTGAAAAAATTAGGACTAGTGTGTGTTCTTGGTGTGGTGTGTGTGCGTGGGAAAACGTAAAAATTTTACTAAACATGGTCTCAGGGGATCACATGGCCTAATCGTTGACTGACACATGGCCACGTAATTTAGTGGTGTTATTATTTTATTAAAAATTTTAAAATTTTGAAATTATTATTATTATTTTTTTTAAATTCAAAAATTTTAACTGACCACCTGTGCCACATGGCACGTAAGGCCAGCCATGTGGCGTCACATGGCAACAACTTTGTGTTATTTTTTGTTTGACCCCATAATTGTGTATTATTTATGGTTTGATCTCATAACTTTGCATTATTTATGATTTGATCCCATAACTTTGTATTATTTATGATTTGACCCTATAATTTTGTGTTATTTATTGTTTGACCCCATAACTTTGTATTATTTACGGTTTAACCCCATAACTTTATGTTATTTACAATTTAACTCTAAAACTTTGTATTATTTACAATTTGACCCATAATTATGTATTATTTTTTATCTGGCCCATTACCTTAGTGGTAATTTAGTTTTTTACCTCATGTTCTTCTTTTGGCCTATTATCTTTGTGATAATGTTATTTTGTACCCATGTTTCTATTTTAGACCATTATCTTTGTGATAATGTCATTTTTGACCCCCATGTTCTCAATTAAGGTCATTATCTTTGTGATAATTGTGTTTTTGGATCCTATTTCTAGCAAAGCAAGTACATAATTTAAATTAATTTCAATTTAGACATGAAATCATGAGTGATTTCATTTAATTGCCCTTTTTTTTTTATTCAATTGTAATTATTACAATATAGGCATGAAATTTTTGTAATTTCATATAAATGCCTAAAATTTGTGTAATTTCCTTGTAATATTTACGATTAGAGGCATTAAATTTTTATAATTTCATTTGAATTCCGAAATTTGTGTAATTACGTTGGAATCTTTGCAACAAGTGACATGAAATTTTTGTAATTTCATTTCATAGTATGAAATTTATATAATTTCATCATACAACTTGTTGTGTACAATATTAATGGATGCTATGTGCACTATTATTTTTTGAAATTAATTGATTGGACCATTATGTACTAAAATTGTTTATTTTTCCGAGGATTTTAGTGGTCATTCGAGGATTATGCAAGTTAAACAAACCGCGAGAAATACTCCCAACACTACTGACCATATGAACACACATTGTTGTGGGCCCAAAATAATTATCCCTTAAATCTTCTTATTTTTATAATTATGTGATGGGATAATTTGATGAGCATGTGATAGTCATATGTGGTTTCATGCATAATGTTAGACCGCACCTTTATTTCTCCTAACACGTAGAACCAAAATGTGTCTTTTAGATCTCAATAAGTTTGAGATAGCTTATGTGTGCCTAATAGTCATAGTCTACATGTTGTGAAGAGAATTGAATGTGTTAATTCTTGTGGACTAGACCGAGTTATGAACGGATGGAGAATATTGAGGAGTGCTTAATTATGTCTAACATTATTAGTTATTTATATGTTAAATACTTTTTCATGTTCATCTCATGATAATGCTTGTATTTATCATCATTCTCTTATTATAATCTTGTACTGCATATGTTATTATATTAATAATTAGTTTATTAATCTTTTATCTGAGTGGAAGTTCTAAGATTGGGATTGGTGTGATTCTAATCTAGAAATATTAGTTCCCACACATGTGAATTTATATAATTCATATACGGAACTAATGTTTTTACTCGAATAGGATTAAATTGTGATAATTGTGACATTTGAATATAGCATTTGGCAGGTTGTACTACAATGTGTTGGTATTATATCTTATGTCACTTTATTATATTTAAATACTTGTTCAAATAGAATTAAACATCTAAATGTGCTAATATCAAACATCCAAAATATGTATATGTTGTGGTTATTACTAATAATAGTCAAAATATCATCCTTGCCCTCAACCAAAGGAAATAATTCGAGAGTTTGAAAATAAGGACATCGGCACTTGTTAGCTACCACTATGTGATGGTCAAATTCTAATTTTTTCATGCATCCTATACGCTCTGGTTCTAAAAATACTTGATCTATAGATAAAATCCTTTTACGATTAGGTTCTCAACTTCGTATATTTAAAACTCAGTCAGATTGTTAGGAACAACTCATTATAGATCAGGCTATATTATGGTTGTTTTTTCTTGTTCTACGAGTTGAACATCAAAACCATTGCTATATAAATATGTGTTATCAATGCTACATCGTTAAGATCGATAGCATAAAAGCTAGGCATATAGGGCAAGAAAGAATGAAAAGACTATCATTCGGAGGTCTTTTGAGACTATGGTAAGCACAATTCTATCTGTCTCTGTGTGAAAGTTGCCTAACCAATAACTTCACAATAAAATGTTTGGCAAAGGCTTGCGAGGTAGTTTTCCATTGCCTTGTATTCATCCCGAAATCTATAATCCAAAGAATGTTAGGGCATGGCAAGAGGCCTAATGTTTCATTACATACAATTTCATAAGTTGTGGGCTTATCTTTTTATTTTCTCACAAATCCAAAGCTTTCAATTACTTTGGATGTAATTTTAAACTTGTTGAGAATTGATCAAACAGAAAATGAAATCTTTGATAATCGACTGTGGTTGAGTATATCTATTTGATTTGTTCACAAGGCTTGTAATGAAAGAGGTATAACACGTGAGCTTATTATTCTTGGAACTTCGCAATTATGAGATGTTGTAGAAGGAAGGAATAAAACCTTATCGGATGTGGTTAAGTATATGATGCCTCATATAAATTTCTCAATTTTGTGTTGGGAGTTTGTTACTATCATATATTTGTCTACTTAACCGAGAGCCCTAGAAATCAATCCCTTCAACTTCCTATGAGTCATGGACAAGTAGTGAACTAGTCCGCGATGACTTATGACCCTGTGAGTTGACTACTTTCGTTCATAATATTTTTCATGAGCTTGAGAAATTTTAACCACAAGGAAATATGTGTATTTTCATTTGGTACTTTGAACGCTCCAAAGGGAATGTTCATTGATGAACAAAGAATGGGAGTTTGTCTGAATTCAACATTCTTAGATATACAATTTTCTAGTTGGAGATTCAGTTATCTGAATTGAATGCTCCTAATGGTCCCATCCTTTACAATTTTTCAGTTGAAATGAGGACTTGCTTCCGTTCACTGATCCAAGTGGGAGATAAATACCGGTTTGTGTTTAGTCAACTTGAATCTATTTCACAATCAAAGTGAATTTGTTTCATTAACCAGTTTGTGGATCATATTCAAGTTACAATAGTAATATCTGTTTGATCAACTCGAATCTGTTTTCGTGATTAATGTGAGTTTGTTTCACTACCGGGAGATTATGAAAATAAGTTTTTCATATGATTACTAGTTAAGATGATGATGAACCTTAGATAGTGGCTGAAGTTCTCTCATTTTTTTTGTAAGGGAAAGTCGGATGAAAGCAATGGAAGAGCAATTAAATTTAATATCAGATATTAAACTTGCCAGTGGCTAAAAAAGTTGTACCCAAATTGAGGGTATAACTTGTAAGCAAACCTTCTTTCGTTGTTAGGTTTGTCTCAATTCACCTATTTCTAATCATGTCACCCAATTGAACCTCAAATTACATCAGGTGGTTGTAAAGGTGATTTACATCAAGTAGATGTAAATGTAATGTTTTCTTAGTGGAGAAATGCAAGAAGAATTCATTTGTATGATCTTCAAATGGTTCAATAAGGCATCTGTGTATATGTCAATTGATCTGAAAGTAGATATGTGATTCTATCTCTCTAGATGGATGATATATTGTTGATCAGAAATGACAAAGAGTATATAATCACTATTAGAAAGTGATTGGTTGTCCTCAACTTTGTGGGATAAAGGACATTGGTGGAGTAGCTTGTGTGTTTAGAGTCAAGATCTAGAGGGGTCAATCTAAGATTCTTGTTTTGTTACAAGAGTCATATGTCAAGCAAGTTCTTGAATGACTCCACGCGTAAGTCTACAAACTTATAGATGCTCCTGTAACCGAGGGAGAAAGCCTAAGCCTAGGGATGTGTCCCCTAATGCCAGAATAGATTGATGAGATAAAAATGTTCCTTATTTAAGTACCATGAGAAGCCCAGTATATACTGTGGTATGTACGTGGCTAGATATTCTTTTTGCCATGGGATTGGTATGTCGTTATCAATCAAAATTTTAGACTAGCTCATTCGAGAGTTGTCTGAAGGATCTTGAGGTATTTGAAAGACAATTTAGTTTGTGGTCTATGCGATTAATGTGTTGATCTTTATTAGAAGAGATCTACAAATGCTAACTTGGATGGTGACCTAGATGAGCATAAGAGTTACCTTTTGACATGCTTACTTGTTAATCAATGGCACTACTTCGTGGAATAGCAAGAAGCAAATATGCATAGTATTGTCAACTGTTGAAATTGAGCTATGTGGCATGCTCAACAACTATGGAAAAGGCAGTATGGCTCAAGAGATTATCATGGACTTGAGATAAGTTAATTGCTAGACGAGCAATGACAATCTATTGTGTCCACTAATTAGCCATCGTCTATGTTAAGGATCCTAAATTTCATGGCGAAATCTAATACATAGACATTATGGTTTTGTGTCATAAAAAGAAGTGACTATGGAACACTCACCTACGCATGAGATGGCAGTGACCCACACTATAAACCCATATCCAGAGATATGTATTTATTACAGTAGAATCTCTTGGATTGCGTAGAATTTCATATTGATATTATGTAAAGTTTTGTGTAATTACTAATGTACTCATATTGGTAAGTGTTTGATGCCAGTTCATAGTGAACAAAATTGTCTTAATATGTTTGCTTGGTGCCTTATCTTTGTGGTAAGCTTGGAAGAAATCGAGTATGAGTATGCTAGCACATATTGGCATTGAAAAGTATGTTGACAAGTTGATGAGATTGGCTCTCTCACACGAGCAATTGCCTCTAGCACAATAGGAGCGTGCATAGATGAGATAATATGAGTTGGTTAGTATTCGTTGGGAAATACTATACTCATATAAGATACGTCGCTTTAAGTATTAGTTTAGAATTGGTTTTTATGACAATATTAAGATGAGACCTCTTATTTGTATATGTTATAATTAAAAACTAACATGAGGTCGATATGGATTCCCACGGTCCATATAACTTGTTTATAGCCAGACGTGAAACCTCGATTACTAGGTGTATTAAGTTCGAGGATTCAGGTTAGTTTCTGAGTAATAACTAACCAAAGATCTGTACGCTGTTTGATTTAGGTAAAGACATACGCCCTTTTTTAAAGGAAGTCACACCATAACACATGTTTCATATCATGTGTGCTTTGCGACCGTAAAAAGTAGTGGGTAAATGAATCTCTGCTTCACCACTGTATGAGTCCTTGAAGCAATAAATGCTTCTTTGGGATACCCTTAGCGACCTACGCTCATATTCTAATAGGTCAAGTTCAATGTTAACTACTTTGGTATATTGCCTAAAGATCACGTTAGATTCGATCATATGGGACATGTCCGGGAAAGCGGTTGACTTGATTTAGAAGGATATTGAGCGAAGGAAAAACTGTTCGCATCTAGCGCTACATGTGTTCATTGATCGACCAGTTATACAATCTTTGTGATTGAACAATTTTTGTGATTGAATATAACTATGAATACATGTTTGAGATTTAAAGGTCAAACATAGCCTACGAGGGATAATGTGTGTGTAGATTGATGTGAACTTAAATAGGTCTAGGGTACAGCGAGACATTTTCTTCCGTTGAAGACTATAGCTCCCATGTCATCCCTAACAAGTGCATGGTTTGAGCTTCAACTTGATGTGTGCTCGCAGGTCGCACGACTTATTTGCCTGTATGAATTTGATGGTGGTTCTCGACAAGGTCGTAAAGAGAGATAGTGGTTGATATGGATCTACCCATCTTGTATGAGTGGGAGATGTTGAATTTTAAGGTCGGGTCTCCCAATATGGGTTAACCCGGCCCGACCCATTTTGTATGGGTCAATATAAGTTATGGGAAGACTTCCCATAACTAATTAAAAAAGAAAAAGAGAAGGTCTTTTTCTTTCAGACGTTGAAAACAAAAGACACTCCTCTCTTCCTCTCTCAATCTCTCTCACCATGTGTACAGTGCGTAGACATCAAAATCAAAAAGGGACATTTAAGTTGTGGCAATATAGTTCTAAATATCGTATTTAGAACTCTGATTTGCGGCTTTAAACGGTGGAACAAACGAGGGCTAATTCCTGAAATTTCTTCTGCATTTACTACGAGGTTAGTATGATTTATGGTTTTACAAAAAATCTATATTATGTATTAAATTTCTTCAAATAGATTTAGACTTTAAAAGATTTATTTGTCCGAAGAGGATAGGTCTCTTTGAGTGAAATGTTCATATCATATGTTGTGTATTTTCGTCAAAAAGTAATATACAATATACATTGAACTAGGATGTTGCTATTGCAACTTATCTCCTTTTGATTAGATCAGTATTTCATGTTTCTCTTACCGTTGCAACATTCTTGTAAATTACTAATTTTGTTTAAGCAAGATTTTGTCTAGAAATATTTATTTTCCATTGATTACATCACATAGGTGCTATGAAGTTTAAGTTTAATGAAGATATGAATGAATTTTTTTATTCTAAACCCTATGCTTGGTACGTAGTATATTAGGATAATATTGGGGATGACTTTTATATGATTGCAACATTACCCTTTTGTTATTGTATACATGTTATTATTTTAAGAATCATTCACATATTCTTCTAAATTATATATGTTTGCGGGATTAATTTAGAAAACCAGCCGGGATATACAAGAACAAACCATTTTTATTGAAAATATTCCTCTAATGAATTTCCTGGTAACTTCTATAGTAAATGGAATATATAGAATTGTGATCAACCAAATATTACAAAGCCCCGGTATTTGTTACCGGTCAAAATTGGACCATAACAAAATTTCAGTCTATACTAGCACCATAATATCATATTGGGATGGAAGACCAGAATTAGAAATTGATAGAAAAGCAATGATATTGGCTTGTGTGAATAGGAAGCAGAAAATATTTGTTCTAGTCTATCATCATCTATGGGTTCAAATCTGAGAGAAATTCTAGAGAATATTTGTTATCCTAAAATTTTTTTGTTTTTCCTGAATGATAAGGAGATTAAAAAAAATAATTAGGTTTAAAGAAAATATCATTTTGGAGTTTTATCAACAACTTGCTTGTGTTGGCGGGGATTCGGTATTTTCTGAATCCTTATGTAACTAATTACCAAAGAAATTCTTTCAACAAAGATGTGAATTAGGAAGAATTGACAATGAAATACAAACTGAACACTAAATCTTGATATGCCCTAGAAGAATACATTTTTTTTTTTACCATGAGATAAATTGATGGTCGCTAATCATTTGATTGGACTGAAATTTGCAATGGGTACACTTGACGATATGAATCATTTAAAAAATAAATGTATTAGTTCTATAGCCAATCTTTTATAAGATCAATTTGGATTGGCTCTGGTTCGTTTAGAAAATGTGGTTTGAGGGACTATATGTGGAGCAATACGCATAAATTGATACCGACTTCTCAGAATTTGGTAACTTCAACTCCATTAACAACTACTTATGAGTTCTTTTTCGGGTTACACCAATTATCTAAAGTTTTGGATCAAAAACTAATCCACTGGCACAAAAAATTCATGGAAGATAATCGAGTTATTTGGGATCTGGAGGACTGATAGCACGGAACATAATAATAATAGTAATAATAGTAATAATAATACTACTAATAATAAATAAAAAATTAAGATTAACTAATAACATATAATAATAATAATAATAATAATAATAATAATAATAATAATAATAATAATAATAATAATAATAATAATAATTTTTGTGTTGTTTTTATATATTTTTATGTATTAAAAGAGCATTTTTATCATTTGACAAATAATAATGATAAAACTAATAAAATATAATTATATCATTATTGGTACTAATAAATAATATTTATGATGATAATGATTGTCCTTTTATAATTATATATATGTTATGTTTTGAAAGCGTATTTTTGCCATTGATAATATCATATATTAATAATAATAAATATTATTATTTAATAATATGAATAAAAAGATAATACGCACAAAGGGTAGTGATTTAACTATAAGAAAAAGCTCTAATGATCTTGATGTAACTCAAAAATATAGACATTTGTGGGTTCATTGCGAAAATTGTTATGGATTAAATTATTAAAAAAAATTGAAAAAAATGAATATTTGTGAACAATGTAGATATCATTTGAAAATGAGTAGTTCAGATAAAATCGAACTTTCGATCAATTCAGGTACTTGAGATTCTATAGATGAAAACATGGTCTTTAGATCCCATTGAATTTCATTCGAAGGAGGAGCCTTATAAAGATAGTTATTATTATTATATATACATGTTTATATTTTGAAACCATATTATCGTCAGTTAATAAATAATAATATATCAATAACAAATAATAATAATGATTATCATTCTATTATAAAGGGGACTGACATACCATACAACCTAATGGAAGCATTACCTCCAAATTATTTTCCTAGCTAAATCAAACAGGAAGATGCTCAAGTTTGATTTGAATATTGAGTTTTCATTTTATTGAAATTACTTTTAGAGTTCCAACTAATTGTTACGAACTTTAATAGTACCTCATCATGAAACTCGGAAAATAAGTTATTAAGTAACTCTCATGACAAATTAATTAACATAGCATAAGCTTGATTTAACAAATTGCAAAACAATTTGATCTTAAACGACTTGTTATTAAGCTCATTTTAAACGAGTTTAATAAATTGGTTGGCTTTACAACTATTTATGAATCTGATCATTCACAAAAGGAAAAAAGAAATTTGTCTTTGTGCTTGAAATGGAAAGCTAATTCTACTCGTTACAAATTATTTTGCTAAAGGTAAATAAGAGGTCTTAATTTGTTGCTCCTTTATGGATGAATCACACTTTGTCTCCTCAAATACTTCACCAAATTGTATCTTGAAAATGTCAAAAGTTTAACAATTTGGTCCTATGCTTGAAGTAGTTAAAAATATATATATATAGTCACATTTCAATTCTTAAGCTCATGTTGAGCCTCACATTGCTTAACGGTAGCTTCCTTTATTATGCATTTATTCATTTATTTTTTTAGCGTGAAGGACTTAAATCACATCATAATACTTTTGACATTTTAAGATGGACTTGAAAATAGTTAAGATTAAAAGCGGCCAAATAAGCCTTTATATCCTTTTAACACCAAAGAGATTCACCTTTATTGTTTTTGTTCTGGATAAGGTTTTAGATTATTTTTTGATTTATGCTTCTTATTCCACAAAACTTTTAGAATTCAAGAATTTAGTTAATGGAAAATAGATATAAATGAAAAATATGATCCAACATGTTGATGTATATATGTATTTTCTAGGTGAGTATGTCGATCTTTTTCATTGAGCAAGAAGTATTTTATCACCCTGTATTTTTTATTTCTTTTATTCAAGATCACCCTATATCTGCACTCTTTGTTTAACAACTCTTATTTTTAGCAAAAAGAGTTAGTAAGGCCTTTGTTGTCTTTATTTGAAGGAGTTATTAATAAAATTGAATACAATTAAAGTTCAAAACTAACATCGATAACTAAACATAAATAAGAAAATAATAAAATAATAATAAGGAGTACTGGGATGATAGTATATCTGGGTAAGATACGAGGTAAAGGTAGCAAAATAGCTATTATAACAAGATAAAATATAATTTAATCATTCTTGTGGGAAATGCAATTTTTAAATAGAAATAAAAAATAACAAACGCAAACACTAGAGCCTCGTGTGGTAAACTTGTTAAAAATTTTCTGAAGAACACTTTCTCAATCATAATTAAAACCATACTCCTCAGAAAAAGATAATTTTTTTCAAACAATAGACTATATCCTTTGGAAAAACTTGCCTAATTAATTCGAATCATACCTCTTCTAAATACAATTATTTGTATCGAGGTTTAGACCCTAACGTGACCTATATGTCTTTCTAAAAGTGTTTCTCGTCATTTAAAAGAAAAATAATCAACAACTCCTTAGCAAACTATCCGACATAGGAACGAAGGATGGTGGCAAACTATAAGTCTTTCTAAAATGCTTCTCATCTGGATCTTTTTCACTAATAAATTGTGGCCCACTGGAAAAGTAAATGGGGCTATTGTTGAATAACTTCTAAGACATAAATGTTTCAATAACTTTCAACTCAGCCAAGTTATGTGTGTAATTACACCTCATAGTCTTTAATGAGAAACAAAATAACCATAACCATATCAAAAAGTACTGGAAAACAAAGTATATAATTGAGGCAATATAAGGTTACAATTAATTGGGATAATTATTGTCACCAGCATATTCTACATTACACCAAGAGACCTTTACAATTTCAAGATTTCAACAAATAAAATTTATTAATAAAAGCAGCTGCACCTATTTCCTTTAATAGGCTGCCTACGTACCCAACCGGGATCAAGCCACACGTAGTTCTTGCAGAATATGAAATCCCTAATTGCGTTTAATAAAATTTACATCATTTGAAGTTCTAATACTATACAAAGAATTAAAATACCTAAATCTATGCAAAAACCGGCCTTCTAAAACGTTATTGCTTATTGAAACTAGGAAAGGGCCTTCGCTGCGGGATATTGTTGCATCTTGATTTTGGCGGAGGAAGATCCTTCACATCAAGTATTTGTATCTTCCTTTTCTTTTCTCGAATTTGTTGATACCTTGATTCCATCTTCTTTACGCTATGTGCAACTTTTGTCTGTACCTGTTCTTTATGAAGTTTCTTCTCAACTTGAGTGGTGACTTCCTTGGGCCTCTCTGACAACTTCATCAAGCGTTCTCTTGTCGTGTTACCATGCTTTCTTGAAGCTTGTTGATCAAGACCCATCTTGTTTGCTTCCTTGGGCATCTTCGGATATTTGATTATTATGCGCATTCCTTTCTTGCTACCATCATTATCTGAACGATCAGAGTGATTCTTGGTTGTGCATACATGGTCGTCTTTACTTGATATTAATGCATCAGGGCTCGTAATGATGAGGTTGCTTTTTCTTGAATCTTCACCATGATCTGCAGGATGGTCATCACATTCCATATCATCGTCTTCGACGTCACTCCCCACCCAACAAGGATCTCTCGGCTTCCTGAAGAGTGCTTCAGCGAGGCTTGATCTCTTCATCATGAACTCCTTCGGATTCCCCAAAGAAGCCGCTGAGATGGCTTCTTGAATCAACACAAATATATCAATTTCTTTTGAAAGATTATAGTTGGCTCGAAATACATCTTCGAGTTTTATTCCCCTCCTCTCCATAATCACCAAGTTACGTTGGTTCCTACTATGTGAACTTGAAAGAAAAAGAAAGAATTGCTTAGGAAAAAGAAAAGACAATCTTCTCTTACGAACAACAAAACAAAGAATAGAATGTTTCTGGGGGCGGTTTTTAAGAATTTTGTGGGGGCTATATATATAGAATGTAATGAAAACCTTTTGCGCCTTTGTTTCTTTTTGTGCAATATACAAACATGAGTCGAATTATTTATTTCAACTTCTTCTTCTTAGAATTTTTAGGTTTGGGAAAGAATACCCCATTATTATTACATTGTGATTGGCCCAATCGATTTTGGCCTATCACGTTAATCCAAGTGAACCAAATTATAGAATTAAAGCCAACGTTCATCTCACCAAGAATATGGTCAATTTTCCTGGATCTATTCTCCAATAGTTTAGAAGCAGCTAAAATGGCTTTCTTTCATATGAGAAGGCATAAAATAATAACTTAAGGATGTTCACTTCTTCTGATTTTACTATTTTGATGCAATGTTAAGTTTGAATTGTTTTACTTTACTTTCATATAAATCATATCTGATGCCTTTTATTATTTTGTTATTACATTGGGCAACATGTGTTCTATGGGAAAAGATAATCATATGCAGCTATATGAGCAATAAAAATTATAGCTGCCTGTAAGTAAGATGTTTTCATGACTTTATATTTGTGGTCTTATACATATATAAAGCGATATTCTCTTTGCAGGTGGTTCCTATTTAGAGGAATTAATTACATGGGTCATTTGTGATACAAAGAGTTAATAGTGCTCAGCCATTGATATCCATATCATTACAAAAACAATTGACTTTTTATGGCGGTTTTTAGGGGCTTTAGTGGCAGTTCTAACCGCCTCTGAAAGTCCTACGGCGAAAAAATTTCGGCCACAATAAACGTCATTTTTGCTGCCATCGCCAAAACAATTTAACGGCAGTTCATCTTACAGCCGTTAATTTAACGGCGGTTTTAAAAACTGCCGTTATTGTGACCTTTACCGGCGGTTTCGGAAACCGCCGTTAATATGAACTTTAACGGAGGAAATTGCTGTTAATATGAACTTTAACGGCGGTTTCAATTTGACCTCTAACGCCAGTTTTAAACTGCCATGAACGAATGTTTTTCCAGCTGTTAGTAAACCAACCCCTAATAAGTGAGTTAAGCAAAACTGCCGGCAATTGATCATGTTACTGTTAACATGCTCTGTTCCAGAAGCAATTCAAATTAGTCAATAAAATCGAATTGCCACAATTAAAATGTACCAAACCATTCAACTAAGCATTCAAATGTACCAAAGTACCAAACCAAACCATCCCAAAATTTATACAATAAAGAAATCCAAAAATCATAGAAATCCACATAGAAAACATCATTCTAATACAAAGATCCACAAACAAAAAAATATCCAAATGCAAAGATCCACAAAGCAAAATCATCTTCATCTTGAAGTACATGAAACATTAGAAGGCTGCTGAGACAAAACAATCACTACAAGAAATCAGCACTATTCACGGCGTTCATAATCCGACATAAATAAAATCGTCGATATTAGAGATTAGATAGTTTACTTTTCTCAGTGATTCTTTAAGCCGTCGTCTTCTATGATTATTATCGACGGTTATGACGGATCGTCGATATTTTATATCAGTTTTTTTTTTTTTTGGACAAATTGATCAGATACCACCCACGATGCACATAAGGTTTGACGACGGTTTTGTAAAATAGCCATCTTAGAGGCTAGAAAAACTGAACGAACGGCACTTAGTTTACAGCTTTTAACGGCGATCTTTTAGACTGCCAACATAAATAATTTAGGTTTGGACTTTTGAATTATGTAGAATCATTTAATTTAGCCCATTCTTTGAAGAAGAAAGCAGTATTTTCCAACATATCTCACTCTAAGAGAGGTTAGATTTTTAAACTTTAATTCGTTATGTTGATAGTTGGATTCCTTTACTTCATAAGCAACATGTTAGATAAAATGCTCCTAAGATGTTTAATAAGTCTTCTTCTTGTTTTCTAGGTATCTAATTGTTGGGGTTTTCTTTTTTATGCAGAGGAGGATCATTGAAACGTTTTGCTAATTGATCATATTGTCTCCTATCTAGTATCCAATTAAGCGTGAAAAAGAACTAGATGTTGGAATTTGTTTTCAGCGTTCATTGTTTTAGGATATTAGTGAGTAATTATAATACTGGTGAGTGATGATGACGGGAAGAGATTGAAAAACAATGTTATGATATCCAAAGTTGCAGAAATGCTAAGCTAATGTTGAATTGGCTTCTGAAGTACACTTTGCAAAAGCATAGCATCATATATTTATAGTGATGTTTAAGTCGGTGAACCACTTTCTACCTTTTTTTTTGGTTGAATCACTGACTACGTTGAGTCTATTCTGTTACAAATTTTAGAGCAAATATATTCTACAGGTTTCTTATTATTTATTTATTTTATCAAGATTATCTCTACAGATTTTTAATTTCATTTATTCTAGATCACTCTAGAAATGCACATTAATATTAACCACTAGAAGCTTAAGTTGATTATTTATTAGAGAAGTAGCAGCAGCTGGAAGAGAAACTAGGATGCTTCATTATCCTAATTTCTTGGATTTACCTTGCATCATATCGAAGTAACATATGCTCTCGAGTCATCCATCTATATAAATTTTTAGAACTCAAAGATTTGATTTGATTATAGCAAATGTAGATTCTTTCAAATTATATTCAAAGTTTATGACTTTTGTTTAAAATGTTTCATTTATATTGTAAGCATAGCAAATTAGCACTGAGCAGCGTACAATTATTTCCTTTGCGTAGTTTATGATTCTTCCAAATTATATTCAAAAGATTATTATCTAAATGTGAATAAAGGGGATTAACTCTGATGCAATACGATCCAACTGCAATTCTTATATATTTCGATTCACATAGTAATACGTATTACATATAAATCGAACAGAACTATATGCTAAGAATTTGTATCTTGCAATTATGATAACTACGATTCACTTAAATGGTGAAAGCTTATACTCATCTTTTAAAATTTATTAAGAATTTATGCTAAATTTTCTTTGTTTATCGATTAAATGAACAATCTATTACAAGTTGCTATTTAACTACTCACATGGCATATTTGACCCAACTTGAGCTCGTAAAAAAGATAATCTCTACCAAACCAAACCTAACATGACTGAATTATTACCCGACCAATCTAATCCCTCTACTAGCTCAATAATTTATGTCTATTGTATGCTTGACATCATTCCCACACTTCAGATATCCTAGTCCACCGTTTGTTCATTTTGCAGGGCAACCTAGTCGGCAAATTTATTTAGCCTGTTCAACAGATTTTACCTTACCAGCTACTTTTAATCTAGCTTTCAATTATTTTAGGGATGAAAGTGATAAGGTTTGAATTCGAAACTGACAAGTAGTTGACCAATTATAAAGACGATAATAAAATCGATAGAGTATTTAGTAGGGTTTAGTTTTTATAAAGGGTAACTGATATATTACCCTACAAGTGTCGGTACTATACACTAGAAAATATCGGAACTGAAAACTAATTACTAATTTATTAAGAATATGTACTCATATGATATAGGTATATTTTAGTGCCTATATTTAACTTAATCTTTTTTATTTTCTTCAGAGTATATGGTTTTGATTTTGTCAAACACCAATCATTCTTCATCTCTCAGCAAAATTTTCGCACGCACGAAACAATTTTTCACTGCAATCAACCACTATAAATCTTTCAACATATCCCTCTTTATTTACTATCACTCATACATCTCTATCCTCACATCCCTTTACTGCAGTCAGCAATTACGATATAAACTCCACGACTTCAACATCAGGTATGAATTTTTCTATTGCTTACCTTGAGAACTTTCTCATAATGAATCGTACTTTTTCAATTCCATATCAATCTTTTGGAAATAAAAGTTATAAGTTATTTTAAGGAATTCAATCTACTGTATGCATCGTTTTTTGAACTAAGTTTTTTTTATTTAAATATTTGTTCTTTTGCATAGACTATTTTGCAAGATCTCTATTATACAACTTTATTCGTACTATTACATTCATAAAATTAATTTCTGCTTTGTTTTACCATAATCTTCATCTCTTTTAAATTCCTGTAGTTCCTCAATCTTAATCTCTGCTGATCACATATATATACCGGTGTCGAGAAATGTTCTATGTTTGACATTATGTTGCCCAAAAATTGACTGTTATGACTTTCAATCGTAATCTTCATACTGAACTTTGTATGGCATATGTGACTTGAAAAACTTTTATTAGCTAGGGAAGTTTTTGTGCTCCTTTATGTGATTCTGTCATTAATTTGATATTCTTGTTTCATGAGTATTCAGAAAATTAATAATTACAGAGCAGTGTTGCTTATTTGATCTCCACTTTAATAGTTTTGATAATTTTATCATGATTGTATCATTACTTAAACATAATTGATTTTTTTGATAACGGTATAATGTTAGGAGAGATAAAGTAATTCATCTTTGTCCATTGTGTGTAATCGCAATTGTTATACTTTAGTTCCTCTTGAAGCTCAGGAAATATGGGAAGATCCAAAAGAATTTTGTATGCCATCTCAAAAACCAGTCTTCGTGATGAAGTATAGTGTACCAATGAAGGTTCCCAAAATGGTGATGCACATGTAGACACAACCATGGAGCCCGGTAAAGATATCTATTGTGCCTCAAATCATAGTACTTCCCCTCCTACCAAAAAAAAACTTCTAATTTGTTCAAACTTATTTCATAAAGTTCTTTTCTTTTTCTAGTAGAAATTTCAGAAAGTTCCCAAAAAAGAAAAAAAAGGGTCCAACAAAATGTGTCGCCATACAATTGCTGCCGGAGGACATGATAATTCCTATTTTCAAGTCCTCCTCAAGTAATCCTACATAAATAATTAATTACATGTTTTCATCAAGTTTCATATAGTCTTTTCAAATACTAATATGCACTTTAATATTTTTTTCTTATAGACATTTAATAATGCAAGTGTGAATCCAGAAGCTGATTCAAGTCAAGATGCTAATCCTTCTTCAACTTAATACTAGTAGTTTGATAATTGCGAACTATTAATTTTATATTTTTCATTAGTATCTTTTGAATGTCAACACTTTATTTCATGATAATGTTGAATCGCTTTTTGGTATGAATTGATTGTATGGATGGTTGATCAATTTAAGTATGCTTTTTGTTATAAGTTTTTCAATACGACTCACATCACAATGCTTTTTGGGCCATGATGTGCCATAGCCCAAAGCAAAAACCAAACAACACATTGGGCCAAAGCCCAACACAAAATCCTAGCCCATTGAAAGTATTCATAAAGTTGCAGTAGTATAGTCGACGACGAAATGCAAAGGCTGTCGCTAAATTTAATGTATATTTTGACATTTTAAAACCGTCGTCAAAGGTATTAAAATGATCGACCATAAAAATAATTGTTGCTAATGTTCAAAGTATATAACAACGCATATCATAATTGCCGACAAAGGTTTAGTATCAACGTCGACGATTATTCACTACCGCCACCATAGCTTTATCGTTAATGTCGACGATTATTCACCACCGCCACCATAGCTTTATTGTTAATATTGACGATTTCTCCTAACCGTCGACAAAGACAGAAAATTCCGGCGCTTGCACTTTCTGTCGGCGTACACCTAATATGACTACTCCCAAAACGACGTTTGGGATGTGATTTCAAAACTACCGGTAAAATCAAAAGCGATGCTTAAAACTGCCACAAAAAATTAAAAAAAATTGTCGTCATTGCCTGCTCTATTTGTAGTGAATGTTTTTCAAGAAAGCAAATTCTTCCTCAAGTTTTTTAAACTTTAGATCATTCTCCACCTTGTCTTGTTTCATTTCTTCAATTTGCCTTTTTAGTTCTTCTACTTCCAAAGTTGCAGCTACCGATCCTCTTCTAGAGCCATTGACTTGAGTTGGGGTGACTCCAAACCCATAACCTCGTACACGTCCTGGATGTTCCGGACCAAAACCTTTAGTGAATGCCTCTTGTTGCAAGTCGAATAGTTCTTGGCCAGAAACTTCAGAGTCCCCTTTCATCTCATTAACTTTGATTTGAACAATTTCCTATGATTCAAAAATATAATTATATAAAATACCAATAACTACATAATTAACAAAATTTGAATATACTACACTTGAAGATTGAACGAATATACCACTACTTTTGCAGATGGACCATTAATACTACCATCTTTCTTTTTATGCGTCTCTTTAAAGAATTCTAACGGGCCAACAATTCTTTCCTCTTTTATCTGTAATGATAAATATGAGTTGAAACATAGATAATCAAATTCATTTTCTAGCAAATGACATCAACACTACACCTAAAAATTTCAACTTCTGTAAAAGAAAGTAGGAAAATCTCAGTTCATCAAAATTTTCAGGTTAACTACTGCCCACTAAAATGAAAGCACTTTTCGGACATAATTCTAAACCACATTAAGCACATAAGCAAGTCTTTCAAGAGAAGATATAGGGCCAGAATTTGCAATCTCACAGAACATAAGCAAAAGACTTAATATTGATAAAGTCCAATTTTGATGTAGTATGAGAATGTCCAATGAAAACAATGATTCACTGTTTGGATTCTAGTCTGAATGAAACATTTAGACTTACCATCTTATGACGCTTGTTCTCATAACTTTCTCTTCCAGTATTATGCAACACTGTTTGGAAACTGCGATTCTTCTTGCCACGCAAATGACGTTCCTATAATTTCACAAAGTTTAATATAATTTAGAAAAGATGAACTAAACCAATTCACAAAGTATTTAGGGATGACATTTGTTTTGGACAGATGAGAAAATCAGATCAAGGGAAGAAAAATACATTTGTTAAATGAAGACAATAAAATAGGCATTCAATAAACTGAAATAAGGCGATTAAGCTTCTCTGATGCAATTAATTCACAAGATTGGTTGTGTACTCAAGCAAAACTATGCCCAGTTTTAAAGCAGGACTATGTTGATCATGCTGAAAAAATAACATTAAAAATATTGTCAATATCTTTTATAAAAACACACAGGTAATGAAGAATTATTACCTGTCCCTCAAGGGACATAAAATATCTAACCAATTCTTCCCGCGGGATTTCATTCATTCCATTTGATTGTCTTTCCATGTTCTGCTCAAATGATTCTTCATCTTTAAAATGTTTTCTCCTCGTACAACATTTGTAGTCTTTGCATTTCTTTCCAATGGATTGACAAACAACTCTTTGCATCGTCTCTCTTGAAATTTTAAAAGAGAACTTTTGCTAACATAAAGAAAATCATAATTGTTAAACACACAATACACAACAAAAATAGATAATTTGTTTACAAGTAAATAGAAAATCACCCATCTCTACCAGCCGAAAATGATTCTTTTTATAGGTATTAGGCACACGTCTCCAATTAGCATAGGTAAGAGGAATAGTCTTAGCAAGCTTACCCAAATAGCTTTGAAATTGACTATAATTACGACCTGATGTGACTGTATTTGCAGCACTCAAACCATTGTATTTGTACTACATTTATAACTTAACTTAGGAATAAATGCAACACTTATATACTTTCAATGCAATGTAGGATAATACCGAAAAGTGAAAAATCAGGCCCGAAATGATCCAAATTGCAAGTCAAGAAGTCAGAATGTGAAGTTCCCCGAATCGGTGGTTCAACAGATCTTATAGAGAAGAAATTTGGTCGAAACTAGCATGAAATCGGACTCGGAACATTGACCTGGATGATCTTGAATAGTGACCCATATCCATTTTTGGCAAATCATACTAGTTTTTAGGGTAGAAATGCCATTCTGAACAAAACGCATGACAAATTCTTTAGCGCGGCGAGATTTTAGCCAAATTCTATCGTTTGGAGGGTCAAAACAGTGAAAAATACCCGAAGATACCGCGGTCAACGATCCGGTCTAAGTCAACAAATGCAAAAAAGTCAACTATTTTCAGAATTTTGCCTATAAATAGGGCATCAACCATTTGATAATTTTGTAATTAATTTTGGAATATTATCAATATTTTTGGTGTAATTTTGAATTAATTCCAGTTAGTTTTAATTTAGTTATAGTTAATTAGTTAGTAGGATACGAGGGAAGTCCCGCCTAGGTAGCTCTTATTTGGAAAAATTTTGCCCAAATAGCTACTTTTAGGGAAAAGTCCGACCTAAGTAGTTATTATTTGGGGGAGGTTATGCCCAAATAGTTTTTAATAAGAAAGCTCTTATTCGAGGGAAACTTATCCCTAGTAGTTCTTATTCAGGGAAAATTAGCTCCGCCCAAATATCTATTTTGCGTCGGACCTCTGCTCAAATTTTGGGAATCAAAAATACGCGTTCGTCGATATGGGGGAGCCTTTCTTGACTCTCTTTTATTTACATAACTCGTATTCATTTATGTCTGAGTAGATTGATATCAAGGGGTGAATATTGTAAATGATAGTATTTTAATATATGGTCTCGGATTTAGTTTATTCAATTCATATTGCAATGTACGGCTTGTTTTAATTCAGTATTCATATATAATGCTTTCCAAGTAGATGTTATGAATGATTTACTTTCGTATCATAATATTACAATTGTAGAGTCTATACTCTTTCAAGACGAGTCTATTGAGTCTTCTTTGATTCCTCCCTCCTTCTTATCTCCTGAAGAAGATGTTAACAAAATTGAACGACTTTTGTATCAATTTGAGCGAGAGAATGAGTCCAATGCTTCCATGTCCTTTTCAACTGATTTTAACACTGATAAGGAAATTTCGACATCCCTTCTCTCTCCTGTTGAAAGTCATCTCAGCTCTTCATTAGATCCATCTTCTCATGTTGTGAAGCTCACAACATTGCCCATGAAGGCACAATTTGGATTTGACCCATTTCTTAACAATATGTTAGATACTTCTAACCTATGAGTTGTCCAATTGAATTTGGGACACACTGTTGCATAAAATACTATGACCCCTGTTGATATAGTCGAGAACATACCCACACATACCACATTGGGATGGGAATTGTCACTTTTTCCATGTGATTTGGAAAAGTCATATTCTGTAGGAACATTGAACCATCATCTGTTGCACGATCCTTTTCCATTCAAAATCTGTACTGAAACGATTATCAGGCAATATGTGCCGAAGAATTTTAAACATAGATGTCTCTAACAATGGCGCCTGGCTGAGGGTGTAAAACTCAGCGCTACTAGGAGGCAACCTAGATTTTAAAATGCTTTCTTATTATGTGTGTTTATTTTCTGTCAGTGTGATTTTTGTAGTCTGGTTAATGACGATAAACTTAGTGCTACTAGGAGGCAACCTAGTGTTCTTTTTAATGCTTTACTGTTTGTTTAAATTTTTCTCATAATTCTAGAACCCCAGAAAATAGTATAAATGGTCTGGGTAGTTAAATTATTTGCTTAATATATTAGTTATTTTTCGTGACCATATTTCTTTTTGGTTTCTCCCCTATATATATTTGTTTTTGTCTATTTTTATTTAGTATAGCTAACTATTTTTGTTGTGTTGATGATAATCTATAAAATGCTTTGTCTACTAATTTTTAATTGCAGGATGATACATCTTTTGGCAAAAGATAGTAGAAAAGCTTTGACATCAACATAGAAATGCTTCACATTAGGTGATATATTTTCTTACTACATTTTCCTTTATACCTGATCAACATGCGTTGTAGAGTAAGCAAACCATAGGTTTGGGGATGTAGCATTTGTCATTATGTTCTTTCTTGCATATTACGCTATCACTTTCTTACATTGTTATTTGCTTGAGGACAAACAAAGTTTCGGTGTGGGGGGGTGTGTGTATTTCATGAAAATCTTTTTCAAAATATGCAAGAAATACACCATTTTTGTTCATGAGAAGAGTAGTTTGCTACCTTACTTGTTTAAAAGAAGATGATTTAGATGATTTGTGAACCTGTATTGTTAGCTATGTATTGTGAAAAATTCTGAGGAAACTCTGTAAGAAAAACTTGGGGTACTGTATTCATGTGTAAACCTAGTTGTTCTTCTTTTCTTCAATTGATAGCTATGTGATTATGAAAAGACTGAGATAAGATTATCGTTTGTTATGAGAACTCCTTGTGATTGAAACTTGAACCCCTATGTCATGTTTGTACAGTATGTTATGTTATTATGTCTGTATGTACACTCTGAAAAAAAAAACAAAAACAAAAAAACAAAAAACAAAACAATAAAAATAAATAAAAAAATAAAAAGAGTTGTACATAACTTTACTGTTGAATAAATTTTTGGTGTAAATATGTTGTAAATCTCTAAGCACAACTATCCTAGACATTGTAATTTGGGATATGTGCTATAGTATAAGGTTTCGAGCTTGGATATCTCGGGTGATTAAGGCACGTATGGGTCCCTTTAAAACCTGGCAACCTCAGTCATAATGGCGGGAGATTGTTGGCCTTAAAGCCCGCTACATGGGATATTCAGAAAGCAAATGAAACTAAACACTATATAGAGATATTGTAAGTTGTACTTTTATATTTCTGACAAATGTTAAAGGGTTAAGGCATGATCAAGAGTTTGATTACAAATAAATGCGAGATTATCAAAGTCCAATCTGTTTGCATAACTTGAAAGTTGGGAATTGAATTAACTTAATTTGCTTAGTTTACTTCTAAATATGTACTCCGAAGCAATCAATAGTCGATTTCCAAGAAGAGTATCTATTTGTGAAAACTATATAAAGGTTCTCTTATCATGATTATCATTAACCGCTGAATATGTTTAAGATAGTGAATTGCATTTCTCATGCTACATGTTAGAAATTTTTTGACAAAAGGTTAGGATAGATGCATTCACATGTTTTGACTTGTAAAAATTTCTAAAAATTTCACTTTGAATCTATTTTAAAGACAGTCTTGCTTGAGGACAAGCAATGTTTAGGTTTGGGGATGTTGATGTGACTGTATTTGCAGCACTCAAATCATTATACTTGTACTACGTTTGCATCTTAACTTAGGAATAAATGCAACACTTATATACTTTCGATGCAATGTATGATAATACCGAAAAGTGAAAAATCAGACCCGAAATGATCTAAATTGCAAGTCAAGAAGTCATAATGTGAAGTTCTGCGAATCGGTGGTTGAACAGATCTTATAGAGAAGAAATTTGGCCGAAACTAGCACGAAATTGGATTCGGAACATTGACTTGGATGATCTTGAATAGTGACCCATGTCCGTTTTTGGCAAATCATACTAGTTTTTCGGGTAGAAACGGCCTTCTGAGCAAAACGCATGACAGTTCTACGCGCGGCTAGATTTTAGCCAAATTCTATCATTTAGAGGGTCAAAACAGTGAAAAACGCCCGAAGATGCCACGATCAACAATCCGGTCAAAGTCAACAAATGCAAAAAAGTCAACTATTTTCATAATTAACCCTTTGAGAATTTTGTAATTAATTTTGGAATATTATCAATATTTTTGGTATAATTTTGAGTTAATTCCAGTTAGTTTTAATTTAGTTGTAGGTAATCAGTTATTAGGATACGGAGGAAGTCCCGCCTAGGTAGCTTTTATTCGAGAAAATTTTGTCCGAATAGCTACTTTTAGAGAGAAGTCCAATTCAAGTAGTTATTATCTAGGGGAAGTTCTGCCCAAATAGCTTTTAATAGGAAAGCTCTTATTCGGGGGAAACTCATCCCTAGTAGTTCTTATTCGGGGGAAATTAGCTTCGCCTAAATAGCTATTTTGCGTCGGATCTCTGCTCAAATTTCGAGAATCAAAAATACGTGTTCGTCAATATGGGGGAGCCTTTCTCAACTCTCTTTATTTACATAACTCATATTCATTTATGTCTGAATAGATTGATATCTAGTGGTAAATATTGTAAATGATAGTATTAATATATGGTCTCGGATTTAGTTTATTCAATTCATATTGCAATGTATGACTTGTTTTAATTCAGTATTCATATGTAATGCTTTCAAAGTAGATGTTATGAATGCTTTACTTTCGTATCATAATATTACACTTGTAGTTGATATTATGATTACGTTACTTTAGTGTCATATAATTGTTTTAATCATGAGTTTATAGGTTGTACCATAGACTCCATGAAACTATAGGTTGTACCATAGTTTCTATCTATAAGGTTAATTCCTTAGTTTAGTTTGCCTTGTTGTACTTGGTTAAAATAAGCTAAGTTAGATAAACTAGGTCTATAGCTTTTAGCTTAACCAGGTGTATGCTTGTAGCTTAAGCCCTTGCAGAATTAGATAACCTAGATACCGAGCCTATATTAATTGCCTCATTTACATATTTCAACCCCTAGATCACTACCCCCTCGTATACATATTTAGTTAGTTGTAGTTTCATTTACATTTCCACACGTTACTCAAACTCCAATTGCGAAATTGTCACTCAAGCATTTTAAACACTTTCACACTACTTCACTAACTTAACTAACGAGCTTCCCTGTGATACGATTCCGCACTCAAAGCACACTACACTACGAAGATCCGTGCACTTGCGGGTAGTTAAACTTGGTCTATTTCACATATTTTTCACACGACTACTTCGTACGTATCACGACCCACAGGCTGTTTAAAGCTATTGAAATCGAGAGGTACCGTCATGTCAGGTGAGAGGCTTTCTATCTCCATGCATTTTGTCGGACCCCTTTTTCTTACTGAGTTGGAACTTTCTGCAATCTCCTCACTGGCTTCAGGTCTTTCAACTGATACTTCCTCATTTGATGGTTCATCAAGTAGCATTCTTTTTGAGACGGTATATAAAGCTTTATTTGATCTCCCCATCCTTTAAGTGTATAAGAAAAATAAAAAGGAAACAAACATTAGCAAATAAGAACTTGATATGCATGTTGAAATATAGAGACAGAGGCATAAGCATTCAAGAACAAATGCGAGTCAACTCATTAGCCAAAGACTGCAACATATTGAGAACAAATTCACATGTAAATAGTTACATAAGCATTTGATGATACAAAAAGATACAAATAAGATTATAAGTTTCTCATTCATTTAGTGAATCTTCGATATCGATTGAAAGAATTTCAAATCTCCATTCAGTTTCTCCATCTTTACTTCAATAGAACACAAAGCTCAATTTTGATAAGATTATGTTCACTGAATCATCTAAAAACCTTTCATGCTAAAACAACCTATCGTCAAGTAGCTCAAAGATTAAAAAAACTATTATCAACCATAAATCTAGCTCAATATGCACTAACAGCAACAACTAATCACAATTATGACTAAATCCAAACAATCAATTAGTAAAATTTAGTATATAAACTGATGCTATACATAATTACATATACGCATGTACATAAATGTTTGTATATATAGGTTACACACACACACACACAGATATATATATATATATATATATATATATATATATATATATATTGGCGAAAACTTACAGTGTAGAGGGAACTTTCAATAGATAGTTATGTGCTCTAGTGTTCTAACATTAGTTGAAATGTTATAAGGTTCTAGTTTCGAATCCCACAAACATATTTTTTAAAGTTTTTGCGGCAGTTTCTAAGAACTGTCGTTGAAGACAAGTTTTTTCGGCAGTTTATGAGAACTGCCGCTAAAAACTTTCTGAGTTGAGAATTTACAGCGGTTTTAGATACCGTCGTCGTAGGAAGTGCGTCGGATAGGTCCATTGCGGCAGTTTTGTAAACCGCCACGAAAAGTCAATTTTTTTAGTGATATTCTTTGCTGGTGTTGACAGATAGATTTAGACTTTAAAAGATTTGTCTGTCCGAAGGGATAGATCTCTTTGAGTGAAATGTTCATATCGTATGCTGTGTATTTTTGTCAAAATGTAATATACAATATACAATGAACTAGGATGTTGCTATTGCAGCTTATCTCCTTTTGATTAGATCATTATTTCATGTTTCTCTTACCGTTAGCAACATTCTTGTAAATGGTCAATTTTACTTAATCGAGATTTTGACTAGAAATATTTATTTTCCATTGATTACATCACATGGGTGCTATCAAGTTGAAGTTTAATGAAGATATGAATGAATTTTTTGATTCTAAACCAAATGCTTGGTAGGTAGTATATTAGGATAGTATAATAACAACAACAACAACAACAACAACAACAATAATAATAATAATAGACTTTTTCTTTTTAAACTTAGGCTATAATAATAAACTTTTGCTATTATGTACATATTAAATTTCAAAAGAGCATTTTGATAATTTGACAAATGAATTCATTTCAAGAATATGAGAATGGGCTAATCCCATGTGTTTTGTCTGAAATAACTATTCCCATATTTATGAGAATCGCATTACATCAGGAATGAGATTCCTAAGTTTATTATTTCATACCAAGTATTAGAATAGGAATAAAGCCAATAATATCATTTCTTTCTCAACTCATTGCAGCATACAAATCGCTACCTAAGAACTTTATTTTATTATTTGATAACAAATAAAAGGAGATGGCACCCCAACAAATGAATAGTTACTTATTCTTTTATTTGATAACAAATAAAATGATATGGCATAGCAAAGATCCCAAGTTCAAGTAGCGAATTGTTGAGGTCAAAGTTAGCAAATTTCAATTTACGCACTCTTATTACCAATTTTATTCGTCAAGCATTGCTATACATCATTATATTTTTATCACCAATTTATGACCTCTTACATGGATGATTAGTTGCATGTTAAAATAACAAACTTTTCTATTTCTCTTTCTTATTATACATATACTTTTTTGTTAGCGTGATAACCAAGTTAGCGGAGCCTGACACCAACTGGTAAACTCATGGGTACAGATGTGTGTCCCAAGATATACTTCAGGTTTGTTAAGAGTGTGAACCTAATATGAACATATAAGTTTTAAACTTAACCTTAGCAGATGTTACTCTCTTTGTTTACCACTAGGCTACCCCTTTGAGGGCTCTTTCTTTTAACATGTCAACTAAACATCATAAAGTAGATGATAAATTTGTGATAGAAATAAGGTGATATATAACATTAATCTTATTTGTCTCTTAACTGACCACTTGGAACATGTATTAGAACTCCACTACATCATGGGACCTATAATCTTAATAGAAATGACCGAGGGGCACTGACATACCATACAACCTAATGGAAGCATTACCTCCAAATTATTTTCCTTGTTATGTCAAACATGAAGATGTTCAAGTTTGATTTGAATATTGAGTTTTCATTTTATTGAAATTACTTTTTGAGTTCCAACTAATTTGTTACGAAATTTAATAGCACCTCATTATGAAACTCAGAAAATAAGTTATTAAGTAACTCTCATGGCAAATTAATTAACAAAACATAAGCTTGATTTAACAAATTGCGAAACAATTTGATCTTAAACGACTTGTTAGTAAGCTCATTTTAAATGAGTTTAATAAATTGGTTGGCTTTACAACTATTAATGAATCTGATCATTCGCAAAAGGAAAAGAATTTTATGTCTTTGTGCTTGAAATGGAAAGCTAATTCTACTCGTTACAAACTATTTTGGTAAAGGTAAATAAGAGGTCTTAATTTGTTGCTCCTTTATGGATGAATCACACTTTGTCCCCTCAAATACTTTACCAAATTGTATCTTGAAAATGTCAAAAGTTTAACAATTTGGACCTATGGTTGAAGTAGTTTACCAAATTGTATTTTTCGATTTATGCTTGTTATTCCACAAAACTTTTAGAATTCAAGAATTTACTAAATGGAAAATAGATATAAATGAAAATATGATGCAATATGTTGATAGTCATGGTTGAGTAATTTTTATGCTTAATGCAATTTTTGTTAAATCTAAAAAAGAAATAAGATTTAAACGAGGACAATTTCGTCATTTTACAAGGCTAACTAACAGAATTAAACGAAATTTGAGTTTGGGGAGTGTGTGCAACGTTTTAAATAACTTAGGATTTATGGTGCGACTATTTAAAACACAGGGTTTATGATGCAATTTTTTGAAAACACAAGGGGCTATGGTGCATTTTACTCTTGATAAATATATGTATTTTCTAGGTAAATATGTCGATCTTTTTCAATGAGCAACCAGTATTTTATCACCCTGTATTTTTTATTTCTTTTATTCAAGATCACCCTATATCTGCACTCTTTGTTTAATAACTCTTATTTTTAACAAATAGAGTTAGTAAGGCTTTTCTTGTCTTTATTTGAAGGAGTTATTAATAAAATTGAATACAATTAAAGTTCAAAACTAACATCGACAACTAAACATAAATAAGAAAATAATAATAGATTAATAAGGAGTGGTGGGATGATAGTATATGTGGGTAAGATACGAGGTAAATGTAGCAAAATAGCTATTATAACAAGATAAAATGTAATTTAATCCTTCTTGTGGGAAATGCAATTTTTTTGTAAATAGAAACAAAAAATAAAAAACGCAAACACTAGAGCCTCGTGTGGTAAACTTGTTAAAAATTTTCTGAAGAACACTTTCTCAATCATAATTAAAACCATACTCCCCAAAAAAAGATGATTTTTTTCCAAACAATAGACTATATCCTTAGGAACAACTTGCCTAATTAATTCAAATTATACCTTTTCTAAATACAGTTATTTGTATCGAGGTTAGACCCTAACGTGATCTATAAGTCTTTCTAAAAGTGTTTCTTATCATTTAAAAGAAAAATAATCAACAACTCCTTAGCAAACTATTGGACATAGTAACGGAGGATGGTGGCAAACTATAAATCTTTCTAAAAATGCTTCTCATCTAGATCTTTTTCACTAATAAATTACGGCCCACTGGAAAAGTAAATGGGGGTATTGTTCAATAACTTTCAGCTCAGCCAAGCTATTTGTGTAATTGCACCTCATAGTCTTTATTGAGAAACAAAATAACCATAACCATATCAAAAAGTACTGGAAAACAAACTAATTGAGGCAATATAAGGTTACAATTAATTGGGATATATAATTATTGTCACCAGCATATTCTACATTACACCAAGAGACCTTTACATTTTCAAGATTTCCATAAATAAATTTTATTAATAAAAGCAGTTGCACCTATTTCCTTTAATAGGCTGCCTATGTACCCAATCGAGATCAAGTTGGGATCAAGTCACACGTAATTCTTACAGAATATGAAATCCCTAGTTGCATTTAATAAAATTTACATCATTTCAAGTCTAATACTACACAAAGAATTAAAATACCTAAATCTATGCAAAAACCGGCCTTCTAAAACGTTGTTGCTTAATGAAACTAGGAAAAGGCCTTCGCTGCGGGATATTGTTGCATCTTGATTTTGGTGGAGGAAGATCCTTCACATCAAGTATTTGTGCAAGTTTTGTCTGTGACTGCTCTTTATGAAGTTTCTTCTTAACTTGAGTGGTGACTTCCTTGGGCCTCTCTGACAACTTCATCAAGCGTTCTCTAGTCGTGTTACCATTATCATCTGAACAGTGATAGTCCTTCTTGAATGTGCATACACATTCTTTACTAACTTCCTTTTTTGAAGATTTTCCATCAGGATGGCCATCACAACCCCTTACTTGATCCAGTTTCTTGCTAACTTCCTTGTGCTCCTTTGGTACATTAATTATACGCCTTTCCCATTCGTCACCATTATCATCCAAACGAACACAGTGCCTCTTTGTTTCTCTAATGGTTAATGCATCAGTTCTAGTTGTTAGATTGTTTTTCCGTGAAGCTACTCCTCCATTAGCAAGGCCATCGGAAGCCATATCTTGATTAAGACTCTTGTTCACATCACTTGTATTTTCCTTGCGCTTCTTCTGATCTGGAAACTTGATTAAGCGTCCTCTTCCCATCTTGTTACCATTATCATCCAATGGAGCACAATGCTTTCTTGAAGCTTCTTGATTAAGACTCATCTTGTTTGCTTCCTTGGGCATCTTCGGATATTTGATTATTATGCGCATTCCTTTCTTGCTACCATCATTATCCGAACGATCACAGTGATTCTTGGTTGTGCATGCATGGTCGTCTTTACTTGATATTAATGCATCAGGGCTCGTAATGATCAGGTTGCTTTTTCTTGAATCTTCACCATGATCAGGATGGTCATCACATTCCATATCATCGTCTTCGACGTCACTCTCCACCCAACAAGGATCTCTCGGCTTCCTGAAGAGTGCTTCAGCAAGGCTTGATCTCTTCATCATGAACTCCTTCGGATTCCCCAAAGAAGCCGCTGAGATGGCTTCTTGAATCAACACAAATATATCAATTTCTTTTGAAAGATTATAGTTGGCTCGAAATACATCTTCGAGTTTTATTCCCCTCCTCTCCATAATTACCAAGTTACTATTAGAGTTAAACGTGCTTATCAAGTCCCATGAGAAAATCATACACCTTTTCATTTTCGCGAATGGTTTGCATCTTCTTCATTGCTCCGCAACGACAGCCACATAAGCATAATGGTATGGGATTTGCAACCTGCAACTCATCCCATAAACTTCGCAATTTTCCGTAATAGTTAGAGACTGATGTCCTCTCTTGTTGAAGCAGAGCAATTGTTCGTCGCAGCTCATAGACTCTCGCTGCATTACCTTGCGAGAATCTTTCCTCTAAATCTTTCCAGATTTCTCTTGCAGTTTCCGCATAAGCAATGCTATTTTGTAGTTCTTTTGCCACCGAGTTGACGAGCCAGGAAGGTACCATTGCATTGCATTTTATCCATGACGGCAAGTCTCGGGAAGTAACATCCGGCTTGCTTATGGAACCATCTACGAACCCCGTTTTTGTTTTTGAATCAAGGGCGTTGATCATACTCCTTTTCCAGGTGAAATAATTTCCTCCATCATTATCTAGGGGATTTACTACGAAAACTAACCCAGGATGGTCAGAAGGTTGAAGGTAATAGGGGGAATTAACGTCCCCTGTGTTTGAGGTATTGCCATTAGTCGATGCGACTTCGCCTGGGGTTTTATCACCCGCCATTGTGGCCGATGAAGTGGACATGAGGATGGATATGTTTGTTTGTGGTGAGAGTTTACTTTAGCAGATTAAAATTTTGTAAACCTGCTCTGATACCATGTAAAATTGTGTTTGGCAAAAATGAGTCATTTTCATTGATACCATATGTGGTTTAAATAATGAGTACATCTGTTAGCCTATAGCTTATGAATCAGATTACAACAAATCAATTAATCATTTATCTAATGTACAAGATAAGTAGGCTATCTAATGTACAATGAGTCCTATGCTAGTAAGGATTTGCATGAGATATGGTGATAAGCACGATTAACTCTAATATCCTAAATTACCACTTTTAGCAAGAATATCCAACGTGTACTTTCTTTGATTTATGGAAATTCCTGCTGCCGAACGAGCTACTTCGAGCCCCAAAAAATACTTTAATTTCCCAAGATCTTTGATTCAGAAGGCATGGTCTAAATGATGCTTGAGCTTGACTATGTATGCATGATCATTCCCAGCCACTATCACATCATCCACATAAATGAGAACCGCGACAAATTAGTTGCAGACTTAGGAAACATTTGTACAAATCCTAGTCAATATCGTAGATTGGTTGGAAAATTGCTATATCTTACCATCACGAGGCCAGACATTTGCTATGCAGTACATATTCTTAGTCAGTTTATGCAAAATCCTCGCCAACCATATCTTGATGCAGCTTTTCGAGTACTTCGCTATCTTAAAGGAAATCCGGGGCAAGGAATTCTTTTACCTTCCACTGGCTCATTGCAGCTTAAGGCATATTGCGACGCTGATTAGGCTGGATGCCCCACCACACGTCGCAGCACAACAGGTTACATTGTGTTCCTTGGTGCTTCTCCCATTTCTTGGCGCTCCAAGAAGCAAACTGTGGTGTCCCGTTCGTCCGCTGAAGCTGAGTATCGCAGCATGGCAACAGTCACTAGTGAAGTTATTTGGCTCAAGTGTTTACTTCATGATCTTCACGTAGATCACCCAGCATCCGTCCCTCTCTACTATGATAATCAAGCTGCTATGCACATTGCAGCCAATCCAGTATTTCACGAGCGAACTAAGCACATTGAACTTGATTGTCACTTCATTCGACAACACATTCAGTCTAAACTTTTAGCTCCTCGTGCCATTCCTTCTCAAGCTCAAATTGCTGACATTTTTACAAAGGCTCTCGGTACTGATCAATTTTATCGGTTGTTACGCAAGCTAGGCATTTCGTCTCTTCATGCGCCACCTTGAGGGGGAGTATTAGAGTTAATCGTGCTTATCACCATATCTCATGCAAATCCTTACTAGCATAGGACTCATTGTACATTACATAGCCTACTTATCTTGATTTGTTGTAATCTGATTCATAAGCTATAGGCTAACGGATGTACTCATTATTTAAACCACATATGGTATCAATGAAAATGGCTCATTTTTGCCAAACACAATTTTACAGTTACATTGGTTCCTACTATGTGAAGTTGAAAGAAAAAGAAAGAATTGCTTAGGAAGAAGAAAAGACAATCTTCTCTTACGAACAACCAAACAAAGAATAGAATGTTTCTGGGGGCGGTTTTTAAGAATTTTGTGGGGGCTATATATATAGAATGTAATGAAAACCTTTTGCGTCTATGTTTCTTTTTGCGCAAGATACAAACATGGGCGGAATTATTATTTCAACTTCTTCTTGTTAGAATTTTTTAGATTTGGGAAAGAATACCCCATTATTATTACATTATGATTGGCCCTATCGATTTTGGCCTATCACGTTTAATCCAAGTGAACCTAATTATACAATTAAAGCCATAGTTCATCTCAATTTTCCAGGATCTATTCTTCAATAGTTTAGAAGCAACTAAAATGGCTTTCTTTCATATGAGAAGGCATAAAATAATAACTTAAGGATGTTCACTTCTTCTGATTTTGCTCTTTAGATGCAATGTTAAGTTTGAATTGTTTTACTTTACTTTCATATAAATCATATCTGATGCCTTTTATTATTCTTATTATTATTTTGTTATTACACTGGGCAACATGTGTTCTATGTGAAAAGATAATCATATGAAGCTATATGAGCATAAAAATTATAGCTGCCTGTAAGTAAGATGTTTTCATGACTTTATATTTGTGGTCTTATACATATATAAAGTGACATTCTCTTCGCATGTGGTTCTTCTTTAGAGGAATTAATTACACTGGCCATCAGTGATACAAAGAGTTACTAGTGCTCAGCCATAGAAATCCATATTCTTTGTTGATGTTGAAGGATAGATCTAGACTTTAAAAGATTTGTCTGCCCAAAGAGGATAGATCTCTTTAGAGATGCATCACTGTTTCACTTGAGGGGAAGGTCTATACCGTATGTTGTGTACTCTTGCCCAAAGAGGACTATGCAATATACATTGAACTCTCATGAGGATGCCGGTATTGCAGCTTATCTCCTTTTGATTAGATCATTATTTCATGTTTCTCTTATAGTTAGCAACATTCTTGTAAATGGTCAATTTTGTTTAATCAAGATTTTGACTATAAATATTTATTATCCATTGATTACATCACATGGGTGCTATCAAGTTTAAGTTTAATGAAGATATGAATGATTTTTTTGATTCTGAACCCTATGCTTGGTAGGTAGTATATTAGGATAGTATTGGGGATGACTTTTATATGATGACAACATTACCCTTTTGTTATTGTATACATGTTATTATTTTAAGAATCACTCACATATTCTTCTAAATTATATATGATTGCGGGCTTAACATAGAAAACCAGTCGGGATATGCAAGAACAAACCATTTTTATTGGAAATATTCCTCTAATGAATTTCCCGGTAACTTCTATAGTAAATGGAATATATAGAATTGTGATTAACCAAATATTACAAATCCCCCGTATTTATTACCGGTCAAAATTGGACCATAACAGAATTTTAGTCTATACCAGCACCTAGGGATGGCAATGGGTAGAGTTTAAACTCGAATTCGACGGGTATTCGACTTGATTATAAACTCGTTTACGAAACCGATGGAGTATCTGTTAGGGTTTGGTTTTTACAAGTGATTACCGACGGGTAGTCCGATAGTGTTTGGTAATAGCAATTTAGAAAAACCCGAAACCCGAGAACTCGATTAGTAATTTAGTAAAAATAAATTAATACAAATGTTTATATATTTACATACATATACAAATAATATATTACTTAAGAAAATATAATTTTTTAATATTGGTCTAAAATTAATAGTTGTGGGCTATAACCCAACTCTTATTATTTATGTTTACCTATTATTTTTATCTAATTTAACTAATACAACCGCTCAATTACTGAATAATTCAAACGAGAATGATAATTTACAATTATGACAAGTACTTTACGTTCTTTTTTCTTCAGGTTATTTCATATTATTATGGAAGGATGATAACTTCTCAGCATAAATATTTTGTTGAATGTTTTTATTAAGTTTAAGTTTGATAATAGACAACAAATTTAATTTACGTTTTCTAATCCATTGCGATTTGTCATTATTTTAGTACTTTTTTTATTTCTTTAAAAACTTTTTAAGTTTTTCTTTTTAAAAAAAAAAATCTTTTTTTTTTATTCATTAACGGGTTTGGTTGGGTATCTGCGGGTTTTTGAATATTTAACGGGTTCCGGTTTGGTAAGCAAAATCTAAACCCGATGGATTTCCATCACGGGTTTGGTAAAATATAATTTAAACGAGTTTGGGTTTGGTTTTATACATTTTAGTAGGTATCCGACCCGTTGCCTTTCCTACCAGTACCATAATATCAGATTGGGATGGAAGACCAGAATTAGAAATTGATAGAAAAGCAATGATATTGGCTTGTGTGAGTAGGAAACATAAAATATATGTTCTAGTCTATCATCATCTATGGGTTCAAATCTGAGAGAAATTCTAGAACATATTTGTTATCCTGAAATTTTTTGTCTTTCCTGAACGATAAGGAGATAGAAAAGCAATTGGGTCAAAAGAAAATATCATTTTAAAGTTTTATCAACAACTTGCTTGTGTTGGCGGGGATTCGGTATTTTCTGAATCCTTATGTAACTAATTACCAAAGAATTTCTTTCAACAAAGATGTGAATTAGGATGAATTGGCAATGAAATACGAACTGAACATTAAATCATGATATACCCTAGAAGAATACTTTTCTTTTTACCATGAGATAAATTGATGGTCGCCGATCATTTGATTGGAGTGAAATTTACAATGGGTACACTTGATGATATGAATCATTTAAAAAATAAATGTATTAGTTCTATAGCCGATCTTTTAGAAAATCAATTTGGATTGGCGCTGGTTTGTTTAGAAAATGAGGTTCGAGAGTATAGAGAGTAGATATGAGCAAATTAAAGCTCTGTATGTATTTCATATATTCACGGTCAATTTATACACAAGTTACAATGGGATAAGATAGCAGCACATAACAGTGTGCTCCATGAAATGTGGAAATACAAAATTAGAAAAGTTATGAAGATACCGAAGTTATGATCAACATTATCCTCTGTCATGTGACGACTCACGTGGTGAACCATTGCTATAAAACTCTTCCTTAACATACCCCCGCAAGATGGCGGTGCAATCGGCAACACTGATCTTGGACCTTAAAAGATTGAATCTAGCTTTGGACAAGGGCTTGGTAAGAACATCGGCAAGCTAATTAGATGTGGACACATGAGCAACAGTCAAAGAACCAGCAGCAACTTTGTCTTGCACAAAGTGATAGTCCAAGGCCAGATGCTTCATTCTAGAATGGAAAACTAGATTTGTGCAAAGGTATGTGGTACCAATATTGTCACAAAGGAGCCGTGGAGGTTGAGGAAGCCGGAAATGCAACTCATGCAGCAAGTTGGTGAGCCAAGTAATTTCAGCAGTTGTTGAAGCAATAGACCTGTACTCTGCTTCGGTTGAAGAACGAGCGACTGTCCTTTGTTTTTTGGAACAACATGAAACTGGTGTATTGCCTAGGAAAACCACATAAGCTGAGATAGAAGTGTAATCACCCTAATTACTAGCTCAGTCAGCATCGAAGAAAGCTGTGAGCATCAAATTTGGAAACTTGTGAATGAACAAACCAAAGTTAATTGTATTTTTCAAGTAACGCAAGAGACGCTTGGTAGTAGTCCAATGAGCTATCTTCGGAGAGTGCATATACTGAGCTAGTTTATTGACTGTGTAGGCAATATCAGGTCAAGTCATAGATAAGTATTGGAACCCTCCAATGAGACTTCGATACAACGAAGCATCATCAATATTATCACCAACCTCCAACGTAAGACTATTAGACGTGCTAATAGGAGTTGTAACATTTTTAGCTCCTGCCATATGAAACTTTTCAAGCAAATTGGAGACATACTTATACTGGGACAAGAAAATACCATTTTGTTGGGCAATAGCCTCAACACCTAAAAAATACAAGAATATCCCAAGGTCTTTGATGGAGAATTTAGTTGACAGAGCCACAATGATCATACGAGTAAACTCACTAGAATTCCCAATCACCAATAAATCATCCACATACACAAGAATGTAAGCAATAATATCATTCTGAGTATACACAAATAAAGATGAATCAAACCTTGTAGCTTGAAATCCAAGTAAAAGAATGTAACCTTTAAGCTCCAGAAACCGTGCCCTCGGGGCTTGCTTAAGGCTGTAGAGAGACTTGAGTAATTTGCACACATAATTCGGCTTGGAAACATCAGTAAACCCAAGAGGCTGCATCGTAAAAACCTCCTCAGTAAGATGCCCATGAAGGAAGGCATTGTTGACATCAAGCTGATTAACGGGCCAGCCATTTGAAGTTGCAATGGTCAGAACGACTCTGATTGTCGATGGTTTAACAACAGGACTGAAGGTCTTATGATAATCAACCCCAAATCGCTGATGAAACCCTTTTGCTACGAGCCTGGCTTTGTAACAATCCAGACTACCATCTGATTTTCGTTTTACCCGGAAGACCCATTTACACCCCACAACATTGTGGTATGGTTCCCTTGGTACCAATTCCCATGTGCTATTTTTGTGAAGTGCACGAAGCTCATCCTCCATGGCACCACGCCATTTTGGACATTTTAATGCTTGTCGGACAGTGTGTGGTTCAGGCAACGTAGGTAAAGGATGCACTATTACAGCAAGAGACACACGTTGTTTTGGGCAAAAAATATGGTTTTTGGAACGGGTGGTCATGTGGTGCGTTGACTGTGATTTTGTGTGTAAAGGAGCTATAGAGGAGTCCTGACAAGGGACTGAAGCAGCAGTAGCATGTGACGAAGTGGCACCAGAGGACTCAACATGAACGACATCAGAGAAAACACAAGGAGGAACAATTGTGTTAAGAGATGAAGATGGGTTGGGACACGGAGATGATTGGGTCAGTAGGGGATTAGGTGTAGGACCTGGTCTAAAGGGCAATATAGTAGTATTAGAAGAGTTGGTAGTGTCTAGATAAGCTAGAGACAGGTTAGTTGAAGTAGGACTTGTGCATGAGTTAGATAGTGAGTCCAAGATAGCAGACCAATCAGCAATAGTGTTGGATGTGATAAAAGATGGAATAGAGCTGGACTTTATAGAGGGGAATGATGATTCCACAAATCGAACGTGCCTAGAGTAAAAGTATTTGTGAGTCTGTGGTTCAAGGCAGATATAGGCATCATGCATAGGAGAATAGCCTAGAAATACACAAGCCTTGGACCAGGGCTCTAATTTGTGCTAGGAATATAGACGTAACCAAGGATAACATAGACACCCAAATATACGTAATTTATCATAGTTTGGAGACTGACGATATAGACACTCAAAGGGTGATTTGTTATCGAGAATTGGAGTTGGTAGCCGATTAATAAGATATGTAGCAGTTCAAAAAGGAAATGACCAAAAGGACAATGGGAGAAAGGCACAGTGAAACAACGTCAAGCCACTTTCCACAATGTGGCGATGACGTCGTTCAGCGGTGGCGACATGTTCAGGTGTATAGGGTGGAACGACGAGATGCTGAATGCCAAAGTAGGAGAACACAGGTTTTAGACCTTTGTAGTCGGTGCCTCCATCAGAATAAATTGTGCCAATAGAATTTTGAAAAAAAATTTCAACCATGCTCTTGAATTGAGGAAAAATAGAGTACACATCGGATTTAAATGCCATAGGATAAAGCCAATTAAATTTTGTGAAATGATCTACAAACAAGACAGTAGGAATAACCGTCAATTGATCGAATAGGCGACGACCCCCATACATCTGTATAAATCAATTCAAGAGGCCTACTGCTACTCAGACTAGAAACTCCAAAAGGAAGTTAATGGCTCTTATTACAGTTACACGAATGACAAAATGATAAGTGAGAAGGGGAAACAGGAAAGAGACTACTATTCGCAACTAAAAGATTAAGAATTTTGGACGACGGGTGCCCAAGCCGATCATGCCAATTACTCAATGTAGTCTTGACACCAAAAAAGGCTTGTTTGGACATGGATGTATTATTGGAAGAAGGCCACTCGTACACATTATTATTGCTTCGTCCCATTACAAGGGGTGCCCCCGTGGAAAGATCCTTCACACAAAAGGAAGAGGAATCAAATTCTATAGATGCATTATTGGATCGACAAAATTGATTGACAGAGATTAAGTTTTTGCTCATTTTAGGAACACACAAAACATTAGACAACTGAAAAGAATTAGAGGGAGAATGAAGAACTGTGCGTCCAGTATGAGAAATAGACAAACTGTTACCATCACCTATTACAACATCCTCAGGACCATCATACGATTGCTGAACAGAGAGGTTATTAATGTCAGATGTGACATGATGCGAGGCGCCTGAATCAATGAGCCATGTGTTGCCTTGGGTCGTAGTAGCAGAGTTGGCGATGGGATTTTGAGAAGGAAATAGAAGACGCTTAGCAGTATAACACTGCTGCGCCGTGTGGCCACGTTTGTCACAAAATTGACAAATAATTTTTGGCTTATTGGATGACCCAAACGTTGCATGATCAGTTGGTGAGGAGCCACGGTGACCAGAAATGGAAAAGCTTTTATTTGAGTGTCCTTTAGAGGAGGAATGATTTTTCTTGTTGGAAGAAGAAAAACCAGATGGTTGATTAAAGCGGGCAACGTTGACAGAGGCTGAACCAAGTATACCAAGAGCACCCGTGGCATGCTGCTCTTCTCACTTCAAATAGGATTCATATTCGATAAACTTGTCACTAAGTTCATCAAACGTAATGACAGTATCTCGAGCTCGAACTGCAGCAGCTAGTTCTTTGAATGCTGGACCAACCCCATTAAGGGTATGAGTGATGAGATATTGAGAAGGGACCGGGGCACCAACGAGAGTAAGTTCATCCGAAATATCTCGAATTTGTGCGAGATAGTCTACCATAGGCTGGTTACCTCGCGAAATGAGTGTCAGCTGTTCGGCCTTGCCCATGATGCGAGAGGATGACGAATTGGCATAATTTTTAGCCAAACACTTCCAAGCCTCTGCGGACGTGGTATAGGATCGAATAACAGGAACAACATGAGGGCTTAATGACCCAATAATTCTGAGAAACAAAAGCTGGTCTTGGCGCATCCAAAACTGATACTCCGGATTAAGAACAGGCTTATTATCAACGATAATTTGCTTAGGTAGACATGGCAGAGAACCATCCACGTAGCCAGCGAGGTCGTACCCATACAAAAGGGCATCAAACTGAGTCTTCCATGAAAAATAATTGGAGGTGATGAATTTGAGTGGGAGTTGATTAGCCACGTTAATGGCAACAAGTGAGGCGAAAGATGTATTGAGTGCTGAAGGTGATGATGTGGAGTCAGCCATTAGCGCAAGCAGGTTAGGAGAGGAATAAGGCTATTTAACAGAGTGACAACAGGAAGACGACAGGATCGTAAACTCGTTAGAGTGTTTTAAGTATCTGATACCATATAGAGAGTGGATATGAGCAAATTAAAGCTCTGTATGTATTTCATATATTCACAGTCAATTTATACACAAGTTACAATGGGATAAGATAGCAGCACATAACAGTGTGCTCCATGAAATGTGGAAATACAAAATAAGAAAAGTTATGAAGATACAGAAGTTATGATCAACATTATCCTCTGTCATGTGACGACTCACGTGGTGAACCATTGCTACATGACTCTTCCTTAACAGAGGGACTATATGTGGAACAATACGCATAAATTGATACTGACTCCTCATAATTTGGTAACTTCAACTCCATTAACAACTACTTATGAGTCCTTTTTCGGGTTACAACAATTATATAAAGTTTTGGATCAAAAACTAATCCATTGGCACAAATAATTCATGGAAGAAAATTGAGTTATTTGGGATCTGGAGGACTGATTGCGCGAACCACAATAATAATAGTAATAATAATACTACTAATAATAAATAAAAAATTAAGATTAAATAATAACATATAATAATAATAATAATAATAATAATAATAATAATAATAATAATAATAATAATTTTTGTGTTGTTTTTATATATTTTTATGTATTAAAATTTAATTTTTATCATTTCAAAAAAAATAATAATAAAATTAATAAAATAAGACTATATCATTATTGGTACTAATAAATAATATTTATGATGATAAGGATTGTCTTTTTATAATTATATATATGTTATATTTTGAAATTGTATTTTTGTCATTGATAATATTATATATTAATAATAATAAATATTATTATTTAATAATATCAATAAAAAGATAATACGCACAAAGGGTAGTGATTTAACTATAAGAGAAAGCTCTAATGATCTTGATGTAACTCAAAAATACGGACATTTGTGGGTTCAATACGAAAATTGTTATGGGTTAAATTATAAAAAAAAAATTGAAATACAAAATGAATATTTGTGAACAATGTGGATATCATTTGAAAATGAGTAGTTCAGATAGAATTGAACTTTAGATCGATCCAGGTACTTGAGATCCTATGAATGAAGACATGGTCTTTGGATCCCATTGAATTTTATTCGGAGGATGAGCCTTATAAAGATGGTTTTTATTATTATATATACATGTTTATATTTCGAAACCATATTATAGTCAGTTAATAAATAATAATATATTAAAAATATATCAATGACAAATAATAATAATGATTATCATTCTATTATTACATAAATATTATTTTTTGAAATGACATTTTGATCACTTGAATAATAATAACAACAACAACAACAAGAAGAAGAATAATAATAATAATAACAATAATAATAATAATAATAATAATAGACTCTTTCTTTTCTAAGTTAGGCTATAATAATAGACTTTTGTTATTATGTACATATTAAATTTTAAAAGAGCATTTAGATAATTTGACAAATGAATTCATTTCAAGAATATGAAAATGAGTTAATCCCATGTGTTTTGTCTGGAATGACTATTTCCATATTCATGAGAATCGCATTACATCAGGAATGAGATTCCTAAGTTACTTTATACCAAGTATTAGAATAGGAAAAAAGCCAATAACTATTTCCATATTCATGAGAATCGCATTACATCAGGAATGAGATTCCTAAGTTCATTACTTTATACCAAGTATTAGAATAGGAATAAAGCCAATAATATCATTTCTCTCTCAATTCATTCCGGCATACAAATCGCTGCCTAAGAGCTTTATTTTATTATTTGATAACAAATAAAAGGAGATGGCACCCCAGCATATGAATAGCTACCTAAGAGCTTTATTCTTTTATTTGATAACAAATAAAAGGATATAGCATGACAAAGATCCCAAGTTCAGGTAGGGAATTGTTGAGGTCAAAGGTAGCAAATTTCAATTTACGCACTCTCATTACCAATTTTATTCGTCAAGCATTGCTATACATCATTCTACTTTTGTCACCAATTTATCACATTTTATATGGATTCTTAGTTGGCATGTTAAAATAATAAACTTTTCTATTTCTCTTTCTTATTATATATATATATATATATATATATATATATATATATATATATATATTATTTTTTTTGGTTAGCGTGAGAACCAATTTAGTAGAGCCTGACACCAACTGGTAAACCCACAGGTATAGAGGTGTGTCCTAACACATACTCTATGTCAGTTAAGAGTGTGAACCTAATATGAAACCTAGGAGTTTCAAACCTAACCTTACCAGATGTTACTTTCTTTATTTACCACTAGGCTACCCCTTTGAGGGCTTTTCTTTTAACATATCAACTAAACATCATAAAGTAGATGATAAATTAGTGATAGAAATACGGTGATATATAACATTAATCTTATTTGTCTATTAACTGACCACTTGGAACATGTACGTATTAGAATCTGCCACTATATCATGGGACCTACAGACTTAATATAGATGACCGACTAAGAGTAAAGGGGACTATCATACCATACAACCTAATGGAAGCATTACCTCCAAATTATTTTCCTTGTTAAGTCAAACAGGAAGATGTTCAAGTTTGATTTGAATATTGAGTTTTCATTTTATTGAAATTACTTTTTGAGTTCCAACTAATTTGTTACGAACTTTAATAGCACCTCATTATGAAACTCGGAAAATAAGTTGTTAAGTAACTCTCATGACAAATTAATTAACATAACATAAGCTTGATTTAACAAATTGCAAAACAATTTGATCTTAAACGACTTGTTAGTAAGCTCATTTTAAACGAGTTTAATAAATTGGTTGGCTTTACAACTATTGATGAATCTGATCATTCGCAAAAGGAAAAGAATTTTATGTCTTTGTGCTTGAAATGGAAAGCTAATTCTACTTGTTACAAATTATTTTGCTAAAGGTAAATAAGAGGTCTTAATTTGTTGCTCCTTTATGGATGAATCACACTTTGTCTCCTCAAATACTTTACCAAATTGTATCTTGAAAATGTCAAAAGTTTCACATTTCAATTCTTAAGCTCATGTTGAGCCTCACATTGATTAATGGTAGCTTCTTTTAATATTTATTTATTCATTTTTTTTTTTGCGTGAAGGCCTTAAATCACATCAGAATACTTTTGACATTTTAAACTGGACTTGAAAATAATTAAGATTAAAAGCGGCCAAATAAGCCTTTATATCCTTTTAACACCAAAGAGATTCACCTTTATCGTTTTTGTTTTGGATAAGGTTTAAGATTATTTTTCGCTTTATGCTTGTTATTCCACAAAACTTCTAGAATTCAAGAATTTAGTAAACGGAAAATAGATATAAATGAAAATATGATCCAATATGTTGATATACATATATGTATTTTCTAGGTAAGTATGTCGACCTTTTTCATTGAGCAAGAAGTATTTTATCACCGTGTATTTTTTATTTCTTTTATTCAAGATCACCCTATATCTGCACTCTTTGTTTAACAACTCTTATTTTTAACAAAAAAAATTTAGTAATCTTTTGTTGAGGATCTTGTAAAAAGGAACAACTTATGTTCCTTTTAGATTAGCTGGGCTTTTGGGGTAGGTAAGTACCCTAATCCCCGTGGAGGTTTCGGCTTTATGTCCCCTTCCACTTTTGTACATTTTTTTTTTTATATTAATAAAATACCCGGAGGGAAGAACCCCTCCTTTTACCAAAAAAAAATCAAAAAAAAAACAAAAAGATTTAGTAAGGCCTTTGTTGTCTTTATTTGAAGGAGTTATTAATAAAATTGAATACAATTAAAGTTCAAAACTAACATCGATAACTAAACATAAATAAGAAAATGAGAAGATATTAATAAGGAGTGGTGAGATGATAGTATATGTGGGTAAGATACGAGGTAAAGGTAGCAAAATAGCTATTATAACAAGATAATATGTAATTTAATCCTTCTTGTGGGAAATGCATTTTTTTGTAAATAGAAACAAAAAATAACAAACGCAAACACTAGAGCCTCGTGTGGTAAACTTGTTAAAAATTTTCTGAAGAACACTTTCTCAATCATAATTACAACCATACTCCTCAAAAAAGATAATTTTATTCAAACAAAAGACTATATCCTTAGGAACAACTTGTCTAATTAATTCAAATCATACATCTTCTAAATACAATTATTTGTATCGAGTTTTAGACCCTAACGCGACCTATAAGTCTTTCTAAAAGTGTTTATCGTCATTTAAAAGAAAAATAGTCAACAACTCGTTAGCAAACTATCCGACATATGAACGGAGGATGGTGGCATACTATAAGTCTTTCTAAAATGCTTCTCATCTGGATCTTTTTCACTAATAAATTGCAGCCCACTGGAAAACATAAATGTCAATAACTTCTAAGACATAAATGTTTCAATAACTTTCAGCTCAGCCAAGCTATGTGTGTAATTACACCTCATAGTCATTATTGAGAAGCAAAATAACCATAACCATATCAAAAAGTACTGGAAAACAAACTAATTGAGGCAATATAAGGTTACAATTAATTGGGATATATAATTATTGTCACCAGCATATTATACATTACACCAAGAGACCTTTACATTTTCAAGATTTCCACAAATAAAGTTTATTAATAAAAGCAGTTGCACCTATTTCCTTTAATAGGCTGTCTACGTACCCAACCGAGATCAAGCCGGGATCAAGCCACATGTAGTTCTTACAGAATATTAAATCCTTAGTTGCGTTTAATAAAATTTACATCATTTAAAGTTCTAATACTATACAAAGAATTAAAATACCAAAATCTATGCAAAAACCGGCCTTCTAAAACGTTGTTGCTTATTGAAACTAAGAAAGGGCCTTCGCTGCGGGATATTGTTGCATCTTCCTTTTCTTTTCTCGAATTTGTTGATACCTCGATTCCATCTTCTTTACACTTTGTGCAAGTTTTGTCTGTAACTGCTCTTTATGAAGTTTCTTCTTAACTTGAGTGGTGACTTCCTTGGGCCTCTCTGACAACTTCATCAAGCGTTCTATAGTCGTGTTACAATTATCATCTGAACAGTGATAGTCCTTCTTGAATGTGCATACACATTCTTTACTAACTTCCTTTTCTGAAGATTTTCCATCAGGATGGCCATCACAACCCCTTACTTGATCCAGTTTCTTGCTAACTTCCTTGTGCTCCTTTGGTACATTAATTATACGCCTTTCCCATTCGCCACCATTATCATCCAAACGAACACAGTGCCTCTTTGTTTCTCTAATGGTTAATGCATCAGTTCTAGTTGTTAGATTGTTTTTCCGTGAAGCTACTCCTCCATTAGCAAGGCCATCAGAAGAAGCCATATCTTGATTAAGACTCTTGTTCACATCAATTGTATTTTTCTTGCGCTTCTTCTGATCTGGAAACTTGACTAAGCGTCCTCTTCCCATCTTGGTACCATTATCATCCGATGGAGGACAATGCTTTCTTGAAGCTTGTTGATCAAGACCCATCTTGTTTGCTTCATTGGGCATCTTCGGATATTTGATTATTATGCGCGTTCCTTTCTTGCTACCATCATTATCCGAACGATCACAGTGATTCTTGGTTGTGCATGCATGGTCGTCTTTACTTGATATTAATGCATCAGGGCTCGTAATGATCAGGTTGCTTTTTCTTGAATCTTCACCATGATCTGCAGGATGGTCATCACATTCCAAATCATCGTCTTCGACGTCACTCTCCACCCAACAAGGATCTCTCGGCTTCCTGAAGAGTGCTTCAGCAAGGCTTGATCTCTTCATCATGAACTCCTTCGGATTCCCCAAAGAAGCCGTTGAGATGGCTTCTTCAATCAATACAAATATATCAATTTCTTGTGAAAGATTATAGTTGGCTCGAAATACATCTTCGAGTTTTATTCCTCTCCTCTCCATAATCACCAAGTTACGTTGGCTCCTACTATGTGAACTTGAAAGAAAAAGAAAGAATTGCTTAGGAAGAAGAAAAGACAATCTTCTCTTATGAACAACAAAACAAAGAATAGAATGTTTCTTGGGGCGGTTTTTAAGAATTTTGTGGGGGCTATATATATATAGAATGTAATGAAAACGTTTTGCGTCTTTGTTTCTTTTTGCGCAAGATACAAACATGGGCGGAATTATTATTTCATTAACGTTAGAATTTTTTAGGTTTGGGAAAGAATATCCCATTATTATTACATTATGATTGGCCCAATCGATTTTGGCCTATTTTAATCCAAGTGAACCAAATTGTACAATTAAAACCATCGTTCATCTGACCAAGAATATGGTCAATTTTCCAGGATCTATTCTTCAATAGTTTAGAAGCAGCTAAAATGGCTTTCTTTCATATGAGAAGGCATAAAATAATAAGTTAAGGATACTCACTTCTTGTGATCTTACTCTTTAGATGCAATGTTATGTTTGAATTGTTTTCCTTTACTTTCATATAAATCATATCTGATGTCTTTTATTATTCTTATTATTATTTTGTTATTACATTGGGCAACATGTGTTCTATGTGAAAGTATCATATGCAGCTCAAAGCCGTCTCAAACAATTTGGGGACTTTAGGCGATCATTTAAATTGGGGCCTTAATAATCAGGCTTTTTCGCAATAAAAAAACTCTAAATTTTTTACTAAAATAATCATTACAAATAAAAAAAACAACAAAATTAGAATTATAAAATAGCATAATATTACAAGTTAACAAAAAGATAGACCTATATAAAATTTATTTTTCTTACCTTTTGAGATGCAAAATTATTTATTAAATCGTCATAATCAAATTTATCTAACAAATTTTTTTCAATAGACAACATAGCTAATCCATTTAATAGATAAAATTTCTTTAATTGCTGCCATGCTGGCCGTTGGGCCTTCAATAGATAAAAGTTCTTTCAATTGCTGGCCAAACGTTTGGCCTTTATTACCTTATAATTTAGTTTTTTTTTTTTAAATATGGGCCCCCAAGCTAAGGGGGCCTTGGGCACAGACCCAAGCTGCCCTTAGCTTGGGCTGGCTCTGATGCAGCTATATGAGCAATAAAAATTATAGTTGCAGGTAAGTAACATGCTTTCATGACTTTATATTTGTGGTCTTATACATATATAAAGTGACATTTTCTTCGTAGGTGGTTCTTCTATAGAGGAATTAATTACACGGGCCATCAGTGATAAAAAGAGTTATTAGTGCTCAGCCATTGATATCCATATTCTTAATTTGCTGGTGTTAAAAGATTTATCTACCCGAAGGGGATAGATCTCTTTAGAGATGTCTCATTGTTTCATTTGAGTGGAAGGTTCATACCAAATGTTGTGTATTCTACCCAAAGAAAAATATGCAATATACATTAAACTCTCATAAAGATGTTGCTACTGCAGTTTATCTCCTTTTGATTAGATCATTATTTCATGTTTCTCTTCCAGTTAGTAACATTCTTGTAAATGGTCAATTTTGTTTAATCAATATTTTGACTAGAAATATTTATTATCAATTGATTACATCACATGAGATAAAAAAACAATTGGGTCAAAAGAAAATATCATTTTGGAGTTTTATCAACGACTTGCTTGTGTTGGCGGGGATTCGGTATTTTCTGAATCCTTATGTAACTAATTACAAAAGAAATTCTTTCAACAAAGATGTGAATTAGGATGGACTGGCAATGAAATACGAACTGAAGACTAAATCTTGATATACCCTTGAAGAATACGTTTTTTTTTACAATGAGATAAATTGATGGCCGCTGATCATTTGATTGGACTAAAATTTGCAATGGATACACTTGACGATATGAATCATTTAAAAAATAAACGTATTAGTTCTGTAGCCGATCTTTTACAAGATCAATTTGGATTGGCTCTGGTTCGTTTAGAAAATGTGGTTCGAGGGACTATATGTGGAGCAATACGCAAAAATTGATACCAACTCCTCAGAATTTGGTAACTCCAACTCCATTAACAACTACTTATGAGTCCTTTTTCGGGTCACACTAGTAACGCCCCGATCCCTCACGGAACCGGGACTTCTATTAACCGTGCTATACTCAACCCAAATCCAAACCCAGGGCATGAAATTTAGGGAAAAACGGACAGAGTTTTCCTTATACATAGGACTATCTGAAAACCTGCAAACAACAACATCCAACCACAAGACTATAATACACAACCTCAATCTATTTCATCCTTACAAGTATACAAGTCAACTAGACAATATAGTAAAACAATATAAGTTATTACAAACCACTAGCACCTAACTATCACCCAAGACTAAAACTTTAATATTACATTTCTTAAGATAACACAAATACATATATGACCATAAGGTCTCAAATAGTATACAGGCATATAAGATACACATTTTTCCTTGTTCTACACACTGATAGAGCAGGCAGGCCACACAGGAGGCAATCCTATTTCCAGCCTATAGCACTGATCCTGAAAGGTGTTAGAAACAAGGGTGAGTATACAACATGTATACTCAGTGAGGGAGGTGATGCAGCAAACCGAGAAATGCTTTCATGAGATGCAACAAGAATAATAACATATACAACACGAAATAACAAAGTTAATTAGACAAGTATTTAACCACGTATAAAAAAAATACGGTTCCATGTTTGTCTTCAATCACGAGCCACGAGCCAAGATCTTCAAGCAAGTGCCGGCAAAACCCTTACTCCTCCAAGTTGGGGTACTCCGGATGTACCCCGATCCTACGACCCTTTCTCCTGAGGTAGGTCCATATGCCCAGCAGGTGAACCACACCTCTAGGGTAGTGGAGTATACTCAACGAGAAAGGGAATAAGCACCATGGTAGTTGAGGGAACACAGTTAATTAGGACAAGTTTAATTATCACCCGCATATTCTACGTCAGAGCAGGAGACCTTTATATTTTCAAGATTTCAACAAATAAGTTTTATTAATAAAAACAGCTACACCTATTTCCTTTAATAGGATGCCTACGTACCCAACCGAGATCAAACCACATGTAGTTCTTACAAAATATAAAATCTCTGCTTGCGTTTAATAAAATTTACATCATTTGAAGTTTTCAAAAAAACTAACTATTACAAAGTATCAAAATACCCAAATGGGCAAATTTCAGAAATAGTCCCTATTGTTACCCTTTTGTCTCAGTTTAGTCCCTATTGTTCCATTTGTCTCAATTTAGTCCCTATTGTTTGCAAAAAAATCTCAATTCAGTCCCTTCCGTCAAATAAGGGTTAAATTTAACAGAAATTTGGTCACGTGCACCGTACATGACCACGGTCTCAGGGGCAATTTTGGCATATAACAATAAAAGTTCAATTTAGTCCTCAATGTTTTGAAAAAGTTTCATTTGAGTCCTCAATATTTTTTAAAAATTTCAAATAAGTCCTCAATGTTTTAAAAATATTTCAAATAAGTCCTCAATGTTTTAAAAATATTTCAAATAGGTCATCAATGTTTTAAAAATGTTTCAAATAGGTCCTCAATATTTTAAAAATATTTCAAATAAGTCCTCAATATTTTAAAAATATTTCAAATAAGTCCTCAATGTTTTGAAAATATTTCAATTAAGTCATTTATGTTCTATAAAGTTGGAAATAAACCCTTAAGGTCCTCCATCTCTTAAACACACAAGGTTTGGGTGGTTAATAAGGAGGAAATAAACTTGTCTTGATGGATGTAGCTCAAAAAATTTAGTCGAGTTCTTTTAACTAATAAGTGATAGATAACTAAGATAGCGTCCACGAAACCAAATTCGAATTTGTCAAAACTAAAATTAGGGAAGTCACAATACGTAAACAAATAGGCAAAATAAAGACACAATATACGTTACCAACTACAGACCTTTAGCATTTTTCATTTGAATACCTGTTATGAAAACAATCATAAACACCTCAACATTAGAAAAAAATGATATTTCTTCATCCTTAATCCAAAAAAAACATAACAATAATATCATCAAAGCATCAGTCATAAAAGCCTGTCATAATCCCATAACCTGTCATAAAAAAAAGTCGTTAAATGGTTAAAGTCATTACATTTAGTTGTCATAGTCCCATCCATATACAAAAATCATGTTTACATATCCTGTCATAATCCCATCCATCTACAAAAATATTCATCAGTCATGTCATAACCTATTTGTAACTCATCCACAAAAACTATAGGGTTGACTAACTTTGTTCATAGCATGTTCATTCATCAATATGAACAAAGTTACAAAAAATATCCAGAAGTCCTGTCATAACCTATTTGTAACCCATCCACAAAAACTACTGGGTTGACTAACTTTGTTCATACCATCTTCATTTATCAATATGAACAAAGTAAGGACTTAGTTGAAATCTTTTCAAAACATTGAGGACTTATTTGAAATATTTTTAAAACATTGAGGACTTATTTGAAATATTTTTAAAACATTGAGGATCTATTTGAAACATTTTTAAAACATTGAGGACCTATTTGAAACATTTTTAAAATATTGAGGACTTGTTTGAAACATTTTTAAAACATTGAGGACCTATTTGAAACATTTTTAAAATATTGAGGACTTATTTGAAACATTTTTAAAATATTGAGGACTTATTTAAAATATTTTTAAACCATTGAGGACTTATTTGAAATATTTTTAAAACATTGAGGACTAAATTAAACTTTTATTATTATATTACAAAATTACCCCTAAGACCGTGGTCACGTGCGATGCACATGACCAACTTTCTGTTAGATTTTACCCTTATTTAACGGAAGGGACCAAATTAAGATTTTTTTGTAAACAATAGGAATTAAATTAAAACAAATAGAATAATAAGAACTAAACTGAGACAAAAAAATAACAATAGGGACTATTTGTGAAATTTACCCATACCCAAATCTATGCAAAAACCGGCCTTCTAAAACGCTTTGGCTTATTGAAAATGGGAAAAGACCTTCGAGATATTGTTGCATCTTGACTTTGGTGGTGGAAGATCCTTGACGTCAAGGATTTGTATCTTCCTTTTCTTTTCTCGAATTTGTTGATACCTCGATTCCATCATCTTTACACTCTGTTCAAGATTTGTCTGTACCGGATCTTTATAAAGTTTCTTCTTAACTTGAGTGGTGACTTCCTTGGAACTCTCTAACAACTTCATGATCAACCGCTCTGTTGTCGTGTTACCATTATCATCTGAACAGTGATAGTCCTTCTTGAATGTGCATACACATTCTTTACTAACTTCCTTTTTTGAAGATTTTCCATCAGGATGGCCATCACAACCCCTTACTTGATTCAGTTTCTTGCTAACTTCCTTGTGCTCCTTTGGTACATTAATTATACGCCTTTCCCATTCGCCACCATTATCATCCAAACGAACACAGTGCCTCTTTGTTTCTCTAATGGTTAATGCATCAGTTCTAGTTGTTAGATTGTTTTTCCGTGAAGCTACTCCTCCATTAGCAAGGCCATCAGAAGCCATATCTTGATTAAGACTCTTGTTCACATCACTTGTATTTTCCTTGCGCTTCTTCTGATCTGGAAACTTGATTAAGCGTCCTCTTCCCATCTTGTTACCATTATCATCCGATGCAGCACAATGCTTTCTTGAAGCTTCTTGATCAAGACCCATCTTGTTTGCTTCCTTGGGCATCTTCGGATATTTGATTATTATGCGCATTCCTTTCTTGCTACCATCATTATCCGAAAGATCACAGTGATTCTTGGTTGTGCATGCATGGTCGTCTTTACTTGATATTAATGCATCACGGCTCGTAATGATCCGGTTGCTTTTTCTTGAATCATCACCATGATCAGGATGGTCATCACATTCCATATCATCGTCTTCGACGTCACTCTCCACCCAACAAGGATCTTTCGGTTTCCTGAAGAGTGCTTCAGCAAGGCTTGATCTCTTCATCATGAACTCCTTCGGATTCCCCAAAGAAGCCGCTGAGATGGCTTCTTGAATCAACACAAATATATCAATTTCTTGTGAAAGTTTATAGTTAGTTCGAAATACATCTTCGAGTTTTATTCCCCTCCTCACCATAATCACCAAGTTACGTTGCTTCCTACTATGAGAAGTTGAAAGAAAAAGAAAGAATTGCTTATGAAGAAGAAAAGACAATCTTCTCTTACGAACAACAAAACAAAGAATAGAATGTTTCTGGGGCGGTTTTTAAGAATTTTGTGGGGGCTATATATATAGAATGTAATGAAAACCTTTTGCATCAAAACTAATCCATTGGCACAAATAATTCACGGAAGAAAATTGAGTTATTTGGGATCTGGAGGACTGATAGCGTGAACCATAATAATAAGAGTAATAATAGTAATAATAATACTACTAATAATAAATAAAAAATTAAGATTAAATAATAACATATAATAATAATAATAATAATAATGATTTTTGTGTTGTTTTTATATATTTTTATGTATTAAAAGAACATTTTTATCATTTGACAAATAATATTGATAAAACTAATAAAATTTAATTATACCATTATTGGTACTAATAAATAATATTTATGATGATAAGGATTGTCCTTTTATAATTATATATATGTTATGTTTTGAAAGCGTATTTTTTTCATTGATAATATCATATATTAATAATAATAAATATTATTATTTAATAATATCAATAAAAAGATAATACGCACAAAGGGTAGTGATTTAACTATTAGAAAAAGCTCTAATGATCTCGATGTAACTCAAAAATACAGACATTTGTGGGTTCAATGCGAAAATTGTTATGGATTAAATTATATAAAAAAAATTGAAATAAAAAATGAATATTTCTGAACAATGTAGATATCATTTGAAAATAAGTAGTTCAGATAGAATTGAACTTTCGATCGATTAAGGTACTTGGGATCTTATGGATAAAGACATGATCTTTAGATCCCATTGAATTTCATTCGAAGGAGGAGCCTTATAAAGATGGTTTTTATTATTATATATACATGTTTATATTTTGAAACCATATTATCGTCAGTTAATAAATAATAATATATTAAAAATATATCAATAACAAATAATAATAGTGATTATCATTCTATTATTACATAAATATTATTTTTTGAAATGACATTTTGATCATTTGAAGAACAACAACAACAACAACAATAATAATAATAATAATAGACACTTTCTTTTTTAAGCTAGGCTATAATAATAGACTTTTGTTATTATGTACATATTAAATTTCAAAAGAGCATTTTGATAATTTGACAAATGAATTCATTTCAAGAATAAGAAAATGGGCTAATCCCATGTGTTTTGTCTGGAATGACTATTCCCATATTCATGAGAATCGCATTACGTAAGGAATGAGATTTCTAAGTTCATTACTTCATACCAAGTATTAGAATAGGAATAAAGCCAATAATATCATTTCTTTCTCAACTCATTCCAGCATACGAATCGCTACATAAGTGCTTTATATTATTATTTGATAACAAATAAAAGGAGATGGCTCCCCAACATATGAATAGCTACCTAAGAGCTTTATTCTTTTATTTGATAACAAATAAAAGGATATGGCATGACAAAGATCCCAAGTTCAGGTAGCGAATTGTTGAGGTCAAAGTTAGCAAATTTCAATTTACGCACTCTCATTACCAATTTTATTTGTCAAGCATTGCTATACATCATTCTACTTTTATCACTAAGTATCATCTCTTACATGGATGCTTAGTTGGCATGTTAAAATAACAAACTTTACTATTTCTCTTTCTTATTATATATATATATATATATATATATATATATATATATATATATATATATATATATATATATATATATATATATATTTTTAATTAGCGTGAGAACCAAGTTAGCAGAGCCTAACACCAACTGGTAAACCCCCGGGTGCAGAGTTGTGTCTCGACACATACTCTAGGTCAATTAAGAGTGTAAACCTAATATGAAACCTAGGAGTTTCAAACTTAACCTTACCAGATGTTACTCTCTTTGTTTACCACTAGGCTACCCCTTTGAGGGCTCTTCTTTTAATATGTCAACTAAACATCATAAAGTAGATGATAAATTTGTGATAGAAATAAGGTGATACATAACATTAATCTTATTTGTCTCTTAACTGACCACTTGGAACATGTACGTATTAGAACCTGCCACTACATCATGGGACCTATAATCTTAATAGAGATGACCGTCTAACAGTAAAGGGGACTGACATACCATACAACCTAATGGAAGCATTACCTCCAAATTATTTTCCTTGTTAAATCAAACAGGAAGACGTTCAACTTTGATTTGAATATTGAGTTTTCATTTTAATGAAATTACATTTTGAATTCCAACGAATTTGTTACGAACTTTAATAGCACCTCATTATGAAACTCGGAAAATAAGTTATTAACTCTCATGACAAATTAATTAACATAACATAAGTTTGATTTAAAAAATTGCAAAACAATTTGATCTTAAACGACTTGTTAGTAAGCTCATTTTAAACGAGTTTACTAAACTGGTTGGCTTTACAACTATTGATGAATCTGATCATTCGCAAAAGGAAAAGAATTTTATGTCTTCGTGCTTGGAATGGAAAGCTAAGTCTACTCGTTACAAATTATTTTGCTAAAGGTAAGTAAGAGTCTTAATTTGTTGCTCCTTTATGGATGAATCACACTTTGTCTCCTCAAATACTTTACCAAACGTATCTTGAAAATGTCAAAAGTTTAACAATTTGGTCCTATTCTTGAAGTAGTTAAAAAAAAAAAATATATATATATATATATATATATATATATATATATATAGTCACATTTCAATCCTTAAGCTCATGTTGAGCCACACATTGCTTAATAGTAGCTTCTTTTTTTATTTATTTATTCATTTATTTTTTTTGCTCGAAGGACTTAAATCACATCAGAATACTTTTGACATTTTAAGCTGGACTTGAAAATAGTTAGGATTAAAAGCGGCCAAATAAGCCTTTATATCCTTTTAACACCAAAGAGATTCACCTTTATCATTTTTATTTTGGATAAGATTTAAGATTATTTTTCAATTTATGCTTGTTATTCCACAAAACTTTTAGAATTCAAGAATTTAGTAAATGGAAAATAGATATAAATGAAAATATGATCGAATATGTTGAGATATATATATATATATATATATATATATATATATGTATTTTCTAGATAAGTATGTCGATCTTTTTAACTAAGCAAGAAGTATTTTATCAACCTGTATTTTTTATTTCTTTTATTCAAGATCACCCTATATTTGCACTCTTTGTTTAACAACTCTTATTTTTAACAAAAAAAGTTAGTAAGGCCTTTGTTGTCTTTATTTGAAGGAGTTATTAATAAAATTGAATACAATTAAAGTTCAAAACTAACATTGATAACTAAACATAAGTAAGAAAATAATAATAGATTAATAAGGAGTGGTGAGATGATAGTATATCTGGGTAAGATACGAGATAAAGGTAGCAAAATAGCTATTATAACAAGATAAATGTAATTTAATCCTTCTTGTGGGAAATGCAATTTTTTGTAAATAGAAACAAAAAATAACAAACGCAAACACTAGAGCCTCGTGTGGTAAACTTGTTAAAAAAATTTTGAAGAACAGTTTCTCAATCATAATTAAAACCATACTCCTCAAAAAAAGATAAATTTTTTAAAACAATAGAGTATATCTTTAGGAACAACTTGCCTAATTAATTCAAATCATACATCTTCTAAAGACAATTATTTGTATCGAGGTTTAGACCCTAACGTGACCTATAAATCTTTCTTAAAGTGTTTCTCGTCATTTAAAAGAAAAATAGTCAACAACTCCTTAGCAAACTATCCGACATAGGAACGGAGGATGGTGGCAAACTATAAGTCTTTCTAAAATGCTTCTCATCTGGATCTTTTTCACTAATAAATTGCGGCCCACTGGAAAAGTAAATGGGGCTATTGTTCAATAACTTCTAAGACATAAATGTTTCAATAACTTTCAGCTCAGCCAAGCTATGTGTGTAATTACACCTCATAGTCATTATTGAGAAACAAAATAACCATAACCATATCAAAAAGTTCTGGAAAACAAACTAATTGAGGCAATATAAGGTTACAATTAATTGGGATATATAATTATTGTCACTAGCATATTCTACATTACACCAAGAGACCTTTACATTTTCAAGATTTCCACAAATAAATTTTATTAATAAAAGCAGTTGCACCTATTTCCTTTAATAGGCTGCCTACATATCCAACCGGAATCAAGTCGGGATCAAGTCACACGTAATTCTTACAGAATATGAAATCCGTAGTTGCGTTTAATAAAATTTACATCATTTGAAGTTCTAATACTATACAAAGAATTAAAATACCTAAATCTATGCAAAAACCGGCCTTCTAAAACGTTGTTGCTTATTGAAACTAGGAAAGGGCCTTCGCTGCGGGATATTGTTGCATCTTGATTTTGGTGGAGGAAGATCCTTCACATCAAGTATTTGTATCTTCCTTTTCTTTTCTCGAATTTGTTGATACCTCGATTCCATCTTCTTTACACTTTGTGCAAGTTTTGTCTGTACCTGTTCTTTATGAAGTTTCTTCTCAACTTGAGTGGTGACTTCCTTGGGCCTCTCTGACAACTTCATCAAGCGTTCTCTTGTCGTGTTACCATTACCATCTGAACAGTGATAGTCCTTCTTGAATGTGCACACGCATTCTTTACTAACTTCCTTTTTTGAAGATTTTCCATCAGGATGGCCATCACAACCCCTTACTTGATCCAATTTCTTGCTAACTTTCTTGTACTCCTTTGGTACATTAATTACACGCCTTTCCCATTCGTAACCATTATCATCCAAACGAACACAGTGCCTCTTTGTTTCTCTAATGGTTAATGCATCAGTTCTAGTTGTTAGATTGTTTTTCCGTGAAGCTACTCCTCCATTAGCAAGGCCATCAGAAGAAGCCATATCTTGATTAAGACTCTTGTTCACATCACTTGTATTTTCCTTGCGCTTCTTCTGATCTGGAAAGTTGATTAAGCGTCCTCTTCCCATCTTGTTACCATTATCATCCGATGGAGGACAATGCTTTCTTGAAGCTTGTTGATCAAGTCCCATCTTGTTTGCTTCATTGGGCATCTTCGGATATTTGATTATTATGCGCGTTCCTTTCTTGCTACCATCATTATCCGAACGATCTCAGTGATTCTTGGTCGTGCATGCATGGTCGTCTTTACTTGATATTAATGCATCAGGGCTCCTAATGATGAGGTTGCTTTTTCTTGAATCTTCACCATGATCTGCAGGATGGTCATCACATTCCATATCATCGTCTTCGACGTCACTCTCGACCCAACAAGGATCTCTCGGCTTCCTGAAGAGTGCTTCAGCAAGGCTTGATCTCTTTATCATGAACTCCTTCGGATTCCCCAAAGAAGCCGCTGAGATGGCTTCTTCAATCAATACAAATATATCAATTTCTTGTGAAAGATTATAGTTGGCTTGAAATACACCTTCGAGTTTTATTCCTCTCCTCTCCGTAATCACCAAGTTACGTTGGTTCCTACTATGTGAACTTGAAAGAAAAAGAAAGAATTGCTTAGGAAGAAGAAAAGACAATCTTCTCTTACGAACAACAAAACAAAGAATAGAATGTTTGTGGGGGGTTTTTAAGAATTTTTTAGGTTTGGGAAAGAATACCCCATTATTATTACATTATGATTGGCCTATCACATTTAATCCAAGTGAACTTAATTATACAATTAAAGCCATCGTTCATCTGACCAAGAATATGGTCAATTTTCCAGGATCTATTCTTCAATAGTTTAGAAGCAGCTAAAATGGCTTTTTTTCATATGAGAAGGCCTAAAATCATAACTTAAGGATGTTCACTTCTTCTGATTTTACTCTTTAGATGCAATGTTAAGTTTGAATTGTTTTACTTTACTTTCATATAAATCATATCTGATGCCTTTTATTATTTTGTTATTACATTGGACAACATGTGTTCTATGGGAAAAGATAATCAATCATATGCAGCCATATGCATCAATAAAAATTATAGCTGCCGGTAAGTAAGATGTTTTCTTGACTTTATATTTGTGGTCTTATACATATATAAAGCGACATTCTCTTCGCAGGTGGTTCTTCTTTAGAGGAATTAATTACACGAGCCATCAATGATATAAAGAGTTACTAGTGCTTAGCCATTGATATCCATATCACTACAAAAAAAAATGTCTGTTTACGGCAGTTTTCAAACTGCCGTTAATTTGACCTCTAACCGCAGTTTTAAACTGCCATTAACGTATGCTTTTCCAGCTGTTAGTAAACCCACCCCTAATAAGTGAGTTAAGCAAAACTGCCAGTAATTGATCCTGTTACTGTTAACATGCTCTGTTCTAGAAGCAATTCAAATTAGTCAATAAAATCGAATTGCCACAATTCAAATGTACCAAACCATTCAACTAAGCATTCAATTGTACCAAACCATTCAACTAAGCATTCAAATGTACCAAACCATCCCAAAATTTATACAATAAAGAAATCCAAAAATCATAGAAATCCACATAGAAAACATCATCCTAATACAAAGATCCACAAACAAAAAATTATCCAAATGCAAAGATCCACAAAGCAAAAGCATCTTCATCTTGAAGTAGATGAAGCATTAGAAGGCTGCTGAGACAAAACAACGTTTTTCAAGAAAGCAAATTCTTCCTCCAGTTTTTTAAACTTCAGATCATTCTCCACCTTGTCTTGTTTCATTTCTTCATTTTGCCTTTTTAGTTCTTCTACTTCCGAAGTTACAGCTACCGATCCTCTTCTAGAGCCATAAACTTGAGTTGGAGTGACTCCAAACCCGTAACCTCATACACGTCCTAGATGTTCCGGACCAAAAACTTCAATGAATGCCTTTTGTTGCAAGTCGAATAGTTCTTGGCCAGAACTTTAGAGTCCCCTTTCTTCTCATTAACTTTGATTTGAACAATTTCCTATGATTCAAAAATATAATTATGTAAAATACCAATAACTACATAATTAACAAAATTTGAATGCACTACACTTGAAGATTGAATGAATATACCATTACTTTTGCAGTTGGATCATTAACACTACCATCTTTCTTTTTATGCGTCTCTTCAAAGAATTCTAATGGGCCAACAGTTATTCCCTCTTTTATCTTTAATGATAAATATGAGTTAAATCATAGATAATCAAAATCATTTTCTAGCAAACGACATCAACACTGTACCTAAAAATTTCAACTCTTGTAAAAGAAATGAGGAAAATCTCAGTTCATCAAAATTTTCCGGTTAACTGCTGCCCACTAAAATGAAAGCACTTTTCAGACATAATTCTAAACCACATTAAGCACATAAGCAAAAATCTTCCAAGAGAAGATACAGGGCCAAAATTTGCAATCTCACAGAACATAAGCAAAAGTCATAATACTGAGAAAGTCCAATTTTGATGTAGTATGAGAAAGTCCAATGAAAACAATGATTCACTGTTTGGATTCTAGTCTAAATGTAACATTTGGACTTACCATCTTATGACGCTGGTTCCCATAACTTTCTCTTCCTGTATTATGCAACACTGTTTGGAAACTACGACTCTTCTTGCCTCACAAATGACGTTCCTATAATTTCACAAAGTTCAATATGATTTAGAAAAGATGAACTAAACTAATTCACAAAGTATTTAGGGATGACATTTGTTTTGGACAGATGAGAAAATCAGATCAAGGGAAGAAAAATACATTTGCTAAATGAAGCCAATAAAATAGGCATTCAATAAACTGAAATAAGGCGATTAAGCTTCTCTGATGCAATTAATTCACAAGATTGGTTTGTCTACTCAAGCAAAACTATGCCCAGTTTCAAAGGAAAACCATGTTAATCATGCTAAAAAAATAACATTAAAAATATTGTCAATATATTTCATAAAAACACATAGGTAATGAAGAATTATTACCTGTCCCTCAGGGGATATAAAATATATAACCAATTCCTCCCATTGGATTTCATTCATTCCATATGGTTTCATTTCCATGTTCTGCTCGAATGATTCTTCATCTTTAAAATGTGTTCTCCTCATACGACATTTGTAGTCTTTCCATTTCTTTCCAATGGCTTGATGAACAACCCTTCGCATCGTCTCTCTTGAAATTTTAAAAGAGAACTTTTGCTGACATAAAGAAAATCATAATTGTTAAACACACAATACACAACAAAAATAGATAATTTGTTTACAAGTAAATAGAAAATCACCCATCTCTACCAGCCGAAAATGATTCTTTTTATAGGTATTAGGCACACGCCTCCAATCATCATAGGTAAGAGGAATAGTCTTAGCAAGCTTACCCAAATAGCTTTGAAATTGACTATAATTACGACCCACAGGCTGTTTAAAGCTATTGAAATCGAGAGGTACTGTCATGTTAGGTGAGAGGCCTTCTCCATGCATTTTGTCGGACCCCTTTTTCTTACTGACTTGGAACTTTCCGCAATCTCCTCACTGGCTTCAGGTCTTTCAACTTATACTTCCTCAGTTGATGCTTCATCAAGTAGCATTCTCTTTGAGACAATATATAAAGCTTTCTTTCATCTCCCCATCCTTTAAGTGTATAAGAAAAATAAAAAGGAAACAAACATTAGCAAATAAGAACTTGATATGCATGTTGAAATATAGAGACAGAGGCATAAGCATTCAAGAACAAATGCAAGTCAACTCATTAGCCAAAGATTGCAACATATTGAGAACAAATTGACATGTAAATAGTTACATAAGCATTTGATGATAGAAAAAGATACAAATAAGATTATAAGTTTATCATTCATTTAGTGAATCTTCGATATCGATTGAAAGAATTTCAAATCTCCATTCAGTTTCTCCATCTTTTACTTCAATAGAACACAAAGCTCAATTTTGATAAGATTATGTTCACTAAATCATCTAAAAACCTTTCATGCTAAAACAACCTATCGTCAAGCAGCTCAAAGATTAAAAAAACTATTATCAACCACAAATCTAGCTCAATATGCACTAACAGCAACAACTAATCACAATTATGACTAAATCCAAACAATCAATTAGTAAAATTCAGTATATAAACTGATGCTATAAATAATTACATATACGCATGTACATATATATTTTGGCAAAACTTACAGTGTAGAGGAAACTTTGAAACCCTAGAGAGGAAAATCGAGAAGAGAAAACATGTATAAATACAAACATTCATAGATTAAGCTCACATTATTTGCTATTGCAACGATTAAAGAGAAAACATACAGAAAATAAAGAAACAAAAATTCAAAAAAAATAAAACAAGCAAATAAATAAATAAATAAATAAATATATATATATATATATATATATATATATATATATATATATATATAAGACACACACACACACACATACACATATATATACATATATGACAAAAATAATCGGTGAACTTACGGTTAATGATTGCTTCAATTAGAGGCTTCGGCGGAGGAGTCAAGAGAAGATAGAGAGCTGAAGAGAGAGAGAGAGAGAGAGATGAAAGAGTGAAGAGTCTAACATGAAATGAGTATAAGTGGGCTTTGATATTTTAGGGAAAAAAAATAGGGCGTACTTTACTTGAAATATTAAGTCATATTTAAAATGCGAAAAACTTTCAATTGATAGATATGTGCTTAGTGCTCTAACATTAGTTGAAATGTTATAAGGTTTTAGTTTCAAATCCCACAAACTTCTTTTTTAAAGTTTTGCGGCAGTTTTTAAGAATTGCCGTTGAAGACAAGTTTTTGCTGCGGTTTCTGAGAACTGCGGCTAAAAACTTTCTGAGCTGAGAATTTACGGCAGTTTTAGATACCGTCGTCGTAGACAGTGCATCAGATATGTCCATTGCGGTAATTTTGTAAACCGCCGCCTAAAACCGCCGCGAAAAGTCAATTTTTTTAGTGATATTCTTTGCTAGTGTTGAAGGATAGATTTAGACTTTAAAAGATTTGTCTGTCCGAAGGGGATAGATCTCTATGAGTGAAATGTTTATATCGTATGTTGTGTATTTTGATCAAAAAGTAATATACAATATACATTGAACTAGGATGTTGTTATTGCAGGTTATCTCCTTTTGATTAGATCATTATTTCATGTTTCTCTTACCGTTAGCAACATTCTTGTAAATGGTCAATTTTGTTTAATCAAGATTTTGACTAGAAATATTTATTTTCCATTGATTACATCACATGGGTGCTATCAAGTTGAAGTTTGATGAAGATATGAATGAATTTTTTGATTCTAAACCATATGTTTGGTAGGTAGTATATTAGGATTGTAACGCCCGAGCCCATAGGGACTTTTATTTATTATATTTTATTATCATAATTATATAAATGCCTTTATCTAACCTTTATTTGCTTTATTTGGTTAAAAATTATGTTTACAATGAGCCCGGGTAAAATTTTAAACTGCTTTACTTTCTAAATTTGATGTTTTTTCCTGAACATTACTGTATTCAATATATTCGTTCATTGTTGGAATGTGCATTTCATGTTCCGAGCGTGAGGAAAATAAATGTTTGTAGTGTCCCCGATGAATATTAGCTAGTATTTATTTAGGACTATTTTGAGTTTTTAGTTTGTTTATTCACCTAGTCTTGGTCAAGTAGTTAAATTTGACTAGTCAACCTTAGTCATTTATTTAGTCTACTTATATACTTAGTTATATAATAGAATAATAGAAGCCAACTTAGCCTAAGAAAAAAAAAAGAAATCGGTCAGCAGCAGCATTGAAAAATCGTGAGACCAACTAAGCCTTTAGCAAACTAATATATGTTCTTATATATATATATATATATATATATATATTATAACTTTATAAGCATATAACTAGTAGAAGGAAAAAAAACACAAGAAAGAAAAAAAAAAAAAAGAAGGAGCCTGACGGTTCTAGAGAGAAAGAGGAAAAGAAAATAAATTTTCTAGGGTTCATGTAGATGCTAGATCAAGTGGTTTGAGCTCAAGTCAAGTTAAATTCTAGTTTCTACAACTTTGTTGGTGAGGGAATTTCATCCTTATGTGCATTTATTTAGTTATTCTTGTTTCTTTAATGATGATGATGGAGTAGAAAGAAGATGTAAAGTGCTATTAATATTATCTAGCTAATATTTGGTGTTCACAATGCTAGATTAGTTATCTTTTATCATGTTTTGCTTGTTTCATGGTAGTTGATGTAAGAAAATTTGTTATGTTAGCTTAAACTAAAGTGATAGTTCAAGTGTTTGTAAAAATGCCTAAAAGAGAAGATAGTAGCATGTACTTGAGTTATAGAGTTCAAAGCATGTTAACCATGCAAAGAAATAGCCAAGATGTGAATTCTGGACATTGCATATCATGTGATTTTAGAGCATTTTTCACAAAGTAAATGTGCTTGTAAATTAACAAAATTTGTACAGTAGCTAGATTAGGCAGTTTAGAGCAAATGTTGATTTCTAGGACTAAGGCTAATTATAACGTTTTAGCCCTCTGATCAAATCATTTTCGAAATGTAGCTCAAAAATCTCTGGTTCTGCCCAGCTATGCATAGTTGCGCGGTAAGGGTTATAACTTTTGGAATTTAACTCGGAATTGAGCACCGTTTGTATCTAAAATTAACTACACTCGAAGAGATACGATTATAAGGAAAAATCAGATAGTTTGGAGGTCAATAACCTAGGTAACCGAAATGATTAATTCAAGCTTCTGTTAGAGGAATTGGAAAATGTCTTAGTTGAGCTTGCAGCATTAACTTTGCACTTGGAAACTTGTATTGAATGTTTGAAGAATTAATTAGAATATAAGTTAAATGTAAAGATGTTAACCAATGCATGTTAGTTGAGTCCACTTGTATAGTTGGCATTTAGTTTATATGTTAAGTACAATTTTTGTTAGTTATGGTTAGCTTAACTTTATATATTAGTAAGTGCTTTTATGTTGTTACAAAAGCTATGGTGTTTAATTAGATAACAATGAAATAAAGTATGTAATATAGATTCTTGGATGTGAAAAAATAGTTGTTAAACCTTCTATAGTTAATTCCCTTTCTCTCGCTAAGTATAGTCCACTACCCTAGAGGCATGGTTCACCTCATTGGGGCATATAGACCTACTTCAGGAGAAAGGGTCGTAGGATCGGGGTACATCTAAAGTACCCCATTTGGAGGAATAAGGGGTTGGCAGACACTTGTTGAAGATCTTGGCTCGTGGGTCATAATTGAAGACAAACATGAAACCGTATCCTTTTTATACGTGGTTAAATACTTATCTAATTACATTTGTTATTTTGTGTTGTATATGTTATTATCCTTGTTGCATCTTATGAAAGCATTCCTCGGTATGCTGCATCATCTCCCTCACTGAGTATACATGTTGTATACTCACATTCGTTTCTAACAGCTTTCAGGATCAGTGCTATCAGAGGTAGAAAAGAAGGCTCGAGAGTTTCGTGATTGATTATGCTGGCTTACGTGGATTGCCATTGAATTCAATTTTGTACTTGTAAAGTTAAGTTTAGAATGTATTGATAGTTATGAATGGCTTGTAATATTGTAATAACTTGTAATCTTTACTTTATTGTCTAGTAGCGTGCGCTTGCATATTTTGACTGGTTGACGGACTTAAATTATAAGAAAGAAAACTAGAAAATATTAGACTAGTATGATAAGTGAAATTAAAATTATAGACGTTCAACAGTTAATGAATGCATGCTTATGGATTTCAATGTTGGATCCAAGGCTCGAATGGCCTTGAGGAGTTTGTTGTATGAGATAGTTTTGGTGGAGGGGATGAATGGATGAAGTTAGATCATAGTTTTGTGGTTATAAATATTATTTATAGGTTTTGAATTGTCCTATAAACAGGGGAGACTCCGTCAATTTCTCTCGTTTTTCGTGACCTTGGATATTGGATCGGGGCTCCGTTCTCGGGAGGATCGGGGTGTTACAAGGATAGTATACTAATAATAATAATAATAACAACAACAACAACAACAACAACAACAACAACAATAAGAATAAGAATAATAATAGACTTTTTATTTTTCAACTTTGGCTATAATAATAAACTTTTGCTACTATGTACTTATTAAATTTCAAAAGAGCATTTTGATAATTTGACAAATGAATTCATTTCAAGAATATGAGAATGGGCTAATCCCATGTGTTTTGTCTGAAATAACTATTCCCATATTCATGAGAATCGCATTACATCAGGAATGAGATTCCTAAGTTTATTACTTCATACCAAGTATTAGAATAGGAATAAAGACAATAATATCATTTCTTTCTCAACTCATTCCAGCATACAAATCGCTACCTAAGAACTTTATTTTATTATTTGATAACAAATAAAAGGATATGGCATGACAAAGATCCCAAGTTCTGGTAGCGAATTGTTGAGGTAAAATGTAGCAAATTTCAATTTACGCATTCTCATTACCAATTTTATTCGTCAAGCATTGCTATACATCATTATATTTTTATCACCAATTTATCACCTCTTACATGGATGTTTAGTTGCATATTAAAATAACAAACTTTTCGATTTCTCTTTCTTATTATATATATACTTTTTTGTCCACGTTAGCCGAGCCTGACACCAATTGGTAAACCCACGGGTGCAGAGGTGTGTCTCAACATATACTCCAGGTCAGTTAAGAGTGTGACCTAATATGATCCTAGGAGTTTTAAACTTAACCTTACCAGATCTTACTCTCTTTGTTTACCACTAGGCTACCTCTTTGAGGGCTCTTTCTTTTAACATGTATACTAAACATCATAAAGTAGATGATAAATTTGTGATAGAAATAAGGTGATATATAATATTAATCTTATTTTTCTCTTATCTGACCACTTGGAACCTGTATTAGAACCTTCCACTACATCATGGGACCTATAATCTTAATAGAGATGACCGACAGGCACTAACATACCATACAACCTAATGGATGCATTACCTCCAAATTATTTTCCTTGTTATGTCAAACATGAAGATGTTGAAGTTTGATTTGAATATTGAGTTTCATTTTATTGACATTACTTTTTGAGTTCCAACTAATTTATTACGAACTTTAATAGCACCTCATTATGAAACTCAGAAAATAAGTTATTAAGTAACTCTCATGACAAATTAATTAACATAACATAAGCTTGATTTAACAAATTGCAAAACAATTTAATCTTAAACGACTTGTTAGTAAGCTCATTTTAAATGAGTTTAATAAATTGGTTGGCTTTACAACTATTGATGAATTTGATCATTTGCAAAAGGAAAAGAATTTTTTGTCTTTGTGCTTGAAATGGAAAGCTAATTCTACTCGTTACAAACTATTTCGGTAAAGGTAAATAAGAGGTCTTAATTTGTTGCTCCTTTATGGATGAATCACACTTTGTCTCCTCAAATATTTTACCAAATTTTATCTTGAATATGTCAAAAGTTTAACAATTTGGACCTATGGTTGAAGTAATTAAAACCATACTCCCCAAAAAAAAAGATAATTTTTTTCAAACAATGGACTATATCCTTAGGAACAACTTGCCTAATTAATTCAAATTATACCTCTTCTAAATACAATTATTTGTATCAAGGTTTAGACTTTAACGTGATCTATAAGTCTTTCTAAAAGTATTTCTCGTCATTTAAAAGAAAAATAATCAACAACTCCTTAGCAAACTATCGGACATAGGAACTTCTAAGACAAAAATGTTTCAATAACTTTCAGCTCAGCCAAGCTATGTGTGTAATTACACCTCATAGTCTTTATTGAGAAACAAAATAACCATAGCCATATCAAAAAGTACTGGAAAACAAACTAACTGAGGCAATATAAGGTTACAATTAATTGGGATATATAATTATTGTCATCAGCATATTTTACATTACACCAAGAGACCTTTACATTTTCAAGATTTTCACAAATAAATTTTATGAAAAATTTCACAAATAGTCCCTATTATTACCCAATTGTCTCAATTTAGTCCCTATTATTTTATTTGTCTCAATTGAGTCCCTATTATTTACAAAAAAAATTTCAATTTCGTCCTTATTATTTAAAATTTTTCAATTTCGTCCTTATTGTTTCTCAAAAAAGTTTCAATTTTGTCCCTATTGTATTTAAAAAGTTTCAATTTCGTTCTTATTATTTTCTTAAACTGTCAAATTCGTCTCTATTATTCAAGGACTAAATTGAAATTTTCTAAGAAACAATAAGGATGAATTTAAAACTCTTTTGCAAACAATAAGGACGAAACTGAAACTTTTTGGCAAACAATAAGGACGAAATTGAAAAATTTTAAATAATAGGGATGAAAGTAAAACTATTGAGGAAACAATAAGGACTAAATTGAGACATTTTAAACAATAAGGACCAAACAGAAATTTTTTGTAAGCAATAGAAACTAAACGTGATATTTTCCTTAATTTTTATTAATAAAAGCAGCTGCACCTATTTCCTTTAATAGGCTGCCTACTTACCCAATCAGGATCAAGTCGGGATCAAGCCACACATAGTTCTTACAGAATATGAAATCTCTAATTGCGTTTAATAAAATTTACATCGTTTGGAGTTCTAATACTATACAAAGAATTAAAATACCTAAAACTATGCAAAAACCGGCCTTCTAAAACGTTGTTGCTTATTGAAACTAGGAAAGGGCCTTCGCTCCGGGATACTGTTGCATCTTGATTTTGGTGGAGGAAGACCCTTCACATCAAGTATTTATATCTTCCTTTTCTTTTCTCGAGTTTGTTGATACCTCGATTCCATCTTCTTTACACTTTGTGCAAGTTTTGTCTGTACCTGTTCTTTATGAAGTTTCTTCTCAACTTGAGTGGTGACTTCCTTGGGCCTCTCTGACAACTTCATCAAGCGTTCTCTAGTCGTGTTACCATTATCATCTGAACAGTGACAGTCCTTCTTGAATGTGCATACACATTCTTTACTAACTTCATTTTTTGAAGATTTTCCATCAGGATGGCCATAACAACCCCTTACTTGATCCAGTTTTTTGCTAACTTCCTTGTGCTCATTCGTCACCATTATCATCCAAACGAACACAGTGCCTCTTTGTTTCTCTAATGGTTAATGCATCAGTTCTAGTTGTTAGATTGTTTTTCCGTGAAGCTACTCCTCCATTAGTAAGGCCATCAGAAACCATATCTTGATTAAGACTCTTGTTCACATGACTTGTATTTTCACTGCGCTTCTTCTGATCTGGAAACTTGATTAGGCGTCCTCTTCCCATCTTGTTACCATTATCATCCGATGGAGCACAATGCTTTCTTGAAGCTTCTTGATCAAGACCCATCTTGTTTGTTTCCTTGGGCATCTTCGGATATTTGATTATTTTGCGCATTCCTTTCTTGCTACCATCATTATCCGAACGATCACCGTGATTCTTGGTTGCTTTTTCTTGAATCTTCGTCTTCGACGTCACTCTCCACCCAACAAGGATCTCTCGGCTTCCTGAAGAGTGCTTCAGCAAGGCTTGATCTCTTCATCATGAATTCCTTCGGATTCCCCAAAGAAGCCGCTGAGATGGCTTCTTCAATCAACACAAATATATCAATTTCTTGTGAAAGATTATAGTTGGCTCGAAATACATTTTCAAGTTTTATTCCCCTCCTTTCCATAATCACCAAGTTACGTTGGTTCCTACTATGTGAACTTGAAAGAAAAAGAAAGAATTGCTTAGGAAGAAGAAAAGACAATCTTCTCTTACGAACAACAAAACAAAGAATGGAATGTTTCTAAGGGCGGTTTTAAGAATTTTGAGGGGGCTATATATATAGATTGTAATGAAAACCTTTTGCGTGTTTGTTTCTTTTTGTGCAAGATATAAACATGGGCCGAATTATTTATTTCAACTTCTTCTTGTTAGAATTTTTAGGTTTGGGAAAGAATGCCCCATTATCATTACATTATGATTGGCCCAATCGATTTTGGCCTATCACGTTAAATCCAAGTGTACCTAATTATACAATTAAAGCCATCGTTCATCTCAATTTTCCAGGATCTATTCTTCAATAGTTTAGAAGCAGCTAAAATGGCTTTCTTTCATATGAGAAGGCATAAAATAATAACTTAAGGATGTTCACTTCTTCTGATTTTACTCTTTAGATGCAATGTTAAGTTTGAATTGTTTTACTTTACTTTCATATAAATCATATGAGATGTCTTTTATTATTCTTATTATTATTTTGTTATTACATTGGGCAAGATGTGTTCTATGTGAAAAGATAATCATATGCAGCTATATGAGCAATAAAAATTATAGCTGCCAGTAAGTAACATGTTTTCATGACTTTATATTTGTGGTCTTATACACATATAAAGTGACATTCTGTTCGCAGGTGCTTCTTCTTTGGAGGAATTAATTACACGGGCCATCAGTGATACAAAAAGTTACTAGTGCTCATCCATTGATATCAATATTCTTTGCTGGTGTTGAAAGATAGATCTAGACTTTAAAAGATTTATTTGCCCAAAGAGGATAGATCTCTTTAAAGATGCATCACTGTTTCACTTGAGTAGAAGGTCCATACCGTATGTTGTGTATTCTTGCCCAAAGGGGAATATGCAATATACATTGAACTCTCTTGAGGATGTTGGTATTGCAGCTTATCTCCTTTTGATTAGATCATTATTTCAGGTTTCTCTTATAGTTAGCAACATTCTTGTAAATGGTCAATTTTGTTTAATCAAGATTTTGACTATAAATATTTATTATCCATTGATTACATCACATGGGTGCTATTAAGTTTAAGTTTAATGAAGATATGAATGAATTTTTTGATTCTAAACCCTATGCTTGGTAGGTAGTATATTACGATAGTATTGGGGATGACTTTCATATGATGACAACATTACCCTTTTGTTATTGTATACATGTTATTATTTTAAGAATCACTCACATATTCTTCTAAATTATATATGTTTGCGGGCTTAACATAGAAAACTAGTCAGATATGCAAGAACAAACCATTTTTATTGAAAATATTCCTCTAATGAATTTCCTGGTAACTTCTATAGTAAATGGAATATATAGAATTGTGATAAACCAAATATTACAAAGCCTCGGTATTTATTACCGTTCAAAATTGGACCATAATAGCATTTCAGTCCATACCAGCACCATAATATCAGATTGGGATGGAAGATCAGAATTAGAAATTGATAGAAAAGCAATGATATTGGCTTGTGTGAGTAGGAAACAGAAAATATTTGTTCTAGTCTATCATTATCTATGGGTTCAAATCTGAAAGAATTCTAGAGAATATTTATTATCTTGAAATTTTTTTGTCTTTCCTGAACGATAAGGAGATAGAAAAGCAATTGGGTCAAAAGAAAATATCACTTTAGAGTTTTATCAACAACTTGCTTGTGTTGGCGGGGATTCAGTATTTTCTGAATCCTTATGTAACTAATTACCAAAGAATTTCTTTCAACAAAGATATGAATTAGGAAGAATTGACAATGAAATACGAACTGAACACTAAATCTTAATATACCCTAGAAGAATACTTTTTTTTTACCATGAGATAAATTGATAGCCCCTGATCATTTGATTGGACTGAAATTTACAATGGGTAAACTTGACGATATGAATCATTTAAAAAATAAACGTATTAGTTCTATAGCCGATCTTTTACAAAATCAATTTGGATTAGCGCTGGTTCGTTTAGAAAACGAGGTTCGAGGGACTATATGTGGAACAATACGCATCAATTAATACCGACTCCTCATAATTTGGTAACTTCAACTCCATTAACAACTACTTATGAGTTCTTTTTTTCAGGTGACAACAGTTATATAAAGATTTGGATCAAAAACTAATCCATTGGCACAAATAATTCATGGAAGAAAATTAAGTTATTTGGGATATGGAGGACTGATTGTGCAAACCACAATAATAATAGTAATAATAGTAATAATAATACTACTAATAATAAATAATAAATTAAGATTAAATAATAACATATAATAATAATAATAATAATAATAATAATAATAATTTTTGTTTTTGTTTTATATATTTTAATGTATTAAAAGGGCATTTTTATCATTTGGAAAAAAATAATGATAAAACTAAGAAAATAAGACTATATCATTATTGGTACCAATAAATAATATTTATGATGATAAGGAGTGTGTTTTTATAATTATATATATGGTGTATTTTGAAAGCATATTTTTGTCATTGATAATATCATATATTAATAATATCACTAAAAGGATAATACGCACAAAGGGTAGTGATTTAATTATAAGAGAAAGCTCTAATGATCTCGATGTAAATAAAAAATACGGACATTTGTGGGTTCAATGTGAAAATTATTATGGATTAAATTATATAAAAAAAATTAAAATAAAAAATGAATATTTGTGAACAATGTGGATAACATTTGAAAATGGGTAGTTCAGATAGAATCGAAGTACTTGAGATCCTATAAATGAAGACATGGTCTTTGGATCCCATTGACCTTCATTCGGAGGAGGAGCCTTATAAAGATGGTTTTTATTATTATATATACATGTTTATATTTCGAAACCATATTATCGTCAGTTAATAAATAATAATATATTAAAAATATATCAATAACAAATAATAATAATAATGATTATCATTCTATTATTACATAAATATTATTTTTTGAAATGACATTTTGATCACTTGAACAACAACAACAACAACAACTAGAATAATAATAATAATAATAATAATAATAATAATAATGATAATAATAATAATAATAATAATAGACTCTTTCTTTTCTAAGTTAGGCTATAATAATAGACTTTTATTATTATGTACATATTAAATTTTAAAATAGCATTTAGATAATTTGACAAATGAATTCATTTCAAGAATATGAGAATGGGCTAATCTCATGTATTTTGTTTGGAATGACTATTTTCATATTCATGAGAATCGCATTACATCAAGAATGAGATTCCTAAGTTCATTACTTTATACCAAGTATTAGAATATGAATAAAGCCAATAATATCATTTCTTTCTCAATTCATTCCGGCATACAAATTGCTGCCTAAGAGCTTTATTTTATTATTTGATAACAAATAAAAGGAGATGACACCCCAGCATATGAATAGCTGCTACCTAAGAGCTTTATTCTTTTATTTGATAACAAATAAAAGGATATGGCATGACAAAGATCCCAAGTTCAGGTAGCGAATTGTTGAGGTCAAAGGTAGCAAATTTCAATTTACGCACTGTCATTACCAATTTTATTCATCAAGCATTGCTATACATCATTCTATTTTTGTCACCAATTTATCACCTTTTATATGGATTCTTAGTTGGCATGTTAAAATATCAAACTTTTCTATTTCTCTTTCTAATTATATATATATATATATATATATATATATATATATATATATATATATATATATATATATATATATATATATATATATATATATATATATATTTTTTTTTTTTTTTTTTTTTTTATTTTTTTTTTTTTTGTTAGCGTGAGAACCAATTTAGTAGAGCCTGACACCAACTGGTAAACCCATAGGTGCAGAGGTGTGTCCCAACACATACTCCAGGTCAATTAAGAGTGTGAACCTAATATGAAACCTAGGAGTTTCAAACTTAACCTTACCAGATGTTACTTTTTTTGTTTACCACTAGGCTACCTCTTTGAGGGCTTTTCTTTTAACATGTCAACTAAACATCATAAAGTAGATGATAAATTAGTGATAGAAATATGGTGATATATAACATTAATCTTATTTGTCTCTTAACTGACCACTTGGAACATGTACGTATTAGAACCTGCCACTATATCATGGGACCTATAGACTTAATAGAGATGACCGACTAAGAGTAAAAGGGACTATCATACCATACAACCTAATGGAAGCATTACCTCCAAATTATTTTCCTTGTTAAGTCAAACAGGAAGATGTTCATGTTTGATTTGAATATTGAGTTTTCATTTTATTGAAATTACTTTTTGAGTTCCAACTAATTTGTTACGAACTTTAATAGCACCTCATTATGAAACTCGGAAAATAAGTATTAACTGATTGGCTTATCAAGACTTATCAAAGGCATCACATGGTGGCTCTATTGTGTGATGCCATGTTGCACATTACTGTTTTGAAGTGTAAGAAATTTACACATATTATTGGTGGAAATTATGCTTCTAAAATATTAATATTTGGAAGCATACTATTATTTCCAACAATTATAAGTGTAAATTTCTTACACTTTAAAACAGTCATGTGCAATAAACATAATTTCTTCATATTAAATTATATTTATTGCACATGACTGTTTTGGAGTGTAAGAAATGTACACTTATAATTGTTAGGAAATAATAGTATGCTTCCAAATATTAATATTTTACAATTTATGAAATTCTATTAATGATGGTTTGTTAGTCATTAAAGTGGTCAAATCTTATAGTGTAGTGATTTTCAAATTGTGAAAATTTCAATTACCCATAAAGTTTGATGCTTTTAAATGACATTAAAGGTTACGTATTTATGGGTAAATTAAAGTTTTTTAATTATAAGACAATTAGGGATCGCCCAAAGGTTGATCAATTTGTTCTTATGATTTAATCTAAAATATTGATAATTAATATGTTTTGTTAGATTGTTATGTCTATCCAAAGATAGCAAACACATCTAACAAAACCATATGTAATTATCAAATTAAGTTTTATTAGCATCGATTATGGTTATTGTGTATCTTGGTATTTCAAAGGAAAACTTTGATATACACTTATTGTTTACCTCATTTATTTATTAATGATCGATATGAAAATAAATTGGATTTTTGAGCTATCAGTGTTTATTTTATTGGTTATCAAGAACAATCCAATGGATATATATATTTTATTGTCCTACTCATAGTCCAAGAAGAGTAGAACCTGAAAATGGTAGGTTCATTGAGAATGGTGAAATTAGTGGGAGTGGAGAATCACGTGATGTGGTCATTTACGAAGTTAGGATAGAGATATCTTTATGTGTAACTTTTAAATTTGTTGTTCAACCTAATAATGTTCAAGAACAACAAATGAATGACCAAAACACTCCAACGTGAAAGATATCATGGAAAAGTGTGAAGTAGTCTGTCATTACTGCATTCACTATGGAGGTTGAATTTGTGGCATGTTTAAATTGTCGACATTATTGTCAAGTTGCTGAAATTTTATTGTGATAATTCCGCAGCAGTATTGTTCTCAAAGAATGACAAGTATACAAATGGTGGCAAACTTATGGAATTTAAATACTTTGTCACTAAAGAGAAAGTTTAGAAACAAAGAGTATCAATAAAATATATTAGCACCAAGCTTGTGATAGCAAATCCATTAACAAAAGAACTGTCGCCCAAAACATTTAATGTGCATGTTGAAAGAATGGGCATATACCTGGATGTCATCATTGATTTTGTATTATGGCTTTATTAAGTTTATATAGTTGATACTCTTGAGCTCACTTATGGGTTTCTGATTTATCTGTTTTCTATATAGTATACATCATTGATATAGATAAAAGATAACAGATATAGTCTCGAATGAAGCCACTATAGTTGGACCATTAATTTACCTCTTATTATGGATCATATTGAGTAACGAGCTAATGTTGTAGTACATGGAAGGGACTATGTTAGAATTAATGATGTACAACTGCCATGACTCCCTTTAGCTTATTACTTAATAATGATATTACGTGGCCAATTAAAGAAGGATTTAAAGATATATATTTTTGGGCACATTATGGTATTATTAAACCATAACGAATGTCACATGGGACAAGTGGGAGAATGTAAGAATTATTGTGGCCTACGTGTAAATAAAAGGGCCTTGTGATTTTATTAGATAATTATTTATCTAATAATTAAAGGGTTTAATAATATAAATTAAATGGTTAATTCTTATTGGTCAATAAAAAGAGGTGTCTCTTGTGATTGGGTGTCTTGATGGACGACACCTATTCATGCTTTATATATACAAGACATTGTCCTCTCTCTGCACTGATTATTGAACGTATGTTTTCTCCATCAAAAGCTTACATAATAGTAAAGTGAGAAAGGGAGAGAAATCAGTGTTATTCCAAATTGTAGAATAAAAGTCGGCATTAGAGAACTACAATGGATCAAGGTACACATTTCTTTCATTATATTGTGAAAATAAAGTTCTTAAGTTCCTGGGCATTACAGTATTTATGTATAATTGTTTGCACATAAATTATCAAAGAATTTCTTACAATAAGTTGTTAAGTAACTTTCATGACAAATTAATTAACATAACATAAGCTTGATTTAACAAATTGCAAAACAATTTGATCTTAAACGACTTGTTAGTAAGCTCATTTTAAACGAGTTTAATAAATTGGTTGGCTTTACAACTATTGATGAATCTGATCATTCGCAAAAGGAAAAGAATTTTATGTCTTTGTGCTTGAAATGGAAAGCTAATTCTACTTGTTACAAATTATTTTGCTAAAGGTAAATAAGAGGTCTTAATTTGTTGTTCCTTTATGGATGAATCACACTTTGTCTCCTCAAATACTTTACCAAATTGTATCTTGAAAATGTCAAAAGTTTAACAATTTGGTCCTATGCTTGTAGTTAAAAAAAATGTATATAATCACATTTCAATTCTTAAGCACATGTTGAGCTTCACATTGCTTAAGGGTAGCTTCTTTTAATATTTATTTATTCATTTTTTTTTTTTGCGTGAAGGCCTTAAATCACATCAGAATACTTTTGGCATTTTAAGCTGGACTTGAAAATAGTTAGGATTAAAAGCGGCCAAATAAGCCTTTATATCCTTTGAACACCAAAGAGATTCACCTTTATCGTTTTTGTTTTGGATAAGGTTTAAGATTATTTTTCGATTTATGCTTGTTATTCCACAAAACTTTTAGAATTCAAGAATTTACTAAATGGAAAATAGATATAAATGAAGATATGATGCAATATGTTGATAAATAGAGTAAAATGCACCATACCCCCTTGTGTTTTTAAAAAGTTGTGTTATAAGCCATGTATTTTAAAAAGTAGCACCATAAATCCTATGTTCTTGAAAACGTTACAAATAACCCCTTGCCGTCAATTTTTTCATTAAATTTAACGTGAGTGAGATACACTCGCCTATGATGCAACTATGAAACGTTCAAGCTATAAAACACGTGAAGAAAGATAAAAATACCCCTTCACAAAGACAGAAGCACAATAACCTAAAACTATGGTTGCTTTGTTCTCCAAAGTAGGCTCGTTGAGACAACCAAGAAAAATAAGCAAGAAGACAAGCATCTTCTTCCTCATGACAATGTTGTATGGTTTATCTGCAGCTTTGTTTGCATCAGAGGCATATTATTGTTTTTTTTCTTCTTATAATGATCATGTTGCTTTGTCTTGAACTCTTCTTTACCATTGTCGACATTGTATGTGTTGTCGCCAGAATCGATTCATCATGAGAAACAGACAAGGCGATGTTCTCACTCTTCTCGAGTTTGAGAGGGGGGCCAGGAGATTGGGCTGATGTATTTTCGCACGCGTTTGTCGTTTGAAGATCTTTAACTGCTGGATATCGTTTCAGCTGTTTTGATGAAAATCCTTAGAAAGTTTTTGGCATATTTATGTGAGACTTGATTGAATATGGACAAGTATTGGATTCGATTAAGTTCTTTGTTTGAGTCAAAATGTTTGATCTGTGTATTACGCTGATAGTCATGGTTGAGTAATTTTTCTGCTTAATGCAATTTTTGTTAAATCTAAAAAAAAAAAAAAAGATTTAAACGAGGACAATTTCATCATTTTACAAGGCTAACTAACAGAATTAAACGAAATTTGAGTTTGGGGAGTGTTTGCAACATTTTCAATAACTCGGGGTTTATGGTGCGACTTTTTAAAACACAAGGTTTATGATGCAATTTTTTAAAAATACAAGGGGCTATGGTGCATTTTACTCTTGATAAATATTTGTATTTTCTAGGTAATTATGTCGATCTTTTTCAATGAGCAACAAGTATTTTATCACCCTGTATTTTTTATTTCTTTTATTCAAGATCACCCTATATCTGCACTATTTGTTTAACAACTCTTATTTTTAACAAATAGAGTTAGTAAGGCCTTTGTTGTCTTTATTTGAAGGAGTTATTAATAAAATTGAATACAATTAAAGTTTAAAACTAACATCGATAACTAAATATAAGTAAGAAAATAATAGATTAATAAGGAGTGGTAGGATGATAGTATATCGGGGTAAGATACGAGGTAAATGTAGCAAAATAGCTATTATAACAAGATAAAATGTAATTTAATACTTCTTGTGGGAAATGCAATTTTTTGTAAATAGAAACAAAAACTAACAAACTCAAACACTAGAGCCTCGTGTAGTAAACTTGTTAAAAATTTTCTGAAAACACTTTCTCAATCATAATTAAAACCATACTCCCCAAAAAAAGATAATTTTTTTCAAACAATAGACTATATCCTTAGGAACAACTTGCCTAATTAATTCAAATTATACCTCTTCTAAAAACAATTATTTGTATCGAGGTTTAGACCCTAACGTGATCTATAAGTCTTTCTAAAAGTGTTTATCGTCATTTAAAAGAAATATAATCAACAACTCCGTAGCAAACTATCGGACATAGGAACTTTCAGCTCAGCCAAGCTATGTGTGTAATTACACCTCATAGTCATTATTGAGAAACAAAATAACCATAACCATATCAAAAAGTACTGGAAAACAAACTAATTGAGGCAATATAAGGTTACAATTAATTGGGACAATTATTGTCACCAGCATATTCTACATTACACCAAGAGACCTTTACAATTCAAGATTTCAACAAACAAATTTTATTAATAAAAGCAGCTGCACCTATTTCCTTTAATAGTCTGCCTACGTACCTAACCGGAATCAAGTCGGGATCAAGCTACACGTAGTTCTTACAGAATATGAAATCCCTAGTTGCGTTTAATAAAATTTACATCATTTGAAGTTCTAATACTATACAAAGAATTAAAATACCTAAATCTATGCAAAAACCGGCCTTCCGAAATGTTTTTGCGTATTGAAACTGGTAAAGGGCCTTCGCTGCGGGATATTGTTGCATCTTGATTTTGGTGGAGGAAGATCCTTCACATCAAGTATTTGTATCTTTCTTTTCTTTTCTCGAATTGGTTGATACCTTGATTCCATCTTCTTTACACTATGTGCAAGTTTTGTCTGTACCTGCTCTTTATGAAGTTTCTTCTTAACTTGAGTGGTGACTTCCTTGGGCCTCTCTGACAACTTCATCAAGCGTTCTCTAGTCGTGTTACCATTATCATCTGACAACTTTCTTGAATGTGCACACGCATTCTTTACTAACTTCCTTTTTTGAAGATTTTCCATCAGGATGGCCATCACAACCCCTTACTTGATCCAATTTCTTGCTAACTTTCTTGTACTCCTTTGGTACATTAATTATACGCCTTTCCCATTCGTCACCATTATCATCCAAACGAACACAGTGCCTCTTTGTTTCTCTAATGGTTAATGCATCAGTTCTCGTTGTTAGATTGTTTTTCCGTGAAGCTACTCCTCCATTAGCAAGGCCATCAGAAGAAGCCATATCTTGATTAAGACTCTTGTTCACATCACTTGTATTTTCCTTGCGCTTCTTCTGATCTGGAAAGTTGATTAAGCGTCCTCTTCCCATCTTGTTACCATTATCATCTGATGGAACACAATGCTTTCTTAAAGCTTCTTGATCAAGACCCATCTTGTTTGCTTTCTTGGGCATCTTCGGATATTTGATTATTATGCGCATTCCTTTCTTGCTACCATCATTATCCGAACGATCACAGTGATTCTTGGTTGTGCATGCATGGTCGTGTTTACTTGATATTAATGCATCAGGGCTCGTAATGATCCGGTTGCTTTTTCTTGAATCTTCACCATGATCAGGATGGTCATCACATTCCATATCATCGTCTTCGACGTCACTCTCGAGTCTCCACCCAACAAGGATCTCTCGGCTTCCTGAAGAGTGCTTCAGCAAGGCTTGATCTCTTCATCATGAACTTCTTCGGATTCCCCAAAGAAGCCGCTGAGATGGCTTCTTGAATCAACACAAATATATCAATTTCTTGTGAAAGATTATAGTAGGCTCGAAATACATCTTCAAGTTTTATTCCCCTCCTCTCCATAATCACCAAGTTACGTTGCTTCCTACTATGAGAAGTTGAAAGAAAAAGAAAGAATTGCTTAGGAAGAAGAAAAGACAATCTTCTCTTACGAACAACAAAACAAAGAATAGAATGTTTCTGGGGCGGTTTTTAAGAATTTTGTGTGGGATTTATATATAGAATGTAATGAAAACGTTTTGGGTCTTTGTTTCTTTTTGCGCAAGATACAAACATGGGCGGAATTATTTATTTCAACTTCTTCTTGTTAGAATTTTTTAGGTTTGGGAACGAATACCCCATTATTATTACGTTATGATTGGCCCAATCGATTTTGGCCTATCACGTTTAATCCAAGTGAGCCTAATTATACAATTAAAGCCATCGTTCAACTGACCAAGACTGTGGTCAATTTTCAAGGACCTATTCTTCAATAGTTTAGAAGCAGCTAAAATGGCTTGCTTTTATATGAGAAGGCATAAAATAATAACTTACGGATGTTCACTTCTTGTGATTTTACTCTTTAGATGCAATGTTAAGTTTGAATTGTTTTACTTTACTTTCATATGGGTACTATCAAGTTTAAGTTTAATGAAGATATGAATGAATTTTTTTATTCTAAACCCTATGCTTGGTAGGTAGTATATTAGGATAGTATTGGGGATGACTTTTGTAAAATGACAACATACCAATTTGTTATTGTATACATGCAGTTATTTTAAGAATCACTCACATATTCTTCTAAATTATATATGTTTGTGGGATTAATATAGAAAACCAACAGGGATATGCAAGAATAAACTAATTTTATTGGAAATATTCCTCTAATAAATTTCTTGGTAACTTATCTAGTAAATGGAATATATAGAATTATGATCAACCAAATATTGCAAACCCCGGTATTTCTTACCGTTCAAAATTTGACCATAACAGAATTTCGGTCTATACTAGCACCATAATATCATATTGGGAAGGAAAATCAGAATTAGAAATTGATAGAAAAGAAATAATATAGGCTCGTGTGAGTAGGAAACAAAAAAATAGTTTTTTCTAGTCTATCATCATCTATGGGTTTGAATCTGAGAGAAATTCTAGAGAATATTTGTTTCCTAAATTTTTTTTGTCTTTCTGAATGATAAGGAGATAAAAAAACAATTAGGTCAAAAGAAAATGCCATTTTGGAGTTTTATCAACAATTTGCTTGTATAGGCGGGGATTCGTTATTTTCTAAATCTTTATGTAACTAATTACAAAAGAAATTCTTTCAACAAAGATGTGAATTAGGAAGGATTGACAATGAAATTCGAACTAAAGACTAAATCTTGATATACCTTAGAACAATACATTTTTTTACCATGAGATAAATTGATAATTGCAGATCATTTGATTGGATTGAAATTTGCAATGGGTGCACTTGGCGATATGAATCATTTAAAAAAATAAACGTATTAGTTCTATAGTCAATCTTTTACAAGATCAATTTGGATTGGCTCTGGGTCGTTTAGAAAATGTGGTTCAAGGGACTACATGTGGAACAATTCGCATAAATTGATACCAACTCCTTTGAATTTGGTAACTTCAACTCCATTAACAACTACTTATGAGTCCTTTTTCGGGTTACACCAATTATCTCAAGTTTTGGATCAAAAACTATCCATTGACACAAATAATTCATGGTAGAAAATTGAGTTATTTGGGATATGGAGGACTGATAGCGCAAACCTTAATAATAACAGTAATAATATAATAATAATACTACTAATAATAAATAAACAATTAAGATTAAATAATAAAAGATAATAATAATAATTTATTAATTAATAATAATAATATCTATGTTATTTTTATATATTTTTATGTATTAAAAGAGCATTTTTATCATTTGACAAATAATAATGAGAAAACTAATAAAATATAATTATATCATTAATGACACTAATAAATAATAATTATGATGATAAGGATTGTCTTTTTATAATTATATACATGTTATGTTTTGAAAGTGTATTCTTGTCATTTATAATATCATATATTAATAATAATAAATATTATAGTAAAATGCACCATACCCCCTTGTGTTTTTATAAAATTGCGTTATAAATTCTGTATTTTAAAAAGTAGCACCATAAACCTTGTGTTATTAAAAATGTTGCAAATAACCCTCTGCCGTCAAATTTTCCGTCAATTTTAACGTGAGTGTGATACATGCGCTTATAATGTAAATATAAAATGTATCAAGCTGTAAAATAAATGAAGAAGGACGAAAGTACCCCTTTTCTTAAAAGTGCATGATACCCCCTTGTGTTATACAAAACTTGCATAATAAACCCTATATTTTAAAAACTAGCAGATACCCCCTATGTTAAATAAAATGTTGCATTATACCCCTTGCTGTTCAATTTTTAGCTATAATTAACTGAGAGTGCCTTCTTACAATTTTTTATATGACCAAAATACTCTTAATTTATTATTTTTTTCTTTTTTCTGTTTAAACATGTTCTTCATCTTCACCAACAACCAAACCACTTCCACTTAGTCTATCGCAAATGGAGTTGTGGATCGTATATGCAACAAAATAAAAATGCTTTGCTTTGCAACCCAATTTTTTCCTCTCTTAACTATCGCCCTAGCTAGATCCATTAAAGAAAGTTGATAAATATCTTTTTTTTCCTCAATTATTATTTTGTTGGTTCTTGGTCTAGTAAATGTTAAAAAGGCATTGCCTTAGCTAGATCCATTAAAGAAAGCTGATAAAGATTTTTTTTTTTTTTTGGGGTCAAGAGTTGATGCAGATAGGGAATGGTAATGGTGGAAAAGAGATGGTGAAAGATGGTGACGGCTAGTAGTGTGGAATGAGGTTACTGAAGTGAAGAAAACACATATATAAATGGATGCTTTAAATTTATCAAATGAGAGGCTTTGCCTAGTGGTTAGTCTTTAAGCTTAAAAATTGAAAGGTTGCGGGTTCAATTCCCAGCAGCGCGCTAGTTTCCTAAATAAATTTTGTCTCAAGGACATGTCATTGCCATATGTCATCAAACCATTGGATGAGTTTGAATTGTTTTCCTTTACTTTCATATAAACCATATCTGATGTCTTTTATTATTATGATTATTATTTTGTTCTTACATTGGGCAACATGTGTTCTATGTGAAAGTATCATATGCAGCTATATGAGCAATAAAAATTATAGCTGTCAGTAAGTAACATGTTTTCATGACTTTATATTTGTGGTCTTATACACATATAAAGTGACATTCTGTTCGCAGGTGCTTCTTCTTTGGAGGAATTAATTACACGGGCCATCAGTGATACAAAAAGTTACTAGTGCTCAGCCATTGATATCCATATCCTTTGCTGGTGTTAAAGGATATATCTAGACTTTGAAAGATTTATCTGCCCGAAGGGGATAAATCTCTTTAGAGATGTCTCATTGTTTCATTTGAGTAGAAGGTTCATACCGAATGTTATGTATTCTGCCCAAAGGAAAATATGGAATATACATTAAACTCTCATAAAGATGTTGCTATTGCAGTTTATCTCCTTTTGATTAGATCATTATTTCATGTTTCTCTTACAGTTAGCAACATTCTTGTAAATGGTCAAATTTGTTAAATCAATATTTTGACTAGAAATATTTATTATCAATTGATTACATCACATGAGATAAAAAAAACAATTGGGTCAAAAGAAAATATCATTTTGGAGTTTTATCAACAACTTGCTTGTGTTGGCGGGGATTCAGTATTTTCTGAATCCTTATGTAACTAATTACAAAAGAAATTCTTTCAACAAATATGTGAATTAGGAAGGATTGGCAATGAAATACGAACTGAAGACTAAATCTTGATAAACCCTAGAAGAATACATTTTTTTTTTACAATGAGATAAATTGATGGCCGCTGATCATTTGATTGGACTAAAATTTGCAATGGATACACTTGACGATATGAATTATTTAAAAAATAAACGTATTAGTTCTATAGCCGATCTTTTACAAGATCAATTTGGATTGGCTCTGGTTCGTTTAGAAAATGTGGTTCGAGGGACTATATGTGGAGCAATACGCAAAAATTGATACCGACTCTTCAGAATTTGGTAACTCCAACTCCATTAACAACTACTTATGAGTCCTTTTTCGGGTCACACCAATTATCGAAAGTTTTGGATCAAAAACTAGTCCGTTGACACAAATAATTCATGGAAGAAAATTGAGTTATTTGGGATCTAGAGGACTGATAGCGTGAACCATAATAATAAGAGTAATAATAGTAATAATAATACTACTAATAATAAATAATAAATTAAGATTAAATAATAACATATAATAATAATAATAATAATAATAATAATAATTTCTGTGTTGGTTTTATATATTTTAATGTATTAAAAGAGCATTTTTATTATTTGACAAATAATAATGATAAAACTAATAAAATATAATTATATCATTATTGATACTAATAATTAATATTTATGATGATAAGGATTTACTTTTTAAAATTATATATATGTTATGTTTTTAAAGCGTATTTTTGTCATTGATAATATCATATATTAATAATAATAAATATTATTATTTAATAATATCAATAAAAAGATAATACACACGAAAGGTAGTGATTTAACTATAAGAGAAAGCTCTAATAATCTTGATGTAACTAAAAAATACAGACATTTGTGGGTTCAATGCGAAAATTGTTATGGATTAAATTATATTAAAAAAATTGAAATAAAACATGAATATTTGTGAACAATGGGGATATCATTTGAACATGAGTAGTTCAGGTAGAATTGAGCTTTCAATCAATCCAGGTACTTGGGATCCTATGGATGAAGATATGACCTCTTTAGATCCCATTGAATTTCATTCGGAAGATGACCCTTATAAAGATGGTTTTTATTATTATATATACATGTTTATATTTTGAAACCATATTATCGTCAGTTAATAAATAATAATATATTAAAAATATATCAATAACAAATAATAATAATGATTATCATTCTATTATTACATAAATATTATTTTTTGAAATGACATTTTGATCATTTGAACAACAACAACATCATCAACAACAACAACAACAACAACAATAATAATAATAATATTTATAATAGACTCTTTCTTTTTTAAGCTAGGCTATAATAATAGACTTTTGTTATTATGTACATATTAAATTTCAAAAGAGCATTTTGATAATTTGACAAATGAATTCATTTCAAGAATATGAGAATAGGCTAATTCCATTTGTTTTGTCTGGAATGACTATTCCCATATTCATAAGAATCACATGACATCAAGAATGAGATTCTTAAGTTCATTATTTCATACCAAAAATTTGAATAGGAATAAAGCCAATAATATCATTTCTTTTCCAACTCATTCCAGCATACGAATCGCTATCTAAGAGTTTTATTTTATTATTTGATAACAAATAAAAGGAGATGACACCCCAGCATATGAATAACTACTTAAGAGCTTTTTTATTTTATTCGATAACAAATAAAAGGATATGGCATGACAAAGATCCCAAGTTCACATAGCAAATTGTTGAGGTCGAAGGTAGCAAATTTCAATTTACGCACTCTCATTACCAATTTTATTCATCAAGCATTGCTATACATCATTCTATTTTTATCACTAATTTATCACCTCTTATATGGATGCTTAGTTGGTATGTTAAAATAACAAACTTTTCTATTTTTCTTTCTTATTATATATATATATATATATATATATATATATATATATATATATATATATATATATATATATATATATATATATCTTTATATATATTTTTATTTTTTTTTTTTTTTTTTTTTTTTATTATTTTTTTTTTTTTGTTAGCGTGAGAACCAAGTTAGCAGAGCCCGACAGCAACTGGTAAATCACGGGTGCAAAGGTGCGTCCCAACACATATTCTAAGTTAGTTAAAAGTGTAAACCTAATATGAAACCCAAGAGTTTCAAACTTAACCTTACCAGATGTTACTTTCTTTGTTTACCACTAGGCTACCCCTTTGAGGGCTCTTCTTTTAACATGTCAACTAAACATCATAAAGTAGATGATAAATTTGTGATAGAAATAAGGTGATATATAACATTAATCTTATTTGTCTCTTAACTGACCACTTGGAACATGTATTAGAACCTGCCACTACATCATGGGACCTATAATCTTAATAGAGATGACCGACTAAGAGTAAAGGGGACTGACATACCATACAACCTAATGGAAGCATTACGTCCAAATTATTTTCCTTGTTAAGTCAAACATGAAGATGTTCAAGTTTGATTTGAATATTGAGTCTTCATTTTATTGAAATTACTTTTTGAATTCCAACTAATTTGTTACGAACTTTAATAGCACCTCATTATGAAACTCAGAAAATAAGTTATTAAGTAACTCTCAGACAAATTAATTAACATAACATAAGCTTGATTTAACGAATTGCAAAACAATTTGATCTTAAACGACTTGTTAATTAGTAAGCTTGTTTTAAACGAGTTAAATAAATTGGTTGGCTTTACAACTATTGATGAATCTGATCATTCACAAAAGGAAAAGAATTTTTTGTCTTTGTGCTTGAAATGGAAAGCTAATTCTACTTGTTACTAATTATTTTGCTAAAGGTAAATAAGAGGTCTTGATTTGTTGCTTCGTTATGGATGAATCACACTTTTTCTCCTCAAATACTTTACCAAATTGTATCTTGAAAATGTCAAAAGTTTAACAATTTGGTCCTATGCTTGAAATGGTTTTTTTTTTAAAAATATATATATATATATATATATATATAGTCACATTTCAATTCTTAAGCTCATGTTGAGGCTCACATTGCTTGATGCTAGCTTCTTTTATTATTTATTTATTCAATTTTTTTTTGTGTGTGAAGGACTTAAATCACATCAGAATACTTTTGACATTTTAAGCTGGACTTGAAAATAGTTAAGATTAAAAGCAGCCAAATAAGCCTTTATATCTTTTTAACACCAAAGAGATTCACCTTTATCGTTTTTATTTTGGATAAGATTTAAGATTATTTTTCGATTTATGCTTGTTATTCCACAAAAATTTTAGAATACAAGAATTTAATAAATGGAAAATAGATATAAATGAAAATATGATGCAATGTGTTGATATATATATATTTTTTCTAGGTAAATATGTCGATCTTTTTCATTGAGCAAGAAGTATTTTATCACCCTGTATTTTTTATTTTTTTATTCAAGATCACCCTATATCTGCACTCTTTGTGTAACACCTCTTATTTTTAACAAAAAGAGTTAGTAAGGCCTTTGTTGTCATCATTTGAAGGAGTTATTAATAAAATTGAATACAATTAAAGTTCAAAACTAACATTGATAACTAAACATAAGTAAGAAAATAATAATAGATTAATAAGGAGTGGTGGGATGATAGTATATCTTGGTAAGATATGAGGTAAAGGTAGTAAAATAGCTATTATAACAAGATAAAATGTAATTTAATCCTTCTTGTGGGAAATGCAATTTTTTGTAAATTGAAGCAAAAAATAACAAACTCAAACACTAGTGGGTCGTGTGGTAAACTTGTAAAAAAAATTCTGAAGAACACTTTCTCGATCATAATCAAAACCATACTCCTAAAAAAAAGATAATTTTTTTCAAACAATAGACTATATCCTTAGGAACAACTTGCCTAATTAATTCAAATCATACATCTTCTAAATACAATTATTTGTGTCAAGGTTTAGACCCTAACGTGACCTATAAGTCTTTCTAAAAGTGTTTCTCATCATTTAAAGGAAAAATAATCAACAACTCTTCGGCAAACTATCGGACATAGGAACGGAAAATGGTAGCAAACTTTAAGTCTTTCTAAAAATGTTACTCTTCCGGATCTTTTTCACTAATAAATTGCGGCCCACTGGAAAACTAAATGGGGCTAATGTTCAATAACTTCTAAGACATAAATGTTTGAATAACTTTCAGCTCAGCCAAGCTATGTGTGTTGTATAAGGTTATGCGAGGCCTTCATTTTCGGGCCATCCAAATCCAATCTGCTATATGAATTGAATTCTCTTCGCTGGAATTATTGTTTTGATTTTGAATTATTGGCCTCGCATTTCATGATTGATTTTTTTTTTTTTCAAGGTCAGTGCAGTAGTATGTATAGATAGCGAAAGAAATCATGAGACATCCTTGATGATCCTCGAGGAAACATGATATTTGGTTTCTTCTTTAATGTAGGGAGGCAAAATCTTTTTAAAACTGAATTATTGGCTCTTATTGAAGGCCTTCAGTTGTGTAAAGAGAAGGGCTTCTCTAACTTATGGGTGGAGATGGATGCACATGGTGTTGTCAACCTCTTGAAGCAAGATACTCATGGTTCCTGGGATACATGTTATGAAGTACAAGTTGCCAGAAAATTGTTAAGAGATTGCAGAGCCTTCATTTCTCACATTTTTAAAGAGGGTAATCAACCTGCTGATTACCTTGCCAATCTGGGGGATTCAAGCGAATAAACTACAAGTCCTTGATAATGCTCACAATTTAAGCAAGCTGTGAGGTATGTTACGCCTTGACAAAGCAGGTCTTCCACAATTTAGATTTTAATTGAGCTATCTTTGGCTAGTTTGATCTTTATCCTTATTATTAGTTCCTTTAAATCTTGTATTAGAGCTGGTAGGAGTTGTTTTTCTTGGTACCTTTTGATTTTGCTATTGCTCTTAGTTAAGTTATTTCCTGGAAAGTTGGTCTTTTTCCCAACTCTCCACCTAACAACTTTTCTAAGGCTCCTTGTAGGATCATTGTAAGAAGAGATGGTTTGTATCTCTTCTAGTTTAGTTGGATGATGGAGCACGTAAGTCCCCGATCCTCCTGTGGAGGTCTAGGCTTGAATGTCCCCCTCCACTTTTGTACACTCTTTTTGTGATTAATAAATTCTCGGAGGGAAGTACCCCTCCTTTTGCAAAAAAAAAAAAAAAAAATCCTTGACCATCCTTGTTTGCTTTATTTTACAATGTGCATAAATCACCAAGGAGCCTTATAAAGATGGTTTATTATTATATATACATGTTTATATTTTGAAACCATATTATCGTCAGTTAATAAATAATAATATATTAAAAATATATCAATAACAAATAATAATAATGATTATCATTCTATTATTACATAAATATTATTTTTTGAAATGACATTTTGATCATTTGAACAATAACAACAACAACAACAACAAGAATAATAATAATAATAATAATTATAATAATAATAATAATAATAATAATAATAATAATAGACACTTTCTTTTTTAAGCTAGGCTATAATAATAGACTTTTGTTATCATGTACATATTAAATTTTAAAAGAGCATTTTGATAATTTGACAAATGAATTCATTTCAAGAATACGAAAATGGGCTAATCCCATGTATTTTGTCTGAAATGACTATTCTCATATTCATGAGAATCGCATTACGTCAGGAATGAAATTCCTAAGTTCATTACTTCATACCAAGTATTAGAATAGGAATAAAGCCAATAATATCATTTCTTTCTCAACTCATTCCAGCATACGAATGACTACCTAAGAGCTTTATATTATTATTTGATAACAAATAAAATGAGATGGCACCCCAGCATATGAATAGATACCTAAGAGCTTTATTCTTTTATTTGATAACAAATAAAAGGATATGGCATGACAAAGATCCCAAGTTCATGTAGCGAATTGTTGAGGTCAATTTCCGCACTTTCATTACCAATTTTATTCGTCAAGCATTGCTATACATCATTCTATTCTTATCACCAATTATCATCTCTTACATGGATGCTTAGTTGGCATGTTAAAATAACAAACTTTTCTATTCCTCTTTCTTATTATATATATATATATATTTTTTTTTTTTTTAAATTAGCATGAGAACCAAGTTAGCAGAGCCTAACACCAACTGGTAAACCCCCGGGTGCAGAGTTGTGTCTCGACACATACTCTAAGTCAATTAAGAGTGTGAACCTAATATGAAACCTAGAAGTTTCAAACTTAACCTTACCAGATGTTACTCTCTTTGTTTACCACTAGGCTACCCCTTTGAGGGTTCTTCTTTTAATATGTCAACTAAATATCATAAAGTAGATGATAAATTTATGATAGAAATAAGGTGATACATAACATTAATCTTATTTGTCTCTTAACTGACCACTCGGAACATGTACGTATTAGAACCTGCCACTACATCATGGGACCTATAATTTTAATAGAGATGACCGTCTAACAGTAAAGGGGACTGACATACCATACAACCTAATGGATGCATTACCTCCAAATTATTTTCCTTGTTAAATCAAACAGGAAGACGTTCAACTTTGATTTGAATATTGAGTTTTCATTTTAACGAAATTACTTTTTGAATTCCAACTAATTTGTTACGAACTTTAATAGCGCCTCATTATGAAACTCGGAAAATAAGTTATTAAGTAACTCTCATGACAAATTAATTAACATAACATAAGTTTGATTTAAAAAATTGCAAAACAATTTGATCTTAAACGACTTGTTAGTAGGCTCATTTTAAACGAGTTTACTAAACTGGTTGGCTTTTCAACTATTGATGAATCTGATCATTCGCAAAAGGAAAAGAATTTTATGTCTTCGTGCTTCAAATGGAAAGCTAAGTCTACTCGTTACAAATTATTTTGCTAAAGGTAAGTAAGAGGTCTTAATTTGTTGCTCCTTTATGGATGATTCACACTTTGTCTCCTCAAATGCTTTACCAAACGTATCTTGAAAATGTCAAAAGTTTAACAATTTGGTCCTATTCTTGAAGTAGTTAAAAAAAATATATATATAGTCACATTTCAATCCTTAAGCTCATGTTGAGCCACACATTGCTTAATAGTAGCTTCTTTTATTATTTATTTATTCATTGATTTTTTTTGCGTGAAGGACTTAAATCACATTAGAATACTTTTGACATTTTAAGCTTGACTTGAAAATAGTTAGGATTAAAAGTGGCCAAATAAGCCTTTATATCCTTTTAACACCAAAGAGATTCACCTTTATAGTTTTTGTTTTGGATAAGATTTAAGATTATTTTTTGATTTATGCTTATTATTCCACAAAACTTTTAGAATTCAAGAATTTAGTAAATGGAAAATAGATATAACTGAAAATATGATCCAATATGTTGCTTTTTCTTGAATCTTCACCATGATCAGGATGGTCATCACATTCCATATCATCGTCTTCGACGTCACTCTCGACCCAACAAGGATCTCTCGGCTTCCTGAATAGTGCTTCAGCAAGGCTTGATCTCTTCATCATGAACTCCTTCAGATTCCCCAAAGAAGCCGCTGAGATGGCTTCTTGAATCAACACAAATATATCAATTTCTTTTGAAAGATTATAGTTGGCTTGAAATACATCTTCGAGTTTTATTCCCCTCCTCTCCATAATCACCAAGTTACGTTGGTTCCTACTATGTGAACTTGAAAGAAAAACAAAGAATTGCTTAGGAAAACGAAAAGACAATCTTCTCTTACGAACAACAAAACAAAGAATAGAATGTTTCTGGGGGCCGTTTTTAAGAATTTTGTGCGGGCTATATATATAGAATGTAATGAAAACCTTTTGTGTCTTTGTTTCTTTTTGCGCAAGATACAAACACGGGCGCAATTATTATTTCATTAATGTTAAGTCAAACATGAAGATGTTCAAGTTTGATTTGAATATTGAGTCTTCATTTTATTGAAATTACATTTTGAATTCCAACTAATTTGTTACGAACTTTAATAGCACCTCATTATGAAACTCAGAAAATAAGTTATTAAGTAACTCTCATAACAAATTAATTAACATAACATAAGCTTGATTTAACAAATTGCAAAACAATTTGATCTTAAACGACTTGTTAATTAATAAGCTCGTTTTAAACGAGTTAAATAAATTGGTTGGCTTTACAACTATTGATGAATCTGATCATTCACAAAAGGAAAAGAATTTTATGTCTTTGTGCTTGAAATGGAAAGCTAATTCTACTTGTTACTAATAATTTTGCTAAAGGTAAATAAGAGGTCTTAATTTGTTGATTCGTTATGGATGAATCACACTTTTTCTCCTCAAATGCTTTACCAAATTGTATCTTGAAAATGTCAAAAGTTTAACAATTTGGTCCTATGCTTGAAATAGTATCTATATATATATATATATATATATATATTCACATTTCAATTCTTAAGCTCATGTTGATGCTCACATTGCTTAATGGTAGCTTCTTTTATTATTTATTTATTCATTTTTTTTTGTGTGTGTGAAGGACTTAAATCACATCAGAATACTTTTGACATTTTAAGATGGACTTGAAAATAGTTAAGATTAAAAGCAGCCAAATAAGCCTTTATATCTTTTTAACAACAAAGAGATTCACCTTTATCGTTTTTATTTTGGATAAGGTTTAAGATTATTTTTCGATTTATGCTTGTTGTTCCACAAAAATTTTAGAATACAAGAATTTAATAAATGGAAAATAGATATAAATGAAAATATGATGCAATGTGTTGATATATATATATGTATTTTCTAGATAAATATGTCGATCTTTTTCATTGAGCAAGAAGTATTTTATCACCCTGTATTTTTTATTTTTTTATTCAAGATCACCCTATATCTGCACTCTTTGTGTAACACCTCTTATTTTTAACAAAAAGAGTTAGTAAGGCCTTTGTTGTCATCATTTGAAGGAGTTATTAATAAAATTGAATACAACTAAAGTTCAAAACTAACATTGATAACTAAACATAAGTAAGAAAATAATAATAATAGATTAATAAGGAGTGGTGGGATGATAGTATATCTTGGTAAGATACGAGGTAGCAAAATAGCTATTATAACAAGATAAAATGTAATTTAATCCTTCTTGTGGGAAATGTAATTTTTTGTAAATAGAAGCAAAAAATAACAAACTCAAACACTAGTGGGTCGTGTGGTAAACTTGTAAAAAAAATTCTGAAGAACACTTTCTCAATCATAATTAAAACCATACTCCTCAAAAAAAATATAATTGTTTTCAAACAATAGACTATATCCTTAGGAACAACTTGCCTAATTAATTCAAATCATACCTCTTCTAAATACAATTATTTGTGTCAAGGTTTAAACTCTAATGTGGCCTATAAGTCTTTCTAAAAGTGTTTCTTGTCATTTAAAAGAAAAATAATCAACAACTCCTTAGCAAACTATCGGACATAGGAAGGGAGGATGGTGACAAACTATAAATCTTCCTAAAAATGTTTCTCATCCGGATCTTTTTCACTAATAAATTGCGGCCCACTGGAAAACTAAATGGGGCTAATGTTCAATAACTTTTAAGACATAAATGTTTGAATGACTTTCAGCTCAGCCAAGCTATGTGTGTTGTATAAGGTTATGCGAGGCCTTCATTTTCGGGCCATCCAAATCCAATCTGCTATATGAATTGAATTCTCTTCGCTGGAATTATTGTTTTGATTTTGAATTATTGGCCTCGCATTTCATGATTAATTTTTTTTTTTTTTCAAGGTCAGTGCAGTAGTATGTATAGATAGCGAAAGAAATCATGAGACATCCTTGATCATCCTCGAGGAAACATGATATTTGGTTTCTTCTTTAATGTAGGGAGGCAAAATCTTTTTAAAACTGAATTATTGGCTCTTATTGAAGGCCTTCAGTTGTATAAAGAGAAGGGCTTCTCTAACTTATGGGTGGAGATGGATGCACTTGGTGTTGTCAACCTCTTGAAGCAAGATACTCATGGTTCCTGGGATACATGTTATGAAGTACAAGTTGCCAGAAAATTGTTAAGAGATTGCAGAGCCTTCATTTCTCACATTTTTAAAGAGGGTAATCAACCTGCTGATTACCTTGCCAATCTGGGGGGTTCAAGCGAATAAACTACAAGTCCTTGATAATGCTCACAATTTAAGCAAGCTGTGAGGTATGTTACGCCTTGACAAAGCAGGTCTTCCACAATTTAGATTTTAATTGAGCTATCTTTGGCTAGTTTGATCCTTATCCTTATTTTTAGTTCCTTTAAATCTTGTATTAGAGCTGGTAGGAGTTGTTTTTCTTGGTACCTTTTGATTTTGCTATTGCTCTTAGTTAAGTTATTTCCTGGAAAGCTGATCTTTTTCCCAACTCTCCACCTAACAACTTTTCTAAGGCTCCTTGTAGGATCATTGTAAGAAGAGATGGTTTGTATCTCTTCTAGTTTAGTTGGATGATGGAACACGTAAGTCCCCCATCCTCCTGTGGAGGTCTAGGCTTGAATGTCCCCCTCCACTTTTGTACACTCTTTTTGTGATTAATAAATTCTCGGAGGGAAGTACCCCTCCTTTTGCAAAAAAAAAAAAAAATCCTTGATCATCCTTGTTTGCTTTATTTTACAATGTGCATAAATCACCAATTAGCTATATGCTTTTTTTTTTTGCTATGCAAGAAAGTCATTTCATTCCACTTCACAAACAAGTACAAATGCTCAGCTCAAGCTGATACACCATTCTGTACAAAGGATACTATTTTCTAAACTATTACAATAATTGTGGTGTAAACCAATTTTTCCTCTAACATCCAATAGAATTTGACCAATGATTTGTTCTTCAGTATTCGCAAACGAATTATAGATTCTATTGTTTCGTTCGATCCACACATAGTACTCACAAGCACAAAGCGCCACTTTGATTAGATCCGCTTTCAGTCCCCTTTTACGGCTCATTCTAGCCAGTTTGTCGACAATAGTGTCCCAATCAGCCCCAAGATTGCCACATCTTAAATGTCTAGCAGAGTTTTGCCAAATCCTCTTGATGAAAGAACATTGAAAGAATAAGTGGTCCCTGCAATCTTGACCCATAGGACAGAAAATAAATTTAGCTTCATTGACCACACCCCATTCAAGTAACCTGGACAAGGTAGGTAATCTATTGAAACAGGTTAACCAGGTACAAAAGCTTTGTCTTGGGATAGCAATTTTGTTCCAAACAAGATTAGCCCACTTCATTTCCACACTTGGACCTCAGATAGCATTCCAAGTGTTGTGATTCGAGAAAGAATCATTATTATTCCACAAAATCAAATCCTGTCTCTCATGATTTGACAAGCACGGATTAAGGTCTTCAACGAACTCAAGCTCATGAAGCCATCTCCACTGATTGTTGTAAATGCAATTGGCCACTTTAAGAGTGTTAAGGTGCATGGATACCGATATTATATGCTTTTTAAGTCGTCTTCAACAGCATAATACCTAAATTCACATTTTTGCCGAAAACCACAATTCTTTGTTTATTAATTTTCATTTAGAAGGGGTGTTGAATTCAAATACATGACTTTTACAACTCTTTGTCTAAATTTTAAAAGTTTGTAATGTTTTTGCAATAAAATTAGTAAGAATATATATTATTCTTGTGCTACTTCAGACACAAGAGTGCCGCTGTGGCAATCACATTAAACGATATTGGTGTCACCGATCCCATAATGGGGTCCCGGCAGCGGATAATTATTTTCTTTTCTGGATTGTTCTTTTTTCTTTCTTTTTAATTTAATTTAATTTTTTTTATTATTATCATTATTTTTTCTTTGGATTCTTCTTCTTTATTTTTTATTATTATTATTATTATTATTATTATTATTATTATTATTATTATTATTATTATTATTATTAATTTTTTTGGTAATTATCCCTTTCAACTCTTATCTTTCCTGGATTGTTCTTTTTTCTTTCTTTTTAATTTAATTTAATTTTTTTATTATTATCATTATTTTTTCTTTGGATTCTTCTTATTTCTTTATTTTTATTATTATTATTAATAATTTTTTGGTAATTATCCCTTTCAACTATTATTTTTCCTTTTTCTTCGAACGTAGAGTGGCATGCAGATTTTCTTTTCTGGATTGTTCTTTTCTCTTTCCTTTTAATTTAATTTAATTTTTATTATTATCATTATTTTTTCTTTGGATTCTTCCTCGTTCTTTATTTATTTATTTATTATTATTATTATTTTTTTGGTAATTATCCCTTTCAACTCTTATTTTTCCTTTTTCTTCGAACGTAGAGTGGCATACAGCTGAATGATAATGCTAACACAAACTTAAAAGAGCTACCCAAAAACAAGACCATAAATTATACAAACTTTGTCTGATTATAGATGGGATGGATCGGAAGTGTTTAATCTTAATAAACACAGGGTTTCAATCTAAAATTTATGGGTATGAACGGCTTGAGAACTTATATGGTAGTTTTTAAATTTATTATTCATCAATGTTACACGATTGCACTTTTTTAACACTCTCCCTCACATGTAAGCTGAATTAAAAGTTGATATGAGGGAACAAAGTCAGTGAAAAGAGTTATGCATAAAAGCTACTATAGAGGAACAAAGACAACGAGAAGAGATGAGTCAAATAGGTAAAACTGGACTAAAACTCAACGCCGGTACAATGTTAAGGGTCAATGAGTTTCACCCTTAAATTAATTGGTATTAAATGAAATAGTTTAACATCTTACTTAATTGACCCTTTATGACTAGTGTCCTTCATTAACCTTCATTAATCATCTAGGAAATTCATAGTTCTTCCGCTTCCTGTCTTTCTTCATCTTTCATTTCCCATGGCTACTGCTTCACTTCCCACGTATAATATGGAAGTCCCAAATGCTTAACTTCCTGACTTTCAATGAACTTCTACGATTTGTTGAACTTCTAAATTCATGCACTTCTTTCTTATAGTATTATATAGATGGAGCAAAACGAAAATTAATCATCCTTCCTCTCATTTTATGATATACTGCAATGGTAAAAGTTCTACCCCCTCCGATTTCTCTGAAACTACCACCTCCGATACCTCCCAAACTACTAGCTCTGCAGCCCCTTCTATTTCACTCGATGACTACATGTATCTCCGCCACTCTGTCCGATTCTCTGGTTCATCAGGCCACGCGGGATTCTAACCATATTAGAAGTACTGGAAAACAAACTAATTTAGCTAAAATAAGGTTACAGTTAATTAGGACAAGTTTAATTATCACCCGCATATTCTACGTCAGAGCAAGAGACCTTTATATTTTCAAGATTTCAACAAATAAGTTTTATTAATAAAAACAGCTGTACCTATTTCCTTTAATAAGATGCTACGTACCCAACCGAGATCAAACCACATGTAGTTCTTACAAAATATAAAATCTCCACTTGCGTTTAATAAAATTTACATCATTTGAAGTTCTAAAAAAAACTAACTATTACAAAGTATCAAAATACCCAAATCTATGCAAAAACTGGCCTTCTAAAACGTTTTGGCTTATTGAAACTGGAAAAAGACCTTCACTGCGAGATATTGTTGCATCTTGACTTTGGTGGTGGAAGATCCTTGACGTCATGGATTTGTATCTTCCTTTTCTTTTCTCGAATTTGTTGATACCTCGATTCCATCATCTTTACACTCTGTTCAAGCTTTGTCTGTACCGGATCTTTATAAAGTTTCTTCTTAACTTGAGTGGTGACTTCCTTGGAACTCTCTGACAACTTCATGATCAACCTCTATGTTGTCGTGTTACCATTATCATCTGAACAAGGATAGTCCTTCTTGAAGGTGCATACTTACTAACTTCCTTTTTTGAAGATTTTCCATCAGGATGGCCATCACAACCCCTTTCTTGATCCAGTTTCTTGGTAACTTCCTTGTGCTTCTTTGGTACATTAATTATACGCCTTTCCCATTCGTAACCATTATCATCCAAACGAACACAGTGCCTCTTTGTTTCTCTAATGGTTAATGCATCAGTTGTAGTTGTTAGATTGTTTTTCCGTGAAGCTACTCCTCCATTAGCAAGGCCATCAGAAGCCATATCTTGATTAAGACTCTTGTTCACATCATTTTCCTTGCGCTTCTTCTGATCTGGAAACTTGACTAAGCGTCCTCTTCCCATCTTGGTACCATTATCATCCGATGGAGGACAATGCTTTCTTGAAGCTTGTTGATCAAGACCCATCTTGTTTGCTTCATTGGGCATCTTCGGATATTTGATTATTATGCGCGTTCCTTTCTTGCTACCATCATTATCCGAACGATCACAGTGATTCTTGGTTGTGCATGCATGGTCGTCTTTACTTGATATTAATGCATCAGGGCTCGTAATGATCAGGTTGCTTTTTCTTGAATCTTCACCATGATCTGCAGGATGGTCATCACATTCCAAATCATCGTCTTCGACGTCACTCTCGACCCAACAAGGATCTCTCGGCTTCCTGAAGAGTGCTTCAGCAAGGCTTGATCTCTTCATCATGAACTCCTTCGGATTCCCCAAAGAAGCCGCTGAGATGGCTTCTTCAATCAATACAAATATATCAATTTCTTGTGAAAGATTATAGTTGGCTCGAAATACATCTTCGAGTTTTATTCCTCTCCTCTCCATAATCACCAAGTTACGTTGGCTCCTACTATGTGAACTTGAAAGAAAAAGAAAGAATTGCTTAGGAAGAAGAAAAGACAATCTTCTCTTATGAACAACAAAACAAAGAATAGAATGTTTCTGGGGCGGTTTTTAAGAATTTTGTGGGGGCTATATATATAGAATGTAATGAAAACGTTTTGCGTCTTTGTTTCTTTTTGCGCAAGATGCAAACATGGGCGGAATTATTATTTCATTAACGTTAGAATTTTTTAGGTTTGGGAAAGAATCGCCCATTATTATTACATTATGATTGGCCCCATCAATTTTGACCTATCACGTTTAACTCAAGTGAACCTAATTATACAATTAAAGCCATCGTTCATCTGACCAAGAATATGGTCAATTTTCCAAGATCTATTCTTCAATAGTTTAGAAGCAGCTAAAATGGCTTTCTTTCATATGAGAAGGCACAAAATAATAACTTAAGGATACTCACTTCTTGTGATCTTACTCTTTAGATGCAATGTTATGTTTGAATTGTTTTCCTTTACTTTCATATAAATCATATCTGATGTCTTTTATTATTCTTATTATTATTTTGTTATTACATTGGGCAACATGTGTTCTATGTGAAAGTATCATATGCAGCTCACAGCCGTCTCAAACAATTTGAGAATTTTAGGTGATCATTTAAATTGGGGCCTTAATAATCAGGCTTTTTCGCAATAAAAAAATTCTAAATTTTCTACTAAAATAATAACTACAAATAAAAAAAAAACAACAAAATTAGAATTATAAAATAGCATAATATTACAAGTTAACAAAAAGATAGACCTATATAAAATTTATTTTTCTTACCTTTTGAGATGCAAAATTATTTATTAAATCGTCATAATCAAATTTATCTAACAAATTTTTTTCAATAGACAACATAGCTAATCCATTTAATAGATAAAATTTCTTTTAATTGCTACCATGCTGGTCGTTGGGCCTTCAATAGACAAAAGTTCTTTTAATTGCTGGCCAAACGTTTGGCCTTTATTACCTTATAGTTTAGTATTTTTTTTTTTTTTAAATATGGGCCCCCAAGCTAAGGGGCCCTTGGGCACAGACCCAAGCTGCCCTTAGCTTGGGCTGGCTCTGATGCAGCTATATGAGCAATAAAAATTATAGTTGCAGGTAAGTAACATGCTTTCATGACTTTATATTTGTGGTCTTATACATATATAAAGTGACATTCTCTTCGCAGGTGGTTCTTCTATAGAGGAATTAATTACACGGGCCATCAGTGATAAAAAGAGTTACTAGTGCTCAGCCATTGATATCCATATTCTTAATTTGCTGGTGTTAAAGGATATATCTAGACTTTAAAAGATTTATCTGCTCGAAGGGGATAGATCTCTTTAGAGATGTCTCATTGTTTCATTTGAGTGGAAGGTTCATACCGAATGTTGTGCATTCTGCCCAAAGGAAAATATGCAATATACATTAAACTCTCATAAAGATGTTGCTATTGCAGTTTATCTCCTTTTGATTAGATAATTATTTCATGTTTCTCTTACAGTTAGCAACTTTCTTGTAAATGGTCAATTTTGTTTAATCAATATTTTGACTAGAAATATTTATTATCAATTGATTACATCACATGAGATAAAAAAACAATTGGGTCAAAAGAAAATATCATTTTGGAGTTTTATCAACAACTTGCTTGTGTTGGCGGGCATTCGGTATTTTCTGAATCCTTATGTAACTAATTACAAAAGAAATTCTTTCAACAAAGATGTGAATTAGGATGGACTGGCAATGAAATACGAACTGAAGACTAAATCTTGATATATCCTTGAAGAATACGTTTTTTTTTTTTTTTACAATGAGATAAATTGATGGCCGCTGATTATTTGATTGGACTAAAATTTGCAATGGAAACACTTAACAATATGAATCATTTAAAAAATAAACGTATTAGTTCTATAGCCGATCTTTTACAAGATCAATTTGGATTGTCTCTAGTTCGTTTAGAAAATGTGGTTCGAGGGACTATATGTAGAGCAATACGCAAAAATTGATATCGACTCCTCAGAATTTGGTAACTCCAACTCCATTAACAACTACTTATGAGTCCTTTTTCGGGTCACACTTGTAACACCCTGATCCCTCACAGAACCAGGACTTCTATTTACCGTGCTATACTTAACCCAAATCCAAACCTGAGGCACGAAATTTAGGGAAAAACGGACAGAGTTTTCCTTATACATAGGACTATCTGAAAACCTGCAAACAACAACATCCAACCACAAGACTATAATACACAACCTCAATCTATTTCATCCTTACAAGTATACAAGTCAACTAGACAATATAGAAAAACAATAGAAGTTGTTACAAAGCACTAGCACCTAACTATCACCTAAGACTAAAACTTTAATATTACATTTCTTAAGATAACACAAATACATACATGACCATAAGGTCTCAAATAGTATACAAGCATATAAGGTACACATTCTTCCTTGTTCTATATACTGATAAAGCAGGCAAGCCACACAGGAGGCAATCTCATTTCCAACTTATAGCACTAATCCTGAAAGGTGTTAGAAATGAGGGTGAGTATACAACATGTATACTCAGTGAGGGAGGTGATGCAGTAAACCGAGGAATGCTTTCATGAGATGTAACAAGAATAATAACATATACAACATGAAATAACAAAGTTAATTAGACAAGTATTTAACCACGTATAAAAAGGATACGGTTACATGCTTGTCTTCAATCACGAGCCATAAGCCAAGATCTTCAAGCAAGTGCTGATAAAACCCTTACTCCTCCAAGTTGGGGTACTCCGGATGTACCCCGATCCTACGACCCTTTCTCCTGAGGTAGGTCCATATGCCCAGCAGGTGAACCACGCCTCTGGGGTAGTGGAGTATACTCAGCAAGAAAGAGAATAAGCACCATGGTAGTCGAGGGAGCACAACAAGCCCGATGTCGCCCGTGTTTCTCAATACTACCATGCCCGAAAAGGTTGCGCAACCCCGGGTCAAGATCATGAGAGGCAAGTATATCAAATACCACATATGAGGAAAGACAATGTAGGTCACCCTCGCAGTTAAATACAGATAATACGAAAAGACACAAGATAGCAAGTAAATAATGCATATAAACTTATTAACTACTAAATAATACAATCTAGAAACAGTAAAATAAGTTAAGACATAAGATAGCAAGTAAATAATGCATATAAACTTATTAACTACTAAAAAATACAATCTAGAAATAGTAAAATAAGTTATGATGCATCGAAGAGATAAAGACTCCATTACCTCTACCAGGTAGCTAAAGGATACAAGAACTAACGTCAGTTTACTTTTAATACCTTGTATTGGCTCAATGGATCAACCGAACCCCAATTTCACACAACGAAAGCACCAAAAGTTCTTCCATGTCCCAATGATACCTAATCAAAAGCCCAAACGTGCCTGGATTACGTTTCGTGAAAAACCCCCTTTCAAAAGTTAGCTAATTTTGCATTTTAACTCAACTTTGGCCAAATTAACTATGTGTGAGCTTTCAACTAGTTTCCAGAACGTCTAGAGCACCTAAATGATATATCAATTCATTCCAATTAGCAAGTTTTATCAAAACCCTAAGTTCAAACACTATTCATCATCTTTTTCGTGAGAACTCAAGCTCTAACCATGGAAAAATCTAATACACACATTATCATGGTCTAGAGATCATAGAAGCAAGTATATAACAATATATGAGCATAACTATAGCCTTAATCAACATATCTCAAAATTAAAGAAACTTGGCAAAAACTTTAAATCAACAAATATTCAACTCCCTCAGATGCAAGAGGTTTAGAAGACTTGGAGAAGCTTGGAACTAGGTGTAGGATGCTAGCCAAAGATCAAGCCAACAAGAATTGAAGAAAATTTTGCTCCTTTCCCTCTCCTTTGGGCCGTCGGGTATGGGAGGTAAAATGGGAATTTTTTTGATTGTTTTATGAGCAAATGTGTTTTAAGTGTGAAGTTAATGCATGTATGAGTATGTATATACCATAATTCCTAAGTCAATTGCCTAGAAAGCTTAGTCAAACAAGGTTAAAACTCATTTGATTGCTAACTAGTTAAAATTAATGTTACTACATACGTAACACTATTCAAATGAAGCATAAAACATTTTTCAAATGCATACTCCCGAGCTCGAAAGTCCAAAACGACAAGTTTCCGATTCCTATTATGTGCCATGTGACTTAGGAAAAATATTAAATCGAACATTTAATATATTCAAATTTCTTATGAATACTGCTCAATAGTAAATCAATTAAACAAGAAAAGTAATGCACATAAGATGCTCTAGTAATTTATGCAACAGTTATATAGAAAATGTGGTGAAATTCCCTGGCGTTACTCTCTCTCCTCCTTCAACAAATTGTGTCCTCGCAATTTCTTAGGCTCAAAAGATTCCTCGATAGCTGCAACAGTTCTATTCGGTTATGAAGCCAAAAAAGCACGATACCCCAAAAGAAGAACACCAATACATATGCCGAGCGAGATTACCAATAAAATTCCCAATAAGAATACTAGAGAAATCTTCATAAGTAATCCCGAAAGTACTCAGTTACAAGATTCGATTGCAAATGTTGTAGATAACGTTATTATCACATACTAATGTCAAGATGAATGTCGAGGGGATGTTCCATATAAGAATTTCCAATAGAATTCCAAAAAGCACACGAAATATGGATGTTGGATAAGTATACCACCAAGAATTCCCAATAAAATGTCGTGGAGGTTACCATTTACGAAGAGTCGAAGATGAATTCCAATCATGATTTATCATAAGAAGTCTAGCAGAAATTTCCATATGGGAATACCAAAATATTAAGTAGAATATTCGAGTGTAGTACTAGAATTCCAAGATAATATTTTATAAGAATTCCAATGATCACGATCCAAGGCAAAAGAGAATACCAAGAAAGATTATGGAAGATAAATACCCACAACTATTTGCTGAATAAAACCTCTGAGTACTAAATCATTTTCATTGATCATCGATAGCCAGCTGGTTCATAATTCTCTCTTTCATTAGTCCACATCCTCAAGTAGGCCATTACTTTATAGGGGAGAGTGTTTGCTTACCATTTCGAAGGGCATGTATGCAGTAGATTCACCTAAGACAAACAATTAATATATATCTTTACAAGCAAGGGGCAAGTAAACACTCCAGAGATCACTTTGATACACAATGAATCACATAGAGGCACCTATCACACAATCTTTACATATTATGCAAGTAGGACATATAGGTGCACGCAAATTCACATATCACATAGTCTTTTTATTTCCCACAAAGATAACACATAAGAACACATTTTCATTCAAGCAATTACAATCCCACATGCAAGCACATGACCATCCAAAACATATTTCACATGCACACACTCAAGGCCGCTACCCAACAGACCGAGTGTAACGCCCCGACCTAACCCTACGCTAAAGGTTAAGTCCGGACCGGATAAACGGATAGAGTCTCCTCTGTACCGTGGACATTTGAAAACCTGTAAATACTCAAAATGGCTACAATATACTAAAACAAGCTTTTATAATTAAAATCCAAAGGTTCAAGGCCATCCAACCCTTGAAACATACAACTACTCCAAATCACACAAGCATGCAAGAAACTTAACTTTTCATTAAACCATTTTAACATGCCGTTCAATGATAATATTAGAGCAATCTTAGAAGTTGAAGTCAAACATGCCTTTAAACATACACCCCCAAGCATGCAAGAACTAAAAGAGAATTAAAAGTTATTACAAGCCATAATATCTCAACGCTACCATTACAACCAACTAACTTTCAACTTACAACTACAAGAATATACATAGCCCTAAGGCCACAAAATAGATCATAATATAGTAGTACATGAACACCATGAAATAGCAAGAAATCATATCCACCTCAGGCAATAAACACACAGCAACTAAGGCGAAGGGTCAGCCTGAACTTCTTCTTCTTCTACTACTACCTCAACTAGCTGGGGATTACCCTCAGCACTTCCTGAAACACGATATCGAGGTATGAGCAACACTGTTGCCTAATGAGGGATAAGCTCCCGGGGCGTGCAATGCAACAAGTAAAACAATTAAACAACAATAGAAATTAAACAATCTAAAAACTAACAATAGCCTAAATAACCACGCATTAACAAGGATACATTTCACTTAACCCCAACACCAAATCTTCAATCCACGAACACGATCTACTAACCACGATCATGATCACGATAAGCCGGTATAACCCCAAACACTCCAGTGGGTGTACTCCGGATGTACCCCGATAATCCTACGACCCAACATCCCTTGGCAATCTCCGAACTGGGCGAATGAGGGACTAGGGCACGGAGTTTGAATATCCACCGGCAAGTCCTCTGCCACCCAGCCGATATTCAACACATCTGCCCCTGACACTATGGTTGCGCAACCACTATGCAATGTACTTTACAATGGCAAGTTAATATCAACAATATAAGCAATAACACGTAGGAGGATCAACAAAGTAAGTTGACCTCAATGCAGTTAAAATAGTAACAAGTTATACAAGTAAATAAGCAGTTTTACAAAGGAGCATATACAAGATACATTTAGAATTTCACCAAAAGTTCTAAATCAACTTGAAACCACATTTAAACACTCAAGAAGTCATGCCATGATCTTAGAAGAGCGAGACAACCGAAATTGCACCTAAATCCTTTTGTTATTCAAGTTATTTCTCTTCCAAACTCACATTAATGATTCAAATTCGAGGGGAAGCTACACCAATTGTAACGCCCCGAACCCAACCCCACGCTAAAGTCAGACTCGGACCCGTCACTCGGACATAGTCTTCTCTGTACCAAGGACAAAACGGTTACCTGTAAATAGTCACTCAAGACATTTGAACTATAAACAACAACTTATCTTCTAATATCTCCAAAGCCAAAATAAAATCACAAGGCCATCCGAGCCTTGGAGCAACTACAATCTTCTTAAGCACACAAGCATGCGAGGTAAGTTGGTTTTAGCCATAAGTAGTTAGATACAATATAATTTTAAGTTCCATAGGTAGGACAATAAACACTCCAAGCATGCAAGAGGAAATAAAGTCTATAATCCATTATTACAATCTAACATCTTTCTCTAACATACAAGACTACAACTACTAAACATATACACAAGACCCCAAGGTCTCAAAATACAATAATTAACATGAACTCCACGCAAATTGCACATAAGATCCACCTTAGCACACAAAGTCACGGATTCTAATCTACGTGAACTTCTTCTTCTTCTACTACTTCTAACAGTTAGGGATTCACCTCAGTTTCTCCTGAAACATATTAAATGAGGAGTGAGCAACAATATTGCCCAGCGAGGGAGGTGATGCAACGTACCAAAGTGCAATATGATCTACAAACACAAGAAAATATATATAAGCCACGTAAACCAACAAGATAACAAGCCAATCAATTAATCACTTTTAAAAAGGATACGGTTCCACTTCCAAGTCTTCAATCAAGAGCCACGAACCACGAACATCACGAACATGCCGGCAAACCCCAAATACCAATAATTGGGATACTCCGGATGTATCCCGATCCTACGACCCTTTCTCCCGAGGTAGGTCCATGCCTAGCAGGTGAACCACGCCTCTGGGGTAGTGGAGTATGCCTTAGCGAGAAAGGGAATAGGCACTATGGTAGTCGAGGGAGCACGGTAAGCCCGACGCCGCCCGTGTTTCTCGATACTACCATGTCCGAAAAGATTGTGCAATCCCGAGACAAGTCACAAACAATCAAAATATCACATAACACGTAAGAGATTCGACAAAGTAGGCCGCCCTCACATATATTCACGATATAAGTTCGCACAAGCACGGATATAGCATTAAGATTCCAAAAGATGCAATCAACATAAATAATTCCCACAAGCTACTCAAATAGCTTAAATATTCAATACAATACATGATAACTCAACTACAAGTTCTAAAAGCATCAAATATAGCCAAAACTACTTTTTTTCCTTTCTTTAATCCAACTTTCTTTCTCCTATTCTCATCTCAAGGTTTCCAAACTATCTTCTAATCAGCCTATAGTCCTAATTAACCTAAAAGATACCCTATAAGATGATAAAAACTCAATTTTGAAGATAAAGCTCGGAAAGGCTCTGAGCGGGTTATAACTACAACTATACTAACCGAACCCCATTTTCGCAAAACGAAAGCACTAAATGTGCTTCCTTAGCTCAAGGATACCCGAATCAATGCCCACACTTGCTCGGATCGCTCAACGGGAAAAGTCCCCTTTTTAAAGTCGGCTATTTATGCAATTAAGCTCGGTTTTGAGTGATTCCACCTCACGTGAATTTTCAACTAACTTCACTAGGGTCTACAACATCTAATTGAAGCCTCAATTCAAGCTAATTAGCAATTTTATTCAAAACCCTAAAAAATGTGCACTATTCATCCCTCTTTATTCAATCTCAAATTCCAACCATAAACTTTGTTATTAAGCATCAAAAGTTAACTCTATAGCATCAATTAAGCATATAAAAAGCATGTATAACAAGTTTTATAGCTACCATCAACAAATAAAAGAAATTCAACAATATGCATAAACTTTAACTTTAAAAAAAATTAAGCTCCCTCACAATTTAGAAGACAATGATGCGAAGTAGTAGCTCCTAGATGCCAAGAAACCTTCCTAAACCAAGCCAAGAGCTCAAGGTGCAAGATTGAAGAAGCAAAATCTCCTCTTTTCTCCTTAGAAGTGGTCGGCCATAAGAGAGGACAATGAGGGAATTTTCTATTTTGTTTTGATGACAAGAATGAGCTTTTGTTTTTTCAATTCATGAGTTGGGTTTATTATATGTGTGTATATGTCTATTAATTTGAGTCAATTAATCCTAAAACTTGATCAACTAAGGCTAAATGTGATTTCACATGTTTTTAGTTGCAACTAGCACTATTCTAACGTAATACTATTCAAAGGTCAAGAAATCTATTTTCTAAACGCACGCTCCTAAGCCCGAAAGTTCAAAACGACAATTTCTCGATTCCTTTTAAATGTCATATGACAAAGGAAAAAGTTAAAATCAAGCTTTTAAAACAGTCGAAAATATTATGAATAGTAACCTCTAATAAAAACAATTAAGCAAGAAAGATGATGCACGTAGAAATGCGCACATAGATATGTAACGGTTATAAATAAATTTATGGTAGAATTCTCGGGTGTCACACCCTCTCCCCCTTAAACTAATTGCGTCCTCGCAATTCTTACATGATTCCGCATAGAGCTCCGGATACTTCTCTCTGACCTGATCTTCTCGCTCCCAAGTGGCATCCTCAACGATGATCCCAAAAAACTTTTATCATAGGAATACTTTTAGTTCGAAGTCTGAATCTTTCGGTCAACCACTCGAAGAGGTTTCTTAACATATGCTAAAGACTCATCAATCTCTAACGGTTCCGGCTCAATAATATGCGACGGATCAGGATTATATTTCCTCAACAGTGAGACATGAAAAACATCATGAATCCGGCCCAAACTTGGAGGTAATGCCAATTGGTAAGCTAAATCTCCAACCTTCTCAGTGATTTCAAATGGTCCCACGTATCTAAGACTAAGTTTACCTCCTTTTTCGTGTCGAATCAAACCTTTGCACTGAGAGACTTTCAACAATACACGATCACCCTTTGAAAATACTAAGTCCCGTCGACGTCTATCAGCATAATTCTTCTGCCGACTCTGAGCTGTAAGCATCATTTTCTTTATAAGTTTCACATTATCCACCATTTTGATCATCTCAGGAAGAATAGCGGGATCAATTGTTTTCATCTCACCTACCTCATCCCAATACAACGGAGACCTACATTTCCGCCCGTAAAGTGCTTCGTAGGGTGCCATGCCAATAGTAGCCTGATAACTGTTATTATAAGCAAACTCTGCTAAAGGTAGGTATTTCTCCCAATTCTTGCCAAAATCCAGAACACAAGCTCTCAACATGTCTTCCAGTATCCTGATAGTCCTCTCTGACTGGCCATCCGTCTGTGGGTGATATGCAGTACTAAAACTCAAATTAGTCCCTAAAGCCTTTTGTAGTTTCTGCCATAACTGTGATGTAAACCTGGGATCCCTGTCTGACACTATCTGAGATGGAACTCAATGTAGTCTCACAATATTTTCAACATATAGCTCGGCCAATTTATCGAGAGAATCTGTTTTCTTTGTAGCAATAAAATGTGAACTCTTCGTCAACCTGTCTACTACAACCCACACAGAATCATTACCTCGTGGTGATCTCGGCAAATCCGACACAAGGTCTATAGTAACCTGATCCCATTTCTATATCAGAATCTCCAGTGGCTGCAATAATCCTGCCGGCCTCTGATGTTCTGCCTTAACTTTCTGACAAGTCAAACACTTAGCTACATAATCAGCTATCTCTCTCTTCATGTTGTTCCACCAGAAATTATGTTTTAAATCTCTGTACATTTTAGTGCTTCCAGGATTAATTGTATACTTAGAACTATGAGCCTCAACAAGAATCTCATCTTTCACAGTTGAACCACTAGGAATGCAAATTCTATTCCTATACTTGAGAAGTCCATCATCATGCAACTTGAAGTCGGACTCTCCCCCTTTTGATTTCTCTAAAAGTTTCAATAACTGATGATCTGATTGTTACACTTCTCTGATTCTAGATAGCAATAGAGATTGGATTTGTAGGCTAGCAAATTGAATACCTGATTTAGAAGCCTCTGGTTTCCACAAACATAGCTCTTCCACAATCTCCCAGTCCTTGATTATCAAACTAGCCACAAAAGCTTTTCGGCTCAGTACATCTGCAACAGTATTAGCTTTTCCCGGCAAATAGCTAATGGTACAATTATAATCATTTAACAGTTCTAAATCTTTTTGAGAAAACAGGTATTTTAAACTTTTATGGTCAATAAATATCTCAAATTTCTTACCCCACAAATAATGACGCCATTTCTTCAAAACAAATACAATAGCAGCAAGCTCAAGATCATGTGTAGGATAATTGAGTTCATATGGTTTCAATTTCCTAGAGGCATAAGATATCACTTTACCATTTTGCATAAGAATACAACCCAAGCCTTCTTTCGAAGCATCACTGTAAATCACCAAGTTCTCAGTCCCCTCAGGCAAAGCAAGGATAGATGCAGTGGTAAGTCTCTTTTTCAACTCCTGGAAACTGGTTTCACATTTATCATCCCAATTAAACACAGTTTTCTTCTGAGTTAATGTAGTCAAAGGTCCTACAATCTTTGAAAAATCTTTAACAAATCGCCTATAATAGCTCGCTAATCCCAAGAAACTACGGACTTCTGTGACAGTTTCAAGTCTTTTCCACGACATAACCACCTCAATTTTAGTAGGATCAACAAAGATTCCTTCCTGTGAAATGATATGACCTACAAAGGCAACCTATATCAACCAGAATTCGCATTTGCTAAATTTCGCAAACAAGTTGTGTTCTTGCAGGGTTTGAAGCACAATTCTCAAATGTTCTTCATGCTCAGACTCAGATTTAGAATATACTAATATATCATCAATAAAAATCACAACAAACTGATCAAGATAGTGTCGAAATACTCTCTGCATCAAATCCATAAAAGCGGCTGGAGCATTTGTCAAACCAAATGGTAAAACAACAAACTTATAGTGGTTGTACCTGGTTCTAAATGCAGTTTTAGGTACATCCTCTTTTCGGATCCTCAACTGATAATAACCCTGCCTCAGATCAAATTTCGAAAATACAATGGCACCCTGTAGTTGATCAAACAACTCCTCAATTAAGGGCAAATGATATTTATTTTTTACCGTTACCTGATTAAGACCTCGATAATCAATGCACAAACGCAGAGTACCGTATTTCTTTTTCACAAATAACACGGGAGCACCCCACGGTGACGAACTAGGCTGAATAAAACATTTCTCAAGTAAACCCTGTAGCTGAATTTTCAATTCCTGTAACTCAGGGGGAGACATTCTATACGGGGTTCTCGAGATAGGACTAGTTCCCGACAACAAGTCAATCACAAACTCATTTTCCCTATCAGGTGGTAATCCATGCAACTCTTCAGGGAAAACTCCCGGAAACTCTTTTATAACAGGTATCTCATTCAATTTCAATTTATCTCCAGGCTGATTAATTAAATAAGCTAAGTATGCATCATAACCTTTACTCAGCATTTTAGTAGCTTTAATGGAAGATATGATACAAGTCCCAGTAGATTTCCGACTCCCAGTTACTTTAATAACAGGTTGGTTAGGTACTTCTAAAGTTAAAACTTTCCTCCTACAGTCCAAACATGCATAATATCGCCCCAACCAATCCGTCCCTAAGATAACTTCAAAGTCCCGAAATGGCATGATAATCAAATCAATAGGATACATGCGACCCTCAATGCAAATATTACAATCTTTACACACAGACTCCGTAACAAATTTAGTACCCATAGGATTACCTACTTCAATCACGTATGGCAGTTTATCAACTTTTAATGTAGCAGACTGTGCACATGCAGGAGTAATGAATGAATGTGTAGCCCCGGTGTCAATCAAAACTACTACCGGCTGACTATTAATAAGAAAAGTACCTTCCACCACCACTGTCGTCTCTGGAAGCTCCTCCTGGTCGAGTGCAAATACCCGTGCCTAACCTCGCAGTGCAGTAGCTGCTCCTGAAGCTCTAGTCTAGGCTGTAACACCCCGATCCCTCTCGAGATCGGGAGTTCTATCAATCAATCTAATCACAACCCAATTCCAATCCTGGGCAAAATTTTAGGGAAAGACGGACGGAGTCTCCCCTGTTTCTACGCAAAATGCAAACCTACGACAGCATATAAGTGGACCAATACCATGTCCAAACATTCATCCACCTCAAGGTCATCCGAGCCTTGTTCTCAACAAGCAATCACAAGCAAATACACATTTCCCGTTTACAGACTAACCTACCTCTTCACATCTTTTACAAGTACATTCATGCTTGACAATTAAACCATACTAACCTATTGCATAAGTTAGACTATCAAACCATTCTAACTCTTTTCCTTTAGACATTACAAACATGCATTGAAGTTAAACTATACTAACTAAATACGTAAGCTAGTTTTTCAAATCACTTCAATAACCTAGTAAAACTTAAATTACATTCTTTTAATATTAAATTCATACAATACATGAAAGCATACATCTTTGCCACTTCGACAACTCAAGCCACATAGGCACGCAGGACAACTCTTCAAGCACGAACTTTCACATAATCATGAGCTTTCCAGCTAACATGACATTTCCTGAAATGTGATGGTAGTGAGGAGTGAGTATACACAACACGTATACTCAGTGAGGGCGAGATAGATATCGAGGTGGAGAGAAAGAAAGTCGTGCAATCCAAATAAGGCAGTTAAGTAATATAACTGCTAAGTAAGCAATCAAGACAAACAATCAATACAATAAGCAATTAATGAAAGCATTAACACAACCATTCAAAGCTAGACCACACTCTGAAGGCTAGCGTTCACTCATACGAGCAATGTACCATTTCACGAGCGATACATCAATCTCGAGCTCGATGTTGACAACGATGACAATAAGAGCGCAACCACCTTATAACTTCAGTTTGGAATACCCCGGAAGTATCCATCAATTCTACGACCCAAAATCTCCCTGGGAGGCAACCCAAGCGAGAATAGGAATAGGACACGGAGCTAGAGCAACCAACACTGGCAGCCCGAGACTACCCAAAGAAGCCCATTACTCATGCGCCTTACACTATGCAATGGAAGACACGATACAAGGTGATAAACGAGCGATAGCACAACAATACAGATTAGAGGTGATAAACGAGATATCAAGAATTTACAATCATTACTAGCATTCAATTAACTTTTCAAGGATAACTATCATTAATAGCAACAATAACACCAATTAAACAAGTAACAGCGGTTCAAACACGAAAACAACAAATATCACTATTCAATCTCTAACTTCCAAAGGCAATTACGAGCAAACGAGCTACGGGATTAGGAAACTGATTTCACTACATTCACTGAAGCACTACAAGGCATGTTTTCTATGTCACTAAACCTCACTTTCCCAACCGAAGCCCGAAAGTCCACCTACTGCATTTGAACTACAGCTATGCTAACCGGTCATTCAATCAACGCCACAACAGCGCCAAAAGTGCTTCCATGCCCTCAATTGTAAAACCCCCAACTCAATTCGAGCACAGTCAACTTTTGGTCAAATGGCTCCTTTACGTTTCTTTGTCTAATTTCTAATTTTATTAAAGGCCGGTCCGTTTTTATTGCACATATTATCTTTCTATCACTAATAGCACCTATCCAAATCAAGCAATCGCAATTCGGATCAAAATCTGAAATTCTAGGGTTTACTATTCATAATTCACTTTTCATTATTTTTCTCCAATTTCAAATACGGAATTTCGATTATAAAAATTGCTAAATAATTATCAAACAATGCTCTACGAACTCAAAGGAAGCTATATTAAGCAATTACATGCATTATAACACATTATATATCAAATCTAAAAATTTGACACAAAATTCAAATTCAAATTTAAATGCACAAAAGCGTGAAAACCCTCACATAGATTGAAGACCAAGACCCGCAAGGACCCGAGCCACGACCCCCGAGCAATTTCACCCACGATTGTAGAAGAAAATGCAAGAAAAAACTTTTTTTTTCTCCTTGGAGTTTCCGCCATGGCAAGGACTTAAAGGGCATTTTGAGATTTATTTTTTTGATCATTTTGTTGATTTTTGGCTATTTAAAAGAATTGACAAAGCTCAAGGGCAAAATGGTCATTTTGCAAAGTCAAACTTAAGTGAAAATTGGTCAAATAAGCTTATTTTGATGCTATTTAATCTAGTTCAAGTTAAAAAAAATGCAATTAAATGAAAAACAACTAAAGCTAGTTAAATTAAGCTAAAAACATTTTTACCAAGTCTGAAGAATATTTATCTAACTCTTATTTTCGAAATACTACGATCGAACGGTCAATAAATGATCACTAATAAAGTGATGAGCAATAATAGAAAACTATAATTTTTGAAAAGTAGAATAATTTAAAAATCACTCCGGCTCAGAGTTACTTTTCTCATTTAATTGAAAATCGAATAATTTTAATGCAGGACAATTAAAACTGATTATTAAAATAATCATAACAATCAAAATAATCAATATTCATTTAAAAAATAATTAATTTAACTATTTTTGGAATATTTTAAAGAATTAGGAAGTTAATGCTAGAAATGAATGTTTAACTAAAATTAAACATGAAATTCAATGCTAACATTTAAGATGACACTTAATTAAATGTAGTTAATTGCCATTAAATGCATGCCGGGTTCGAGTTATAACATCCTTCCCCCCTTAAAATAATTGCGTCCTCGCAATTCTTCTTCCAATAGAACTCTGCATCATCTGAAATCCAACTTTGACCACTCTTCATTGGTTGTTGAGCAAGACGCTGAATAAGAACGCTCGAAGAATACCCTACTAAGAAACCCCCAATAGTATTGACTGAAAACTCCAAAGCAAATAAGGCCAAATAAAGGCTTAATTGAAAATACCATCTTGAAATCCAAATAAGAATTCCACTGGTCAAGAATACCATAGAAGAATTGCCTGCTAAAAGTGCCGAGAAGATGCCAATAAAGACTAAAGCAAAGATACTGTAGATATTACCAATTCCACATATTATTAACAAGAAGAATACCGAATGAATATTCTATATACGAATCCCCTATAAAAGTCCAACAAGTATCAAATAAGGAAGTCAAAGGATAGCCAAAGTAGATGCAGCACATATAAGACCAAGCTCCAAGACCTCATCGCCATTTGCCGAGTGCAAACTTTATACAACTTACCACCAAGGAAGCCCAAAGTATTCCACAGCATATCATAAGCAATATGAGATAACAAGTTTGATAGGAATTCCAAATACCAAACCTAGTGAGGAACACTAAAGGAAATACCCGAAACAATGCTCCACTAAGAAAGTAGCAAGGTTTGCCCAATAAGTAATACTAAATAATTGGCCACTAAGAATTCTAGAGAATGCCATTGAAGAATTTCTAATAAGGAATGCCGGTAGCACTCCAATAAAGACCGAGACACATTTACCATAGGTAATACCATGCAGTAAGTCCGACTGAAAACCCAATAGCCAAGTCTAACAAGAAGTGTCAACAGAAGTCTCCAAAGAATACCCAGTAAGAAACCCAAGAATGCTACTAAGAGCCATCATACAGAAACCCCAAAGAAAGTTGTCTTTTTATAATTGCCAACCACGAAGAAGAGTCTTAGAAGTACGCCAATAACCGAGCTCCAAGGACAAACACCAACTCCCAAATAAAGGCTAGTCAAATGCCATTCATTTCCTGCCAATCTATACACCTTGAAAGAGGACTTACTTACCATTTCTACGGGACATGTATGAATGCCAAGATATCACATTTATACACATGCCTTAAACTATTATGCAAGCATATTTGTAAAACAGTTTATTCAACAAAGTCACTCAAGCACGACAATCAAGTCAATCATAGCATAATCAATTCAAATCACGGCACAACCAATTCAAGATATTCTAATACACACATTAAAAGCAATACTTCAAGCAAATAACAATTCACGAGATCAATTCAATTCACGATACCAATTCGATACACAAGTAGTCACTTCACTTCACGTAACACACATTTAGCACATAAAACATAACTATATCTCATAGGAGCACACATTCAATTTAAGACATACAATCTCACATACAAGCATACACTTTCAGGACACACTTAACAAGCACACATTCAAGGATCACTACCCACCAGACCAAGGACCCTGTCCCGGCTTATGAGCTAGACAAGCTCTGACACCACCTGTAATACCCCGATCCCTCTCGAGACCGGGAGTTCTATCTATCAATCTAATCATAACCCAAAACCAAACCCGGGCAAAATTTTAGGGAAAGACGGATGGAGTCCCCCCTGTTTCTAGGCAAACAGCAAACCTGCGACAGCATATAAGTGGACCAATACCATGTCCAAACATTCAACCACCTCAAGGCCATCCGAGCCTTGTTCTCAACAAGCAATCACAAGCAAATATACATTTCCAGTTTACAGACTAACCTACCTCTTCACATATTTTACAAGTACATTCATGCTTGACAATTAAACCATACTAACCTATTGCATAAGTTAGACTATCAAACCATTCTAACTCTTTTCCTTTGGACATTACAAACATACATTGAAGTTAAACTATACTAACTAAATACATAACCTAGCTTTTCAAATCACTTCAATAACCTAGTAAAACTTAAATTACATTCTTTTAATATTAAATACATACAATACATGAAAGCATACATCTTTGCCACTTCGACAACTCAAGCCACATAGGCACGCAACACAACACTTTAAGCACGAACTTTCACATAATCACGAACTTTTCAGCTAACATGGCATTTCCTGAAATGTGGTGGTGAGGAGTGAGTATACACAACACGTATACTCAGTGAGGGCGAGACAGATATCGAGGTGGAGAGAAAGAAAGTCGTGCAATGCAAATAATGTAGTTAAGTAATATAACTGCTAAGTAAGCAATCAAGACAAACAATCAATACAATAAGCAATTAATGAAAGCATTAACACAACCATTCAAAGCTATATCATACTCTGAAGGCTATGGTTCACTCATACGAGCAATGTATCATTTCATGAGCGATACATCAATCTCAAGCTTGATGTTGCCAACAATGACAATAAGCGCGCAACCACCTTATAACTTCAGTTTGGAATACCCCGGAAGTATCTATCAATTCTACGACCCAAATTTCCCTGGGAGGCAACCCAAGCGAGAATGGGAATAGGACACGGAGCTAGAGCAACCAACACTGGCAGCCCGAGACTACCCAGAGAGGCCCATCACTCATGCGCCTGACACTATGCCATGCAAGACACGATACAAGGCGATAAACGAGCGATAGCACAACAATACAGATTAGAGGCGATAAACGAGATATCAAGCATTTGCAATCAATACTAGCATTCAATTAACTTTTCAAGCATAACTATCATTAATAGCAATATAACACCAATTAAACAAGTAACAGCAGTTCAAACACGAAAATAACAAATATCACTATTCAATCTCTAACTTCCAAAGGCAATTACGAGCAAATGAGCTACGGGATTAGGAAACTGATTTCACTACATTCACTCAAGCACTACAAGACATGTTTCTATGTCACTAAACTTTACTTTCCCAACCGAAGCCCGAAATTCCACCTACTGCGTTTGAACTACAACTATGCTAACCAGTCATTCAATCAACGCCACAACAGCGCCAAAAGTACTTCCATGCCCTCAATTGCAAAACCCCCAACTCAATTCGAGCATGGTCAACTTTTGGTCAAACGGCCCTTTTACGTTTCTTTGTCTAATTTCCAATTTTAACAAAGGCCAATCCGTTTTTATTGCACATTTTATCTTTCTATCATTAATGCCACCTATCCAAATCAAGCAATCGCAATTCGGTTCACAATCCGAAATTCTAGGATTTACTATTCAAAATTTACTATTCATTGTTTTTTCCCAATTTGAAATACGCAATTTCGATAGTAGAAATTGCTAAATAACTATCAAACAATGCTCTACGAACTCAAAGGACGCTATATCAAGCAATTACAGGCATTATAACACATTATATATCAAATCTAAAAATTTGACACAAAATTTAAATTCGAATTTAAATGCACAAAAGCGTGAAAACCCTCACAGAGATTGAAGACCAAGACCCGCAAGGACCCGAGCCACAACCCCCGAGCAATTCCACGCACAATTGTAGAAGAAAATGCAAGAAAAATCTTTTTTTTTCTTCTCCTTGGAGTTTCGGCCATGGCAAGGACTTAAAGGGAAATTTTGAGATTTGGTTTTTTGATCATTTTGTTGATTTTTGGCTATTTAAAAGAATTGACAAAGCTCAAGGGCAAAATGGTCATTTTGCAAAGTCAAACTTAAGTGAAAATTGGTCAAATAAGCTTATTTTGATCCCATTTAATCTAGTTCAAGGTAAAACAATGCAATTAAATGAAAAATAACTAAAACTAGTTAAATTAAGCTAAAAACATTTTTCACTAAGTCCAAAGAATATTTCTCTAACTCTTATTTTCGAAATACTACGATCGAACGGTCAATAAATGATCGCTAATAAAGTGATGAGCAATAATAGAAAATTATAATTTTTGAAAAGTAGAATAGTTTAAAAATCACTCCGGCTCAGAGTTACTTTTCTCATTTAATTGAAACCGAATAATTTTAATGCAAGACAATTAAAACCGATTATTAAAATAATCAAAATAATCAATATTCATTTAAAAATAATTAATTTAACTATTTCTAGAATATTTTAAAGAATTAGGAAGTTAATGCTAGAAATGTATGTTTAACTAAAATTCAACACGAAATTCAATACTAACATTTAAGATGACACTTAATTAAATGCCATTAAATGCATGTCGGGTTCGGGTTATCACATGGGTACCCTGGCCTGAAGTCTGACCCTGACCAAATTTAAACTTAGGACAATCTCTAACTCTGTGCTGATCACTGCCACAACCTGTGCAACGGCTCAATTTCCTCCAACACTCAGCCTCTGTGTGGCCCTTACGGTAGCAATGAGTACACTGTAAATTCTTCCTAGTAGCAGTTCCTCCTGTAAGGGCCCTATAAGTAGATGTGGCAGAACTACCCTGCTGAGATCTAGTAGTCACTGGTCGGGTCTGTGACTGTCCCTGTGGCTGGCTCTGAGCTGGTCTCGGTTGTGACTATACCTGAACTGGTCCTGGATAGCTCTGGGTCTGCCTAGGCTGCTGGGTCTGAACAGGCTGCTGATACTGCCTCTGATAACCCTGACTCTGAGACTGAAACTGACGTTTGCTTGACTGACTAGACTGAGCTAACACATCTGCCTTACGTTTTTCATATCTCGATGCGGCCCTGACTACTGCAGCATAGTTTGGATAATCTTGCAAAGACAAATTAAGCATGATGTCACTCCTCAACCCTGTAATAAATATCTGGATCTTCACATCCTCCGGCTGAACTAAAGCTGGCACATATCGAGATAGTCTAGTAAAGGTAGCTTCATACTGGTCTACAGTCATGCTCCCCTGTTTCAAAGCTATAAATTGATCCTGATGTCTCTCACAGGCTACAACCGATACATATTTATCTCGAAACTCACGAACAAAGTCAGCCCATACATGCTGAACCCTCTCGGCATCCCATTTCTCTCTAATAGTGCGCCATCACGCCTCGGCATCACCCTCCATTAAAAAGGCAGCATAGGTGATCTTTCTTTCATCGTTGCACTTAAGTATCGCAACAACTTTCTCGAACTTACTTAACCACATCTCTACTTTCATATCATCAGGCTCGCCATAAAAACTATATGCTCCGTGATGCAGGAATTTATCAAACAAGTTACCCCCTGCAGTACCACTGCCCTCTGCTCTGGCAGCCTGATTACCCCTGCCGACACCTGCTGTACCCTACTGAACCACAAACTGAGCTATGGTATTCATTGTAGTGGCCATTGTGGCCAAAATCTGGACATTACTCGGTTCCTGACCCTGCGGTACATCCCCGGCTGCCCCAGCACCTTGCCCCGGTATATCCTGTCTGGGAGCTTCCTCCGGCTCTCTCCATGGTCTACCCCGTCTCCTCATTACAATGCTAGAATAACATAATATTATAATAGGCAAATAAACTATGTAAAGATAATGGACACATTGTTTTCAAACATTTTACTCACATAAGAAGTACATAAAACACTTAACAACATTTAACACTAACTTTTCATATTCTTATCATGTCATGCTTTATCATTCATTTTCATGCCAGCATGTCTTTTATCTAAGTACTTAAACAGTTAAACAATAATATATTCACATAATTCACTTTCACATATAGACCACTAACCACATGCCAAGGAATTTAACCCGGCTTCAAGCATTCACGTAGCTTTGATACCACTTAAAGTGTAACGCCCCGAACCCAACCCCACGCCAAAGTCAGACTCGGACCCGTCACTCAGACAGAGTCTCCTCTATACCAAGGACAAAATGGTTACCTGCAAATAGTCACTCAAGACATTTGAACTATAAACAACAACTTATCTTCTAATATCTCCAAAGCCAAAACAAAATCACAAGCCCATCCGAGCCTTGGAGCAACTACAATCTTCTTAAGTACACAAGCATGCGAGATAAGTTAGTTTTAGCCATAAGTAGTTAGATACAATATAATTTTAAGTTCCATAGGTAGGACAATAAACACTCCAAGCATGCAAGAGAAAATAAAGTCTAGTATCCATTATTACAAACCAACATCTTTCTCTAACATTCAAGACTACAACTACTAAATATATACACAAGACACCAAGGTTTCAAAACACAATATTTAATATGAACTCCACGCAAGTTGCACATAAGATCCACCTTAGCACACAAAGTCACGGATTCTGATCTACGTGAACTTCTTCTTCTTCTTCTATTTCTAACAGCTGGGGATTCACCTCAGCTTCTCCTGAAACATTTCAAATGAGGAGTGAGCAACAAAGTTGCCCAGCGAGGGAAGTGATGCAACATACCAACGTGCAATGTGATATGCAAACACAAGAAAACATATATAAGCCACGTAAACCAACAAGATAATAAGCCAAGCAATTAATCACTTTTAAAAAGGATACGGTTCCACTTCTAAGTCTTCAATCACGAGCCACGAACAATGAGCATCAAGAACATGTCGGCAAACCCCAAACACCAACAATTGGGATACTCCAGATGTATCCCGATCCTACGACCCTTTTTCCCGAGGTAGGTCCATGCCCAGCAGGTGAACCACGCCTCTGAGGTAGTGGAGTATGCCTCAGCGAGAAAGGGAATAGGCACCATGGTAGTTGAGGGAGCACGGCAAGCCCGACGCCGCCCGTGTTTCTCGATGCTACCATGAACGAAAAGGTTGCGCAACCTCGAGACAAGTCACAAGCAATCAAGATATCACATAACATGTAAGAGGGTCGACAAAGTAGGCCACCCTCACATATATTCACGATATAATTCACACAAGCACAAATATAGCATTAAGATTCCAAAAGAAGAAATCAACATAAATAATTCCCACAAGCTACTCAAATAGCTTAAATATTCAATACAATACATGATAACTCAACTACAAGTTCCAAAAGCATCAAATATAGCCAAAACTACTTTTTCCCCTTTCTTTAATCCAACTTTCTTTCTCCTATGCTCATCTCAAGGTTTCCAAACTATCTTCTAATCATCCTATAGTCCTAATTAAGCTAAAAGATACCCAATAAGATCATAAAAACTCAATTTAGAAGATAAAGCTCGGAAAGACTCCGAGTGGATTTTAACTACAACTGTACTAACCGAACCCTATTTTCGCGAAACGAAAGCACCAAATGTGATTCCTTAGCTCAAGGATACCCAAACTTGCCCGGATTGCTCAACGGGAAAAGTCCCCTTTCTAAAATCAGCTATTTATGCAATTAAGCTCGGTTTTAAGTGATTCAACCTCACATGGCTTTTCAACTAACTTCACTAGGGTCTACAACATCTAATTGAAGCCTTAATTCAAGCTAATTAGCAATTTTAATCAAAACCCTAAAAATGTGCACTATTCATCCCTCTTTAATCAATCTCAAATTCCAGCTATAAACTTTGTTATTAAGCATCAAAAGTTAACTCTATAGAATCTATTAAGCATATAAAAAGCATGTATAACAAGTTTTATAGATACCATCAACAAATAAAAGAAATTCAACAATATAAATAAACTTTAACTTTAAAAAAAAAATTAAGCTCCCTCACAATTTAGAAGACAAGGATGCGAAGTAGTAGCTCCTAGATGCCAAGAAACCTTCCTAAACCAAGCCAAGAGCTCAAGGTGCAAGATTGAAGAAGCAAAATCTCCACTTTTCTCCTTAGAAGTGGTCGGCCATAAGAGAGGATAATGAGGGAATTTTCTATTTTGTTTTGATGACAAGAATGAGCTTTTGTTTTTTCAATTCATGAGTTGGGTTTATTATATGTGTGTATATGTCTATTAATTTGAGTCAATTAATCCTAAAACTTGATCAACTAAGGCTAAATGTGATTTCACATGTTTTTAGTTGCAACTAGCACTATTCTAACGTAACACTATTCAAAGGTCAAGAAATCTATTTTCTAAACGCACGCTCCTAAGCCCGAAAGTTCAAAACGACAATTTCTTGGTTCCTTTTAAATGTCATATGACAAAGGAAAAATTTAAAATCAAGCTTTTAAAACAGTCGAAAATATTATGAATAGTAACCTCTAATAAAAATAATTAAGCAAGAAAGATGATGTACGTAGAAATGCGCATATAGATATGCAACGGTTATAAATAAAAATTTATGGTAAAATTCTCGGGTGTCACACCAATCCTCTAATTAACCCCTAAGGTAACCTTTCAACCCGCAATTACGTCCGATTACCAACAATTACCCCAAAAGCCTTAATTTCCCTCTTATGGCTTTAAACTACACATACTTCAATCGGGCTTCAAATAAGGGTTGGAAAAGCTTCTAAAGCACCTAGGTATCCTAAGAATTCTAAAAGTGAAGCCCGAATCCACCTGAATTCACATTAACCCCGAAATCTCTTTGTTAAAGTCAGTTAATTCACGTTTTATGCAAATTTAGAGCAAATCAATTGCACGGGGCTATTAGACTACCTTCATTAACACCTAAGACATCTATTATAAGCAATTAATCAAGTCAAAATGCATAATTACACAAAACCCTAGAATTTTCGTCACTATTCACTCCTACGAATTAACTATCGATTTCTACCATTTAACACATGAAACAATAGCATAAATATGGTCTCTACTACATGTACACAACATATATAAGCTTATTTGAGCCTTGAAATAGCATTAAACATCATTTCTAACAAATCAAGAAAATAGCAACATTTTTAATATGCGAAAAGAAGCTGTGAAATCCCTCACCAATGCGCATAGGAGCACCTAGGAGGCTTGCACACACCCTAAACTACTTGCTCTAGGCTTGGCTTGGCTTGGACTGAAGAATTGTTGAAGCAAAAATCACACAAATGGAAGAGAAGGGCTGTCGGCCTGCTACAGGACTTTTCAGCATTTGTTCTCTTTTTTTGTTTTGTTTTTATGAGCTAAAGTGGTCATGTGTTGAGTATATATTAAATGGGCTAAGTTGGGTGTTTAAGTGGTTCACTAAAATGAGTGTTGCTAATCTTAAAACGAGCCTAATATGTAAAGTGAATGCTAACTAATTAAATCTCTAAGTTATGTTACGTAACACTATTCATTGAACCACTAAAAGCATTTTCTAAACGAGTGTTCCTAACGCTCCTAACCCAATTGCACATTTTTCCCATTCCTTTAACATTTAATATGATTTAATAAAAATGCTAATTCACTAATATAATGCAGTTTGAAAATGGAATGAATAGTAACCTAGAAAGACAATAAGTAAAGCGCAAAATTAATGCGCAAATAATGGATGCAACAGTAAATGAATGTATGGCTAAATGTCGGGCGTCACACCGAGGACCCTGTCCCGGCTGTGAGCTACTAAGCTCTAATACCACTTCTGTAACGCCCTGATCCCTCACGCAACTGGGACTTCTATTAACCGTGCTATACTCAACTTAAATCCAAACCCGGGGCACGAAATTTAGGAAAAAACGGACAAAGTTTCCCTTATACATAGGACTATCTGAAAACCTGCAAACAACAACATATAACCACAAGACCATAATCTACAACCTCAATCTATTTCATCCTTACAAGCATGCAAGTCAACTAGACAACAAAGTACAAAAATAGAAGTTATTACAAACCACTAGCACCTAACTATCACCTAAGACTAAAACTTTAATATTACATTTCTTAAGATAACACAAATACATACATGACCATAAGGTCTCAAATAGTATACAAGCATATAAGGTACACATTCTTCCTTGTTCTACACACTGATAGAGAAAGTAGGCCACACAAGAGGCAATCTCATTTCCAGTTTATAGCACTGATCCAAAAAGGTGTTAGAAATGAGGGTGAGTATACAACATGTATACTCAGTGAGGGAGGTGATGCAGTAAACCGAGGAATGCTTTCATGAGATGTAACAAGAATAATAACATATACAACATGCAATAACAAAGTTAATTAGACAAGTATTTAACCACGTATAAAAAGGATACGGTTCCATGTTTGTTTTCAATCATGAGCCACGAGCCAAGATCTTCAAGCAAGTGTCGGCAAAATGCTTACTCCTCTAAGTTGGGGTACTCCGGATATACCCCGATCCTACGACCCTTTCTCCTGAGGTAGGTCCATATACCCAGCAGATGAACCACACCTCTAGGGTAGTGGAGTATACTCAACGAGAAAGGGAATAGGCACCATGGTAGTTGAGAGAGCACAGCAAGCCCGATGTCGCCCGTGTTTCTCAATACTACCATGTCCAAAAAGGTTGCGCAACCCCGGGTCAAGATCATGAGAGGTAAGTATATCAAATACCACATAAGAGGAAAGACAATGTAGGTCGCCCTCGCAGTTAAATACAGATAATACGAAAAGACACAAGATAGCAAGTAAATAACGCATATAAACTTATTAACTACTAAAGAAAACAATCCAGAAACAGTAAAATAAGTTAAGATGCACAGAAGAGATAAAGACTCCCTCACCTCTACTAGGTAGCTAAATGATACAAGAACTAGCATCAGTCTACTTTCAACACCTTTGATTGGCTCAATGGATCAACCCTAGCATGTAATAGAACATATACTTATCACAAAGAATTTCCTAGAGACATTCGTAACCAACACAATAAAATCACATTAATGGCTCAACTCACAAACTTCTCCAAGTAGATAAACATTCCACACAAGCGTAGTTAATTATTAGTTGACCAATTCCAATACACTAACATGTAATAAGTATAGTACAACCATATAGACAAGATACAACATATTCTCACATAATACTATGCAAGTAACTTTAAATCATTTCTTTGATCTTGCAAGTGACATTCACTACACTAGAATTCTAACAACCTAGGTAATGAATCATTTCACCTCATAGCAACAAAAGTGACTACACTTTAAACTTATAATATAATACAATTATCATGTACCTCTCATTCTCTAGCATGCATTTAACTCATTAATGCCCTCGCATATAGTTACAATTTAGAAGTAATATAACAATATAATCAAAATATGCTTATATCCCAATAAATCACAAACCTCACCAATAGGGTTTACACATGCTATACAAATGCATATAAATACCTAATCAATCAATTAGAAAGCAATCTCCAACATTTAATTAAACTTTGACACTATTTTCCCTTTGACAACTAAGCAATTTTACTTCTATACGAGATTCATGGTTCTAATTCCCAAAAGAGGCAAATAACTTATCTTTTCCCACAACCTTCTCAAATAGCTTAATACTCTTTATATAATTATATAAATACATAATAACACATCTACAAACACTTGTAAGCATTAAAGTAGCCAAATACGACTTTTCCACTTTCTTTAACCAAGTCTTTCTTCTCCTATATGCATTTCGAAGTTACAAATCCACAATCTAATCATACTACATTCCTAATTAAGCCAAAAGACACCTATCAAGACCATGAAAACCCATTTTAGAAGCAAAATCTCGGGAATGCCCCAAGCGGGGTTTAACTACAACTATCCTATTCGCAACTCAATTTCATGCAACGAAAGCACCAAAAGTGCTTCGATGCCCCAAGGATACTTAATCAAAAGCCCAAACGTGCCCAGATTACGTTTCGTGAAAAACCCCCTTTCAAAAGTTAGCTAATTTTGTATTTTAACTCAACTTTGGCCAAATTAGCTACACGTGAGCTTTCAACTAGTTTCCATAACGTCTAGAGCACCTAAATGATGCAATACACAACATAATCATGGTCTAGAGATCATAGTAAACAAGTATATAACAATATATGAGCATAACTATAGCCTTAATCAACATATCTCAAAATTAAAGAAACTTGACAAAAACTTTAAATCAAAAAATATGCAACTCCATCACAAGCAAGAGGTTTAGAAGACTTGGAGGAGCTTGGAGAAGCTTGGAACTAGGTGTAGGATGCTAGCCAAAGATCAAGCCACCAAGAATTGAAGAAAATTTTGCTTCTTTCCCTCTCCTTTGGGCCGTCGGGTATGGGGGATAAAATGGGAATTTTTTTGATTGTTTTATGAGCAAATGTGTTTTAAGTGTGAAGTTAATGCATGTATGAGTATGTATATACCATAAATCCTAAGTCAATTGCCTACAAAGCTTAGTCAAACAAGGTTAAAACTCATTTGAATGCTAACCAATTAAAATTAAAATTACTATATACATAACACAATTCAAATGAAGCAGAAAATATTTTTCAAATGCATACTCCCGTGCTCAAAAGTCCAAAACGACAAGTTTTCGATTCCTATTATGAGCCATGTGACTTAAGAAAAATATTAAATTGAACATTTAAAACATTCAAATTTTTTATGAATAGTGCTCAATAGTAAATCAATTAAACAAGAAAAGTAATGCACATAAGATGCTCCAATAATTTATGCAACAGTTATATAGAAAATGTGGTGAAATTCCCGGGTGTTACAACACCAATTATCGAAAGTTTTGGATAAAAAACTAGTCAGTTGACACAAATAATTAATGGAAGAAAATTGAGTTATTTGGGATCTGGAGGACTGATAGCGCAAACCATAATAATAAGAGTAAAAATAGTAATAATACTACTACTAATAATAAATAAAAAATTAAGATTAAATAATAACATATAATAATAATTATAATAATAATTGTTGTTTTGTTTTTATATATTTTATTGTATTAAAAGAGCATTTTTATCATTTGACAAATAATATTGATAAAACTAATAAAATTTAATTATACCATTATTGGTTCTAATAAATAATATTTATGATGATAAGGATTGTCCTTTTATAATTATATATATGTTATGTATTGAAAGCGTATTTTTTTCATTGATAATATCATATATTAATAATAAGAAATATTATTATTTAATAATATCCATAAAAAGATAATACGCACAAAGGGTAGTGATTTAACTATGAGAAAAAGCTCTAATGATCTCGATGTAACAAAAGAATACAGACATTTATGGGTTCAATGCGAAAATTGTTATGGATTAAATTATATAAAAAAAATTGAAATAAAAAATGAATATTTCTGAACAATGTAGATATCATTTGAAAATAAGTAGTTCAGATGGAATCGAACTTTCGATCGATTAAGGTACTTGGGATCTTATGGATAAAGACATGATCTTTAGATCCCATTGAATTTCATTCGAAGGAGGAGCCTTATAAAGATGGTTTATTATTATATATACATGTTTATATTTTGAAACCATATTATCGTCAGTTAATAAATAATAATATATTAAAAATATATCAATAACAAATAATAATAGTGATTATCATTCTATTATTACATAAATATTATTTTTTGAAATGACATTTTGATCATTTGAAGAACAACAACAACAACAACAACAACAACAATAATAATAATAATAATAATAATAATAATAGGCACTTTCTTTTTTAAGCTAGGCTATAATAATAGACTTTTTTTATTATGTACATATTAAATTTCAAAAGAGCATTTTGATAATTTGACAAATGAATTCATTTCAAGAATAAGAAAATGGGCTAATCCCATGTGTTTTGTCTGGAATGACTATTCCCATATTCATGAGAATCGCATTACGTAAGGAATGAGATTTCTAAGTTCATTACTTCATACCAAGTATTAGAATAGGAATAAAGCCAATAATATCATTTCTTTCTCAACTCATTCCAGTATACGAATCGCTACCTAAGAGCTTTATATTATTATTTGATAACAAATAAAAGGAGATGGCACCCCAGCATATGAATAGCTACCTAAGAGCTTTATTCTTTTATTTGATAACAAATAAAAAGATATAGCATAACAAAGATCCCAAGTTCATGTAGCGAATTGTTGAGGTCAATTTACACACTCTCATTACCAATTTTATTCGTCAAGTATTGCTATACATCATTCTATTTTTATCACCAATTATCATCTCTTACATGGATGCTTAGTTGGCATGTTAAAATAACAAACTTTTCTATTTCTCTTTCTAATTATATATATATTTTAGCGTGAGAACCAAGTTAGCGGAGCCTGACACCAACTGATAAACCCACAGGTGCAGAGTTGTGTCTCGACACATACTCTAGGTCAATTAAGAGTGTAAACCTAATATGAAACCTAGGAGTTTCAAACTTAACCTTACCAGATGTTACTCTATTTGTTTACCGCTAGGCTACCCCTTTGAGGGCTCTTCTTTTAATATGTCAACTAAACATCATAAAGTAGATGATAAATTTGTGATAGAAATAAGGTGATACATAACATTAATCTTATTTGTCTCTTAACTGACCACTTGGAACATGTACGTATTAGAACCTGCCACTACATCATGGGACCTATAATCTTAATAGAGATGACCGTCTAACAGTAAAGGGGACTGACATACCATACAACCTAATGGAAGCATTACCTCCAAATTATTTTCCTTGTTAAATCAAACAGGAAGACGTTCAACTTTGATTTGAATATTGAGTTTTCATTTTAATGAAATTACTTTTTGAATTCCAACTAATTTGTTACGAACTTTAATAGCGCCTCATTATGAAACTCGGAAAATAAGTTATTAAGTAACTCTCATGACAAATTAATTAACATAACATAAGTTTGATTTAAAAAATTGCAAAACAATTTGATCTTAAACGACTTGTTAGTAAGCTCATTTTAAACGAGTTTACTAAATTGGTTGGCTTTTCAACTATTGATGAATCTGATCATTCGCAAAAGGAAAATAATTTTATGTCTTCGTGCTTCAAATGGAAAGCTAAGTCTACTCGTTACAAATTATTTTGCTAAAGGTAAGTAAGAGGTCTTAATTTGTTGCTCCTTTATGGATGATTCACACTTTGTCTCCTCAAATGCTTTACCAAACGTATCTTGAAAATGTCAAAAGTTTAACAATTTGGTCCTATTCTTGAAGTAGTTAAAAAAAATATATATATAGTCACATTTCAATCCTTAAGCTCATGTTGAGCCACACATTGCTTAATAGTAGCTTCTTTTATTATTTATTTATTCATTGATTTTTTTTGCGTGAAGGACTTAAATCACATTAGAATACTTTTGACATTTTAAGCTTGACTTGAAAATAGTTAGGATTAAAAGTGGCCAAATAAGCCTTTATATCCTTTTAACACCAAAGAGATTCACCTTTATAGTTTTTGTTTTGGATAAGATTTAAGATTATTTTTTGATTTATGCTTATTATTCCACAAAACTTTTAGAATTCAAGAATTTAGTAAATGGAAAATAGATATAACTGAAAATATGATCCAATATGTTGCTTTTTCTTGAATCTTCACCATGATCAGGATGGTCATCACATTCCATATCATCGTCTTCGACGTCACTCTCCACCCAACAAGGATCTCTCGGTTTCCTGAAGAGTGCTTCAGCAAGGCTTGATCTCTTCATCATGAACTCCTTCGGATTCCCCAAAGAAGCCGCTGAGATGGCTTCTTGAATCAACACAAATATATCAATTTCTTTTGAAAGATTATAGTTGGCTCGAAATACATCTTCGAGTTTTATTCCCCTCATCTCCATAATCACCAAGTTACGTTGGTTCCTACTATGTGAACTTGAAAGAAAAAGAAAGAATTGCTTAGGAAAAAGAAAAGACAATCTTCTCTTACGAACAACAAAACAAAGAATAGAATGTTTCTGGGGGCCGTTTTTAAGAATTTTGTGCGGGCTATATATATAGAATGTAATGAAAACCTTTTGTGTCTTTGTTTCTTTTTGCGCAAGATACAAACACGGGCGGAATTATTATTTCATTAATGTTAAGTCAAACATGAAGATGTTCAAGTTTGATTTGAATATTGAGTCTTCATTTTATTGAAATTACATTTTGAATTCCAACTAATTTGTTACGAACTTTAATAGCACCTCATTATGAAACTCAGAAAATAAGTTATTAAGTAACTCTCATAACAAATTAATTAACATAACATTAGCTTGATTTAACAAATTGCAAAACAATTTGATCTTAAACGACTTGTTAATTAATAAGCTCGTTTTAAACGAGTTAAATAAATTGGTTGGCTTTACAACTATTGATGAATCTGATCATTCACAAAAGGAAAAGAATTTTATGTCTTTGTGCTTGAAATGGAAAGCTAATTCTACTTGTTACTAATAATTTTGCTAAAGGTAAATAAGAGGTCTTAATTTGTTGATTCGTTATGGATGAATCACACTTTTTCTCCTCAAATACTTTACCAAAATGTATCTTGAAAATGTCAAAAGTTTAACAATTTGGTCCTATGCTTGAAATAGTTTAAAATATATATATATATATAGTCACATTTCAATTCTTAAGCTCATGTTGAGGCTCACATTGCTTAATGGTAGCTTCTTTTATTATTTATTTATTCATTTTTTTTTTTTGTGAAGGACTTAAATCACATCAGAATACTTTTGACATTTTAAGCTGGACTTGAAAATAGTTAAGATTAAAAGCAGCCAAATAAGCCTTTATATCTTTTTAACACCAAAGAGATTCACCTTTATCGTTTTTATTTTGGATAAGGTTTAGGATTATTTTTCGATTTATGCTTGTTATTCCACAAAAATTTTAGAATACAAGAATTTAATAAATGGAAAATAGATATAAATGAAAATATGATGCAATGTGTTGATATATATATATTTTTTCTAGGTAAATATGTCGATCTTTTTCATTGAGCAAGAAGTATTTTATCACCCTGTATTTTTTATTTTTTTATTCAAGATCACCCTATATCTGCACTCTTTGTGTAACACCTCTTATTTTTAACAAAAAGAGTTAGTAAGGCCTTTGTTGTCATCATTTGAAGGAGTTATTAATAAAATTGAATACAACTAAAGTTCAAAACTAACATTGATAACTAAACATAAGTAAGAAAATAATAATAATAGATTAATAAGGAGTGGTGGGATGATAGTATATCTTGGTAAGATACGAGGTAGCAAAATAGCTATTATAACAAGATAAAATGTAATTTAATCCTTCTTGTGGGAAATGTAATTTTTTGTAAATAGAAGCAAAAAATAACAAACTCAAACACTAGTGGGTCGTGTGGTAAACTTGTAAAAAAAATTCTGAAGAACACTTTCTCAATCATAATTAAAACCATACTCCTCAAAAAAAATATAATTGTTTTCAAACAATAGACTATATCCTTAGGAACAACTTGCCTAATTAATTCAAATCATACCTCTTCTAAATACAATTATTTGTGTCAAGGTTTAAACTCTAATGTGGCCTATAAGTCTTTCTAAAAGTGTTTCTTGTCATTTAAAAGAAAAATAATCAACAACTCCTTAGCAAACTATCGTACATAGGAAGGGAGGATGGTGACAAACTATAAGTCTTCCTAAAAATGTTTCTCGTCTGGATCTTTTTCACTAATAAATTGCGTTCCTCTGGAAAACTAAATGGGGCTAATGTTCAATACCTTCTATGACATAAATGTTTGAATAACTTTCAGTTCAGCTTAGCTATGTATGTTGTATTAGATTATGGGAGGCGTTCATTTTCGTGCCATCCAAATCCAATCTGCTATATGATTTGACTTCTCTTCGCTGGAATTATTGTTTTGATTTTGAATTATTGGCCTCGCATTTCATGATTAATTTTTTTTTTTTTTCAAGGTCAGTGCAGTAGTATGTATAGATAGCGAAAGAAATCATGAGACATCCTTGATCATCCTCGAGGAAACATGATATTTGGTTTCTTCTTTAATGTAGGGAGGCAAAATCTTTTTAAAACTGAATTATTGGCTCTTATTGAAGGCCTTCAGCTGTGTAAAGAGAAGGGTTTCTCTAACTTTTGGGTGGAGATGGATGCACTTGGTGTTGTCAACCTCTTGAAGTAAGATACTCATGGTTTCTGGGATACATGTTATGAAGTACAAGCTACTAGAAAATTGTTAAGAGATTGCAGAGCCTTCATTTCTCACATTTTTAGAGAGGGTAATCAACCTGTTGATTATCATGCCAATCTGGGGGTTCAAGCGAATAAACTACAAATCCTTGATAATGCTCACAAGTTAAGCAAGCTGCGAGGTATGTTACGCCTTGACAAAGCATGTCTTCTGCAATTTAGATTTTAATTTAGATATCTATGGCTGGTTTGATCCTTATCCTTATTTTTGGTTCCATTAAATCTTGTATTAGAGCTGGTAGGAGTTGTTTTTCTTGGTACCTTTTGATTTTGCTATTGCTCTTAGTTAAGTTGTTTCTTGGAAAGTTGATCTTTTTCCCAACTCTCCACCTAACAACTTTTCTAAGGCTCCTTGTAGGATTATTGTAAGAAGAGATGGTTTGTATCTCTTCTAGTTTAGTTGGATGATGGGGCAGGTAAGTCCCCCATCCTCCCGTGGAGGTCTAGGCTTGAATGTCCCCCTCTACTTTTGTACACTCTTTTTGTGATTAATAAATTCTCGGAGGAAAGTACCCCTCCTTTTGCCAAAAAAAAAAAAAATCCTTGATCATCCTCGTCTGCTTTATTTTACAATGTGCATAAATCACCAATTAGCTATATGCTTTTTAAGTCGTCTTCAACAGCATAATACCTAAATTCACATTTTTGCCGAAAACCACAATTCTTTGTTTATTAATTTTCATTTAGAAGGGGTGCTGAATTCAACTACATGACTTTTACAACTCTTTGTCTAAATTTTAAAAGTTTGTAATGTTTTTGCAATAAAATTAGTAAGAATATATATTATTCTTGTGCTACTTCAGACACAAGAGTGCCGCTGTGGCAATCACATTAAACGATATTGGTGTCACCGATCCCATAATGGGGTCCCGGCAGCGGATAATTATTTTCTTTTTTGGATTGTGTAACGACTAATAACGAAATTAAGAAGAAGAGTAAGAAAAATGCAGAAAATAAAATAAACAACTTGATTCTTCTTAGGTCCTCACACCACTCATGCTACTATATATGCTCAATAACTTTTCTAACTAAAGCTAGACATCGTGGGCTAGGCCACAATCTAGAGTTGTTTCTCTTTTTCAAAAGCCTTGGGCCAGCATTAATCACTGTATCACGCATTGGACCTGGGTCTTGAACATTACGTTGGGCCATTGATTCACTGATTGTTACATTACCTCCCCCTTTTGAAAGAACCTTGTCCTCAAGGTTCAGATTTGGGCAAGCCTCTAATACAACTCCAAATCTCCTATTCGGCAAATACTATCCATCAGTTTTATCCGATATCTTGCCATGCTGAAAATATTCAGGAGCCAAATACCCGAATGTCCCTTTCACAATTTTGTAAAGAAATGGTATTGAAGGTGCTGGAGTCCATGTAGCTAATCCAAAATCACATAACTTGGGTGATTTCTTGAAAGAAAGAAGAATATTAGATGGCTTAATATCCCTATGAACCACTCGTCTTTTAGTTCCATTATGCAAATACCAAATTGCCTCTGCAATTCCCACAGCAACCTTATACCTTACTGACCATGGAAGAGCTGGACCATGCTTAACTCCCCTTTTCTTCTCATGAAAATATCTCTCTAAGCTTCCACCATAAACATATTTGTAGACTAAGAACAAACCTTCCTCAGGATCAATACAAAATCCAACATAAGGTACAATGTATGGGTTGTGAATAGAACTTGCAATCATTAATTCTCTACAAAATGCCTTTGATGATTCCTTATCTTCCTTATCCAACCTCTTAATTGCCATTGCAGTCCTCAGAAATCCAACTCTTCCTCTAAAAACATAGCTCAATGTACCTCTGCCCAATACTCTACCTTTTGAAAAATTTCTTGTGGCAGCAACAATTTCAGCATAACTGAACCTGATCAAGCTATGTGCCACAGGTGAAATACTCATTTCTAATGACTCAATTCTTCCCCATTTCAATTCTTTTGAGCTTGAATCGATCAAACCACTGTCCAAATTCACCATCAAAACAGTAGCAGAAGAAGAATTATTCACATTCATTGATTCAAGCTCGACAAGTGCAGAATAGTATCTGGACAACTGCAGTAGTTGTCGTCCTGCGACCAGATCATAAAATTTCAAGCCGACCCAGTAGTAGACTACCTCAAACCAGCCTAAACATGGTGTTATGCATGGCAAAGCATGGCAGAGGAGTGGAGCATTGTCAATAACTTGTTTACGCTCCTCCAAGGCATAAAAAACCAACTTTAACTGCCCATAGTCCAAGTTAAATACAACTTTCTCCAAATAACGAAATCCTCCATGAAGTAACTTCGTGGACCTAGAAGAAGTCCCGGAGGCGAAGTCTTCACGCTCCACGAGGCCAACACGGAGGCCACCATAATACTCCGGCGTACCCAACGATGAAACACTCGCGAGGTTCTCATCAATAAAAAAAATCAACAACAAATTATAACTACACGTCCCGGGTTTAAACCCAAATTCTTTTTCTATAGCATCAAATATACGAACACTTTCAACGCTTGAATTCCAAGTCACCAAGTTCATCTCAGACATAAAATCGAACACTTTCAACGCTTCCTCAATAACCCCAAATTTTCCAGACATAGCAATCAAGGCATTGCTCACAAACACATCAACATTCAACCCCATCTTCACTACCACCTCACCACCTTTAGGTTCAGTCACTTTTGCCTCATTGGAATCCGTGGTTTCAATGTCATGATCCTTGAGAACTTCTTTAAGTTCACCACTTCCATGCATAACAATTATAATGTCACAACTACCAAGAAGCTCACCCTTACAGTAGAGCTGAGGGTAAGTTCGCCAGTTGGAAAACTTCTTCAATCCCTCTCGAACCTCATTGTCGGTCAGAATATCAAAGCTTCCAAACCTCACCTTTTCTTTCTTCAAAATATCAACAACTTTTTGGCTAAAGTTGTACTTAGGTTCTTCAGGGCTCCATTTCATGAAAAACATGACTGGCTTAGAATCAATTAGCTGCTGGTGACGCTTTCTTAGGCCATCACCTTGTTCAGAAGGTAATTGGCGTTGAGGACCATCATTTTCTTTCGCAAGCTCCTTCACTGTTTCTACCAGAGCCATCAGGGTTCTTTCTTCTTTCTCTCTCGCGTAGTTGAGGGTGCAATCGAGGCTAATTGAGGATCGAGTATCCAACTCACCTTCATTGTCGAGGTTTTAGAGGTCGAACTCGCAGTCTTTGCTGAGGTTGGAAGAGGATGGCGAAGGGTCCCTCTGGTCACTCTTTTTAGGCATTTTTTCAAATAGTTCGTGTGCCTCATCTCTCTCGTTCTTTTCGCCTACAAATTCATCAATCTCCCGCGCTATCGCCTTTCGAGTCTCCAATTCTTCAACACGCTTCTTCTCCAATTTAGCCACGCTGCTATGCAACATTTCCTCACCAAATTCATCGTCACCGGCGTCTTGGCTTTGGGTTTCGGACTGGGTCGGGCAGTACTTGAGTTGTAGATCTTTTCACATTTTCTCAATTTCATCTTGGGTATGTTGTTAGGTTGAGCTGTACTTGATCTGCAGAGCTTTCCACCTGATCTCCACCTCGTCTAAAGCCGATTGCGTTTGTTGAGTGTTAGGGTGCTGTGAATCGTAAAACGGTGGTGTAATTTGTGGCTGGTGATAGTAGTAGTATTGTTGATATGGATAGTATTGGTGATAGGGGTAGTAATGTTGATTGAGGTAGTATTGTTGCTAGTAATATTGTTGATAATCACCTTGTTGATAGGGACAGTATAAGTGAAAATCACCATTAGCAACGAGGCTTGTTTCTTCCATCATGTTCAACTCTCAACGAGAGCACCAATGTAACGACTAATAACGAAATTAAGAAGAAGAATAAGAAAAATGCAGAAAATAAAATAAGCAACTTGATTCTTCTTAGGTCCTCACACCACTCATGCTACTATATATGCTCAACAATTTTTCTAACTAAAGCTAGACATCGTGGGCTGGGCCACAATCTTGAGTTGCTTCTCTTTTTCAAAAACTTTGGGTCATAATTAATCACTGTATCACGCATTGGACCTGAATCTTGAACATTAAGTTGGGCTATTGATTCACTGATTGTTACAGATTGTTCTTTTTTTTTTATTTTTAATTTAATTTAATTTTTTTATTATTATCATTATTTTTTCTTTGGATTCGTCTTCTTTCTTTATTTTTATTATTATTATTATTATTATTATTAAGTTTTTGGTAATTATCCCTTTCAACTCTTATCTTTCCTGGATTGTTTTTTTTTTTTTCAATTTAATTTTTTTATTATTATCTTTATTTTTTCTTTGGATTCTTCTTCTTTCTTTATTTTATTATTATTATTATTATTATTAATTTTTTGGTAATTATCCCTTTCAACTATTATTTTTCCTTTTTCTTCGAACGTAGAGTGGCATGCAGATTTTCTTTTCTGGATTGTTCTTTTTTCTTCCTTTTTAATTTAATTTAATTTTTTATTATTATCATTATTTTTTCTTTGGATTCTTCCTCGTTCTTTATTTATTTATTTTATTTTTATTATTTTTTTGGTAATTATCCCTTTCAACTCTTATTTTTCGTTTTTCTTCGAACGTAGAGTGGCATACAACTGAATGATAATGCTAACACAAACTTAAAAGAGCTACCCAAAAACAAGACCATAAATTATACAAACTTTGTCTGATTATATATGGGATGGATCGGAAGTGTTTAATCTTAATAAACACAGGGTTTCAATCTAAAATTTATGGGTATGAATGGCTTGAGAACTTATATGAGGGCAGTTTAGTCCTTAAGGTAGCGATTGATATATTGGAATGGATTTAGGCAGGAATGGAATGAACCAAGGAATTGAATGAAAGTGGGAATGGAATGAACTTGGGAATGAGAATTACATGTTTGGTATGCTTTAGGAATTAAGAGTAGTAATGCGAATGACTTATATAATATGACATAATTGACCTTTTATTATTATAGTATTAAAAATAAGAATAAATATAAACATAATCGTAAACAATATAAACATAAATAATAATAATAATAATAACAAAATAAAAATAATAAATAATAAAAAAAAATAATAAAAACAACAAAAAAAAAAAAAATAAATAAAAAAAAAAAAAAAAATAATAATAACAATAAAAATAAAAATAATAATTATTATTAATAACAAAATATTATTATTTTTTTTATAAATAATAATAATAATAATTATTATTATTATTATTATTATTATTATTATTATTATTATTTAATCACTATTTTTATTTTTTATTTTTATTTTTATTTTTATTATTTTATTTATTTACTTATTTATTATTATTATTATCATTTTTTATTATAATTATTATTATTTTCATAATAATATTATTATATTTTTAATTATTATTATTTTTTATTTTATTTATTTATTATTATTATTATCATTATTATTTTTATTTTTATTTTTATTATTATAATAATATTTTTTATTTTTATTTTCTTTATAATTTTTTTATTTTTTTAATTATTTTTATTATTATTATTTAATTGTTATTATTATTTTTTATTTTTATTATTATTTTTTTATTATTATTATTATTTTATTATTATTATTATTTTCATAATAATAATAATTAAACAAATTATTTATAAAGGGTTTGGTAGTCAAGTTGATTCCCAAATACATGGGAATGGGCCATTCCCATGTATTTGGTCTGGAATGGCTATTCTCATGTATGTGGGAATGGGATTCCCTTGGGAATGACATTCCCAAGTTCATTCCCTCATACCAAACATGAGAATTAAAATAGAATTGGGAATGTCATTCCATTCCCAACTCATTCCCACATACCAATCACTGCCTTATATGATAGTTCTAAAATTTATTATTCATCAATGTTAGATGATTGCACTTTTTTAACACTCTCCCTAACATGTAAGCTGAATTAAAAGTTGATATAAGGGAACAAAGTCAGTGAAAAGAGTTATGCATAAAAGCTACTATAGAGGAACAAAGACAACGAGAAGAGATGAGTCAAATAGATAAAACTGGACTAAAACTCAACGCCGGTACAATGGTAAGGGTCAATGAGTTTCACCCTTAAATTAATTGGTATTAAATAGAGTAATTTAAAATCTTACTTAATTGATCCTTTATGACTAGTGTCCTTCATTAACCTTCATTAATCATCTAGGAAATTCATAGTTCTTCCGCTTCCTGTCTTTCTTCATCTTTCATTTCCCATGGCTACTGCTTCACTTCCCACGTATAATATGGAAGTCCCAAATGCTTAACTTCCTGACTTTCAATGAACTTCTACGATTTGTTGAACTTCTAAATTCATGCACTTCTTTCTTATAGTATTATATAGATGGAGCAAAACGAAAATTAAACTTCCTCTTATTTTATGATATACTGCAATGGTAAAAGTTCTACCCCCTCCGATTTCTCTGAAACTACCACCTCTAGTTTTCGCCACTCTGTCCGATTCTCTGGTTCATCAGGCCACGCGGGATTCTAACCATATTAGAAGTACTGGAAAACAAACTAATTTAGCTAAAATAAGGTTACAGTTAATTAGGACAAGTTTAATTATCACCCGCATATTCTACGTCAGAGCAAGAGACCTTTATATTTTCAAGATTTCAACTAATAAGTATTATTAATAAATACAGCTGCACCTATTTCCTTTAATAGGATGCCTACGAACCCAACCAAGATCAAGCTATAAGTAGTTCTTACAAAATATAAAATCTCCACTTGCGTTTAATAAAATTTACATCATTTGAAGTTCTAAAAAAAACTAACTATTACAAAGTATCAAAATACCCAAATCTATGCAAAAACTGGCCTTCTAAAACGTTTTGGCTTATTGAAACTGGAAAAAGGCCTTTGCTGCGGGATATTGTTGCATGTTGACTTTGGTGGTGGAAGATCCTTCACGTCAAGGATTTGTATCTTCCTTTTCGTTTCTCGAATTTGTTGATATCTCGATTCCATCATCTTTACACTCTGTTCAAGCTTTGTCTGTACCGGATCTTTATAAAGTTTCTTCTTAACTTGAGTGGTGACTTCCTTGGAACTCTCTGACAACTTCATGATCAACCGCTCTGTTGTCGTGTTACCATTATCATCTGAACAAGGATAGTCCTTCTTGAAGGTGCATACTTACTAACTTCCTTTTTTGAAGATTTTCTATCAGGATGGCCATCACAATCCCTTTCTTGATCCAGTTTCTTGGTAACTTCCTTGTGCTTCTTTGGTACATTAATTATACGCCTTTCCCATTCGTAACCATTATCATCCAAACGAACACAGTGCCTCTTTGTTTCTCTAATGGTTAATGCATCAGTTGTAGTTGTTAGATTGTTTTTCCGTGAAGCTACTCCTCCATTAGCAAGGCCATCAGAAGCCATATCTTGATTAAGACTCTTGTTCACGTCACTTGTATTTTCCTTGCGCTTCTTCTGATCTGGAAACTTGATTAAGAGTCCTCTTCCCATCTTGTTACCATTATCATCCGATGGAGCACAATGCTTTCTTGAAGCTTGTTGATCAAGACCCATCTTGTTTGCTTCATTGGGCATCTTCGGATATTTGATTATTATGCGCGTTCCTTTCCTGCTACCATCATTATCCGAACGATCACAGTGATTCTTGGTCGTGCATTCATGGTCGTCTTTACTTGATATTAATGCATCAGGGCTCGTAATGATGAGGTTGCTTTTTCTTGAATCTTCACCATGATCAGGATGGTCATCACATTCCATATCATCGTCTTCGACGTCAGTCTCGACCCAACAAGGATCTCTCGGCTTCCTGAAGAGTGCTTCAGCAAGGCTTGATCTCTTCATCATGAACTCCTTCGGATTCCCCAAAGAAGCCGCTGAGATGGCTTCTTCAATCAATACAAATATATCAATTTCTTGTGAAAGATTATAGTTGGCTCGAAATACATCTTCGAGTTTTATTCCTCTCCTCGCCATAATCACCAAGTTACGTTGGTTCCTACTATGTGATCAACTTGAAAGAAAAAGAAAGAATTGCTTAGGAAGAAGAAAAGACAATCTTCTCTTACGAACAACAAAACAAAGAATAGAATGTTTCTGGGGGCGGTTTTTAAGAATTTTGTAATGAAAACGTTTTGCGTCTTTGTTTCTTTTTGCGCAAGATACAAACATGGGCGGAATTATTATTTCTTTAACGTTAGAATTTTTTAGGTTTGGGAAAGCATACCCCGTTATTATTACATTATGATTGGCCCAATCGATTTTGGCCTATCACGTTTAATCCAAGTGAACCCAATTATACAATTAAAGCCATCGTTTATCTGACCAAGAATATGGTCAATTTTCCAGGATCTATTCTTCAATAGTTTAGAAGCAGCTAAAATGGCTTTCTTTCATATGAGAAGGCATAAAATAATAAGTTAAGGATACTCACTTCTTGTGATCTTACTCTTTAGATGCAATGTTATGTTTGAATTGTTTTCCTTTACTTTCATATAAATCATATCTGATGTCTTTTATTATTCTTATTATTATTTTGTTATTACATTGGGCAACATGTGTTCTATGTGAAAGTATCATATGCAGCTTAGAGTCGTCTCAAACAATTTAGGAACTTTGGACGATTATTTAAATTGGGGCCTTAATAATTAGACTTTTTCTCAATAAAAAAACTCTAAATTTTCTACTAAAATAATCACTACAAATAAAAAAAACAACAAAATTAGAATTATAAAATAACATAATATTACAAGTTAACAAAAGGATAAACCTATATAAAATTTATTTTTCTTACCTTTTGAGATGCAAAATTATTTATTAAATTGTCATAATCAAATTTATCTAACAATTTTTTTTCAATAGACAACACAGCTAATCCATTTAATAGATAAATTTTCTTTTAATTGCTGTCATGCTGGCCGTTGGGCCTTCAATAGATAAAAGTTCTTTTAATTGCTGGCCAATCGTTTGCCCTTTATTACCTTATAGTTTAATATTTTTTTTTTTAAATTGGGACCCCCAAACTAAAGGGGCCTTGGGCACAAACCCAACCTGCCCTTAGTTTGGTTCGACTCTAATGCAGCTATATGAGCAATAAAAATTATAGTTGCGGGTAAATAACATGCTTTCATGACTTTATATTTGTGGTCTTATACATATATAAAGTGACATTCTCTTCGCAGGTGGTTCTTCTTTAGAGGAATTAATTACAGGGGCCATCAGTGATAAAAAAGAGTTACTAGTGCTCAACCATTGATATCCATATTCTTAATTTGCTAGTGTTAAAGGATATATCTAGACTTTAAAAGATTTATCTGCCCGAAGGGAATAGATCTCTTTAGAGATGTCTCATTGTTTCAATTGAGTGGAAGGCTCATACCGAATGTTGTGTATTCTGCCCAAAGAAAAATATGCAATATACATTAAACTCTCATAAAGATGTTGCTATTGCAGTTTATCTCCTTTTGATTAGATCATTATTTCATGTTTCTCTTACAGTTAGCAACATTCTTGTAAATGGTCAATTTTGTTTAATCAATATTTTGACTAGAAATATTTATTATCAATTGATTACATCACATGAGATAAAAAAAAACAATTGGGTCAAAAGAAAATATCATTTTGGAGTTTTATCAACAACTTGCTTGTGTTGGCGGCGATTCGGTATTTTCTGAATCCTTATGTAACTAATTACAAAAGAAATTCTTTCAACAAAGATGTGAATTAGGATGGACTGGCAATGAAATACGAACTGAAGACTAAATCTTGATATACCCTTGAAGAATACATTTTTTTTTACAATGAGATAAATTGATGGCCGTTGATCATTTGATTGGACTAAAATTTGCAATGGATACACTTGACGATATGAATCATTTAAAAAATAAACGTATTAGTTCTATAACCGATCTTTTACAAGATCAATTTGGATTGGCTCTGGTTCATTTAGAAAATATGGTTCGAGGGACTATATGTGGAGCAATACACAAAAATTGATATCGACTCTTCAGAATTTGGTAACTCCAACTCCATTAACAACTACTTATGAGTCCTTTTTCGGGTCACACTAGTAACGCCCTGATCCCTCACGCAACTGGGACTTCTATTAACCGTGCTATACTCAACTTAAATCCAAACCCGGGGCACGAAATTTAGGAAAAAACGGACAAAGTTTCCCTTATACATAGGACTATCTGAAAACCTGCAAACAACAACATATAACCACAAAACCATAATCTACAACCTCAATCTATTTTATCCTTACAAGCATGCAAGTCAACTAGACAACAAAGTACAACAATAGAAGTTAATACAAACCACTATCACCCAAGACTAAAACTTTAATATTACATTCCTTAAGATAACACAAATGCATACATGACCATAAGGTCTCAAATAGTATACAGACATATAAGGTACACATTCTTCCTTGTTCTACACACTGATAGACCAGGCAGGCCACACAAGAGGCAATCCCATTTCCAGCTTATAGCACTGATCCTAAAAGGTGTTAGAAACGAAAATGAGTATACAACATGTATACTCAGTGAGGGAGGTGATGCAGCAAACCGAGAAATGCTTTCATGAGATGCAACAAGAATAATAACATATACAACACGAAATAACAAAGTTAATTAGACAATTATTTAATCACGTATAAAAAAGATACGGTTCCATGCTTGTCTTCAATCACGAGCCATGAGCCAAGATCTTCAAGCAAGTGCCGATAAAACCCTTACTCCTCCAAGTTGGGGTACTCCGGATGTACCCCGATCCTACGACTCTTTCTCCTGAGGTAGGTCCATATGCCCAACAAGTGAACCATGCCTCTGGGTAGTGGAGTATACTCAGCGAGAAAGGGAATAAACACCATAATAGTCGAGGGAGCACGACAAGCCCGATACCGGCCGTGTTTTTCGATACTATCATATCCGAAAAGGTTGCGCAGCCCCAGGTCAAGATCACGAGAGACAAGTATATCAAATGCCACATAAGAGGAAGGACAATGTAGGCTGCTCTCGCAGTTAAATACAGATAACACGAAAAGACACAAGATAGCAATTAAATAACGCATATAAACCTATTAACTACTAAAGAATACAATCTAGAAATAGTAAAATAAGTTATGATGCATCAAAGAGATAAAGACTCCATTACCTCTACCAGGTAGCTAAAGGATACAAGAACTAGCGTCAGTTTACTTTTAATACCTTGGATTGGCTCAATGGATCAACCCTAACATGTAATAGAACATATACTTATCACAAAGAATTTCCTAGAGACATTCGTAACCAACACAATAAAATCACATTAATGGCTCAACTCACAAACTTCTCCAAGTAGATAAACATTCCACACAAGCGTAGTTAATTATTAGTTGACCAATTCCAATACACTAACATGTAATAAAAACAATACAACCATATACACAAGATACAACATATTCTCACATAATACTATGCAAGTAACTTTAAATCATTTCTTTGATCTTGCAAGTGACATTCACTACACTAGAATTCTAACAACCTAGGTAATGAATCATTTCACCTCATAGCAACAAAAGTGACTACACTTTAAACTTATAATATAATACAATTATCATGTACCTCTCATTCTCTAGCATGCGTTTAACTCATTAATGCCCTCGCCAATTTTGAAGTAATATAACAATATAATCAAAATATGCTCATATCCCAATAAGGTAGCTAAGCAACTTAAATCACAAACCTCACCAATAGGGTATACATATGCTATACAAATGCATATAAATACCTAATCAATCAATTAGAAATCAATCTCCAACATTTAATTAAACTTTGACACTATTTCCCCTTTGACAACTAAGCAATTTTACTTTCATACGAGATTCAAAGTTCTAATCCCAAAAGAGGCAAACAACTTATCTTTTTCCACAACCTTCTCAAATAGCTCAATACTCTTTAGATAATCACATAAGTACATAATAAGACATCTACAAATACTTATAAGTATCAAAGTAGTCAAATACAATTTTTTCCCTTTATTTAGCCAAGTCTTTTATCTCCTATATGCATTTTGAAGTTACAAATCCACAATCTAATCATACCACATTCCTAATTAAGCCAAAAGACACATATCAAGGCCATGAAAACCCGTTTTAGAAGCAAAAGCTCGGGAAGGCCCCGAGTGGGTTTTAACTACAACTACCCTAACCGAATCCCAAATTCACACAACGAAAGCACCAAAAGTGCTTCCATGTCCCAATGATACCTAATCAAAAGCCCAAACGTGCCTGGATTACGTTTCGTGAAAAACCCCCTTTCAAAAGTTAGCTAATTTTGCATTTTAACTCAACTTTGGCCAAATTAACTATGTGTGAGCTTTCAACTAGTTTCCATAACATCTAGAGCACCTAAATGATGCATCAATTCATTCCAATTAGCAAGTTTTATCAAAACCCTAAGTTCAAGCACTATTCATCATCTTCTTCGTGAGAACTCAAGCTCTAACCATGGAAAAATCTAATACACAACATAATCATGGTCTAGAGATCATAGTAAGCAAGTATATAACAATATATGAGCATAACTATAGCCTTAATCAACATATCTCAAAATTAAAGAAACTTGACAAAAACTTTAAATCAACAAATATTCAACTCCCTCAGATGCAAGAGGTTTAGAAGACTTGGAGAAGCTTGGAACTAGGTGTAGGATGCTAGCCAAAGATCAAGCCACCAAGAATTGAAGAAAATTTTGCTCATTTCCCTCTCCTTTGGGCCGTCGGGTATGGGAGGTAAAATGGGAATTTTTTTGATTGTTTTATGAGCAAATGTGTTTTAAGTGTGAAGTTAATGCATGTATGAGTATGTATATACCATAATTCCTAAGTCAATTGCCTATAAAGCTAAGTCAAACAAGGTTAAAACTCATTTGATTGCTAACTAGTTAAAATTAATGTTACTACATAATAACATTATTCAAATGAAGCATAAAACATTTTTCAAATGCATACTCCTGAGCTCGAAAGTCCAAAACGACAAGTTTCCGATTCCTATTATGTGCCATGTGACTTAGGAAAAATATTAAATAGAACATTTAATACATTCAAATTTCTTATGAATACTGCTCAATAGTAAATCAATTAAACAAGAGAGTAATGCACATAAGATGCTCTAATAATTTATGCAACAGTTATATAAAAAATGCGATGAAATTCCCAGGCGTTCTACTCTCCCCTCCTTCAACAAATTGCGTCCTCGCAATTTCTTAGGCTCAAAAGATTCCTCGATAGCTGCAACAGTTCTATTCGGTTATGAAGCCAAAAAAGCACGATACCCCAAAAGAAGAACACTAATACATATGCCGAGCGAGATTACCAATACAATTCCCAATAAGAATACTAGAGAAATCTTCATAAGTAATCCCGAAAGTACTCAGTTACAAGATTCGATTGCAAATGTTGTAGATAACGTTATTATCACATACTAATGTCAAGATGAATGTCGAGGGGATGTTCCATATAAGAATTTGCAATAGAATTCCAAAAGGCACACGAAATATGGATGTTGGATAAGTATACCACCAAGAATTCCTAATAAAATGTCGTGGAGGTTACCATTTACGAAGAGTCGAAGAAGAATTCCAATCATGATTTATCATAAGAAGTCCAGCAGAAATTCCCATATGGGAATACCAAAATATTAAGTAGAATATTCGAGCGTAGTACTAGAATTCCGAGATAATATTTTATAAGAATTCCAATGATCACGATCCAAGGCAAAAAAGAATACCAAGAAAGATTATGGAAGATAAATACCCATAGCTATCTGCTGAATAAAACCTCTGAGTACTAAATCATTTTCATTGATCATTGATAACCAGCTGGTTCATAATTCTCTCTTTCACTAGTCCACATCCTCAAGTAGGCCATTACTTTATAGGGGTGAGTGTTTGCTTACCATTTCGAAGGGCATGTATGCGGTAGATTCACCTAAGACAAACAATTAATATATATCTTTACAAGCAAGGGGCAAGTAAACACTCCAGAGATCACTTAGATACACAATGAATCACATAGAGGCACCTATCACACAATCTTTACATATTATGCAAGTAGGACATATAGGTGCACGCAAATTCACATATCACATAATCTTTATATTTCCCACAAAGATAACACATATGAACACATTCTCATTCAAGCAATTACGATCCCACATGCAAGCACATGACCATCCAAAACATATTTCACATGCACACACTCAAGGCCGCTACCCAACAGACCGAGGACCCTGTCCCGGCTGTGAGCTACTAAGCTCTGATACCACTTCTGTAACGCCCTGATCCCTCACGCAACTGGGACTTCTATTAACCGTGCTATACTCAACTTAAATCCAAACCCGGGGCACGAAATTTAGGAAAAAACGGACAAAGTTTCCCTTATACATAGGACTATCTGAAAACCTGCAAACAACAACATATAACCACAAGACCATAATCTACAACCTCAATCTATTTCATCCTTACAAGCATGCAAGTCAACTAGACAACAAAGTACAAAAATAGAAGTTATTACAAACCACTAGCACCTAACTATCACCTAAGACTAAAACTTTAATATTACATTTCTTAAGATAACACAAATACATACATGACCATAAGGTCTCAAATAGTATACAAGCATATAAGGTACACATTCTTCCTTGTTCTACACACTGATAGAGCAGGCAGGCCACACAAGAGGCAATCTCATTTCCAGTTTATAGCACTGATCCAAAAAGGTGTTAGAAATGAGGGTGAGTATACAACATGTATACTCAGTGAGGGAGGTGATGCAGTAAACCGAGGAATGCTTTCATGAGATGTAACAAGAATAATAACATATACAACATGCAATAACAAAGTTAATTAGACAAGTATTTAACCACGTATAAAAAGGATACGGTTCCATGTTTGTTTTCAATCATGAGCCACGAGCCAAGATCTTCAAGCAAGTGTCGGCAAAACCCTTACTCCTCTAAGTTGGGGTACTCCGGATATACCCCGATCCTACGACCCTTTCTCCTGAGGTAGGTCCATATACCCAGCAGGTGAACCACACCTCTAGGGTAGTGGAGTATACTCAACGAGAAAGGGAATAGGCACCATGGTAGTTGAGGGAGTACAACAAGCCCGATGTCGCCCGTGTTTCTCAACACTACCATGTCCAAAAAGGTTGCGCAACCCCGGGTCAAGATCATGAGAGGCAAGTATATCAAATACCACATATGAGGAAAGACAATGTAGGTCACCCTCGCAGTTAAATACAGATAATACGAAAAGACACAAGATAGCAAGTAAATAATGCATATAAACTTATTAACTACTAAAGAAAACAATCCAGAAACAGTAAAATAAGTTAAGATGCACAGAAGAGATAAAGACTCCCTCACCTCTACTAGGTAGCTAAATGATACAAGAACTAGCATCAGTCTACTTTCAACACCTTTGATTGGCTCAATGGATCAACCCTAGCATGTAATAGAACATATACTTATCACAAAGAATCTCCTAGAGACATTCGTAACCAACACAATAAAATCACATTAATGGCTCAACTCACAAACTTCTCCAAGTAGATAAACATTCCACACAAGCATAGTTAATTATTAGTTGACCAATTCCAATACACTAACATGTAATAAGAATAGTACAACCATATAGACAAGATACAACATATTCTCACATAATACTATGCAAGTAACTTTATATCATTTCTTTGATCTTGCAAGTGACATTCACTACACTAGAATTCTAACAACCTAGGTAATGAATCATTCCACCTCATAGCAACAAAAGTGACTACACTTTAAACTTATAATATAATACAATTATCATGTACCTCTCACTCTCTAGCATGCATTTAACTCATTAATGCCCTCGCATATAGTTACAATTTAGAAGTAATATAACAATATAATCAAAATATGCTTATATCCCAATAAATCACAAACCTCACCAATAGGGTATACACATGCTATACAAATGCATATAAACACCTAATTAATCAATTAGAAAGCAATCTCCAACATTTAATTAAACTTTGACACTATTTCCTCTTTGACAACTAAGCAATTTTACTTTTATACGAGATTCAAAGTTCTAATCCAAAAGAGCCAAACAACTTATCTTTTCCCACAACCTTCTCAAATAGCTCAATACTCTTTAGATAATCATATAAGTACATAATAACACATCTACAAATACTTATAAGCATCAAACTAGTCAAACACAACTTTTCCCATTTCTTTAACCAAGTCTTTCTTCTCCTATATACATTTCGAAGTTACAAATCCACAATCTAATCATACCACATTCCTAATTAAGCCAAAAGACACCTATCAAGGCCATGAAAACCTGTTTTAGAAGCAAAAGCTCGGGAAGGCCCCGAGTAGGTTTTAACTACAACTACCCTAACCGAACCCCAATTTCACGCAACGAAAGCACCAAAAGTGCTTTCATGCCCTAAGGATACCTAATCAAAAGCTCAAACGTGCCTGGATTACGTTTCGTGAAAAATCCCCTTTCAAAAGTTAGCTAATTTTGCATTTTAACTCAACTTTCGCCAAATTAACTACATGTGAGCTTTCAACTAGTTTCCATAACGTCTAGAGCACCTAAATGATGCATCAATTCATTCCAATTAGCAAGTTTTATCAAAACCCTAAGTTCAAGCACTATTCATCATCTTCTTCGTGAGAACTCAAGCTCTAACCATGGAAAAATCTAATACACAACATAATCATGGTCTAGAGATCCTAGTAAGCAAGTATATAACAATATATGAGCATAACTATAGCCTTAATCAACATATCTCAAAATTAAAGAAACTTGAAAAAAACTTTAAATCAACAAATATTCAACTCCCTCACATGCAAGAGGTTTAGAAGACTCAACAAATATGCAACTCCATCACATGCAAGAGGTTTAGAAGACTTGGAGGAGCTTGGAGAAGCTTGGAACTAGGTGTAGGATGCTAGCCAAAGATCAAGCCACCAAGAATTGAAGAAAATTTTGCTCATTTCCCTCTCCTTTGGGCCGTCGGGTATGGGAGGTAAAATGGGAATTTTTTTGATTGTTTTATGAGCAAATGTGTTTTAAGTGTGAAGTTAATGCATGTATGAGTATGTATATACCATAATTCCTAAGTCAATTGCCTAGAAAGCTAAGTCAAACAAGGTTAAAACTCATTTGATTGCTAACTAGTTAAATTTAATGTTACTACATAATAACATTATTCAAATGAAGCATAAAACATTTTTCAAATGCATACTCCTGAGTTCGAAAGTCCAAAACGACAAGTTTCCGATTCCTATTATGTGCCATGTGACTTAGGAAAAATATTAAATCGAACATTTAATATATTCAAATTTCTTATGAATACTGCTCAATAGTAAATCAATTAAACAAGAAAAGTAATGCACATAAGATGCTCTAGTAATTTATGCAACAGTTATATAGAAAATGTGGTGAAATTCCCTGGCGTTACAACACCAATTATCAAAAGTTTTGGATCAAATGCTAGTCAGTTGACACAAATAATTCATGGAAGAAAATTGAGTTATTTGGGATCTGGAGGACTGATAACGTGAACCATAATAATAACAGTAATAATACTAATAATAATACAACTAATAATAAATAAAAAATTAAGATTAAATAATAACATATAATAATAATTATTATTATTATAATAATTTATGTGTTGGTTTTATATATTTTTATGTATTAAAAGAGCATTTTTATCATTTGACAAATAATAATGATAAAACTAATAAAATATAATTATATCATTATTGATACTAATAAATAATATTTATGATGATAAGGATTGACTTTTAAAAATTAATTATATGTTATGGTTGGAAAGCTTATTTTTGTCATTGATAATATCATATATTAATAATAATAAATATTATTATTTAATAATATCAATAAAAAGATAATACACACGAAAGGTAGTGATTTAACTATAAGAGAAAGCTCTAATAATCTTGATGTAACTAAAAAATACAGACATTTGTGGGTTCAATGCGAAAATTGTTATGGATTAAATTATTTAAAAAAATTGAAATAAAAAATAAATATTTGTGAACAATGGGGATGTCATTTGAAAATGAGCAGTTCAGATAGAATCTAACTTTCGATCGATCCAGATACTCGGGATCCTATGGATGAAAATATGACCTCTTTAGATCCCATTGAATTTCATTCGGAGGAGGACCCTTATAAAGATGGTTTTTATTATTATATATACATGTTTATATTTTGAAACCATATTATCGTCAGTTAATAAATAATAATATATTAAAAATATATCAATAACAAATAATAATAATAATGATTAACATTCTATTATTACATAAATATTATTTTTTGAAATGACATTTTGATCATTTGAACAACAACAACAACATCATCAACAACAACAACAACAACAACAACAACAACAATAATAATAATAATAATAATAATAATAATAATAATAATATTTATAATAGACTCTTTCTTTTTTAAGCTAGGCTATAATAATAGACTTTTGTTATTATGTACATATTAAATTTCAAAAGAGCATTTTGATAATTTGACAAATGAATTCATTTCAAGAATATGAGAATAGGCTAATTCCATTTTTTTTCTTTTATGCCTCTCTGTCTTCTTTTGACCAACTTTTCATCTTGAGCATAAAAGTGTATTTAATATTACGTTTTGCTAACAAAATTTTTAAAAGAAATGCAATTTACTTTGACCACTTTTGAAAATAGTTAAAGAATTTCAATTTAGCTATGTCCTCATTGTTGGGGTTGTTGAAAATAATAAATAATATAACAAACCTCTCTCTAATAGTTTAAACTTTTAGATGAGGTGGTCATTTAAAAATATGGTATCAGAGGCTAGGTACCAAAAGGTCATGCGTTCAATACTCTCTGCTACCTATTTAAAAATAATAAAATTGTCCAAGTGCAAGCCTCAAAAATTAACTTCGCCATTACTTGAGCTTAACCTTTTAGATGCGGTAAGGGAGTTGATGTCAATGCACTAGTCATTATGATTTCGCTATTTCGTGTAGGCATTTTGATTTCGCTAGTCATTTTGAGCTTAACCTTTTCGAGTTGTTGGTGGTGGTGGTCTGCTACGTAATTGGAAAGGTGACCTTGTCTTTGCTTTCTTCGAGAATTGTGAAGCTCAATCTGCTTTAAAATCTAAATTGTTGGCTCTTATCACTGGATTAAAAATCTTCAAAATGAAAGGCATTAGAAAAATATGGATTGAAATGGATGCATTAAGTGCAATCCACTTAATTCAAGGAGGGAGGGGCTCATGGGATGTTTACTATGAATTAGTTGAATCTAGAAAATTGTTGCTTGAATGTGAAGCATAGTATTTCTCATATATTTCGCGGAGGTAACCAGACTGCTGATTACTTGGCTAATCTAGGTACCGAAGCATCAAAAATGTCATGTGATTTACTCTACAAATGATCATAAAATGCTTAGAGGTATGTTACGGCTTGACAAGGCAGCACTGCCACAATTTAGATTTTAGAATTTTTTTTCTTGTAACTTTAATTTTGTTTGGCTCCTTTTTGGTGTTAAGTTGTTAAATTGGAAAGTGGTCTTTATCCACTTTTCCGTTAACAACTTAATATTTTTGAATTTTTATTTTGATAGGCTCCATGTAAGAAGAGGAGATTGTACCTCTTCTAGCTTAGTTGGGATAACGGGACAGGTAAGTCTCCCGTTTTTCAGTGGAGGTAAGGTTTTATGTCCCCCTCCACCTTTGTAATCTCCTTTTTAGTTTTAAACAAATCTCATAGGGAAGTCTTCTCATTTTTACAAAAAAGAAAAAGAAAAAAGATTGATACGTCAAAACTAGGTGCATTCAAATTTGTTGAATTACTTTTTTTTTTTTAATCACAAATGCTAACTCTATTATAAATATATAACAATAACTGCATTAAAAGTACTGGAAAACAAACTAATTGAGCCAAAATAAGGTTGCAGTTAATTGGGACAAGTTTAATTAACCCGCATATTCTACGTCAAACAAAGGCGTCAGAGCAAGAGACCTTTACGTTTTCAATATTTCAACCCTTTTATTAATACAAGCAGCTGCACCTATTTCTTTTAATAGGCTGACTATGTACTCAATCGGGATCAAGTTGAGATCCAGTTACACGTAGTTCTTACAGAATATGAAATCCCTAGTTGCGTTTAATAAAATTTACGTCATTTGAAGTTTTCAAAAAAACTAACTATATATTACAAAGTATCAAAATACCCAAATCTATGCAAAAACCGGCCTTCTAAAACGTTTTGGCTTATTGAAACTGGAAAAAGACCTTCACTGCGAGATATTGTTGCATCTTAACTTTGGTGGTGGAAGATCCTTCACGTCAAGGATTTGTATCTTCCTTTTCTTCAAGCTTTGTCTGCACCGGATCTTTATAAAGTTTCTTCTTAACTTGAGTGGTGACTTCCTTGGGACATTCTTGACTTGTTAATGCATCAGTTCTAGTTGTTAGATTGTTTTTCCGTGAAGCTACTCCTCCATTAGCAAGGCCATCAGAAGCCATATCTTGATGAAGACTCTTGTTCACATCACTTGTATTTTCCTTGCGCTTCTTCTGATCTGGAAACTTGATTAAGCGTCCTCTTCCCATCTTGTTACCATTATCATCCGATGGAGCACAATGCTTTCTTGAAGCTTCTTGATCAAGACCCATCTTGTTTGCTTCATTGGGCATCTTCGGATATTTGATTATTATGCGCATTCCTTTCTTGCTACCATCATTATCCGAACGATCACAGTGATTCTTGGTTGTGCATGCATGGTCGTCTTTACTTGATATTAATGGATCAAGGCTCGTAATGATCAGGTTGCTTTTTCTTGAATCTTCACCATGATCTGCAGGATGGTCATCACATTCCATATCATCGTCTTCGACGTCACTCTCGATCCAACAAGGATCTCTCGGCTTCCTGAAGAGTGCTTCAGCAAGGCTTGATCTCTTCATCATGAACTCCTTCGGATTCCCCAAAGAAGCCGCTGAGATGGCTTCTTGAATCAACACAAATATATCAATTTCTTTTGAAAGATTATAGTTGGCTCGAAATACATCTTCGAGTTTTATTCCCCTCCTCTCCATTAACACCAAGTTACGTTGGTTCCTACTGTGTGAACTTGAAAGAAAAAGAAAGAATTGCTTAGGAAAAAGAAAAGACAATCTTCTCTTACGAACAACAAAACAAAGAATAGAATGTTTCTGGGGGCGGTTTTTAAGAATTTTGTGGGGGGCTATGTATATAGAATGTAATCAAAACCTTTTGCGTCTTTGTTTCTTTTAGCGCAAGATACAAACATGGGCCGAATTATTTATTTCAACTTCTTCTTGTTAGAATTATTTCTTTTATTACATTACGATTGGCCCAATCGATTTTGGCCTATAACGTTTAATCCAATTGAACCTAATTATACAATTAAAGCCATCGTTCATCTGACCAAGAATATGGTCAATTTTCCAGGATCTATTCTTCAATAGTTTAGAAGCAGCTAAAATGGCTTTCTTTCATATGAGAAGGCACAAAATAATAACTTAAGGATGTTCACTTCTTGTGATTTTACTCTTTAATTAGATGCAATGTTAAGTTTGAATTGTTTTACTTTACTTTCATATAAATCATATCTGATGCCTTTTATTATTCTTATTATTATTTTCTTATTACATTGGGGAACATGTGTTCTATGTGAAAAAGATAATCATATATATGCAGCTATATGAGCAATAAAAATTATAGCTGTCAGTAAGTAAGATGTTTTCATGACTTTAAATATGTGGTCTTATAAAGTGACATTTTGTTCGCAAGTGATTCCTCTTTAGACGAATTATTAATTACACGGGTCAACAGTAATACAAAGAGTTACTAGTGCTCAGCCATTGATATTCATATTTTTTGCTGGTGTTGAAAGATAAATCTAGACTTTAAAAGATTTCTCAAAGTTAAATCTCTTTGAATGAAAAGTTTATATATTCTGATCAAAGAAGAATATGCAATATACATTGAACTGTAATGAAAATATTTTTTTTTTTTTGATAGATAACTGTAATGAAAATGTTGCTATTACAGCTTATCTCCTTTTGATTAGATTATTATTTCATGTTCCTCTTACCGTTAGTAACATTCTTGTAAATGGTCAATTTTGTTTAATCAATATTTTGATTAGAAATATTTATTATCCATTGATTACATCACATGGTTGCTATCAAGTTTAAGTATAAGAAAATATCACATAACTTTTCTGTGATTTGTGAAACTATCACCCTACCTCCTTATATTTCTAAAACTTTAAGAATGTTCACTGTGTTATTAGAAAGTCATCACATTACCCCTCTTCATGTCTTTTTTAAATTATTAAATGTCAATTTTACACTTTTATAATACATATATTTTTTTTCTTTCATTTTTTATTATTTACAACTAAATAAAAAAATAAAAAATATATATTCATCTTCTCCATCCCCCACCCCTACGCCCTACCCCCTGCTGCTCTGACGGAGCAGCAGATCTCACTGTTGCTCCAACGGAGCAGCCAAGCTGCTGCTCCGACGGAGCAACAACAGCTTGGCTGTTGCTCGTCGGAGCAACAGCAGCAGCCTCCGACGAGCAACAACGTGGCTGCTGCTGCTCGTCGGTGTAGGGTGGTGTGGGGGTGGGGAAGATGAATATTTTTTTTATTTTTATTTTTTATTTTTTATTTTTTATTTTTTATTTAATTGTAAATAATTTAAAATAAAAGAAAGAAAAAATATATATATATATTATAAAAGGGTAAAATTGATATTTAATAACTTAAAAAAAGACATAAAAAAAGTAATGTAATAACTTTTTAAAAACACATAGATATTTTGAAATTTTAGCAACACAGACAGTAAGGTGATAAGGTGATAGTTTTACAACTGGTTGATATTTTCCCTTATAAGTTTTTGCCATATTTTATGAAGCTGGACAAAACAGTCACACACACACACAGAGAGAGAAAAGAGTATAAATGAAGCTGGACCGTTGACGCTCTTTTTAAGCTCAGTTCCCCTTTTAACACGTCATCATCTTCACATTTTTTTGGCTTAGCAAAGAAGCAAATGGCAACAACAACACCAACAACAGTTGAAGTGCCGAGGATCAAGCTGGGCACACAGGGTCTAGAGGTCTCCAAACAAGGGCTGGGCTGCATGAGTATGTCCTCTGGTTACGGCCCGCCTAAGCCCGAACCCGATATGATCAAACTCATCCACCACGCCATCAACTCTGGCGTCACCTTCCTCGACACCTCCAACGCCTATGGGCCCCACACCAACGAGATCCTCATCGGCAAGGCAAGTACTCCCACTTCATTTTGATTCAACTCTGTTGTACATTTTGCTTTCCTGCTTGTACTTTTTCATTGTCCATGTAAAATTCGGAATTGATTTCGTTTAGTGGTGTACATTGTGTTTCTTGGTTTGTACCTTGTATATCATTGCAGAACTTAGAAGATAGTCAATGGAATTTACCTTAATTTTTCATTCAAGTGTTGTACACTGTGCCTATCGGCTTGTACTTTTTTGAATCATGACCTTGATTTTCCACTTCAGTGTTGTACACTATGCTTCTTGGTTAGTACTTGTTTGACTCATTCAATAACTTCGCTAGTGAATACAATAGAGCTTATTTTCCCATTCCGGTGTTGTATATTATGCTTCTCGGGCCGAAATCTGATTCAAATCCTATATAGTACCTATGGGTAGATAAGAGCTTTTGCCATATTTTATCATCTCGTGAATATGAATCAGAGATATCTATGGATATATCCATTTTTCAGGAAAATGGGCTGATTGGAGAATCTGTAGTGGCACGCCTACGGATTAGTCGACATTTTTCACAAATTTTACAAACAGGAGCTCATTGCAAAACTTAGGTTGTCAATTGAATGGACCTTATTTTTTCATCATATAGCAACAAGGCGACTCCAAATACACATTGATTGATATTTTTTCTTTTTTCTTTTTTCTTTTTTTTGGTGGGGGGGCGTTTTCAAGGAAGTGTTCTGCTTTACGTGTGATTTTTGTCAGAAAATAGATCACAATGTAGAAAACCAGGAATATTAGTTTGGCATTGTTTCACCTCCCTAAAATCAAGTAAAGATACGAACAACTCGTAAATTTATTTGTCATCATATATGACTTCTAGTGGGTATTCATTTTCTTTAATCTTTTTCTGGACGTGCAAAAATGCCTGGATTTTCAGCTGAGTTTTTTTCACAATTGATTGCTGTTTTTGTATATTGTTTTGTTCAAAGAATACAAAAAAAAAAAAGGGTACTGATACTAGCATATATGCCGGAGGAAAACATTACAATTGATCATTGTCTTTTTTCTTCATGTGCCCATTTGGCTATTGTATTGAAGTCTGGTTGAATTGTTGCAGGCTTTGAAAGGAGTGGCCAGAGAGAGAGTGCAAATAGCTACGAAGTTTGGGATAAGTTATAAGGATGGGAAATTGATTATACGAGGTGATCCTGAGTATGTGAGAGCCTGTTGTGAGGCCAGTTTGAAGCGGCTCGATATTGATTGCATTGATCTCTATTATGTTCATCGCATTGATACTAGCATTCCTATTGAAGTCACGGTTTGTCATTTGACTTTGTCAATCTTTTCCCATATTAATGTTAGTGATTGGCATCTATAACATGAAATGTGATTGAGTTGCTAAGATTGAATTGATTATTCATTGTTGAAAGTAACTGATCATGCTTTTGCTTGTGGTCTAATGGGTGTCTGAGAAATGTTTATTGAGTCACTGGGATAGAATGGACTCACGGCCTGACTCTCTCAACAGGCTGTAGTAGGAAATAAGGAAATCAAAATTGAAGAAATAAAAGAAGATAGCATATTGTTAAGGATCATACTGGAATGTAGTTCTGCTTGTTTTCCATTTCTTTTAATATGAGAACTGAAATCTAAGTGTCGGAAAGAGAAAAAGTAATATGAAGGAGAATAAAGTGATGAAACAGAGGTGCAGCCTTCTAGATATAGCACTTTGTAGAGACGGTTATATGAATTTGGTCCAAAAAATGTAGTGCTATACAACCGGAGAGGAGTGCAGTGCAAGAATTTGGGGATCTACCATATTTTTGAATTGGTTAAACTGTAAATGTCAGTCCTAAAGTAATCAAACCTGGAGTAAATGAACATTTTGATATGTAATTCGGTTCATGAAGCATATATTAAGGACATGCTCACATATTTGCAAAATATATCTTCCTAGTTCCTATCTTAATTTTACTGCATAATTATAAGTACAAAAGAGCTCACTTACTATCATGTTGCAAAACATCTTATTTACTGCCCTACCATGCTTGGAGGAGAATGTGACCCGAGAACATTTACGTTTGTACGATACATTCTACTTTTGAATCAAGAAGGAATCAACTGGACCATTTTGATAACAGTTTGAATTGCCTGAATGATCTAAAGGTCAGGTCTGTAATAAATAGAATTGTTATAAAGGAATTATGTGCTAACAAAGAACATATCTCAGGGTGGTGTGTCTTTAATTGTAAAATGTTTGTGCTTGATGCATTAACAAATGCTCAGAATAAAGATTTTGACCCAAGAAAACAAAGAAAACACTAGATACTTATATTGAAGCGTGAGGGATACAGTGAGCAATAGTAATTAAGACTTGGTTTGTGTCCCGAATACCTCAAACATATCATGACAAACAGGCTCTTTGTCATTCAAATGAACTGCTGGAAAAATACTATGTAGTATGGCGTTGCTGATTGAGATATACAGAAATAAAGATGTGTCTGATAGAGTCTACGTAAGACACACTCCTGACAATCTTTGACTGGGTGGACTCTCCAAGTCTGGCAACACTACATTCTCAGTAGAATTTCTACCTCACGAATTGGATTGAGCCAATGTATCTGGGTGACTTTTCTCTTAGTCGATTGTGATCGATCCACCTACCCTCTCACAACAAGTCGAGTCACTTCATCCCCTTCAGGTGCACCTCCAACCCAACCAGGAGAGAACACAGGGTCAAGCCTGCTTTTTCCTTCCCCCTCCATCCGATCCTAGAGTATCTACAGATTGGGGGCTTTTGGGTTATAAACTGAATTGAACTCTACACACTGTAAAAGGACAGATTCAATTGATTATTTGTAACTTGAGCTATTTAACATGAATTGAATTGTAGATTAGTAATATTATAAAAATGATCTTTGCATCCCATGTATATCTCCACATATGCTCTTCCTTTTTTACTTTTTGGTTTTATATTTATATGTGTTGAGCTGTCTCTGATATTATTTACTTTTGGCTAGGTGGGAGAACTTAAGAAACTGGTTGAAGAGGGTAAAATAAAATACATTGGTTTATCGGAGGCCTCTGCTTCAACAATTAGGAGGGCTCATGCTGTTCATCCAATAACAGTTGTTCAGAATGAGTGGTCCTTGTGGTCAAAAGATCTAGAGCAAGAAATAGTTCCTACTTGCAGGTAAGGAGTCTTTTGTGAAACTCATTTCTTTTGTGAAATCACGCATGTTAAAGTTTAACTTTTTTTGGTCTAAAGTTTACATTAACTTCATGTATCAGAGAACTTGGCATCGGAATTGTCGTATACAGTCCTCTTGGTCGTGGATTCTTTTCATCAGGTCCCAAGCTAATTGAGAACTTATCGGAGGGTGACTTCCGTAAGGTTGGTACATACGAACTCTTTCCTTGTCAATCTGTATGGATATTTCTTATCAATGTTGCATTGCCATTTTAGGTTATACTTCAACACCAGAACAAAGGAAAAAGGGGGAAAACCATTGTTTTTAATATTTAACCTAGTAGTATAAACTTGTAACTTGAGCTACTTCACCAATGGCCTCCACTTAACAAGAGAAATTATTCTATGCTGCTTGGACATGCCTTAGGATAAGTTTGTATCGGACAAGCATGGCTGCCATATATATTCTCCCTCTATCTATCTAATACTGTCACCCATGTGTTGGGCATGGAATTGAAGGAACATTAACTTTTTTTGTGTTAAGTGGCAAAATTGTTATTTACACATATACTTACATTGTAGTTTGTCTTACATGAGGGTTCTGTTAGAAAGTGAAAGAAAAAGTGTGATTATTTTCGGAATTGCGGGATAACTTGATATATCCTAGAATAGGATTGTGAAGAATACAAATGGGACAAAGAGAGTATTTATTTGGATGTGTAGAGTATGCCTTAAAAAAGAAATTATAGGAATTAACTTCTATATGTAATGTAAAATTGATTATGTTTGTTCTGTCCTGCAACTTTCTATTAATTTGAATCTTTTAGTTCTAATATCTTTATTAGCTTTGTGTTAGATATATGCTTCAACATTGGTGTTGTAGTTGTTATGGTTATTGGATTTATGTAATTTGTTTGTATTTTCAATAGCCATGTCATAGATTTGTTGTGTCCGATCTTTTTCAAGAGTGGCCTTGTACTGTGCGGTTCACCTTTTTCCTTATTTGTTCGATATAGGATTTGTTGAAGAGAACTCTTTTGCGTGCCATTGGTTCTTGTACTTATTCATGTTTTGAAGGGATTGACTTCAAAACGTTAACCATTTTGAACGTCTCCCTCTATTGATGTGGGTCCTACCAGCCCACGCGCTAGAGAGAGTGGTTCATAACATTTAATGCTTTGAAGCACACCCTGTTTGAATTGTGAAGTACACAAAATATTGCATATGAATCTATCATATATCACCTGACTTTACTGCACAAATATATGGAGCAAATAGAGTTACTATACCACCGACCACTTAGGACCACCAACTGAAATTGGTCAGTAGAGAAAAGGTAACCAATAGGACAAGAAATGGAGAGAGAGAGAGAGAGAGAGTGAAAGACTTGTTATCAGAGAAAACTCTTGTTACTTTATAACCGGTAGAGTTTTGCTCTGCTGATAAACACGTCCATTCTTTCATAGGAATTTCCAAGGTTCAAACCCGAAAATCTTGAGCATAACAAGACAATATTTGAGCAGCTTAGTGAAATGGCAGCAAGGAAAGGGTGTACCCCAGCTCAACTAGCATTGGCTTGGCTTCATCATCAAGGAGACGATGTCTGTCCCATTCCTGGTACCACCAAGATTGAGAATTTCAATCAGAATGTGGGAGCATTGTCAGTGAAATTGACACATGAGGAGATGAATGAGTTAGAGTCTTATGCTTCAGCAGCTAAGGGGGAAAGACACGCTTACATGGCAAATACTTGGATCCATTCAGATACCCCAGCATTGTCGTCATGGAAAGCTCAGTAGGATAAAGTTGTATCCGTTATGTAAGTTTCTCATGTTTTCTCCAAATGATGTGTATGGTCTAGTAAAGCTGTAAGAGGTGGTTTCCCAGAGTCTTTAATCTTTACTGTTCAAATAATTTAAAACCTCATTGTATATGTTAAACTGCAAATTTAGGATTTTATTTCTGCCTTAGCTGTCGTGTGAATCAAAATTGTGGCATCAACACTATGCCAGTGCATGGAGTGCCAAGTTTAAATTATTCGCAACATAGGAGGTGAACAATAGATAGTCTTATGTAGTCAAAAAAAGAACAGATTATGAACAATTTTATCAGTAGCACACGTCTTCACGATTAGATGTCTTTTGTTAAACCAAATTTTCGACTAGTTAGCATAAACTTAAAGGGTGAATTGCTTCAAACTCCCCTGTGGTCACACCTAAGTGCACATGACCCCCTGTGGTCCAAAAATTTCCACCAGATTCCTCTGTGGTCATATAAAAGTGTATAGACTTCTTTGTCGTCAAATTTCCGTCTATGTAAGTAATGAAAAATACTAAAAGACTTTTATACCTCTTATCTTAGATGATTGAACTTCTTTTCTCGACTAGCGGGATAAGAAAGGAATTTTCTCTCAAATTGGGATTTGGAGAGACTTTTGAACCAATTTTTCTTTGAGGAAAGCTATTTATAGATGACTATGAATTCTCACTTGAATTAGAGGGCTTGAAATTGTATGCCTGGGACTGACACACTTTCAAGTCTAGAGGGTTAGGGGTCGAGGGGTAGGATGACGATCTTGTGTTGTTGGGGAGGGGAAAAGAAGATGAGTTTTTAATTTTTTAATTTATTTTTTAATGAAAAAGGTAATTTGGTTAATTATTATAATTATTTTATTATAAAATTAGTTAAAAATTAATAAAAAATCTCACTTTTGTTAAATTTGACATATTATTTAATGGCAGGGGAGTCATATGCATTTTTATATGACCACAAGGGGGTTTGGTAAGGGTTTTTAGACCATAAGAGAGTCGTGTGTACTTAAGTGTGATCATAAGAGGGTATGAAACAATTCACCTTAAGCTTAATGTTACAAAAAAATTTGCATAAGAAAAGGATCTTCGCTTAGTGAGAGTGTCTTTTGTGGCTATAAGGTGGGATTTCTTTTCTTTTTCGTTTTTTATCCCCTCTCAATCTCAAACAGAGTCGGAGAGGAAAAATGTGGGAGGATGGGGAAATGATGGAAAAACAACCATCTATCCTACTATTTCTGTGTTTCCTCGAGTTTTGAGAGGGAAGTATGGATATCGGATCATTGTAATACACTTATACCTATATATGTTTTTACAATTTAATTTAGGAGTTATATTTTCTAATAATAGCCAAATATTCTGGATGTTAAGTGTACATGCATGGAGCTCACATTCATTCTCTCACACAACACTCAATTGTTACAAAAGGATCGATAGATTTGTTAGTTTTCCCTCTAGTTTAAATTTATTCACTCACTTACATTTTGATAAATCTTAGTATGTTTGAAACCAAAAAAATCAACTACAAGTTATTGAGGTGGAAATTTCATCACATTTCAAATTTAAGTGGCATTATGACATATGACGGAAAGTTAATGGCGGGAAATTTCAATGTTTCTGACTTTTCGTTTCTAGTAGATTTCCCTAAAAAAATATCCAAAAATAAAGAAAATGACTTATATAATTTAATTATCTAAAAAGAAAATTTCTCCCAACTTTTTTTCCCTCTATTTCCAACCCTTCTACCAACCACAACACTACGTTAATATAAATCACTTCGTTGATATGATTAAAATTAAAATAAAAAATCATGCAAAATAGTATATCCAAAAAAAAGTCCTCATTGACCACGCAAGGCGGCAACTTGAGTGCCATTTATTGAGAATTAGATAATCAGTTATGAGAATTCAAAAGCAAGTAAATATAAAGAGGGATTTGTAAGTGACTTAATTAATTAATTGACTAAGGAACTAAAGCGGATTTATTCAAATAAATAGCTACGAGATGTATATTTTCACAAACATGTCTATTTTACTAATCCTATCTTCGAGACAATATTCAGATAATTACGCCTTTCGTACAGGTCGAAACTTACTCGACACGGAATTTTGTTATTTTAGGACTATTATAGTTATGGTCGTGTAGAGAAAACTTAAGGGAACCAGGAATTTAGAATTATACTTTGGTCATAGCAAAGAGGGTGTTGACCATAATTAGCAACAAAAAAAGAGAGTGTTGACCATGACTAAGTGGTCGTCGCAATTTGAAGATGCCTGCTCGAGGCCGTGATTTAAAGTCATTCAATGACTAGCCCACACCGACTACGCTTTTGCCATTCTTAATTCTTTGAAGTGGTCATTTCTCATACGGGCTAAGGGTACAAAGATGGTATACCCAGAGATCATGCGACAAGTCTACTTCTCCGTGCATATGACACATCCATCCGGAGAATGGGAGTGTGACGAACTAGAGTGGACCAAATATGAGAAATTTACTTGTGTGTGAGATTAATGAGAGGTTATATGAGTTCACTATTGACCACATCATGACATTGTTCATGGGGCTCACATTAGATGAAATTCAAACTGCTCGTCTCGAACTATTTTGATATAGTTAATGGTGAACTCATACGACTTCTCATTAATCTCACACACATAAGTAAATTTCTCATATTTAGTCCCCTCTAGAGGATCACTCTTCCACTCTCTAGATCGACATGTCATGTGTAGAGAGAACTGGAATTGTTGTATGATCTCTGGGTATACCATCTATGTGTCCTTAGCTTGTGTGAGAAATGACCACTTCTAAGAATTAAGAATGACAAAGGCGTAGTCGATGTAGGGCTTGTCTTTGAATAACTTTAAATCAAACACAGTTTCCTACCCTCCCCATCACCCCCATCCCCATTTCTACCCCCCACCCGTCAACACCCAGCCTAGAGCTGGCAAATGGACCAGCCCGGCAAGGCCTGACCGAATCATTGGTTAAAAAAAATGAGCCTAACTCGGCACATATATTTAGTGGGCTGAGATGGGACTGGGCTCAATTCTTGAAATATATGACCTAGCTCGGCCCACGAGCCCACTATCACGAGTCGCGAGCTGGGCCGAGCTGGGTTGGGCCAGCCCATCTTTTTTTATTTATTTTTATTAGTGTGTTTTGAATTTTGATAGTTGAATTAATAACGAAAAAAACTTAAGCTTAACCTTTTTTACAAAAAAGTTAATTTAACAATTAACAAGACATAAGTTGATTGATAATATTAATATAAATAATAAAATATTACTTAACAAACCACAAGTTCACGAGATACGGATACATGACTAATAAACATAAAAAAGAACATTACATAAATGCTTGAAGAAAGTTGGTAGAGAAGTTCTCCATTTTATTATTCTCCTTGTGCGGGTGCTGGGCTTGTTGGTGGTGGTAGTGGAGGTGGTTGAAGATTAAAATAATTTGAAACATTTGAGTGTTGAGATACAAGATGTCTTACAAGTGTTCCAGTTTCAAATTGACGACGAAATATATATTTACGTTCACAATAGTTACAAATTACATACCCATGTTCTTCAAAATAAGCAAAATAATTCCAAACATTTGAACGTAATCGTTGTGAAAGATTTTCTTTCCCCATAGCCATAGATATTGTGTATTCTCTTGTAGTAAAATAAAGAGACAATAGGTAGTAAAATAAATATATAGTTTTGTAGTAAAATAAAGTTGAATACACTAACTATTTATAAGAAAAATTACATGTACAAATTATAATCTCAAGATGGGCTTTATCTGGGTTCGAGCTGGGTTGGGTTGAGCTTATGGGTTGAGTTGGGCTGAACTTGGGCACAAATGGGCTTAGGCACAAATAGGCTGGGTCCAAAAATATATGGTCCAGCTCAGCCCACCTATATGTGGTGGGTTGAGCCGAGTCGAACCCACTTTCATTCGAGTTAGGCTGGGCCCGAATTTTCTTGTGTTGGGTTGAACTGGGCCTGTGTCGGCCCGTCCCAAATGCCACATCTATCCCAGCCTCATCCCCACCCTTCCCGTCACCCCCAACCCCACGTGATGTGTGTGCGTGTTTGTGTCTGCGTGATATGTGTGCATGTACGGGGTGTGTGTAGGGGGTGTGTGTACGTGATGTATGCTCTGTGTGTGTGTGTGTTGTGTGTGTTTTGTGGCAGTGTTTGGCGGTGGTGGAAGATGGAGAAGGAGGAAGAAGACAAAAAATTAAAATAAAAAAGAATTTAATTAAATAATAATTAAAAAAATCATTAAATGGTAAGTATAATTAAGTATTTTTGGTCATTAAATCAAGCGCAATAATGTCATTTAACAAAGACAGTGTTTTTTCTTTGGTTAAGTTTTTAACGGTTAATTGATGGTAAGGACTAATGGTAAGTCATTTGCAAATAACAGAGACTAATAGTGAGACTTTTGTAAATAACAGAGACTAACCAGATGACTTTTGAAACAATAGGGACTAATAATGAGACTTTTAAAAATGTTAGGGACTAGTGATAAGACTTTTATAAATAATAGGAATTAATAGCGTGACTTTTACAAATAATAGGGACTAACTGTATGACTTTTGAAACAAAATGAACTATTTGTCTAAAACGTGTAAAAAACAGGTACTATTTGTCTAATTTGCAAGCTTTTTGTGATTAGCCTGAAACGCAGACGGAAACGAACCAATAAGCTTTTGACATTCTAGTCAATTAAGACCATAGCCATCAACCTCAGAGACAGGGGCGAAGCTACACTAGAGCGGGTGGGGGCTACAGCTCTTATTTGTCCAAAATAACGTTAAAAATTTTATATATTTTTAAAGAAAAAAATTTTAAAAATTATGTATTTTTAGTTAAAAATTTTAATTAATCCCCACTTAAAAAAAATCATATAATTAAAAAATTATTTATTTTAATATTCACTGAAAAAAATTATTTATTTTAGTCTCCCCTAAAAAAAATTTCTAGCTCCACCCTGCTCAGAGACGTGATTGCACTTTGCTTCATTTCGAAGTTCAGTAGGTAATACAGCAACCAGGGGTGGAGGCACCTTAGCAGAGGTGTACGCCCAGGCGTACACTGGGAAAAAAAACCAAGGGTATTTTAGTAATTTTAGTATTTAATTATTAAAAAGAAAAAGAAAAACAAAATAAGAGCCAGCTTTTTTCCATTCTCACTTTACCTTTTAACCTTTTCCCACCGATCAACCTCATCTTCATCCTTACAATTCAAGCTCAAACAAAAAAAAAAAAAAAACCTTGATCGTTAGCTTTGCAACCTTGTGCCACTGCCAGGTTTCTTTCTTTATCACTTTCTAAATGGGTCACTACTACTTTTATTTCTTTCTGTTTTTCTGCTTCTTAGTATTTACTTGCTTATTTCATCTGCTTATTATTATAAAAAAAAAAAGAAGAAGATCAGAGTGAAGATTTAAACAAGAAATGGCTTTTCGTATAAAGATGAGTACCTTGGATGATCTAGACGCTGTTAGAACTTGGAGCTCATAAATATGCATGGCACCACCAAAGAAAATGATTACTATTGATATCTCATTTTAAATAATATGAAATACATGAATTTTTTGAAAATTCTATAACCTCTCTAAATGAAGAGGAACTAGATAATAAATCGAACTTAAGGAATTGAACTGATTAAACACTAATCTTTATTATATACCTTCATGATCTTTAGAATATTTTTATTATTATTTTAAAAAAGTCAGTGTTTGGAATTGGTTCGGTGATTTTCATTGTTTTCTAAATTACTTGGAAGATTTGATTAAGTAATAATTTTTTTAAATAGGTATTAAAATGAGTATTTTAGTAATTTTATCCCCCAATTTTTTTATAATTGGTCAACCAAATAAAAATGTTTAGCAAAGAATAATAACTCGAAGAAGTTAGAAAATAATAGAACTATAATTATAAGCTTACTTTCACATAATTGCTGTCAGCTAAGAAGATGACATGAGTTTATGAAAGATGCTTATTTTTTATTGACGCAATTATTGTTCTTATGTATAGGTTGTTTTTAGGAAAATTAATTTCTACATATTGATGGACAAATTTCTAAAGAAAAAGTCAATTTTTGAGGAACAAATTTCTTTAGAATTTAAGGAAGTGAGTAGTAAAGATAATTGTCAACATTGTTCAAAGCAACCTCGAATTGAGATCAATTTAGAAGATTTATCAACAGATCCTGGATTACACCCGAAAATTACGTCTTACAATCCGAATGATCGAGATAAAGTGCGGAGATACTATTTGCAAAAAGGGCCTTGCCAACCCCATAATCATGATTTTCCCAAAAGAAAAGTAGGGGATAAGTTTAGAAGATTTTGTCCTTCTTGATTTAATGAATTTGGCAGTTGGTTAGAGTATAGCATAGAAAAAGATGCTGCATATTGTTTGCATTGTTATCTTCTTAGGCTTGATATTGGAAAGCAGTTAGGTGGAGACACATTTGTTACAGATGGGTTTATGAATTGGAGTCATAAAAGTAGATTTAACACTCATGTTGGAGGTCCGAATAGTGCGCATAACATAGCGTACAAGAGGTGTCAAGACTTGATAAAGCAAAGCCAACACCTCGAAACTACTATCTTTAAGCAATTCGATCAAGTTTGTGAAATATATTGAATTCGATTAACTGCTTCAATTGATTGCATTCGATTTCTTTTGAAACAAGGATTACCTTTCTGTGGTCATGATGAATCGGAGAATTCTACTAATCAAGGTAATTTTCTTGCACTTCTCAAGTTTTTTGCTAATCATAACGAAACCGTCAAGAATTGTGTTTTGCAAAATGTTCCTGCTAACAATCGGTTAACTGCTCTGGATATTCAAAAAGACATTGTCAAAGCTGCTGCATTTGAGACTACTAAGGCAATTATAAAGGATCTTGGAGATGAACATTTTGCTATTATGGTTGATGAGTCGCGTGATATATCAAACAAAGAAGAAATGGTCATTGCTTTGCGTTATGTGAACCACAAAGGAAGTATTGTTGAGCGTTTTCTTGGTATAATGCATGTCAGTGATACTACTGCTTTATCCTTAAAAAGAAGAATCAATTCATTATTTAACAGACATGGATTAAGTGTATCAAGAGTCCGTGGACAAGGCTATGATGGTGCTAGTAATATGAAAGGTGAATTTAATGGTCTTAAAAGTTTGATTTTGAAAGAAAATTCATCTGTTTTTTATATCCATTGCTTTGCTCATCAATTGCAACTCACACTTGTTTCTGTAGCAAAGAATCATGTTCAAGTTGCTACTTTACTAAATGTCGTTGGATGTTCATGCAAGAGACATGACATGCTTCGTGAAAATCAAGTTGTTAAAGTTAAAGAAGCATTCGAAAAGGAAGAAATTCATAGCGAATGAGGCATGAATCAAGAAATTGGTCTCAAACAAGGTGGTGATACTCGTTGGGGTTTACAGTATCCCAGTTCTATAAGTTTGAGTCTTTTATATTCCTCAGTGATTGATGTACTTGAGATTATCATGGAAGATGGATTGAGCGCAGAGCAAAAAGGTAAAGCTAATCTTCTCCTAGACACGTTACAAACATTTGATTTCGTGTTTATTTTGCATTTGATGAAAACTGTGCTGGGAATCAATAATGAATTATCACAAGCATTGCAAAAGAAAGATCAAGATATCATTAATGCCATGGGATTAGTTAAGCTCACAAAGCAACTATTGCAAAATTTGAGAGATAATGAATGGGAATCTTTGTTGAATGAAGTCTTTTTGTTTTTTATAACTCATGATAGTGACATTCCTAATATGGAAGAGATGTTTTTGTTCAAAGGATGGTCATGACGTAGAGTTGAAAAGATTACGAATTCACACTATTATCGCATTGATTTGTTCTATACTATTGTGGACATGCAACTTCAAGAACTTAATGACCGCTTGTAATGACCCACAATCCTGATCCTTCTCAGGACACAGTGGGAGGTCAAGATAAATAGCTATAATCATTCGAATGCAAAACAAGAACTAAAAGCGGAACATACCAAGCTGATATAGATATAACCTTTCATATTACAACCATCCAACCAGACTCTGAGTTGACAAAAATGAGTCCGGAACTAGACTAGTGCATTTATTCTTCATACATAATACCGTAGTAGACCACATATGCAGTCATACACGGTCCAAACCCTAAATCTAATACTGTGTCATTTATTATTACATCATATAGTAAGTGATGTGGTATTTCTTGGTTCACCAAGTCTTCGTTGAAAAGGTAATGCCGATGGATGATAACATCAACACTCCGTGGAATCAACTGATCCAAATCCCTCAGCACATAGAAAAGGCACATTCTCGTTTCCCGGTTCTTCCTCTTCTGCCGTGGATTCACCTGAAGTGGGAGTGGTAAGGGTCATGAGCTCTAAGAACTCAGTGAGGGTAAGTCAACCGGGGGTGGTTTTGAAAACATTTTCGAATTTTGAAAACAATGATGCAATGCCAGCATATAATAATATTCACAACTTATTCACAGATGATAAGAAATAATATCATATGTTATTTAGTAACATTTAGTGGCAAGTATCCACATCAGATATCAGCCTACTCTCCGAGGTTGGAATGCCAAGCGAGAGTAGGATACTACTCTCCGAGGGTGGTACCAAGCGAGAGTAGGAACAAGTCAAGTATTTCATGAGGTGGCCAGCCTTTGATCACAATTTCAACTTCTTATCTCTCCCAAGAGGATACTCCGGATTGTATCCAAAATCTACGACCCAACTCTCCGAGAGTGGAAAGCCAAGCGAGAGAGGGACTAGGACCACGATAGTCACGGGATCACCGGCAAGCTCTATGCCGCCCGGCGTTCGTGAAACGCTATCGTGCCTGAGGTTGCAACCCCCAAGTAGCCACAAGTATGCACAAGTAATCACGTAATACAGGCGCGTACAAGTAATGAGAGTACGACAAAGTAGGCCGTCTCTCGTACATATATCCATGTAGATATTAAAAATAACTCATTAAAGTGGATAATAATTTATACATGTTGTAAGTAGGTGGTGATCTAGTAAATAACAAACAAGTAGTTGAGTAGGTAATTAAAATAATAAGATAGATAACCCTAGTTAATTGAGCAACATAGAACTAAGTATGATGTGGGAATTTAGTAAGCAATTTTAATCTTACAGATGAAATGACTTCTTATAAAATTCTTTAATTTTTTAGTAATTCAAAATTAAATGGTTGTTTGTTATTTGATAATTAAAATATCTAGCAGTCTCATATCCTTTCATGTAAATTTCATTTCTAAAAGTATTCATTCTTAAGAGCCAATCGGGTAATATATTAATAGTAATCAATTCAAAGTATAATCTTAATTTCTACGGAATTTATTAAGCTCTACAATACCAAGTCTTAACGTACCTTCTTCTAGCACTTCCTATCAGTAAGTATTTAAGGTAAATGTCTATGAATGAACTTCTATAAGTGAAGCATTAACGTGGCATTTTATTTAATTCAAACCTTGTAATACATAAGTTGTTACATATGGTTTTTCATATTTATTCTTTCATATGCAAACAAAATAACAACATGTTATCATATAAAAACATATATAAACAAATGGAATGCTTTTATTTAAAAGACCCGCACATGTGAATTGCTTGTCAAACTCGTCAAAGAAAAGAAATATAAAAAGGTTAATAAGAGATTTGGTTGTGTGTGTTCTAACCGAAGCTTAACAATCCTTTATATAGTGCCTAGGACTCAATCTTATTGGACCACGCTTAATCAAAGTAGATAAACATCTTGCAGTTCCCAAATGGTCTTGCATGGTGGCAGCTCCGTGACTGAAATGTTGATTCACATACTAGTAACCATGCAAGTCGACAGCTCCTGCTTCCACCATGCTGATCCATATACTAGTATAGTTATTGATTTTAATATTTCTCCGTTGTCATAACACCCTAAGGAGCTGCGTGGTTTATGAAAAAATGTATCAACTTCATCCAAGCACTCGGAAATGGACAGCAAGGTTACGTGAGAGCTGTCTGCATGTTCGTGGTGAAAAGCTGATTCAGCAGAGGTGGCCTAGCAGATTGCCAGCGTTTTAGAGTAATGATTATGCTAACTATAGTTATCTAATATGCCAAGTCACTGGATGGTTATAGGTACAAATAGCGGTGGAGTTAGTTAATCTAGCAGGCTGCTCTCTTGCAAATGAACTGCTAAACCACGGTTATCCTTATTGGTTACTTGACACCATAATAGACTAACTTTAAGTAATGATTAGTAGTTCTAATCAGTTATGGATCCTCATGCATGCGAAATTAACGACAGAGGAACATTATAATTATCTTTAAGTTGTCGCGTGGTTTTAAATTGATTCCTATATATTATTTTATCCTAATATTCTTTACTTATTTATATATTTTGCTACTCAATATACTATCATTATCATAATATTATAACAATCCATTACCTGCTACCCTGTCTCAAATGGTTCTGATAATTAAAATCCTAAAATACGTTAAAATCTTCCAGTGATAATTAATTTCAATTTAAACTTCCGTTACTAGCTTTCATAACTTAATAAAATGCCGTACTTATTAAATAAAATGGTCTACCCGATGCTTTAATTCCTATTATTTCACAAGCCAATTATAATTCCTAGGATAAACTTAGTTATGATAATCAAGTCTTTTATTCTATAATTGAGTAAATCCTAGCTAATGCTATACAAATTCTTAAATCCAAAGAGTAAATAAAATATAGTACCTTATTTCTACCAGCTAGGTTTTCTTTTATTTGAGCTGAATGCCTAATTTTAATATACTAGCTAATACACGCCCTAGTTAAATTTAGTTCTTATCACCGAGCATATTAATAATACTCAAATAATATAATAATGCTTGGAATTAGGTGCAGGTTCTTACATTCTTCCCTTCTTACAAAAATTTTGTCCTCGAAATTTACTTACCTAGTAAATAATTCAGGAAATTGCTGCATCATTTCATTTTTTTGCTCCTAAGTGGCTTCTTCAAGCCTGTGGCGATTCCAAAGAACCTTTACCATCGGTATTGTTTTAGATCTCAATTCCCGATTTTGTGTATCTAGGATTCGAACGGGTGTTTCCTCGTAAGACAGATCCCCATGTAACTTCAACGGTCCTGTTTTCAATACATGGGAGGGATCGGGGTGATATTTCATTAAGAATGATATATGGAACACATCGTGTTCTGGGGGTAAACTCAATTGGTAAGCTAGTTTTCCAATTTTATCTATAATCTCAAATGGTCCAATATATCGCGGACTTAATTTCCCTCCCTTACCTTGCCGAATTAATCTCTTGTGAGGTGACAACTTCAAGAATACCAAGTTACCGATTTCAAACTCCAAATTTCGTCTGCGTTTATCGGCATAACTCTTTTGCCGACTCTGGGTAGTTAACATCCTTTTTCAGATCAAATGAATATTTGCTATTTTCTCTTCTAGTTCCGGCAATATGGTCGGGTCCATAGTCTTCATTTCTCCGACTTCATCCCAATATAAAGGGGATCTACACTTCTTTCCGTACAAGGCTTCATATGGAGCCATGCCAATAGTGGTCTGATAGCTGTTGTTATAGGCAAACTCAGATAAAAGGCAGATGTTTTTCCCAATTTTTCCCAAAATCCAAAACGCAGGCTCTCAACATATCCTCCAAGATTTGGATTGTTCTTTCGGATTGCCCATCTGTTTGGGGATGGTAAGTTGTGCTGAAGCTTAACTTGGTACCCAAAGCGGCCTGCAACTTTTGCCAAAGTCTAGATGTATATCGGGGATCCCTATCTGACACAATACTTGCGGGTACCCCATCGAGTCTTACAATGTTTGCCACATATAAATCAGTAAGCTTAGCTATCTTATCTTCCATATTCATGGCAGTAAAATGGGCGGTCTTAGTCAATCGATCTACTACCACCCAGATAGCGTCGCATCCTCGAGGAGATTTGGGTAATCCCATGACAAAATCCATAGTCACATGTTCCCATTTCCATTAAGGTATTTCCAGTGGTTGCAGCAATCCAGCAGGTCTTTGATGTTCTGCTTTTACCCGTTGACAGGTTAGGCACCGAGTTATGTATTATGCTATTTTCCTTTTCATATTTCTCCACCAATAGTATTGTTTCAAATCACGGTACATCTTGGTTCCTCCGGAATGAATAGTATACTTGGAAGTATGAGCTTCCTCAAGAATTTTCCTTTTCAATTATGGGTTATTCGGTACACAAATCCGATTCCTAAACCTCCATAACCCATCTTGATGTAATTTGAGATCAATATTGCCTACTCCAACCTTTTGGAACTAAGGATCTTGTTTTTGCGCTTCTTGTAATTATGACAACAAGTCCAAATGTATTTGCAAATAGGCGCACCGCACCCTGTTGTTTATTTCCTCAGATTTCCCCAAATTGGGAATCACCAAACTTGCCTTCCGACTTAGAGCATATGCTACAATGTTTGCCTTTCCTGGTACATAGTTAATGGAACAATCATAATCATTCAATAATTCCATCCATCTTCGCTGCCTCATATTAAGTTCCTTTTGTGAGAAAAGGTATTTTAAACTTTTATGATATGTGAATATTTCAAATTTACTTCCCCATAAGTAGTGTCTCCATTTCTTCAAGGCGAACACAATAGCAGCTAATTCCAAATCATGTGTAGGGTAATTCACCTCGTAGGATTTCAATTTTCGGGAAGCATAAACAATCACCCGACTATCTTGCATTAGCACACAGCCTAAGCCTTCCTTCGAGGCATTGCTATAGATAATATAATTTTGATATCCTTCTGGTAGAGCCAAGACGGGTGCGGTAGTCAATCTGTTATTCAATTCTTGAAAACTACCTTCACATTTGTTATCCCATTCAAATACCGTTCTCTTCTGTGTAAGCTTAGTAAGTGGTCCTGTTATCTTTGAGAAATCCTTAACAAAACGTCGATAGTAACCTGCCAAACCTAGAAAACTTCGCACCTCAGTAACATTTTCTGGCTTCTTCCAAGATGATATCACTTCAATTTTTGTTGGGTCTACCGCTAAACCATCTTGGGAGATGATGTGTCCCAAGAAGAACACTTGTTGAAGCCACAACTCACATTTACTGAACTTGGCATATAATTGATGCTCCCGGAGCTTTTGCAGTACCAGATGTAAATGCTGCTCGTGCTCTTTTTCTGTCTTAGAGTAGACTAGTATGTCATCTATAAATATTACCATGAATTGATCCAGGTAAAAGCGAAATATCCGATGCATCATATCCATAAAGGCTGCGGGTGCATTAGTCAGCCCAAAAGGCATTACAACAAACTCATAGTGCCCATACCGAGTTCGAAAAGCTCTCTTGGGTATATCCTCATTCTTAATCTGTAGTTGATGGTAACCCTGTCTTAAATCAAATTTAGAGAACACTTTTGCTCCTTGTAATTGATCAAACAGTTCATCAATTAAAGGTAAATGATACTTGTTCTTAATTGTTACTTGATTTAAACCTCGGTAATCAATACACAATCTCAAGGAACCATCTTTCTTTTTAACTAACAGCACTGGTGCCTCCCATGGTGAAGAACTAGGTTGAATAAACCCCTTTTCCACCAAGTTCTGCAGTTGTATTTTCAGTTCTTTCAACTCCGTTGGAGCCATTCTATAGGGGGCCCTAGAGATTGGTTGAGTTCCGGGTAGCAATTCAATGGAAAAATCAATTTCCCGTTTTGGTGGTAATCTAGGTAACTCTTCGGGAAATACATCCAAATATTCTTTTATTATCGTTACTTCTTCCATTTTGGCCTTATCGGCCGGCTTATTGACCAGATATGCGAGGAATCCCGTTCCCCCTTTTTTGATAGATTTTGCGGCTTTTATGGCTGAAATAATAATATCGTTTGTGCAGTCCCTTTTTTGGCTTGAGATCTCGATCACAGGTTGCCCTGGTACATGTAACCTTAGCATTTTGGTTCTACAGTCTAGGTGTGCATGGTGCATGGATAGCCAATCCATTCCTAGAATAACCTCATATTTTTCGAAAGGAATGAGAATTAGATTGGCAGAGAATTCTCGATTCTCAACCTGAATCTTTCAAGCCCTACAGGCAAATTCAGTCACAAATCTGCTACCTGTCGGGGTACTTACCTCAACACCACAACACAACTTACTAGTTGGAATACCAATTCATTGCACACAACGGGGAGTAATAAATGAGTGGGTTGCCCCTGTATCAATTAATGCCTTAACAGACTGAGTTAAAATCGAGAATATACCTTCTATTACAGCAGCATCATCCGGTAACTCCTGCTGTTCAATTGCATAAACTTTAGCTTGCACACGCCGATTCGTTACCGGCTTATCCTGGCTCTACTTCCCTTGCCACTTTAAACAATCCTTAATTTGATGTTGATCACTTCCACAACCAACACATTTTCCCGTCTTCCTCCAACACTGCAACTCAGTGTGTCCCTTCTTATCACAATAGGCACATGCTTGAGTTTGAGTCTTTGTGCTTGATGGTCCTCGAGTGGAGGAGGCCATCGATCCACTTGGTTGTGGTCAGTTACTCACCGATCCTGTTTGATTACGTCCTTGAGAATAACCCGAACTTATTTTCTGTTGCATAAGGCCTTGCTGGAAAGGTTTTTTGTTGGGTTGACTTAGACCACCCCGAGTTTCCATCTTCTTTTTTTCCACTTGTGTGGCGGCTTCCACAACTTCCCCATAAGTTCCAAATTTTAATGCAACCATACTATCTTGTATTTCGACCCTCAACCTTCTTACAAATTTTTGAATTGCTCGGTCTGGTGGCTGCATCAATTCAGGCACATATTGAGATAGTTTGTCCAGACGTGCTCCGTATTGCACAACAGTCATGCCCCCTTGCCTTAACGCCATAAATTCCTCTTCCCGTCTTTCCCTGGCAACAGCCGGAACATATTTATCCTTAAAGACTTCGGTAAAATTTGCCCAGGTGTAAGGCATATGATCTTCCTCCCAACGGTGCTTTACCACCTTCCACCATTGTTCTGCATCTCCTTTGAGTAAATATGTCGCAAGTACAACTTTCTGCTCGTCATTGTAATTCAAAGTTTCATAAAGTTTCTCTACCTCCGAGAGCCATGCTTTGGCTTTTTCATCATCAGGTTCCCCAAAAAATTTTGGGGGGTAATAACCCAGGAATTCTTTAAGTGGGCTTATCCTGTGTTCCTCACAGTTTACCCTTCCTTCAACGTTATGCGGGTTACCTGCCTCCCGTGCCTCCTGATGCTCAAGAACTCTGGACACCCTATCCATTACGGTTGCCATTAGATTGAACATGGCCATTCCTGGATTAGCCTGTCCAGGTTCCTCTACCGGCTCAGCATTCCTACCAGTTCTTCATGTACTAGGTCCAGCCATATTCTCTAAACACACGCAAGTATCCTCAATTGTTTATCACGCAAAATAACAAGTTATAGCACATAGTTATTCAATTTAAAAACACATAGGCATATTTTTAGGTCAAAGCTTCTAACCCCAAGCCCAACGTTTCTAAACCCGGCTTCTAAGGCATTACTATGCTCTGATACCAACTGTAATGACCCACAATCCTGATCTTTCTCAAGACACAGTGGGAGGTCAAGATAAATAGCTATACTCATTTGAATGCAAAACAAGAACTAAAAGTGGAACATACCAAGCTAATATAGATATAACCTTTCATATTACAACCATCCAACCAGACTCTGAGTTGACAACAAATGAGTCTGGAACTAGACTAGTACATTTATTCTTCATACATAATACCGTAGTAGACCACATATGCAGTCATACACTGTCCAAACCCTAAATCTAATACTGTGTCATTTATTATTACATCATATAGTAAGTGATGTAGTATTTCTTGGTTCACCAAGTCTTCGTTGAAAAGGTAATGCCGATGGATGATAACATCAACACTCCGTGGAATCAACTGATCCAAATCCCTCAGCATACAGAAAAGGCACATTCTCATTTCCCGGTTCTTCCTCTTCTACCGTGGCTTCACCTGAAGTGGGGGTGGTAAGGGTCATGAGCTCTAAGAACTTAGCGAGGGTAAGTCAACTAGGGGTAGTTTTGAAAACATTTTCGAATTTTGAAAACAATGATGCAATGCCAGCATATAATAATATTCACAACTTATTCACAGATGATAAGAAATAATATCATATGTTATCTAGTAACATTTAGTGGCAAGTATCCACATCAGATATCAGCCTACTCTACGAGGTTGAAATGCCAAGCGAGAGTAGGACACTACTCTCTGAGGGTGGTACCAAGCGAGAGTAGGAACAAGTCAAGTATTTCATGAGGTGGCCAGCCTTTGATCACAATTTCAACTTCTTATCTCTCCCAAGAAGATACTCCGGATTGTATCTAAAATCTACAACCCAACTCTCCGAGGGTGGAAGGCCAAGCAAGAGAGGGACTAGGACCACGATAGTCACGAGATCACCGGCAAGCCTTATGCCGCCCGGCGTTCGTGAAACGCTATCGTGCCACAAGTATGCACAAGTAATCACGTAATACAAGCGCGTACAAGTAATGAGAGTACGACAAAGTAGGTCGTCTCTCGTACATATATCCATGTAGATATTAAAAATAACTCATTAAAGTGGATAATAATTTATACATGTTGTAAGTAGGTGGTGATCTAGTAAATAACAAACAAGTAGTTGAATAGGTAATTAAAATAATAAGATAGATAACCCTAGTTAATTGAGCAACGTAGAACTAAGTATGATGTGGGAATTTAGTAAGCAATTTTAATCTTACATATGAAATGACTTCTTATAAAATTCTTTAATTTTTTAGTAATTCAAAATTAAATGGTTGTTTGTTATTTGATAATTAAAATATCTAGCAGTCTCATATCCTTTCATGTAAATTTCATTTTTAAAAGTATTCATTCTTAAGAGCCAATCGGGTAATATATTAATAGTAATCAATTCAAAGTATAATCTTAATTTCTACAGAATTTATTGAGCTCTACAATACCAAGTCTTAACGTACCTTCTTCTAGCACTTCCTATCAGTAAGTATTTAAGGTAAATGTCTATGAATGAACTTCTATAAGTGAAGCATTAACGTGGCATTTTATTTAATTCAAACCTTGTAATACATAAGTTGTTAAATATGGTTTTTCATATTTATTCTTTTATATGCAAACAAAATAACAACAGGTTATCATATAAAAACATATATAAGCAAATGGAATGCTTTTATTTAAAAGACCTGCACCTGTGAATTGCTTGTCAAACTCGTCAAATAAAAGAAATATAAAAAGGCTAATAAGAGATTTGGTTGTGTGTGTTCTAACCGAAGCTTAACAATCCTTTATATAGTGCCTAGGACTCAATCTTATTGGACCGCGCTTAATCAAAGTAGATAAACATCTTGCAGTTCCCAGATGGTCTCGCATGGTGGCAGCTCCGCGACTAAAATGTTGATTCACATACTAGTAACCATGCAAGTCGACAGCTCCTGCTTCCACCATGCTGATCCATATACTAGTATAGTTACTAATTTTAAAATTTATCCGTTGTCATAACACCCTAAGCAGCTGCGTGGTCTATGAAAAAAATGTATCAACTTCATACAAGCACTCGGAAATGGACAGCAAGGTTACGTAAGAGTTGTCTGCATGTTCGTGGTGAAAAGCTGATTCAGCAGAGGTGGCCTAGCAGATTGCCAGCGTTTTGGAGTAATGATTATGCTAACTATAGTTATCTAATATGCCAAATCACTGAATGGTTATAGGTGCAAATAGCGGTGGAGTTAGTTAATCTAGCAGGCTGCTCTATTGCAAATGAACTGCTAAACCACGGTTATCCTTATTGGTTACTTGACACCATAATAGACTAACTTTAAGTAATGATTAGTTGTTCTAATCAGTTATGGATCCTCATGCATGCGGAATTAACGACAGAGGAACATTATAATTATCTTTAAGCTGTCGCGTGGTTTTAAATTGATTCCTATATATTATTTTATCCTAATATTCTTTACTTATTTATATATTTTGCTACTCAATATACTATCATTATCACAATATTATAAGAATCCATTACCTGCTACCCTGTCTCAAATGGTTCTGATAATTAAAATCCTAAAATATGTTAACATCTACCAGTGATAATTAATTTCAATTTAAACTTCCGTTACTAGCTTTCATAAATTAATAAAATGCCGTACTTATTAAATAAAATGGTCTACACGATGCTTTAATTCCTATTATTTCACAAGCCAATTATAATTCCTAGAATAAACTTAGTTATGATAATCAAGTCTTTTATTCTATAATTGAGTAAATCCTAGCTAATGCTATACAAATTCTTAAATCCAAAGAGTAAATAAAATATAGTACCTTATTTCTACCAGTTAGGTTTTCTTTTATTTGAGCTGAATGCCTAATTTTAATATACTAGCTAATACAACTCCTAGTTAAATTTAGTTCTTATCACCGAGCATATTAATAATACTCAAATAATATAATAATGCTTGGAATTAGGTGCAGGTTCTTACACCGCTTCGCCGAGACAAATACTAAGTTGCTTATTTGTTTGGCATGCTTGAATCCGGACAACTCCTTTCTTGCATTTGACAAGCAAAAGTTAATTGAATTTGCTAAGTTTTACCCAAATAATTTTTCTCCCATTGATTTGGTAGTTTTTGAAAACCAGTTGGAGATATATATTTTTGATATGCTAAGCAATGACGAATTTTTTGAGTTAAAAGGGATTGGTAACCTTGCAAAGTTGCTAGTTAAGATTGAAAATGATCGTGTTTATCAGTTGGTGTATACACTTATTAAGTTGGCATTGATTTTATCTGTCGTTACAGCCACTGTGGAAAGAACATTTTCTGCAATGAAATTTGTAAAAAATCGGTTGCGGAACCGAATTGTAGATGATTGGCTGAATGATTGTTTAGTCACTTATATAGAGAGAGAGATTTCAAACTATGTCGAATTGTCGAGAATAATTATAAAAGGTACTTTTCGTATTACTATAGTCTTTTCTTTTTCTCTCATTAATATGTTATAGCATTATCGTATGAGGAGAGTCATATCTTGAAGATTCTGTATATGTTTTTGTGCTTATATTTTTATATTTGTTATAATTTGTATAAGTTAAATATTATTTTATGTATAGGTAAGTTAATTAACCTTTTATTACAAACTGACAACAACCATTATAAAGCCCTTTTGGATGTTTTTTTAACATGGCCAACACGTATGATTTGCATGTTCCGTTGAGTTTGACAAATCATCGCCAAAACGTCAAACAATTGTACCAAGCAGCGACTGTCACTAGCCCCCCCATCACTCACTCTACACACACAACACACACAAAGGAAATGCAAACGTGTAAATGATGATCAACTGTTCACACTCCTTTTAAGCATTAAAGAGCAGCGTCAGCATCAGCATCAGCATCAGCACATTTCACGTTAGGAAAGAAGGAAATGGAGACAACAAATACAACAACAGTTGAAGTGCCAAGGATGAAGTTGGGCTCTGAGGGCCTAGAGGTCTCCAAACAAGGGCTGGGCTGCATGAGAATGTCCGCCCGCCCGCCCAAGCCCGAACCCGATATGATCAAACTCATCCACCACGCCATCAACTCCGGCGTCACCTTTCTCGACACCTCCGACGTCTATGGGTCCGGCACGAACGAGATACTCATCGGCAAGGCAAGTCCACTTCACTTGATTTTAAGTGCTGTGCCTGTACGTTTCGCTTCCCCGCTTGTACTTAGTTAAAATCCTCGCATAATCTGTTGTACGTCGTGTTTCTCTGTTTATATTGCACAACTTAGAATAAAGTCAATAAAATACACCTTTAAAAAAATAATAATAATAATAATTTCATCAGTTGTACACTTTGCTTATCGGCTTGTACTTTGTCGAGTCATTCCACAACTTAGATGGTGAATGGAACCAACAGACCTTGATTTTCCACTCTAGTGCTGTAAACTTTGCTCCTCGGTTTTAAGTTGTTGAATTTTTCGAAAAGGTAGATAGTCAATGATCATTGAAGCTTTTTGTTTTGGGGATTTTAATGGACAGATCATTGCTAATTATGAAAACATCTTTCTTAAGGAAGTGAAATCTGCTTTATGCGCGATTTTCTACAGAAAATAAATCACATTGTCTCCAGGAATGTAAAAAAGAAGATGAAAGATCAATTTGGCATCGTTTCACATCGTTAAAAACAAGAAAAGATATGATCAACTACTTGAATTTAATTGTCATCATATAAGACTTCTAATAATTATTCATTTTCTGTTGATTTTTCTAAACATGCAAAAATGCCCGGATATTTCACTGAGTTGTTTTACAATGATTACTGTTTTTGAATTTATTGTTTTGTTCAAAGAATTTAGAAGAAAGGGGTATTGGTAAGATCATATTATGCCGGAGAAGAACATTACAATTGCTCACTGTTTTTGTTCTTCATGTGACCATTTAGCTATTATACTGAAGTCTGGTTGAATTGGTGAAGGCTTTGAAAGGAGTGGCCAGAGAGAAAGTACAAATCGCTACTAAGTTTGGGATGGGTCACAAGGATGGGAAAACGATTATACGAGGTGATCCAGAGTATGTGCGGGCTTGTTGTGAGGCCAGTTTGAAGCGGCTCGATATTGACTGCATTGATCTCTATTATGTTCATTGCATTGATAGAAGCATTCCTATTGAAGTCACGGTTTGTCCTTTTGACCTTTTTAACTTTTTTCTAATGATCTGTTTGACATCGATAGCGGGTAAAGTAATCTAATCTACTGCAATTGAAAGCTATTCTCCAGTCTGTGCTATGTGTGAAATGATTAAGTCATTGTTAAAAGTAACCGATCATGCTTTTGCTTGTGGTCTAATGGGTGTCTGAGAATGTTGTTCTTTTGAGTCACTAGGATAGAATGGCCTCTCTGCCCGACTCTATCAACAAGAAAATTAGGAATAAATATAGAAGAAACAAAAGAAGATGGCATAGTGTTAAGGATCATCCTGGAATGCAGTTCTGCTTGTTTTCCTTGTCTTTTAATATGAGAACTGAAAGTTAAGTGTCGGAAGTAGAAAAGGTAATATGAAGGAAGGAGGATATCTGATGAAATAAAGAAGCAGCCTTTATAGATATAACACCTTGTAGAGAACATTAAATGAATTTGGCCCTAAAACTGTAGTGTTAAACTACCACGGAGATTGACCCAAATATAAAAAGAAAAAAAATAGAGCCACAGTGGTATGTTGTGCAAGAATTTGGGAATCTATCACGTTTTTGTATTTGTTAAACTGTAAATGTCAGTCCTAAAGTAATCAAACGTAGAATAAAAGAACATTTGATATGTAATTAGATTCATGAAGCATATACCAAGGAGATGCTCACATCTGTGCAAAATATGTCTTTCTATACTGGCATAATTATAAGTAAAAAATTGCTCACTTACTATCATGTTGCACAACATCTTCTCTAATGCCATAGCCTGCTTGGAGGAGAATGTCACCCGAAAATTTTTACATTTCTAGGCTATAGTCTTTTTTTAGATCAAAATGGAATCAACTGGTCCATTTAGATAACTTTTTCAATTGTCTTGATCATTTGAGGCTCAGGTCAGTAATGATAGATTCTTTATGAAGGAAAAATTTGCTAACAAGAATGTCTGTGAGGATGGTGTGTCTTTAATTGCAAAATGTCTGTGCTTCATGCATTAACAAATGCTAAAAATAAAGATTTTGACCTATGACACAAAGAAAAGACAAGATACTTACACTAAAGCACGAAGGATACAGTGAGCGATAGTAATTAAGACATGATCTGCGTCCTGAATACCTCAAAGAAGTCATGACAGACTCTTTGTCACTCAATGAACTGCTGGAAAAACAACTATGAAGCATGTTTTTGTGGATTGAGATATACATAGAGTAAATTGTGATGCACTTGAAATAGATTTGAAACTGGTAAATTTTGTAAACTGCATTGTACTCTACATACTGTAAGGAAACAAAGATATCTGATTATTCATGACTTCAGCTGTATCACATACCTTCTGTTGGAACATGGAATATAAAAATTTGTAAATTGAAGTGAAGTATATATTTCATTCTTGATTTTCTTCTTTCTTTCTGAATTATAATTCTTTTTGTCCCTCTTAATATGAATAAGACCCTTTTGATTTCTTAGAAGATCAGTCTTAAGTTAGCATTTTTCTTCTTCTTCTTTCAAATCAACAACTAAGAGATGAGCATAGCATTTAGTCATGATGGTAACAGTATGTTCTTTGACAGTCTTTTCACATGATCTGTAGCCAATTAATTTTGTCCTGTGGTTCAGACTGTGTTCTTAAGCATAATATACTGGTAGTCTGGTAATGGACCTAATGGTATTTACTCAGTTTAGCATATTAGACTTTGTGTCTTGTTACTAGTTTTAACTAGTGAAGTTCTTGGATTACTTATGCTCTCAATACTTCAGGGTTATTTGTGATCTTTTCAATCAAATTAGAGAACTGCTAGAAGCCAAGTTAAGACCAAAATTGTTGCTACAGTATTACTCAATCCTTGTGCATCTATATGGCATCATGTATGGTGGGAATAGGATCCCAGAGCCCAATCTATTTTACTGTTAAATGCATCGAAGTCGGTCTTTGTTGAAGATCAAGAAACAGGAAATCGTGCACTCTGGACGAATCCTTTTATCCAAGAAAGAGTCTGTCGTGGATAAATTTAAAGGCAATTTTAAGTATCCTTATCTCATTCTATTTCAATGGCTTAACCAGTAGTCAGTGTCAGAAAGTTAAATATTTCAGTTCTATGTTGATTTCATTTATCTCACTTGTTTCAGAACCAAAAAAGAAGGATTTATTGGCAGCCTTCACGGTGACCCATTCATTTATGATCTCTGGAGACCAGCACTTTTTCTTGTTCTTTGCTCTGCTAAAATGACCTCTGCCCTCGCATAATTGACTTGCACTGCCTCAATGCAGTAAAGTTGGAACCTTCCTTCTCTAACTTTCCAACTACAATATTGAATATAAGCACTCATGAGGCTATCCGTGACTCTTGTTATAGTCCTATCACAATATTCAGCCAATTGTTGTCATTCTGTGATTTTAGGCTAAAACTGTTCCCCATGGGTCTTTCTCTCTCTATTTATCTGTCTAATAGAATTTTCCACATGATCACACTTGATTTGGAGTTAGTGGATTAAATAGATCATCTTTCATTACTGCAATATATACATAAAACGCTAGTAAGTTAAGCATGGTGATCTTTTCCTCTTCCCTGCATTCCATGTGCACATGGTGAAATGGTTCACAAACAGTCCAAGTTTTGTGTGTTTCTCATCTACCTATTGACTATATGTGTATTATGTGACATGTCATTGATGCTAATGTGTCGATCAGCTTTTATTACAATGATATCCCTGTTCTTTGTGTCATGATGCTTGACTGTAAAATGATACATTGTCATTCTTACTTCTCGGAAAAAGATACCTGTCATTCGTGCCAATGGATGATTTTTACCATCTTATCCATGTTGTGGCATAGCATTTTGTAGAGTATTTTTTCTGGACTTTGGGGCTTAATGGTGGTTGAGGGACAAGAAGGAAAGAGCTGTCTGGAGCAATATCAGAGAAGCTGCCTTGAGTATATGATGAATTGGTGCATAATGTAGATCAGAAACATTATAGAAATGATCTCTGCATACTTCTCAAAGAAGAGAAATGATCTTTGCACCCCATGGATGTTTTCACATATGCTCTACCTTCTGACTTTTTGGTTTTCTTTTTATATGTGGTGAGCTGTGTCTGATATTATTTACTTTTTGCTAGGTCGGAGAACTTAAGAAACTGGTTGAAGAGGGTAAAATAAAATACATAGGTTTATCGGAGGCCTCTGCTTCAACAATTAGGAGGGCTCATGCTGTTCATCCATTAACAGCTGTTCAGAATGAGTGGTCCTTGTGGTCAAGAGATTTAGAGCAAGAAATAGTTCCTACTTGCAGGTAAGGAGTCTTCTGTGGAACTCATTTCTTTTGTCAAATCATGCATGTTAAGTTTCCATTAACTTCATGTATCAGAGAACTTGGCATCGGAATTGTCGTATACGGTCCTCTTGCTCGGGGATTCTTTTCATCAGGTCCCAAGCTAATTGAGAACTTATCGGAGGGTGACTTCCGTAAGGTCGGTACATACAAACTCTTTCGTTGTTAATCTGTATGGATATTTCTTATCAACATTGCATTGCCATTTCAAGTTACAGTTCTACACCAGAACAAAGGAACGAGAAGAGGGGGTGGGGGACCATTGTATGTAATATCTAATCTAGTAGTATAAATCTACTTCTAACTTGAGCTACTTCACCAATGCCCTCCACTTAACAAGAGAAATTATTCTATGCTGCATGGACATGCCTCAGGATAAGTTTATATCGGACAAGCATGGCTGACATATATATTCTCCCTCTATCCATCTAATACTATCACCCATGTGTTCGGCATGGAATTGAAGGAAAAAATCAACTTTTTTTGGTAGTTTGTCTTACATGTGGATTCTGTTAGAAAGTGAAGAAAAAGTATTGTTATTTTTGGAAATGTGGCATAATTTGATGTATCCCAAACTAGAAATTGTGAAGAATGTAACTGGGGCAAAGAGAGTATTTGTTTTTGATGTGTAGAGCATGCCTTAAAACAGAAATTATAGAAATTAAAATATGTAATGTAATGTTGATTATGTTTGTTGTATCCTGTAACTTTATATTAATTTGAGAGAGAGAGAGAGACTAGTTATGGAGAAAACTCTTGATATTATACTTTATAACCCGTAGAATTTTACGCTGCTGATAAACACGTCCATTCTTTCATAGGGACTTCCAAGGTTCAAACCAGAAAATGTTGAGCATAACAAGACAATATTTGAGCGGCTTAGCGAAATGGCAGCAAGGAAAGGGTGTACCCCAGCTCAACTAGCATTGGCTTGGGTTCATCATCAAGGAGACGATGTCTGTCCCATTCCTGGTACCTCCAAGATTGAGAATTTGAATGAGAATGTGGGAGCATTGTCAGTGAAATTGACAAGCGAGGAGATGAATGAGTTAGACTCTTATGGTTCGGTAGCCAAGGGCGACAGACATGCTTACATGGAGAATACTTGGATCAATTCAGATACCCCACCATTGTCGTCATGGAAAGCTCACTAAGACGAAGTTTTATCCGTTATGTATGTTTCTCATGTTTTCTCCAAATGATGTTTATGGTCTAGTAAAGCTATAAGAGGTGGTTTCACAGAGTCTTACTGTTCAAATAACTTAAAACCTCATTGTATATATTCGCAACATAGGAGGTGAACAATAGATAGTTTTCTGTAGTCAAAATAAGAACAGATAATGAACAATGAAATTAATTTCACCAGTAGCAGCACACATCTTCACGAGTATTCATCAACTTCACAAAGTCTACCTATAGACAAAAGCATTGATTGTATAAAAATGAGGCTTAGATGTCTTTCGTTAAACTAATTTTTTTGCATAAGAAAAGGATCTTCGCTTAGTGAGAGTGCCTTTTGTGTCTATAAGGTGGGATTTCCTTCCTCTTTCTTTTTTTCTTCTCTCTCAATCTTAAACATCTAATATAAAGCGGACTCATAGTTACTTTGAGACATTTTCACTAAGAGAGGATTCATATCTTTTTTTGTAATATATGAGTTAGAAGCTCACTGTGAGATGGACTTCGATGAATGGACGAGAGATTGTGATGCCCTCGTTGAGACTTTATTTTTCCATAGAAGTTCTCATTTTTCCAATTTTTATTTTTCTTCCCTTGATACTGAGAATATCATTTTATTAATTAGCAAAACGTGTTATTGAAACTTATCCCGTCAATGATCCAAATATATATATATATATATATATATATTTGAGGGAGTTACGAATAATAAATTCTCAATTTTTCTTTATAGACTCATCTTTTATACGCTTGTGGAGAAGCAATTGAAACATGTATTGCACAAAATATCCTCATATAGAATTTGAATAATGGGGAGTATATGAGAATTCACTTGATAATAAAATCTTTTGATTGTTTAATGGGTGCCCATATGAATTTTCAACAATTTTTTTTTCATCATCATTGCTCTTGGATGTCCAACACGATCACGCCAAAGCATTAATTTCTTTGGATCAAATATCTTTTGATTCTTTAATGGGTGTTCATAGGAATTTTTCAATAATTCATCTTTCATTGTCGTTACACCTTTATTATATAAGTGATCACTTTAATGTATAAAATACTTGGATCACTATCTCTTTATTCAGCATCCCATAGAGTTGTATGAGAAACTCAAAAGATAGAGCAGTGTTATTTGAACTACTGCAAGGCCATGAAGTATATTGAATAAGACCGATATTACAATGTTGTTTACAATGACAACCGTGTCAATTGCTATATTGATAGGCATATATTGTATTCACTTTTAGGGAATGCAATGTCATTTGCTTCAAGGCATTCCGATTCACTTTAGAGAATGGTGCCAAGCTAGTAGTTACATTCACTTTCAGGGAATGCAATGTCATTTGCTTCAAGGCACTCCGATTTACTTTAGGGAATGGTGCTGAGCTAATAGGATGTAATTGATATTCTTTATAAAAGTTCATTGGGGATTTGACTGTAGTAAATTAAGTATTTTCAATCATTCATGGATATAATAATGAAGAAAAATCATTGTTTTGCGCAATCCTCCTGGGATGCAGTAACTATTTCCCAAAATTCTTTGCATCCAAAAGGAATTTCCGCAATAAAATTCCTTGATAAATAGTTATTACCATAAATATCAACAACAAATTCAAGTTTTATGAGATTTGATATTATAGAACTAATAAGTATCAAAACATGATATAGATATTAAGTGTAGTATGATATGAGTTTGCTCAAGACATGAAACGTTTTAAATAATTATAAAATAACAGACAAATTATAATAACCGTAAGTGTATATGAAGTACAACCATTAATATAACCATAAGATTCACTTAACAAATTCGTATTTAGACTCATCGTAATTCATCACCAACTTATTGTCAGTTCCAAAAAATAAAATATTTCATATATATATATATATATATATATATATATATATGTATAGTTCATCAATGCATATAATCAAAAGTGTAAACAAGCCTCTATATGGAATAAAAGCGAACAACAAGTAACAACAACATACTATCAAGAGGTACATATTTTTCAGCTTATCCGACACAGATTAGTTTCATTTTATTGTTTTGGGTATTGTAGTGACTAAATGAATTAAGAATAATTCTATGAAAGTATGATGACCCAACCTACAGATTGTTATAAATTTAAATGCTAGAAATATAAGGTAGATGGATAAAGATTAGATCAACAGAGAACTTAAGAAGTATCTTATTTAACTGTACCACTCTTATCAATCTTCTTGAAGCACTGTACCACTTCATAAACATCAAGCCATATATCAACTTAACTACAATTTATACTTTGAATACTTTTAAGTCTGTTAATAAATTTTTTTTTATCGCTCAACAAAGGAAAAAGGTTCTGCTCTCATTATTTATCTATGTCATTCAATCACATATTCAGATAGATATAATAAACTAACTCCATATGTTTATTTTATCACTTGGTCTTTAGGTAGCGATTGATACACTATAATAAGATTGAAAATGAAATGACATTCCAACTTTATTTATGTTTTCATATTTGGTATGAAAGAATGAACTTGAAAATCTCATTTCCATAGTAATCATATTCTCCCTACATGGGATTAGCCATTTGTCACGCCCCGGCCCGAGCATATAGTTACTATATTTATTTGCATATATTAATATTCTTATTTTAATTATTTGAATAGTTTCTATATTCATTTGCATATATTTATATGCTTACTTTTATTATTTGCACATATTTATTCGCATACTTTTCATATTTTCTTGAAAAACATGCATTAGTAATTTATTGCATCGCATTTCGAGAGCGTAAATTTAGTACTAATAGTAGTAGAATACATGAGAAATAGTGTAGAAATATTTTAGTGGGATTGTTGGACCATTAGAAGACTAAAATAAACATTTGGGCCAAATTTAATTACATTAGCTATATCATTAAAAGCCCAAAAGCCCATTTTATCTTCTAGCCTATAATATAACATTTGAAGACCAAATATCAAAGAAAAAGAAGAAGGGTGGTCGGGTATGGGTGAGAGAAGAAAGAGAAAGAGAAAGAGAGAGAGAGAATTATCTTTCTATCATGATCAAATGTTGAAGCTAGAGTGTTTGTTTAAATGTCTTAGAAAGTATTCTATACTATGTTCATAGCAAGTAATGACTAGAGTATGTCAAGGAAGCAAGAAATAGCTAAAAATGGTGTAGTGCAAGAATGTGAATTTTCTGGATAGATTTGCGCGACTGAGTTTCAGAGCTTATTGGACATAGCAAACGTCGTCGAAATTGACTGAATTTTTTATATTTTGTGTCCAAGACCTTGAGGAACAAACTCTTTTTTAGGTGCAAGTCCTGATTTGATCGTTAAGGTGCACTTTTAGAGCCAAAACAGTAGGCTTCTGATTCTCGCATAAGTGTAGGGCTGATTGCGCAGTCATTTTCTAGAAGCCATAACTTGAGGAATATAACTTCGAATTAGGATCCGTTTGAGGCTAAACCTCATCTACTCTTAACGAAATATGTGCTTGTGTAGTTTCAGAGGTTTTAGAGAATGTTAAGGTTGTCAACCGAATCCGTAACCTCATGCTTGTGCAGTCTAGAATTTCAACTTATATTGCTAAGTGTTGTTTTGGTGGTTAATTTTAGATGATTAATGAATGACCATAGGTAGTTGAATGCTTGAGAGTAACAATTAATTGTTGAAAATGAGTGCTTAACTGAAATGAGTGTTAAATGAATATTAGTTTCATGGATGTGTGCATATGTAAAGTATAGAATGCATTGAATCTAAATGTATTACATGTGATTAACATGGACAATGTGAGTTAATTTCTATTTATATGAGTTTAGTGCTATTTATATGCCAATAATCATGTAACCAAAAATGTACCAAAGCATATAATTTGAGTTTAGACTAAAGTAGCGTATGTTTTAGCGATCATAGTGCATGTTAATGTTTATATGCAAAAGGGTGGTCTACTTTGTCACTCATCGCATACGTGCTATTCTATGTTGATGTGTTATATACTATATCATATTACGTGCTATGTGCTATTAAGTGATTCAAGTGAAACTAACGAGCTAACTAGCGTTTAGCGTAGCGAAGGTTGCAACCTTAAGCGTTCGCGACGGATGTGGTGACCTTCCACTGGGTGGCAATAGGCTTACTAGTGGTTGCTTATCCTCTATGTGATATTCCCTATCCTGCATGGACGGAGCGTTCTATGGGGCATAGGTCGTAGGATATCGGGGAACATCCGGAGTACATCCAACGAAGTTATAAGGGTTGCCGATATTACAAGCGTCAAAAGATGAAGAAGAGAAGCAAAAGAGAAGTGAGCCCGCATGGCCGGAGCGTTCCATGGGGTTAACGAGCGTATTCTTTTTATATATGATTATTTAGCGCTTTAATGTTTTATTGCTTTAATAGTTTAGTGTTTTAAAGCTTTAGTGCTCCCAGGTATATCATGTAATATGTTATATGCTCGCATTCCATAACGTGTTCTAGCTAATGTTTATAATGAATGTCCTATATGCATTGCACGAAAACGGTTTTCAAAAACTCCCCCGTTTTATCCCTTCCTCACTGAGCATAAGTGTATGCTCACCCTTTTCATTTATCCTTTTCAAGTGTAGCAGAAGTAGTTCCTCAGACTCTAGGAAGAAGAAGTAGAAGTTTTCCCTTGATCTTATTTGTTGCTAAGGTTGGATGGCTTGTTTTAAGTGATTCCGAATGTGATGTAAATGTGAAGTTGTAATAATGTACTTGTATCTAATTTGAGACCTAGAAGGTCTTGTATGTATTTCATGAATGTAGGGGTTTGTAACTAAAGTTAAAGTTAACAACTAGGAAGTGGCATGTTTTTAGCCAAAGTAGAGAAATGTTGGGCCTATCATGAAAATTTGATTGAAATTTCTTGTCGGTTTGTTGTATGTTGTTGTTGAGCTTGATTGACCAGGTTTGATCTGGAAAAAAACTCTATCCGTTTTCTCTCATTTTATGTGCCTTGGGGTTAGATCGGGTTATTAGTAGTGGTCCTGATTCCACGAGGGATCGAGGCGTTACAGATGGTATCAGAGCTTAGTCATTTCTAAGCCGGGATAGGGTCCTCAATCTGTCAGGCAACCCTTGAGTACATGCGTGTGAAGTGTGTTCTTGAATGAATATGTGTACTTGTATGTGAGACTTGCGTGCCTTGGAATGAATGCGTGTACTTATGAGTAATATTTACATGGTCTATGGATATTGTGTGATATGAGCATTTATGTGGTACATGTAAATAATGTGTTAAGTGTATGTTGGTTGATTACAAAATGTGTTAAGTGTTTGTAATGTGATAAATGTTCTTGAATATGTGGAATGCGTATTGCATGATATAATGTTGCATTATATGACAATCATGCACTACATAGTCCCTTCCTCCCCCTCTGGTGATCGGCAATCGGAGATTGATGATTGGAGGGCAGTGATTGATGATTGGTGATTAGTGGTTGGTTTCTAATGCTCGGTGGTTGGAATATTTGTTCGGTACTCGGGTATTCTTCTTTGGTGTTTGACATTCTTCAACGGTATTTTCTTTGGTATTCACACTCGGGATTTCTTATTGGTATTTTCTCGGTATTCTTACCCGAAATTCTGGTCTGGACTTCTTATTCGGCACTCTTATTGGAGTTCTTATGCAGAGATCTTATTTCGGGAATTCTTACTTGGAATTTCCTTATTTGATATTCTTATTCGAGCCTCTTGGTTGGTATACCTCTTGAAATTCTTATTGGTATTCTTGGGCGATACTCTTATTCAGTATTTGACGTCTGACCTTTGGTATTCAGTGTTGATATTCAGAATGTGGCATTGGATATTCAGGAACTGGTATTCGGTATTTTATATTTGGTACATGACATTCAGCATCTGGTGATCAAAATTGGTATCTGGTACTCTATCTTGTATGCTTGAGCCGGAGTTGATGCAGTTCAATGCGAAGATAGCTAATAAAGAAATAATTATGAGGACGCAATTGTTTTAAGGGAGAGAGTATGTTCCCTGGCTCGAGCATATAGTTACTATATTTATTTGCATATATTAATATGCTTATTTTAATTATTTGAATAGTTACTATATTTATTTGCATATATTTATATGCTTACTTTTATTATTTGCATATATTTATTCGCATACTTTTCATATTTTTTTGAAAAACGTACATTAATAATTTATTGCATAGCATTCCGATAGCGTAGATTTAGTGCTAATAGGAGTAGACTACATGAGAAATAGTGTAGGAATATTTTAGTGGGCTTGTTGGACCATTAAAAGACTAAAATAAACATTTGGGCCTAATTTAATTACATTAGCTATATCATTAAAAGCCCAAAAGCGCATTTTATCTTCTAGCCTTATAATATAACATTTGAAGACCAAAAATCAAAGAAAAAGAATAAGGGTGGTCGGGCATGGGTGAGAGAAGAGAGAGAGAAAGAGAGATAATTTTTTTTTAGGGTTTGAAGAAAAAAGAAGAAATAGAGCAGAGGAAAGAAGTAGTTTCAAGCTATTTTCTTGCACTTCTAGCATTATTAAGGTGAGGGATCATGATCATTTACATTTTAAATGAATTATTTTGCTTATAGTAAGAATGCAATGTTGTAGATTAGTGAGCAATTTAACTATAAATGCATGTGAAGTTGGTTGTTATGTATGTAGATTACTATGTTAGCTTAGAAATGCATGTGTAGTTAGTTTTTGTGTATTGATTTAGTTGTTGCTATTATCTTTCTATCATGATCAAATGTTGAAGCTAGAGTGTTTGTTTAAATGTCTTATAGAGTATTCTATACTATGTGCATAGCAAGTAATGGCTAGAGTATGTCAAGGAAGCAAGAAATAGCTAAAAATTGTGTACTGAAAGAATGTGAATTTTCTGGACAGATTTGCGCAACTGAGTTTCAGAGCTTATTTGACATAGCAAAAGTCATCGAAATTGGCTGAATTTCTTATATGTTGTGTCCAAGACCTTGAAGAACAAACTCTCTTTTCGGTACAAGTCTTAATTTGATCGTTAAGGTGCATTTGTAGAGCCAAAACAGTAGGCTTCTGATTCTCGAGTAAGTACAACGCTAATTGCGCAATCATTTTCTAGAAGCCATAACTTGAGGAATATAACTCCGAATTAGGATCCGTTTGAGACTAAACCTATCTATTCTTAACGAAATATGTGCCTGTGTAGTCTCAGAGGTTTTAGAGAATGTTAAGGTTGTCAACCGAATCCATAATCTCAGACTTGTGCAGTCTAGAATTTCAGCTTATATTGCTAAGTGTTCAATGTTGTCTTGGTGGTTAATTTTAGATGAGTAATGAATGACCATAGGTATTTTAATGCTTGAGAGTAACAATTAATTGTTGGAAGTGAGTGTTTAACTGAAATGAGTGTTAAATGAATATTAGTTGCATGAATGTGTGCATGTGTGAAGTATAGAATGCATTGAATACTAAATGTATTATATGTGATTAACGTGGACAATATGAGTTAATTTCTATTTATGTGAGTTTAGTGCTATTTATATGTCAATGATCATGTAACCAAGAATGTACCAAAGCATGTAATTTGAGTTTAAACTAAAGTAGCACATGTTTTATCGATCATAGTGCATGTTAATGTTTATATGCATGAGGGTGACCTACTTTGTCACTCCTCGCATACGTGCTATTCCATGTTCATGTGTTATATACTATATCATGTTACGTGTTATGTATTATTAAGTTATTCAAGCGAAACTAACAAGCTAACTAGCGTCCAACTTAGCGAAGGTTGCAACCTTAAGCGTTGGCGACGGATGTGGTGACTTTCCACTGGGCGGCAAAGGGCTTGCCAGCAGTTGTTCATCCTTCGTGTGCTATTCCCTATCCTACATGGACGGAGCGTTCCATGAGGCGTGATTCGTAGGATATCGGGGTATATCTGGAGTACACCCAACGAAGTTGTAAGGGTTGGTGGCATTACAAGCATCGAAAGATGGAGAAGAGAAGCAGAAGAGAAGAGAGCCCACATGGATGGAGCGTTCCATGGGGTTAGCGAGCATATCCTTTTTATATGTGATTATTTAGCGCTTTAATGTTTTAATGCTTTAATACTTTAATGTTTTAATGCTTTAGTGCTCCTAGGTATATTATGTAATATATTATATGCTCGCGTTCCATAACGTGTTCTAGCTAATGTTTATAATAAATGTCCTATATGCATTGCATGAAATCGATTTTTGAAAACTCTCCGGTTTTATCCTTCCCTCACTAAGCATAAGTGTATGCTGTGAAACCCCACTTTCCTGCTTATCTTGTTTTACGTGTTATACCTCGTTTTGCGTGCATATGATCTGTTTATGTGCTATAGGACCTAGAAAGTTATAATTTTGATGTCAATACTCCTAATACGTGCTAAATGTGCATTCATGAAATTTTCATAAAAAACGGAGTCAGAAATTTTATCGTCGATTTTTAGTGAATAGTGTTTTCGAAACACGTCCGCTATAATTTTGAAACTGGTCTTTTTAACCCTTCTAGACCTAGTCCACGGACTTTAATAGACCTGTGTTTGATGAAAACGGTTTTAAAATCGGCTTAAGAATTTATTAGGGTTTTTACACCGACTTTTGCGAAAATCGAGTTTTAAGCCGACTCGGGTGAAATTGTTGGATTGTAAAACTTCTTGTCACCTAAAAATAATCCACTTGAGATATCTTGGGGGTGGCATAATTATTTTTAACTTGGTGAGCACTAAAATGCAATTAAAGTCATTAAAAACACAAAATTACCTATTAAAATTAACTTTGACTTTAATTAAATATTTGACCTTATAAGCTAATGTCCTCAACACACACTCACACAACACAAAAACACCATCACACACACACACATTGCCGAGAGAAAAGAGGGAGAAAAGAGAAGAGAAAAACTCAAGCTTTCAATCCAATTTTTCAAAGAAAAACCTAGTTTTTGTCCGTGAAACTTCGCACCGACTTGGATTCTGCTTGTTGGGCACGCATAGCACGCATTCCTAGGCTTATATCGCATCTAAGGTGAGAGAAAAATTCTAGATCTCAAAATGTCATTTTTGTGTTTTTGCGTATAAATGAAGATTGAACCGTTAGAACTGAAATCTGATGATAGATTATTGCTCCTTGCATGCTAGGGATCATTATATACTAATACTACGAGTTTCTGTCGGATATAGCATAATTTTTATTTTCCGGGTATTTAATTTTGATTAAAATGTTCAAAGTTGAATTAAATGAGTTGTGTTGATCGAAATCGATTGCCGTCGATTTCTAAATACTTGATAATTACGTGTTAGCGCTGTTGTAATGCCGAATTTTCGATTACATTGTTTGTGTGAAAATCCGGGAAATCCAGCCATGACACTTTAGGATTTTAGGGTTATCGGGCATGATTTGGAGGTGTTATGGTGCATTTCCGAGATGGCTAATGTAGTAGGTTGAATGGGTGAGTGATAGGAACTGATTTGGCAGTGTTTGGATTAGTAGATTGTAAGTTATGAATTTTAGAAGTTTAGGTTGTCATTCTTTAATTTCTTGAACGATGCCTTAGATGGTTGGGTAGTGTTCGAGTGATGAATGGTGAGTTGTTGATGAGTAATTTAAAGTTTAATTAAGTATATTATGCATGTCCGGTTAGATGGCCTACTTTGTCATCTAACTACGTTGTTTGTTGTTTAATTTAATATTGATGTTATATTGATGTTATTGATTGATTATTATTGAATGCGGGAATCGGGCACTCTTGTTGCTGATCTCCCAATTGATTGATTGATTGATGATTGATGATTATGGAGTCTTGGTATGTGTGTGCCACCTCTCGGGCAGCGTCGGGCTGTCGGGTTGATAACGGCATGACTGCCATAGGCTACCCCCAGCTCGCATGACGGAGGTGTCATGGAGGGAGGGGCTAGTGAGGTACCTCGGGTGCGTGAGTAATGGGGAGTTATAAGAAGAACGGTTGAGATCGTGATGGCGTTTGGAGCTACACCAAATAGAGTATCCTTTATTGATTGGTTATATAGTTATGTGATGATAGCATTATTTATGTTGTTGTGTGTTTACTTGCTCAAAGGACTAAATCCAAGGAGCGTAGTGAATACTGTCGAGATCTATCGGATCCTCACTGAGCTTATGTATATAAGCTCACTCTCTATTATTGCATGTTTTCAGGTGTACTTTCACAAGATTACGGGTACGTGCCTCCTGAAGAGGAAAATGTGGAAAACGTGCCTTTCGTGGATGAGTCATATGTCCCTGAGTCTTATCCATGATTCTATGTTGTTAAACGTCATGTATATTAGCTTAATGGACTTTTATATGCTTTACGGTTCTTAGTGTAATAGTTGTTGAAAAGATGATGATCTAAACGATGTTAATTTAGTGGCTTTCTTTTGTCTTTGGTTAAGTTGTAGTTGTGTCTCAACTTACTTTTGAAATGTATGATAAAGTTGAGGTATTGTATGTCATGTTGGAACGGAGGCGTATAACGAGGATGTTTTATTGTATAATATGGTTGTGTTGTATGTTGTTGTTTGTATTGAGGAATTACTGGATGTATGATATTTTATGAGGTTGGTTTAGAACCTCGGAAATCTGTTTACTGTCGTTATGCCGCCGAAATTCCGTTGCGTCCCGACTGATTATAGGTGGGGTCGAGTTGGGGCGTGACAGTTTAAGTGGTATCAGAGCTCATGTTAGTTGTCAGCCGGGGTATTCTCGGAATGTGGGTAATGGTCTTAGCATGGAATATGTATGAAAAGAAAGAAAAGTGAAATATGTGTTAATATGATTAAGTGATAAGTGATTATATGATTAAAGTGCTTATGTGATTATGTGATCAATTTGTTTATGTGTTTTATATGAGTTTGTTATTTATGTGTTAATAGTTGTTTATAACCTGTCTACGTGCTATAACTGTGCTAACTCTTTGATTAGTAGAATGGCCGGTCGACCGAGAACCAGAGGTAGGCCTGAGATGACTGATGAGACTCCGAGTAACGTGGCACCGGGCCGTGACGGGGGTGATGACCGATTAGGAGCAGCTATGGAGCGGATTGCAGAGTTAGTGGCTAGTCAGGCACAGTTATTAGCAAGGCAGGCTGCCCAGAATCAGGCTATGCAGGCTCAGCTTCTGAATATTCAGGGTGGTAACCACGGGCGTGGTACCCTGAAAGAGTTTTTAGGATATCACCCACCGAGATTTCAGGGGGAGCCGGATGATAGGAAGGCGGAGGTATGGATTAGCAAGTTGGAGAAGATTTATGATCCACTTGGCTATACTGATGAGCAGAAAGTCTCTTTTGCCGTGTATTTGTTAGATGACGAGGCAGAGGAGTGGTGGCGCACGGTAAGGACTAGCTGGGCGGCACAGGGTATTCCTTATGTTTGGGGTACCTTTCCGATGGCTTTCCGAGCAAAGTATGTCCCGAGGATTTGCAGGGAACGGAGAGAGGCCGAGTTTCTAGCCTTGGTCCAGGGAGATGCTACAGTGGCTCAATATGAGGCCACATTTACTCGATTGTCCCGGTATGCACCGGAGTATGTGGCAGACGAGGAGCGGAGGACTCGCAGGTTTATGTTGGGGTTGCGGCCCGAGATTCAAGATGTGATGGCTCTGAATCGATATGATATTTTCACTGAGGCTTTTGAGGCAGCTTCTAGATTAGAGAAGAGGAAAGGGGATCAGATTGTCTCCAGTCAGCCTAGTAAGAGGCCGTATCAGCCACAGGGCCAGCAGGTTATATATAGGCCTCCAGTACAGCAGGTTGTCTACAGGCCACCAGCCCAGCAGGGTTCTTATAGGCCACAGGGTCAGCAGAGTTACTATCGGCCTCAGTTTCAGCAGAGGCCATATCAGGTTCAGACTCAGTATAGGCCAGCGCAGTCTCAGGGTCAGTACAGGCCTAGTGTGGTGAGACCTCAGCAGCAGGCTGTATCAGCTGCTTCTTCAGCTTCTGGTTATTCTAGGGGCAGTGTTAGTGCCACATCATCGCAGTGTAATTACTGCAAGCGCCCAGGGCATGTAGAGTCCGACTGCAGGGTAAAGGTAGGGACATGTTTGGGTTGTGGTAGCATCAATCATAGGGCGAAGGATTGCCCTAGGTATGCAAGGACTGAGGGTCGGGCAGCGACTCAGGGTTACCAGGGTAGGCCTACGGGCAGTGTACCACAGCAGCAGCGGGTTCAGGCTCGGGCTTATGCAGTTGACTTAGAGGAGGTGCCTGAGGAGGTTGCAGTTGGGGAAGGTAACTTCCTTAGACTTGATCAACTTGTTAAAGTATTGATTGATTCTGGTGCTACGCATTCTTTCATTACTCCTGCTTGTGTGCAACGTGTTAAAATGCAACCTGAAAGATTGCCTTATGTGGTTGAAATTAGTACCTCTTTGACTGATAAGTATGTTACTGGCTTAGTATGTAAGGATTGTATAATACATGTTAAGGGGCATAATTTTCCTTCGGACCTTATTTTATTTCCTATCCGGGGGTATGATGTTATCTTGGGTATGGATTGGCTTTCTAAGTATGATGCCCAGTTAAACTGTAGAACCAAGGTAGTACAGTTTCGTTTGCCAGATCAGCCAGTAGTAGAGGTAGCGGGTAACCGGGGTGCTAAGACGAGTTTTGTTATCTCAGCAACTAAAGCCGTTAAGTTGGTGAGTAAGGGGTGTTCGGGTTATCTAGCCTATTTGATCAACAAGCCATCTGATAAGCTACAGCTAGAGGAAGTCCCTATTATCCGGGAATATCCTAATGTATTTCCCGAGGAGTTGCCAGGGTTGCCGCCTGAGAGGGATATCGAGTTTGTGATTAATCTTGTTCCCGGTACTCAACCTATTTCTAAATCGGCGTACCGGATGGCACCAGCTGAGTTGAAAGAGTTGAAGACTCAGTTACAGGAGTTGTTGGAGAAAGGATTTATTCAGCAGAGTTCTTCACCTTGGGGAGCTCCTGTTTTATTTGTGAAGAAGAAGGATGGTACTTTGAGATTATGTATTGATTACCGTGGTTTGAATCAGGTGACCATCAAGAATAAATATCCTTTGCCACTGATTGATGAGTTGTTTGATCAACTTCAGGGAGCCAAAGTCTACTCTAAGTTTGATTTGAGGTAGGGGTATTATCAGCTTCGGATTCGTACGGAGGATGTTCCGAAGTCTGCCTTCAGGACTCGGTACGGGCATTATGAGTTTGTTGTTATGCCCTTTGGATTGACTAATGCACCGGCAGCATTCATGGATCTTATGCATCGAGTCTTTCAGCCGTACTTGGACCAGTTCGTGGTGATTTTTATTGATGATATCTTGGTCTATTCTAAATCTGAATTGGAGCACGAGCAACATCTACGGCTTGTATTGGAGAAGTTGCAGGAGCATCAGTTGTTTGCCAAGTTCAGCAAATGTGAATTTTGGCTGCAACGGATTTCTTTTCTTGGCCATGTTATTACACAGAGCGGTATTTCTGTAGATCCCACTAAGATTGAATCGGTGATGTCTTGGAAGCGGCCAGAGAGTGTTACTGATGTCCGTAGCTTTCTTGGCTTGGCGGGTTATTACCGTAGGTTTGTCAAGGACTTCTCAAAGATTGCGGGGCCACTATCTAAGTTGACTCAGAAACGGACTATCTTTAATTGGGACGAGAAGTGTGAGAGTGGGTTTCAGGAGTTGAAAAAGAGGTTAACTACCGCTCCAGTACTTGCTCTACCAGAGGGGACCGATAATATGGTCATTTACAGTGATGCATCCAAGGAGGGCTTGGGATGTGTTCTTATGCAGGATGGCCGAGTTATTGCCTATGCTTCCAGGAAGTTGAAGCCTTATGAGGTGAATTATCCGACTCATGATCTTGAGTTGGCAGCAGTTGTCTTCGCACTGAAAAAGTGGCGTCATTATCTGTGGGGCAGTAAGTTCGAGATTTTCACTGATCATAAGAGTCTAAAGTATTTATTCTCACAGAAGGAGTTGAATATGCGCCAGCGGAGGTGGATGGAGCTTCTTGGAGATTATAATTGTTCTATCAATTATCTGCCTGGAAAGGCAAATGTTGTGGCAGATGCTCTCAGCCGGAAGGCTAGTATTTCTTGTTTGGCTGTCAAAAAGTGGGAGGTTCTTGAGGAGTTTAGTTATTGGAGACCAGAGTGGACTCAGGTTGGGGTGATGTGTTCACATCTCCGTATTCAGCCTTTATTATTGTCTCAGATCAGGGAAGCTCAGCAACTTGATGTTAAACTTCAGAAGATCAAGGATCAGATCACTGATGATCAGTCTGACTTCAAACTGCATGAGGACGGTATTCTTCGGTTTCGGAACAGGGTTTGTGTTCCCGATGAACCGGGCTTGAGACGAGGTATTCTGGAGGAAGCTCATAATTCTAAATATACTATTCATCCCGGTGGAACCAAGATGTATCGGGATTTGAAGCAACATTATTGGTGGAACAACATGAAGAGGGAGGTTGCTCAGTTTGTGTCTAGATGTTTGACTTGTCAGAGGGTGAAAGCCGAGCATCAACGACCTGCAGGGTTGCTTCAGCCGTTGGCTATACCAGAGTGGAAATGGGAGCATATTACGATGGACTTCGTCACAGGATTGCCTAGATCACCGAGGGGTAATGATGCAGTTTGGGTTGTTGTGGATCGTTTGACGAAGACAGCTCATTTTATTGCAATGAGGTTAGGAGATGAGGTTACAAAGCTGACGGATCTCTATCTGGATCAGATTGTTAGACTTCACGGTATTCCATCTAGTATTGTCTCTGATCGAGATCCTCGATTTACTTCTCGTTTGTGGGAGAAACTTCAGGAGACCTTAGGTACTCAGTTGAACTTCAGTACCGCGTATCATCCACAGACCGACGGTCAGTCTGAGCGGACTATTCAGATTCTGGAAGATATGCTTAGGGCTTGTGTTCTGGACTTCGGGAAGAACTGGGAGAAACATCTACCACTTGCCGAGTTTGCCTATAACAATAGTTATCAAGCTACTATTGGGATGGCACCTTTCGCAGCTCTTTACGGTCGTAAGTGTCGTTCACCTTTATATTGGGACGAGGTAGGAGAGATGAAGACTATTGATCCGACTATTATGCCAGAACTTCTTGAAAAGATTGAGAATGTTCAATTGATCAGGCAGAGAATGCTTACGGCGCAGAGTAGATTCAAGAGTTACGCTGATAAGCGTCGTCGAGACTTGGAGTTTGCAGTTGGAGATCGGGTTTTCTTGAGATTGTCTCCTCGAAAGGGGTTTGTTCGTTATGGTAAAGGTGGTAAGCTGAGTCCGAGATTTGTTGGGCCGTTTGAGATTACTGGCAGGGTTGGTAAGTTGGCATATCGGTTGGCTTTACCGGAGAACTTCTCTAATGTCCACGATGTGTTTCACGTGTCTAATTTGCGGAAATATAATCCGGATCCTTCTCATATTCTTGAGCCAGAGCCGTTACAGCTTCGAGAGAATTTGACTTATGACGAGCGTCCGATTCGTATTCTAGATCAGATGGACCGAGAGTTGAGGTCGAAGAGGATTCCGATGGTTAAGGTGTTGTGGAAGCATCACGGCATTGAGGAAGCTACGTGGGAGAGACGAGATCAGATGCAGCAACAATACCCAGATCTATTCCGTACATCAAGTAAGAATTTCGAGGACGAAATTTCTATAAGGGGGGGAGAATGTGAAACCCCACTTTCCTGCTTATCTTGTTTTACGTGTTATACCTCGTTTTGCGTGCATATGATCTGTTTATGTGCTATAGGACCTAGAAAGTTATAATTTTGATGTCAATACTCCTAATACGTGCTAAATGTGCATTCATGAAATTTTCATCAAAAACGGAGTCAGAAATTTTATCGTCGATTTTTAGTGAATAGTGTTTTCGAAACACGTCCGCTATAATTTTGAAACTGGTCTTTTTAACCCTTCTAGACCTAGTCCACGGACTTTAATAGACCTGTGTTTGATGAAAACGGTTTTAAAATCGGCTTAAGAATTTATTAGGGTTTTTACACCGACTTTTGCGAAAATCGAGTTTTAAGCCGACTCGGGTGAAATTATTGGATTGTAAAACTTCTTGTCACCTAAAAATAATCCACTTGAGATATCTTGGGGGTGGCATAATTATTTTTAACTTGGTGAGCATTAAAATGCAATTAAAGTCATTAAAAACACAAAATACCTATTAAAATTAACTTTGACTTTAATTAAATATTTGACCTTATAAGCTAATGTCCTCAACACACACTCACACAACACAAAAACACCATCACACACACACACATTGCCGAGAGAAAAGAGGGAGAAAAGAGAAGAGAAAAACTCAAGCTTTCAATCCAATTTTTCAAAGAAAAACCTAGTTTTTGTCCGTGAAACTTCGCACCGACTTGGATTCTGCTTGTTGGGCACGCATAGCACGCATTCCTAGGCTTATATCGCATCTAAGGTGAGAGAAAAATTCTAGATCTCAAAATGTCATTTTTGTGTTTTTGCGTATAAATGAAGATTGAACCGTTAGAATTGAAATCTGATGTTAGATTATTGCTCCTTGCATGCTAGGGATCATTATATACTAATACTACGAGTTTCTGTCGGATATAGCATAATTTTTATTTTCCGGGTATTTAATTTTGATTAAAATGTTCAAAGTTGAATTAAATGAGTTGTGTTGATCGAAATCGATTGCCGTCGATTTCTAAATACTTGATAATTACGTGTTAGCGCTGTTGTAATGCCGAATTTTCGATTACATTGTTTGTGTGAAAATCCGGAAAATCCAGCCATGACACTTTAGGATTTTAGGGTTATCGGGCATGATTTGGAGGTGTTATGGTGGATTTCCGAGAGGGCTAATGTAGTAGGTTGAATGGGTGAGTGATAGGAACTGATTTGGCAATGTTTGGATTAGTAGATTGTAAGTTATGAATTTTAGAAGTTTAGGTTGTCATTCTTTAATTTCTTGAACGATGCCTTAGATGGTTGGGTAGTGTTCGAGTGATGAATGGTGAGTTGTTGATGAGTAATTTAAAGTTTAATTAAGTATATTATGCATGTCCGGTTAGATGGCCTACTTTGTCATCTAACTACGTTGTTTGTTGTTTAATTTAATATTGATGTTATATTGATGTTATTGATTGATTATTATTGAATGCGGGAATCGGGCACTCTTGTTGCTGATCTCCCAATTGATTGATTGATTGATGATTGATGATTATGGAGTCTTGGTATGTGTGTGCCACCTCTCGGGCAGCGTCGGGCTGTCGGGTTGATAACGGCATGACTGCCATAGGCTACCCCCAGCTCGCATGACGGAGGTGTCATGGAGGGAGGGGCTAGTGAGGTACCTCGGGTGCGTGAGTAATGGGGAGTTATAAGAAGAACGGTTGAGATCGTGATGGCGTTTGGAGCTACACCAAATAGAGTATCCTTTATTGATTGGTTATATAGTTATGTGATGATAGCATTATTTATGTTGTTGTGTGTTTACTTGCTCAAAGGACTAAATCCAAGGAGCGTAGTGAATACTGTCGAGATCTATCGGATCCTCACTGAGCTTATGTATATAAGCTCACTCTCTATTATTGCATGTTTTCAGGTGTACTTTCACAAGATTACGGGTACGTGCCTCCTGAAGAGGAGAATGTGGAAAACGTGCCTTTCGTGGATGAGTCATATGTCCCTGAGTCTTATCCATGATTCTATGTTGTTAAACGTCATGTATATTAGCTTAATGGACTTTTATATGCTTTACGGTTCTTAGTGTAATAGTTGTTGAAAAGATAATGATCTAAACGATGTTAATTTAGTGGCTTTCTTTTGTCTATGGTTATGTTGTAGTTGTGTCTCAACTTACTTTTGAAATGTATAATAAAGTTGAGGTATTGTATGTCATGTTGGAACGGAGGCGTATAACGAGGATGTTTTATTGTATAACATGGTTGTGTTGTATGTTGTTGTTTGTATTGAGGAATTACTGGATGTATGATGTTTAATGAGGTTGGTTTAGAACCTCGGAAATCTATTTACTGTCGTTATGCCGCCGAAATTCCGTTGCGTCCCGACTGATTATAGGTGGGGTCGAGTTGGGGCGTGACATATGCTCACCCTTTTCATCTATCATTTTTAGGTAAAACAAAAGTAGTTCCTCAAACTGTAGAGGAAGAGGAAGTAGAAGTTTTCCCTTGATCTTGTTTGTTGCTAAGGTTGGATGGCTTTTAAGTGATTCCGAATGTGAAGTTGTAATAATGTACTTGTATCTATTTTAAGACCTAGAAGGTCTTGTATATATTTCATGATTGTAGGGGTTTGTAACTAAAGTTAAAGTTAACAACTAGGAAGTGGCATGTTTTTAGCCAAAGTAGAGAAATGTTGGGCCTATCATGCAAATTTGATTGGAATTTCTCATGGATTTGTTGTATGTTATTGTTGAGCTTGATTGACCGGGTTTGGTCTGGCCTAAGTACAAGGAAAACTCCATCCATTTTTTCTCATTTTTCGTGCCTTGGGGTTTGGATCAGGTTATTACTAGTGGTCCTGATTCAGCAAGGGATCGGGGCATTACACCATTCAAGAGTAAACACATGGATTAGTTCATTCTTATGTACTTGAGAATGAACTTATTTCTAAAAAGACTAACATAGCCCCTTAAAAACATAAATTTTATATATAGTTTCTTTTACAATGAAAATAATAGAAATAAAAAAATAACATTAATAATAAAAAATCCATAATAATAATTATTATCATTAATATATAATACTAATAATAAAACTAGAAATAATAAATATAAAAAATAATTATTATTGTTATCATTATTGTGAGAATAATAATAACAATAATAAAAATAAAATAATAATAATAAATAATAATAACAAGTAATAATAAAAATAATAAATTAATATAATAATAAACTATAAAAAATTAGTAATAAAAATAAAATAACAGTTATAATATTAATAAATAAAATTAAAACAAAAAATAATAGTAATAGAAATAAAAATAATAAAGACAAAAATAAAAAATTATAGTAACAATAATAATAAAAATAATAAAAATAAATAATAGTTATTATTATCATTATTATTAAAATAATTATAATTATTATTAAAATAATAATAACATAAATAAAAATGATAAAAATAAATATAGAAAATAGAAATAAAAAAGAATAATAAAGTTAATAATAAATAATAATAATAATAAATTAATAATAATATTAAATTAAAATAACATTAATAAAAATAAAGACAATAATAATAATAATAATAATAATAGTTGTTGTTGTTGTTATTATCATTATTATTATTATTATTATTACTATTATTATCATTTATTATGTTTATGTTACTTACGGTTATATTCATGTTTAATACTATAATAATAAAAGGACAATTATGTCATATTATACAAGAGTAGTAATTCAAGTCATTTTCATTACTACTCTTATATGTCGATTACCAAACAAGAGTTTGCAATTAATATATTGATTCCTATCTTCATTCCTAGAGCATACCAAGTATGTTATTTTCATTCTCAAGTACATTTCATTTCCAATTCTATTCCATTATTTAGCTCATTTCATTCTTGTCCAAATTTATTTCAGTGTACCAATTACTACCTTAGAGTAAAGTTGACAAGGTTAGTAAATATTTAACAATAAATACAACTTCAACTTTTTCATAGATACACATTTTAACCTTCATCTTTTTTAAAGTGGTCTCTTACTTTGCAAATACTACCATCAACAAAAGCCACCAAATAATATTGCATCAAAGATCTAGGCCAGGGATTTAGATAATAGTTTAGTTTTTGGCACACAAGTCATGTAAAGGACGAAAGAATTAGCAATACCACCACATAAAAGGTGGCACAAATGTACTGCAGTAAAAAAAGTCATGAAAAATACCTTGTGCCAATTGAAGGCATGTATCAGTTAGACAGATACATAAGACAGTCCTATATGATGAACTTGAGGGCATTTTTGACTTCTTCATTCTTCAAGCAACTCATTGATAAAGACTCGTACTGATAACATATTATAAAATAATTGCCAGAAAGACAATAATATAAGATAGAACTAATAGAAACTGTAAAGACTTCTCTTAATTTCAATGTATATTCTAAGTTACAATGAAGCTCTATTTATAGAAACAATATAGTTACTATGTAGTTACTATTCACGCATCACTATTTGAATAGTACACAATTACACCACTATTTAAACAGTACCTGGTGGCGTTACTATTCATGCAGTATTATTCACGATACTGTTCACATAATATTATTCACACACTTGCTACTATTCATATGTATATTATACGTGATTTACTGTTCACGAATATCCATAATTTTACATCACATCCTGCTATTTCATGTTTCCTTAAGTTTTTAGAGTGGCGTATGGATGTCGGACCATTGGAATACACTTATTGTTGGGTTATTTTAACCTAATGTGGGTTTTCAAATTATTAACAATTATGTTTGGGCTGCTATTCTAATTAGAATAATTAAATGGTCTATGGTAGTAGTCCCAATAAGACATCTTATTTAGTATGGATTCTGTGATGTGTGGTACCTAATAGAAACCTAGTTAAGGATTAGTGGGATTCTAATTAGGTTCTCTATATAAAGAACTGGTTTTAGTCCCCAAGGCTAATCATTTTGTTCTTTCGTCCTTAGTTTCCCATCTCTTGAGAGACATCCATTGAGAGAACTTGATTACTTTGTGGAAGACGTAGCCCTAATTCTCATACAAAAGGTGATTTTGTCTTCTCATAATTAACGTTATGGATTCAGGTACGTCGTTCTCATTATTTTATTATACAATCTTAATATTATAAACGAAGTTATGGAATTGATTGAATGAATCCACATATGTTTTAACAAATTGTATCAGAGCCACCTTCGTGTTAGATTATTAGGATTGATTTTGTTAATTTTGATTAATGAATTTCTTGTGTTTATATGACTAATACACATGATTATATGTTTTTTGTTAAATCCATATGGTTTTAGGATTTGATTCATAATTATGTGTATGGTTTATTTTCATTAATCTTGACCACATGTTTGATTAAATTTTGAGAATGGATTCAGTTTATAAATCCATGAGTTTTTTTTTTGTTCTATGAATATGTGGATTATGGATTAAGGAATCTAGAATGTTTCCAGTTCTTAAGAACATACATACGGTTAAAGGTAAAGGTTTAAGAAAAGAACCATATATGTTCAAATCTTATCTTTCGTCATCAAGCTTATGAGTTATATGTCTTTATATATATTAAAGGTTTTAGGGTCACTTTAATTATATATATAGATTACGAAAGTTTTTTTTTTTGGTTACTGATTGTTTTCGTTTAAGTGTATATATATATATATATATATATATATAATAAAGTTTATTTGTTTTGATTACATATTGACTCTTGGTTGAGTATATATGTATACATATTATATAATCAGTTTTTGGGTATGCTTAATTGGAATTAAGAAAAGCAAAAAAAAAAAAATCCAAAATTCTCGTTTCCGTTTAGGATTTTTCGCATAAGGTACAAATCTGGGTAATTCAGATTTAATGGGCGCCGCGACTCTACCCATTCGCGCCGCAACGCCATTCAGGAGTAGAATAAAAAATATATCTATATATATTTTGAAAATTTTAAGGTTTTAAGTTTTAAGTTTTATTTTGCATTTATGTCTTTTATCTTGGAATAAATTACTTGAACTTTAATGTTGCCAAAGTAACTTCTTTTGCGTAGATTAATTTATTTTGAGATAATAAGATGTGTGTGTTTATTGTTTATGCGATCTGATCGGGCCAAATGAAGGTCATTGATTGGCCAAATAGTAAACACACCTGCAAAATAAACGTGTGATGATTATAAAGTTTTCATGTGGACAACATGCCGGCCCAAAGGAAGGTTGTTGTTTGACTGGATATAAAATCAACATTTAATTTCTGCATGGAGAGTACCACTTGCAAGTTAATGATCAGCCCAAATGAAGGTCATTAATGTTGTACCAGGTATCTTGTTAAATGGTCCCACCAATACAGTAATATGAAAATTTATGTCTTGCATTTACATGTTTGTTTGTTTTTTTTTTTTTAACTTGTATATATGTCTTGACATAAATTTTATTAGTGAGCTTATGTTATTTATTTGTTCTATATTTTGTTAGTTACTACTACTGCTGCTAATGTCATTGCCAACATAAACTTAATCCCTGCTCAACGACACAACCTTTAAGAGCTGGAAAGAGAACGTTCTGTTCATTCTCGACTGCATGGATTTAGACTATGCATTAAAGAAAGAACAACTCGCTCCTCTTACGGACTCAAGTTCCACTGAGGATAAAATGGAACTTTGAGAAGTGGGATTGTTCTAATCCGCTTAGTCTAATGATGCTAAAGCGCAGTGTTCCAGAAGCATTAAGGGGCGGTATGTCCAATGAGGTAATTGCTAAGGGTTTCCTTCAAGAAATTGAGAAAACATTCGCAAAGAATGAAAAGGCTAAGACAAGCAAGCTTTCGCTGACCTTGTCCAGACAATGTATAAAGGAAAATGAAACATAAGGAAATACATTATGGAGATGTCTAACATCGCTTCAAAACTTAAGACACTCAAGTTAGAGTTGTCTGATGACTTGCTCATGCATTTGGTACTCATATCCCTTCCTACACAATATGGACAGTTTATAGTGAGTTATAACACTCAAAAGGATAAATGGAATAACGATAAAGAAGCTGCAGTAGGAACATCACAACCCAACAACAAAGAAACAAGATTAGGAATTCACCTGCTACTTTTGCAAGAAACTTAGGCATGTGAAGAAGGATTGTTCCAAGTACGTTGCATGGCATATAATGAAAATTAGACTTCTTACTTTGGTTTTTTCTGAAGTTAATTTAACTTATGTACCTAGTAATACTTGGTGGGTAGATTCTAATGCTACTACTCATACAAATATGTCTATGCAGGGATACCTGTGGAGCCGACCGCCAAGTGATGTTGAAAGATTCATCTATGTAGGTGATGGCAAAGCAGTTCCGGTTAAAGCCATTGGGATCTTTAGATTATCTTTCAGACTAGTTATTTTATTGAATTGAGAAAGACTTATATAGTGTCGTCGTTTAGGCACAATTTGGTTTCTATTTCTATTTTAGACAAATTTCGTTATTCTTGTTTGTTTGGAAATAATAAATTTAGTCTTTTTCTTAATTCTACTCTTGTTGCGAATGGTTCCTTAATTGATAAACTATATATGTTAATACCATTGCTTCATTTAATGAAAGCTTGAAAACAACTTCAAGACGTACAAAACGCAAATTAACAAATGAAAATTCTGCCACTTTATGACACAAGCGTTTAAGTCACATATCCGAAAGGATAATTCAGAGATTTGTGTCAGACGGAATACTTGAACCCCTTAATTTCATAGATCATGATGTTTGTGTTGAGTGTATTAAAGGGAATCAGACAAACATTAGAAAGTTAAGTGCCAAAAAGAGTTCTGGTGTCTTACAATTGATACATATTGATATATGTGGTCCATTCCCTATGGCTTCATGGAATGATCAATAGTATTTTATCACTTTTATAGACGACTATTCTCGTTATGGGTACTTATACTTAATTCATGAGAAGTCACAATCCTTGGACGTTTTTAAGGCCTTCAAAGCCAAAGTTGAAAATCAACTAGGCAAGAAGATTGTAGATGTCAAATCTGACCGTGATGGTGAGTACTGTGGAAGATATAATGGATCAGGTGAACAACGTCCAGAGCCTTTTGCCAAATTCTTAGAGGAATGCAGAATCGTCCCACAATACACAATGCCAAGGCAACCTACCATGAATGGTGTTGCTGAGAAACGAAACAGGACTCTTAAGGACATGGTAAGAAGTATAATTAGTCATTCTTTCTTACCAGAATCACTCTGGGGAGAGGCACTTAAGACTGCAGCATACATACTAAACAGAGTACCCAGTAAAGCGGTAACTAAAACTCCCTATGAACCATGATTAGGCAAAAGTCCTAGCATATAACACTTACACATTTAGGGTTGTCCAGTTGAGGCAATACCTTATAGTATTGGGAATAGGTATGCCCAAAAGAACACTAGCACATTATCATTGAAATATGTGAATGTTTACAATGCATAATTACCGTCATTTTACTTTTATGAGCATGTTTCTCTCTTATGTAGTTGACTATATATATATATATATATATATATATATATATATATATATATATATTTGTGTTTGTGTGTATAAATATAAAGGTCCTTGCTTCTAGTATTGACTTAAGTATGTGGTGGTTACGTACAGAAGGTCTAAGTCATGGGTACTTGTCAAGCAGAACTATTTAGTCCATAACTAAGTAGTATAGTTGGACACTCTACTATGGTATAAGTTATTGTGAATAAGTTCCATTTACAATAGGGTGATCTGTCTTAATCATGGATAGGGTTCCAAACTTACTTCACTTATACATATGTATGCATTGGACGGGCACTGTAGGTGTGACACTCTAAATACGTACCATCAAAGAAAGAGGACACCTATACCTACGAGCTTCTATGTGGGTCAGTACTTTTAATCTTGAGTATATGTGGATGAACTGACGAAGTCAAGTTCTTGCACTTTAAGTCACTATGGGTGAGATCTTATATATGGGTCAACAACTTTGTGATTTGGGTGTCTGGACTTGGTTAGAAAGGATATGTATTTGTAATAAGGAATCTATACAATAATCACACGCTTAGAATTATCCAGGTTGATTATCCTAAATCTGTGCGCACAATAATACATGTTGTATTAGTTGTTACACTTGTGGGTCGCTCCCGTGGTCGAGTAGATAACTTTCGAAGGATGGTTAGATTATGGGTTAGAGGTTCTAAGGAGAAAAGATGTAGTCAAATAGGTGATAGTATAAATTGGTAAACCTTTCTTGGCTATGAGTGTGAGGCCCCGAATTTTTCTTTATGTATAATTACGTGTTTTTACTTGTTTTATATATTATTTGAATTATTATATGCATGTATGTGCATTCATATGATTTCATATAGTTATTAGGCGAAACTTTTATTTAAAGCTCATTTAAAGTGCATTTTTGAGTAGCTTGCATCTTCTTTGACACAACTTCACATTGTACTCTAATTATATGAAATGATATGTTTAAAATACATGTTTTATCATCTAGAATAATCCTACAATGGAAAAATTGCAATTAGAATAAAAACAGAGGTTAATTTGGTATTTTACCTTTTTTTAGTCATATTTTTTTACAACTTTGACTTGTTGACTTTTCATTTAACCTTATATTACTTAAAAATCAGCCAAAATACCTTATTTCTCACACAATGTCATGACCAAGAGAAGAAAAAGAACAAAAAGAATTTCAAGGGTTTTAAGCTAACTTTCAAAGAAAAGTCCGATTCGAACCCGATTTCTTTCGTTCAAAGCTCGATTTTGCCTATTTTGAGTGAGCTCTACCTATTTCCAAGCTTTCTTTCCATATCAAGTGGGAAAAAAATCTAGATCTCGAAGTTAAAGTTTATATCAAAGTTTTGAAATTGCATATATAGTTGTTGTATGCTTATATGAGCTTGTGATTATTGTTAGTTAGGTGTTAGCTAGATAACAACATAGTGTGATTTTAGCTAATTTAACTGGTGATTTGTTATAGTTTTATTTTAAATGTTATTTATTGAAGATTTAGCTAAAATTTATGTTCTGTTGCTTGTATAAAAGTTGTATATGCTTTGTTGTACTTGTCTTGCATAGCATAGCGTAGTTGTAATGCAAAAATGGTGAATTAGTGGTAGCATTTATAGGCTGAAAAACCTAGCCACCTAGCTTGGTGTTGTTGGGTTGGTTGGGTTGTTTTTGGTTTGCCCTCAGGGTGGGTTAAGTGCTTGCCTTAGTGGTTAAGTGATAGAAGAAGGTTTGAGGGTTGTTTGGTTGTTAGTTTTTGAGTTATGATGTTTTAAAGTTAGTTGCTTGTTACTTTGAATTAGTTGAGTGTTGTTCGATTCCTTTTGTGTTGTTTGTGAGGTTGGAACTTGAGTTATTGTTAAGTAGGCTTGGAGTTGATTAAATATTGAAGTGTGTATTGAGTTTGGATGACCTACTTTGTCATCTAACTAAGTGTCTTAACTGTTTTATAAGTGTTAGTTGGCTAAGTGTTGAATTGTTAATTGTTAGATGTTGCAATGCTGGGAGACAACCTACTTTGTTATTTCTCAGAATGTTAAGTGTTAAATATCGTGAGGGCGGTTTATGAGCTTCCCAGGTTTCAATGATATGAATATCATGACCTATCCCCTATCCCGTGTGGGCATGGAGAATGTCCATGGGGTATGGGTCTAGACTTGGTACATCCGGATTGTATTCAATGGGAGTAATAAGGAAAAAGTGTTGAGTTCGTGAATGGAGTGATAAGTGACGGCATCAACAAGTGATATGAACGTATTCATTTGCTAAGTGTTGTTGAACTTTCTTGTTGATTGTTCTTATTGTTGTGCGCTGTTTAAACTTGTTTCAAAGTGGTTTTCAAAGGAGAAAATGAGTTTCAAAACCTTCCCATTCCCTTGCCCGCTGAGTTCCTTTAACTCACCCTTTTGCTAACTCTTTCAGGTGAACCAGATTTAGGGTACGTGGAATATGTGCCGCCAGATAACTTGGACAAGCCCGAGGCTTGATTTACTGGCTTGGATGTTCATATGTTGTCTTATGTTTATGTTTATGTTTATGTTTATGTTTACATTTATGTTTGATATATGAAGGAATAGAAGTTTGTAATGTATAACATACTTTAAATTGGTGGTATGTATAATGCTAGCCTGTATAGTATTTCTTTTGGATCTGTATATATTGTTAACCTAGCTTAGTAATCTACTTTGTATATGTATATTATGGCTTTTCTTGTTATGCTGAGACAGAGGAGTTATACTTTGTTTTAATGTTGGTTGGTTGAGGTGTTGAACGTATTTGGTTACCTTGTGGCTTGTGATGTGCTGTTGGTTGTCGTTTGTTTGGAGTTGAGCCGGTTTAGGGTTCTGTTGTCCATATTATAGAGGTTGTAATGCTGAATTTTCATTGCGTCTAGAATCTTGACTATAATTGAGAGGTTCTGGTAGCTTTGATATATGACTTATTGGATAGTAGTGCTCAGTCTACTATAGTGTGCCTTAGCGGACTTAGGAGGAATGATCTTCTTAAGCCCGTGGTATCACGATCCCAGGGTTGTTTAGTGTCTATGTAAGTTGAATTCTTTCTTTCGTATGTTATCAAAGACTGTGTTTGTGATTGAAAAATGGGGTCGTGACAATGAGTATAGAGGGGTAGCATAGTCATTATCACTTAGTTGGTCTAAAGACTGAGCGTCATATATTATTGACTAACTCTTGTTCATACAGTAATTATCTTGGAGTGCAACCATAGTCTTTTAGTGGAATAGACTAAAGTTAAAGTGAAGAAATATTGCTAGGAGACTAGCGATAATATTTTGGTCGTTTTCAATGGAAGAATAATTATGTGTTTGGTCTCCCTTCTAGTCATTTACCTTATAAGTGTATTTACTAAATAAAGAATTACTAGATTGAAGAGATAATTTAATCCTTTGGCAATTAGAGATCATGAATAGAAAATTTCCTATTTGTAGAAGATATTTTCTATTTTGATTATTGGCTGAATTTTGGATTAAATGATTATTAAATAACAATTAATTAATTAATTGAAGTCTAAAGGCTACTAAATATTTAAGATAATTTTTCCATAATTGGATAAAGGTTCTATTCTTAAACAATAGACTAGTTTTGGATTTTGGAATTAATTAGAATTAACTAATTTAATTGGATAGAGTATGTAGATTGAACCATGAGCCATGACAAGCGATCCAAGGCTAGCTCGTGAGTGGGCTAGGCAGCCTAAGGGTGCTAAGCTTGTAGATTGGCCTAGTATGCTAGGCAAGTGTGAACGCAAGGTGTAAAAGGATTTCCAATATTATATTTTGGAATTAAAGGATAATTCAAAGTACTAATATTTTACTCTTTTGGATTCTGTTTTCAAATAGGATTACCTTACATATTTTCACCTATATAAAGGCATCTAACCCAAACTCTACAATTGTACTATCTCCTTTGAGATCTCTTTATTTTTCTTACAAGTAAGTTTCAACTTTTGAAAGAAACTCAAATAATTTTTCTTTTAGTTAGTTTAGCAAGATCAAGTCTCACAACTTGATCAACACTTAAGCTAGGAATTTGGAATAGAGGGGAAGATTAGAGTTGAGGAGCAGAAATACTCTTCCAGGCGTGTGGATCTAGTTCGCCAGCAAATGTGAAGTTTTCTAATTTCTTTCTTCGCAATAAAGGTATTCCTGAAAATTTTGTTTGCTTTTATAATTAAAATATGAACTGTTTAGATGTTCAAGTATCTATTTCATGCTTTATTCATTTTAAAGATCCATTCATGAATGTTTCTGCCTTAATCTTGTAATTACAGAATTTGATTCATGCGTTATAACGTTTCTTTTCATATACGTCACATGAAAATAAACTGGACTCAAGAACAATTAGCTGCTATTTTTTTGGGTATGCTGAACGGTCAAGGGGTTTTAAGTTTTATGATCCTTCAACTAAGTCCTTTTTCAAGATGAGAAACACGAGATTTCTTGAGGATGTTGAGTTTGAGGGGGAAGATAAGGTTAGGAATGTTTTTCTTTGAGGAGGAATCTATTTCTTTTCCAAACATTGTTATTGACAATGATCAGCCTACTGATATTATCCAAGACAACAATGAGGATTTTTCTATGGACCTCCCCACTCAAAATCAAGATGTTGCTCTAAAAGAGAAAACTCAACAACCCCAAGAAGAAATGCCACTTAGGCAATCCACTGGAGAAAGAAGAAGTGCAATTTCTAGTGAATACATTGTATTTCTTCAAGAGCATGAATTTGACATAAGGACAATAGAAAAAGAGCCAATCAACTTCCAACAAATCAAACAAAGTGCTAACTGTCAAAGGTGGATACATGCCATGAATGATGAGATGAAATCCATGAAGGACAATGACGTTTGGGATCTCGTCAAGTTGCTTGAAAGTGCGAAGCCCATTGGTTGCAAGTGGATATTTAAAACCCAAAAGGATTCCAAGGGCAACATTGATAGATATAAGGCATGTTTAGTCGCAAAGGGTTTCACTCAAAAGGAATACATTGATTATAAAGAGAGTTTCTCTCCAGTTTCTATGAAAGACTCTTTTAGAACAATAATGACACTTGTAGCTCAGTTTCATTTAGAGGTATATCAGATGGACGTCAATATGGCTTTTCTCAATGGTGACATTGAGGAAACCATATACATGGTACAACCAGAAAACTTCGTCTTAGGTAATCCAAAGTCTATGGTTTATAAATTCAAAATTCCATCTACGGTCTCAAGCAAGCTTCTTGTCAATGGTATCACAAGTTTCATCAAGTCATTGTCTCATATGGTTTTAAGGTTAATGTAGTTGATGATTGTATATATCACAAGTTCAGTGGGAGTAAATTTATCTTCCTAGTACTCTATGTCGATGACATACTATTGCCTAACAGCGATATAGGCTTACTGCACGAAACCAAGAGATTTCTAAATAAGCATTTTGAATGAAAGATTTTGGTGACACCTCTTTTGTATTAGGAATTAAAATACACCGAAATCGCTCTCAGGGTATCATTGGGTTATCACAAATGAGCTATATCAAGAAAGTATTTGCTAGATTTGGCAAGATAGATTGTGCACAAGGAGATACTCCAGTTGCTAAACGAGACAAGTTTAGTCTCAGTCAGTTCTCCAAGAATATAATTGAAAGAAAGAGATGCAAAAGTTTCCCTATGCTTCAGTTGTAGGGAGTCTTATGTATGCTTAAGTATGTACGCATCCGGATTTAACGTACATAGTAGGTATGTTAGGCATATACTTAAGTAGCCCTGGGATAAATCATTAGAAATCAATCAAACGGGTTATGAGGTACTTAAAGAGGACAAAAGATTATATGCTCACCTATCAGAAGTCAGATAATTTGAGATCATAGGGTATTCTGACTTCAATCCTGCAGGTTGCCAAGATATTAAGAGATCCATTTCTGGCTATGTCTACATGTTAGCTGGAGGCGCTATTTTCTAGAGGAGTGCCAAGCAGTCATTCATAGCTCTTTCTACTATGCCAGCAGAGTTCATAACTTGTTATGAGACAACCAATAATGCGATATGGCTGTGAAATTTTCTCACTGGGCTGCATATTGTAAATGGTGTTGAAAGAACACTTAAGACATATTGTGACAATCTATCGGCAGTTCTATATTCGAATAACAACAGAAGCTTGTCGAAGACCAATCACATAGACATTAAGTTTCTAGTTGTTAAGGAGCGAATAGTGTCAATTGAACATATAGGAACAAACTTCATGCTTGTAGATCCGCTTACCAAAGGTTTACCACCCTAGGTCTTTCATGAGCATACTTGTAACGACCCGATCCCTCGTGAAATTAGGTCTGATAGTAACAACCTGCTCCAAACCTCAAGGCACGAAATATAAGGAAAAATGGACGGAGTTTTCCCTGTACTAAGGACTAACCAAAACCTGTACACTCAGTCAATTTCGTCACAACAAGTATTCAACATCTTTTAAACTTTTATCTTTCGCACCCAAGTTAAGAAACATTACAAATCCAAACTAGACTAATTATACATTATTTAAAACTTCACAATGATTAAAAAAAACTCTTCACATTCTATTGACATTGGCAAAGCGAAATCATAAGCTATCACGAACAAAACAACACTCTATGCAAAGTAGGCCCAAACAACTTGTAAAGCACGTCAATTTCACCTTGCTACACCTGAAATTGTTAGATAAAAAGGGGTGAACAACCACGTGCTCAGTGAGGGAGAATAAATGTGGGGAGGTTTTGTAAATCCTTTTCGTGAATGCAAATAACTCAAGTATTAGATATTAAAGAGAAGATAACCAATAAATAATAAGCATTAGTAAGGCATGTAATTGATAAGTAAACACTAAAGACCAAGTAACTTTATCAAGCATTGGATAATTCATGAGACACGTAAGTATTAAATCAGTAATATAAGATAAGGTAAACACTTTAGAAAAGGATATAATTCTGCTTGTAGCAACTGCTCTTCATGCCTCTTCACGAACACTTGAACGTTGAAACAGTAGCCGGCATCCCCTTTTACTCCAGTGGGTGTACTCCGGATGTACCCCAAATATCCTACGACCCAATACCCCAAGGCCTTTAATGATCAAGAGAGTGAAGGAATAGGTCACGGAGGTTGAGCAACCAACCACTAGCAAGCTCGATGGCGCCCAAGGAGGCCCAACATATCCGTGCCTAACGCTATGGTTACAACCATTGAAAACGCTTGATACGCTTGTTGGATTGTTAGTCTTGCTGAAACACTTTGATAATTTTTCATGTAGCACTTGATAGCATATAACACGTAAGCATATAATAGCACATATCATATAGACATTTGAAAGCATGCAAATGAGGAACGACAAAGTAGGTCGTCCTCGAGCACATAAGCATTAGCATGCAATATAATCATTAAAACATACACTAGTTCCATCTATAGCTCAAGTATACATGCTTTGGAATCATTCTTTGCTAATCAATCACTTGCATATAAGTAGCACCAAACTCTCATGGATAGCAATTAGCTTCACAATCCAACAAGATAACAACATGTAAACTCGTGAATAACTTTAAAGGCAAGTGAATATGCATGCATTCTTGTATATCCTTGGTTAAAGCATACTCTCATTTTACATGACATGTCTTTGTTACACCTACATGTTCCTTAATTCCATCACGCAACCACTAATCATCTAGAATTTAACGACTAAGACAACATAATTACTTAGTGATATAAGCCGAAATTCTAGACTGCACATGCATAACTTTACTGATTCCGTTATCAACCTTAATGTTCTCTAAAACCTTTAAATCTGCATAGACATGTATTTCATTAAGTGTAGATGGGTTTAGCATCAAACGGATCCCAATTCGGAGCTATATTCCTCATGTTATGACCTTTAGAAATTTACTGCACAAAACTGCCTTACACCTAGCGAGAATCAGAAGCCTACTAAAATGGCTCCAAAACTACATCTTAACGACATATTTAGAACTTGTACCTAAAAAAGGTTTGTTCCTCAAGGTCTTGGATACAACATACTAAAAATTCATCCAATTCTAACAACGTTCACTATGTCAAATAAGCTCTACAAGACAGTTGCGCAAATCTGTCCAGAATACACACACTTGCACTATTTTACTTTCAAGCCATTACTTTGCATGCTTAACTAATTTTAAACATTCTTTGCCACAAACATGGATTAGTTTACTCACTAAAGCATTTATTCAAGCATTACAACTACACTTTCATCATCAATACAAGTCTTTAACCCACAACTATAACTACAAGCAAGATTAACTACACAAGCAATAAATGGCTAATACTTTCATCTTTACATATAATAGTTAACATTGCATGCTCATATAGCTTCAACCATAAACCAACTACACTACAACAAGCTCAATACCAACAACATATCAAATAGAAATGTACAAATACATGAACCCTCACCTTAAAACTTGAAGATGATTGCAAAACAATGATGAAAATGGCTAGAGCATGCTTCAAAATGCCTTGTTCTTCCTTCTTTCTTCTTTTTTTTTCCCTCTTTCTTTCCCTTACGGCTCTCTCTCTCATCTCTCTTCCTCTCATCTGATTCTTTATTTCTCTTCTAGACAATTCTTGAGTTTTCTATGTTTTATTTTATCTTATATTGACTTTGGTTGACTAATTGGGCCATTTGGACTTTTAACTAAATTCTAATGCAATTATCTAAGCCCAATATCTATCTTATTCCTCCTAATGATCCAATAAAGCCCACTAATGCACTTATATATTATTATCTATGTATTCTACTTCCATTAGCATTAATTCTACTCACCCTAATTGTGATACAAATAATCATCGATGCACGTAAATCAAGAAATATGTCAATTAATGCATACAAATATATGCAAATTAATAAAATAATTATATGTTCAGGCTGGGGTGTCACAATACTACTTATATGGGTGTTGTCTTATTTGATGATATGCACTTTTAGTGAAAGTCTGTGTTTGCCTTCAGTTCCTTTCTTTGACACTATCAAAATACTTATGTATGTCCAGTTTTCTGCAGAATAAAGTTGATGGTTTTATTTTCATTTATTACTCTGAATGTGTTATCTTTTAATTGTAATTTAACATAAAGTTTGAAAGACTAAGGTTTGATCTCACTACGGAATAAAGTAAGAACCAATTGGAAATAAGCATGTTTCAGATCATATTGCATGTAATTTCCAGCCACACATCCATACTTGATCTATGTCATTGAATATATTTGGTATGGTGATCATTGATGGATCGAGTTACGATGAAATGTAATAAAGGTTGCTTTGGTCTCATGCTGGTATAAGAGATGAACCAAATTGATTCGGGAGATATTTTAAGAATAGATAGCAATTTTGTGCGCACCTATGGTTATCAAATATAATTGTCTTTAGAATTAATTTGTAGTCCAAGTGGGAGATTGTTGGGTTATCTTTAACCTAATGTGGGTTTTCAAATTATTAACAATTATGTTTGGGTTGCTATTCTAATTGGGATAATTAAGTGATCTATGGGATAATTGGGATAATTAAGTGATCTATGGTATTAGATCCCAATAAGACATCTTATTTGATATGAACTCTGTGATGTTTGGTACCCAATAGAAACTTAGTTAGTTAAGGATTAGTAGGATTCTAATTAGGTTATTTATATAAAGAATTGGTTTTGGTCCCCCAAGGCTAATCATTCTATTATTTTGTCCTCAATTTCTCATCTCTTGAGAGACACTCATTAAGAGAATTTGATTAGTCTGTGGAAGACCTAGCTTTAATTCTCATACAAAAGATGATTTCATCTTCTCATAATTAATGTTATAGATTCAGGTACGCCATTCTCATTATTTTACTTTGGAATCTTAGTATTCTAAACGAAGTTAAGGAATTGATTGAATCAATCTACATATGTTTTAACACTTATACCTATATATTGTTTTGTACAATCTAATTTAGGGGTTAGGCTTTCTAACGATAGCCAGATGCATCTGGTTGTCAAGTGCACACGCATGTTGATAAATTCTAACATTCATTCTCTCACACAACACTTAATTGTTACAAAAGAATCGATTGTTTTGTAACTTTTTTTCTCTAGATTAGATTTATTCACTCACTTACATTTTGATAAATTCTAGCATGTTAAAACCAAAAAAATCAATTACAAATTATTGAGGTGGAAATTTCATCATATTTTAGATGTGGCATTATGACAAATGACACAAAATTAGTGGCGGCAAATTTCGATGTCTTCGAGCAAAAGTTTGCCTCGTACTTTTTGTTTCTAGTAGACTTTTCTAAAAAAATAATCCAAAAATAAAGAAAACGACTCTTATAATTTAATTATCTAAAAAGAAAAATTCTCTTGATTTTTTTCCCCTTTATTTTCAACCCTTCTGCCAACCATAACACTAGGTTAATACAGATCAATTCGTTGATATGAATAAAATTAATGTAAAAAATCATGCAAAATAGTATATCCAAAAAAATTCATTGTTGACCATGTGAGGCGGCTACTCGAGTGCTATTTACTGGAAATTAGATAATTGGTGGGATAAAGTCATTTTTCCCCACGTGTTCAAGCATAAATCTCAAACTCCCTCGTGTGTTTTCTGATTTATCCAGATTCTCCCATACCCCTTCACACCGTTAACTAGTTAGGGGTAAAAAGGTAATTTAATGTTTAAAAACCAAACCAAATGCTACACAAACAATGTTCTCATTTCTTCACTCATACATCGAACAATTTTTCCCAAACCCCAAATCACACTCAACGCCACTGACTCTTTGTCATCTGTTTTAAGGATAATATAATTTACATAAGAACTCATTTAATTATAAACAATCATCAATTGTTGTAGAAGAACAAGCCAATAAATAAATCATTCAATATTAATACATATAGATATTAACCCAAAAAAAAATATAGATATGGATATATAACTTGTACAGATTAAACTTGAGATGTTATAGTTTTAAGAACTAAGACTTATCATTAAAGCCTCGTTGGCTATTTTGAAGCTAAGAAGATAGAGTTTAGTGGGTGTTTATGGTATTGGTGGGTGTTGGTGGGCTAGTGGCGGTGGTAATGGTGTTGGTGGATGGTGTTGGTGGTGTTAATGGTGTTGGTAGGTGGAGGTGGTGGTGTTGGAGGGTGTTGATATTGGTGGTGTTAATGGTTAGTAGTGTTGGTGGGTGGAGGTGGGGGCATTGGTTGTTGGTTGGTGGCGGTGAGTACATCGATTTCTGGGGAGGGGCGGGTTGGGTTTTGTTTTTCCTTTTTTCTTTCCACATAGATGTAAAAGACTGAATTACCCTTAGTTTAAGGGTTTAAAAGACTGAAATACCCTTAAATTTAACTGATTTGTTAACTCTGTTAAATGACATAGGGAAATCTGGATAAATCAAAAAACACATGGGGGTGTTTGGAATTTATGCTTAAACTCATAGGGGAAAATGGCTTTATCCCGGTAATCGGTAATGAGAATTCAAAAGCAAAGTAAATATAAAGAGCAATTTGTAAGTGACTTAATTCATTAATTGACTAGGATTTGTAAGTGACTTAATTAAGGAACTAAAGTTGACTTATTCAAATAAATAGCTACGATAAAAGAGTATGTATTTTTACAGACATGTCTATTTTACTAAGTCTTTGTCCAAAACAGTACTCAGATCGTTACACTTTTTATGAGCGTCACTGTGTCAGAATATACCCAATAAAGAATTTTGTTACTTTAGAACCGTTATAGTTATGAGCGCCTAGAGAAAACTTAAGGGAACAAGCAATTTGGAATTATACTTTGCTCATAGCGAACAGAGTGTTCTCACAGCGAATAGAGTGTTAACCAAGACTAAGTGGTCATAGTTTGGAGATGCCTTCATAAAGCCTGAGACCGTGTTTGATTTAAAGTCATTCAAGGACACTTCCGACACCGACTACGCCTTTTCCATTCTCTTAATTCTTGGAAGTGGCCATTTCTCATACTAGCTAAGGGCACAAAGATAGTATACCCAAAGATCATGTGACAATTCTAATTCTCTTTGGTTCAAATCTCATTTCCTTTGGCACAAAAATGATAGGGATGGGCGTGAAAGAAAAAAGCTCTTGTAAGTGGTGACCATTGAATAAGTTTCTTTAGCTTGAGTCAGGATCCGGTCGAGGAGGTTTTCGTTTACCAACACGTAGGTTGTTGTGACTTGAGCTAGCAGACTAAACTTTAGCTTGAGCACGAACGAAAGCACACATGACATACGTCCATCTGGAGAATGGGAGAGAAACATGCGAGAATAGACCAAATATGAGAAATTTACTTATGTGTGTGAGATTAATGGGAAGTTGTATGAGTTCACTACCACATCACGACAGCGTTCATGGGGCTAACATTAGATGAGGTTCAAAAGAGTTCGCCTCCACTTTCACCCATCACCTGAGAAGACATCGGACCTTCAACAGCGGGTGTTTTCACTATTTCCTGACGGGTACAAAGGCCAACCAATACAAGATGTGCTGAAATAGTCCTTGTGTCAGGTTTTCACAGCCCATGCATGTGTGGGTCTCCCTTTGGTGTAAGACGCAATTTTACCCGTGACGGACGCAAGCTTTTTAGGGAACAAATAAGGTTTTGACATGAGAGACGTGATTGCACTTTGCTTCATTTCGAAGTTTCGTAGATAGTACACCAATCGTTACAAGCCCTTTTGGATTTTTTTTTTTTTTGGAACATCGCCAACACGCATGCATGATTTGGATTTCCTGTAGAATAATGTGACATTTCATCACGAAAACGACAAACAATTGTACCATGTTTTGGGTTCCGCGCTGCCCCACCACTCTCTACACACACCACACACACAAAGAAATCCTTGCGTCCAAGTTATGCTGAATTGTTCACTCCTTTCAAGGTTAAAACTCCTATAAAGAGCAGCATCACCATCATCATCACATTTCACGTTTGGGAAAAAGCAAATGGCGACAACAACAACAGTTGAAGTGCCGAGGATGAAGTTGGGCTCAGAGGGCCTAGAGGTCTCCAAACAAGGGCTGGGCTGCATGAGAATGTCCGCCCGCCCGCCCAAGCCCGAACCCGATATGATCAAACTCATCCACCACGCCATCAACTCTGGCGTCACTTTCCTTGACACCTCCGACGTCTATGGGTCCGGCACCAACGAGATCCTCATCGGCAAGGCAACTCCACTTCACTTTTAACTTTACTTTGATCAACTGTTTGTGCACTGTACTTCTTGATGACATTGTAGAACTTTTCTCCTTTTGCTACAATGAGGCGAAACTTGTAGTTCAAATTCAAAAACTCTTATTTCTTTCTTACAATAAGCCGCTACCCGACCAATCCACCTCTCTCTTGGTATAACATCATAGAAACTTTCGTTTTTTGATTTAAAAGGAGGCAAATCCAGGTTAATTACCTGACAGTCTTAATCATAGCAACCCCATACAGGCTACTCGTTTATAATTCTAGGGATGTTTCACCTCACCTATCGCAATTTTAGAAGTTGAAGAAGCTCATAGGGTGGCTGGGACAATTTGATTATTGCCCAAAGGTTGTTCAAGGCCCAGGTTTTGCTAACATTGTAGAACTCAAATTGACCTTAATTTTCCATTCAGTGTAGTACACTTTGCTTATCGGCTTGTACTTTGTTGAATCACTCCACAACTTAAATAGTGAATGGAATAGACCTTGATTTTCCACTCTAGTGTTATACACTTTGCACATTTCAAAAGGCAAAAGATCATTTTGGCATCATTTCACCTCCCTAATGTCAAGTTGTGATATGAACAAGTACTTCTAAATTTATTTTTTCATCATAGACTATATGAGTTCTAATAGGCATTCATTTCTGTTTTTTTTCCGAATATGCAAAAATTTTCAAATTCTTAATTGATTTGTTTCATAACGATCGCTATTTATGTGTCTGTTGTTTTGTTCAAAGAATATAAAAGAAAGCGGTATTGATACGATCATATTATGCTGGAGAAAAACATTACAATTGCTCACTGTCTTTGTTCTTCATGTGACCGTTTGGTTGTTGTATTGAAGTCTGGTTGAGTTAGTGCAGGCTTTGAAAGGAGTGGCCAGAGAGAGAGTACAAATAGCTACTAAGTTTGGGATGGGTCACAAGGATGGGAAAATGATCATACGAGGTGATCCAGAGTATGTGCGGGCTTGTTGTGAGGCCAGCCTGAAGCGGCTTGATATTGACTGCATTGATCTCTATTATGTTCATCGCATTGACACTAGCATTCCTATTGAAGTCACGGTTTGTCCTTTTGACTTTGTTAATTTTGTTTATATTAATGTTAGTGATTGGCACCTATAAGACAATATGCGATTGAGTGTAAGTGTGAAATGATTAATTAATTGTTGAAAGTAACTGGTCATGCTTTTGCTTGTAGTCTGATGGGTGTCTGAGAAATGTTGTTTTTTAGAGTCACTAGGATAGAATGGCCTCTCTGCCTGAATCTATCAATGCTTTAGAAGGAGATAAGGAAAAAAGGAAAAGAAAGAAAAAGAAAAAAAAGAAAAAGAAGAAATTAAAGAAGATGGCATAATGTTAAGGATCATCCTGGAATGCAGTTCTGGTTGTTTTCCTTGTCTTTTAATATGATAGCTGATTTAAGTATCAGAGATAGAAAAAGTAATATGAAGGAAGGAGGATATGTGATGAAACAATGGATGAGCCTTTATAGATATAGCACCTTGTACAGAATGTTCAATGGATTTGGCACAAAAAATTAATTGTTAAACAACCACAGAGGAGTGTTGTGCAAGAATTTGGGAATCTATCATGTTTTTGAATTGGTCAAACTGTAAATATCAATTCTAAAGTAATCAAACCTGGAGTAAAAGAACATTTGATATTTAATTTGGATCATGAAGCATATACTTTAGAGATGCTCAAATATCTGCAAAATATGTCTTTCTATCTTAATTTTACTGAGCAAGTATAAGTAAAAGATAACTCACTTTACTATCATGTTTGAAAAAATCTTCTTAATGGCCTACCCTGCTCGGAGGAGAATGTCACCAGAAAACTTTTGCATTTGTGGGGTGTATTCTCCTTTTGAATCAAAATGGAATCAACTGGACCATTTAGATAACGTTTTCAATTGCTTTGATGATTTAAGCTCAGGTCTGTAATGATTGATTCTTTATAAAGGAAAAATTTGGAAACAGAACATCTGTTAGGATGGCATGTCTTTAATTGCAAAATATCTGGGCCAAGCATTAACAAATGCTCAGAATAAAGATTTTGACCCAAGAAACAAAGAAAACTCAAGATACTTACATTGAATCATAAGCGATACAGTGAGCAATAGGAATTAAGCCTTTGTCTGCGTCCTGAATACCTCAAACAAATCATGACAGACTCTTTGTCACTCTAATGAACTGCTGAAAAAAAAACGTATGAAGTGTGGTTTATCTCGTATTGAGATATACATAAGTGAACTTGTGATGTCACTTAAGATAGAGTTGAAACTGGCAATTTTAAACTGCCTTGAACTCTACATACTGAAAGAGGACTGATTTATCTGATTATTCATAACTTCAGCTATATCACATACCTTTTGTCGGAACATGGTACATGTAAATGTGTAAGTTGAAGAGAAGTATATATTGAATTTTTTCTTTCTTTCTGGATTAGAATTCTTTTTGTTGCCCTCGCCTGATACGAATGAGACCCTTTTGATTCCTAAGAAGATCATTCAATTAGTTGACATTCTCTTCTTGTATCAAATCAATAACTAAGAGATGAACATAGCATTTAGTCATGATGGTAACAGTATGTTGGCTTTCTTCAACAGTCTTTCGACATAATTATGACAAATTAATTTTTTCCTTATGGTTCAGGCCATGTTCTTGAGTATAATTACTGGTATCCGGCTAATGGACCTAACTTAGCTTAGCATATTAGACTTTGTGTTGTTGCTAGTTATAACTAGTGAAGTTTCTTAGATTGTCTTATGCTCTCATTACCTGATGGTTATTCATGATCTCTTCATTCAAAGTAGAGCTCAGGCAGAAGCCAAAGTTAAAACCAAAATTGTCTCTGCAGTATCACTCAATCCTTGTGTGCCTGTATGCCATCACATATACTGAGAATAGGATCTCAGAACCCAATCTATTGTATTGTTAAATGCATTGAAGTCAGTCTTTATTGAAGATCAGGAAACAGGCAATTATGCACTCTGAAAGAAGTCTTTATGAAAAAGTCCGTCATGGATAAATTTAGAGGCAATCTTAAATTTACTTATCTCATTCTATTTCAATGGCTTAACAAGTCAGTGTCATAAAGTCAAATATGTCAATTCTATGTTGATCTCATTTGTCTCGCTTGTTTCGGAGCCAAAATTGAAGCATTTATTGGCAGCCCATTCACCCATTCTTTTTTGAGCACTAAAAGGAAATAGACCATCTAGTCATAATGGTTCCCACAGAATACCAAATCCCATCCTGAGATACAGTGACTAAACTTAGTGGCTTTGTAACGTATTGCTTCTCCACAAGTTGCAAACCAACACTTTCTCTAGTTCTTTGTTCTCCTAAAATGACCTCTGCCCTCATGTTATTGACTTCCACTGCCTCAATGCAGTAAAGTTGGAATCTTCCTTTTTTTCTTTCCGACTCTAATATCGAATATAAGCATTCATGAGGCTATCCGTGACTCTTACCCTTCACTTAGTTATAGTCATATCACAATTTTCAGCCAATTGTTGTCATTCTGTGATTTTAAGGGTAAAACTCTTCCCCATGGTTTTCTCTCTATATTTCTCTGTTCAATAGAATTTTCCATGAAGAAACCTGATATGAAGTTAGCGGATCAAATAGTGAAATGTCATCTTTCATTAGTGCAATATATACATAAAAATCTAGTAAGTTAAGCATGGTGATGAATTGCTAAAATGCTGATAGGTTTTGTTTTAATTACGACGATGATATCCATGTTGTTCTCTGTTATGAGGCTTGACTGTAAAATGATACCTGTCATTCACGCCAATGGATGATTTCTCCATCTAAATCCATGTTGCATCATAGCATTGCATAGAGTATTGTTTCTGGATCTTGGGGCTTAATTGTGGTAGAGGGGAATGCAGGAAAGAGCTACCTGGAGCATTATCAGAGAGATTGCTATGAGCATATGATGAATTGCTGCATAATGTAAATCAGTAACATTATAGAAATGATCTCTTCACCCCATGGATATCTCCAAATATGCTCTTCCTTTTGACTTTTTGGTTTTATTCTTACATGTTTGAGCTGTGCCTGATATTATTTACTTTTGGCTAGGTGGGTGAACTTAAGAAACTGGTCGAAGAGGGTAAAATAAAATACATAGGTTTATCGGAGGCCTCTGCTTCAACAATTAGGAGGGCTCATGCTGTTCATCCGATAACAACTGTTCAGAATGAGTGGTCCTTGTGGTCAAGAGATCTAGAGCAAGAAATAGTTCCTACTTGCAGGTAAGGAGTCTTTCGTGGTACTCATTTCTTCTGGGAAATCATGCATGCTGAGTTTCCATTATCTTATTGCATCAGAGAACTTGGCATCGGAATTGTTACATACAGTCCTCTTGCGGGGGGATTCTTTTCATCAGGTGCCAAGCTAATTGAGAACTTGTCAGAGGGTGACTTTCGTAAGGTTGGTAAATACAAACTCTTCTCTATGTATATTTCTGATCAACATTGCAATTCCATTTTAAGTTATATATTAACACCAGAACAAAGGAATAAAGATGGAAAACCATTGTAGTTTGTCTTTCATTAGAGATTTGTTAGAAAGAGAAAGAAAAAGTGGTGGTGTTTTTGGAAAGGTGCCATAATTTGATATATACCAAAATAGAAATTGTGAAGAATGTAAATGGGACGAAGAGAGTATTTGTGTTGGTTGTGTAGAGCATGCCTTATACCACAAATTACAGAAATTAAATTTTTTATGTGATGTAAAATTGATTATGTTTGTTCTACACTGCAACTTAATATTTATTTTAGTTCTAAATTCTAATATCTTTATTAGTTGTCTTAGATATATGCTTCATTAGTTATAACACATAAATTTTTTACATGCCAATCTGTTGATAACTTTATTTACTTTTCATCTTGGATTTTTGGTATATATGCTCAGCTGTCAACATTGGGGTTTTAGTTGTTATGATTATTGGATTTATATAAACTTATATATGTATATTTTCAATAGCCGTGTCATAGAGTTGTTGTGTCCTATCTTTTCCAAGGATTTCCTTGTCCTGTGCGGTTCATCTTTTCCTTGTTTGTGCAATATAGGATTTGACAAAGAAAGAAGTACTTCGCGTGCAATTGGTTCTTGGCTTCTTATTCATGTTTTGAATTGTGAAGTACATGAAATATTGCATATGAATATATCACATTTCACCTGAGTTTACTGCAAAAGTTTATAGAACACATACAGTTACTAACCAACTGAAATTGGTAAGTAAACAGAAAGTTAATAGAGCAAGAAACAGAGAGAGGGACTTGTTATCACAGAGAACTCTTGCTATTATATAACAAGGGAATTTTACTCTGCTGATAAACACATCCATTCTTTCATAGGGAAATCCGAGGTTCAGACCAGGAAATCTTGAGCATAACAAGACAATCTTTGATCGGGTTAGTGAAATGGCTGCAAGAAAAGGCTGTTCCCCAGCACAGCTAGCATTGGCTTGGCTTCATCACCAAGGAGATGATGTCTGTCCCATTCCTGGAACCACCAAGATTGAGAATTTCAATCAGAATGTGGGAGCATTATCAGTGAAATTGACACCAGAGGAGATGAGTGAGTTAGAGTCTTATGCTTCGGCTGCTAAGGGTGACAGAAACGCTTCCATGGCGACTACTTGGATCAATTCAGAAACCCCACCACTGTCGTCGTGGAAAGCTCAATAGTATGAAGTTTTATCAGTTACGTAAGTTTCTCATGTTTCTTCCAAATGATTTCTGCGGTCTAGTAAGCTACAAATCATATGGATTCCCAAAGTCTTGACTGTTTACATTATCTAAAACTCATTTTGTTTGTTGAACTGCAACTTTATAAATTTCTTCCTTGTGAATCAAAATTGTAGCATTACAACTCTCCTCAGTCGATAGATTGCCAAGTAAATCATTGGTAACATAGAAGGTAAACAGGCAGTACATAATTTGCATTCAGGATCAGAACAGTTAATGAATGATGCAGTTAAATTTACCGGTAGACATACATCATCATGAATATTCATTAACTTTGAAGCCTACTTATTGACAAAAGCAATAAACTATATAAAAGACTGAGGCTTTGATGGTGTTTTGTTTTGGTTACTTTGATCTTTTGCACTTTAAATGGATCCATGCTTTGATGTTGCAATTTGGACGGTAGAAATCCAACATTACCTATGATCGTTAATAGGTTTTTCCATGAAGCTTTAACTTGCATGACTAAGAACTAGAATCTATATTAATGAAACAAAAGAGATACAAATTTCTTTCGGCAATCACTGTTTGATAAAGGGAGGAGAAACCCCATAAGCAAGGGTAAGGTTTGCCTTTGGCAAACGGCCATTCGGATGGCTTACTAATAAACATGTGTGTGGGTCTCACTTGTGTTTGGTTGGTCGTTTTGCCGTAAGGAAGAATTTCTTCACAAGGAAACCCCGCAAGAATTGTGAAATTGATCAATAATGAGGGTAGATATGAGAAGTTATTTTTTATTTTTTAGTTTTTCAGTTACAACTGTTTTTTTTTTCTCTTATTATTTCTTGGTTATTTTTATCACTTTATTCCAATTTTTAGTAGTTTCTAAAGGTTATCTTTTGTTTTTGATTGTTCTTATTGGTTGAAGTCACATTGGGCCTATTTAAATTCCATTTTAGCACTAAAGTATGAGCCTATCAAATAAAAGTTGAAAGAATTTAGACTGCTTTTATGCATTAGCAATTATGAATGAAGAAACAATTAGCAAATGTATATGATATATATAGAAATCCGAATATTAGGTACATTATAAGGGTCAGGTCGCCACCTGAGTTTGCTCACCGATATCACCTTGGTCATCCTGAAGATTGGATTAACACCCACAATATTGTTCGTGCAAATAATTCTAAGAGGGGGTACATTAGGATTAAGGGAGTAAATCACTACTTTAAAAAATCAGGTTCTGGGATGATCTTTGGGTTGGAAATACTACTCTTGCTGAAATTGCAATTTGTAATATTCCAGAAGATATACGTGATCTTACGGTTGATCAGTTTGTTGGTGACGATGGTACGCGGCGGTGGCATATGTTTCAATAGTATCTCCCGAATTCTTCTGTTTTATTGATTGCTAACCACCGTGTCTGGCTTGATACCCCACGTGATGACTTTGTCAACTGGTCTTTGGAACCTAATGGAGAATTCTCGGTCTCTTCAATTTTTCGATCTGATCTTTGTGGATCTTATATGGGTATTGATGGGAATGCTATTTGGAAAATTAAATGTCCACAGTGAGTGAGAACTTTCATTTGGCAAGCGGCACACCAACATCTTGCTTCTCGTTCTCAGCTTGCGCGTAGGGGAATTGTTGGATCTTTGAATTGTCCTTTATGTGGCGCGGTTTGTGAGGATGCTGAGCATATTCTCAAGTTTTGCCCAAGGATACAACAGGTTTGGAAGATGATGCTCCCTACCCATAAACATGGCCCCTTTTTTCAAGCTAGCTGGCATAATTGGCTGAATGGAAATTTAAAAAGTACAAGTTGTTGGCGTGGTCTTAAGTGAAACATTGTGTTTTGTGCTGTTTTGTGAATGGCTTGGAAATGGAAAAATGAAACTATCTTTGAGGACTCCAACCACAAGACAAGTGCTCAGTTTTTAACTGAATGTATCAACTTTGCAAGAGAAGTTGAGGAAAGTTGGCAGGATTTCGGAGGGGTTGGCGCAAGGGTGAGACATGTTGTTGATGTTGGTTGGGTTAAGCCCACAGATAGATGGAAGCTCAACATTGATTGATGTGCGACGGGGAGTCCAGGTCCAGCTGGAGCCGGGGGACTTTTTAGAAATGTAGATGGCGTATGGAAATGTGGATTTGCGGTGAATTTGGGTGTTGCTACGAGTTTTCGTGCTGAGATCATTGCCTTGTGGGAAGGGATGCGTATGGCCGAGTCAATGAATGTGGAGAGATTACTGATTGAAACGGATTCGCAACTTGTTTGTGGGATCATCAAATGTAACTTCTTTGCACCTAGTTCCCTTGGTCCTTTTGTTGTAGATTGCCGGTAAATGTTCAATCATCATGCGGAGTTTGATATTGTGCATGTTTATCATGAGGCAAACCGTTGCGCTGATTGGTTGGCAAACTACGGACTGCATAGAATGTTTGGTATTCACAGTGTTGATGATCTCCCGGAACCTCTACAACGGCTCATAAAGGAAGATAAAAGGGATGCAACATCTCCTAGGAGTATTTTGATTTAAATCGACTTTAAGCCTCTTTAGAAGCAAAAAAAAAAAAAAAAATTACTACATTATTGTCCGTCTTCGGTTGGGAAGTGCGTGCTAAAATTGGCATCCAACTTAAGCACGTATCACCACTTGGCCGAGAATGGGCGGTACATGAACTCTCACCCCAAACCCCAAACCCCAAACCCCAAACCCGCCCAACCCCACCCTCATTGCCACCCCCCGAATAGGACAACACTTCGAACTATTGATGAATTTGTAGGTAAGTAAGAGTCAATTTGGCAAATTGAACTTGGTAATAACCTTATACAAAAACCATTTACATAACTCATATATTCATAGCTGATACTCATCATCCAACAAAGCTGCAAACTAATGACAAACTTGAAAAATATAATATATCAACTAGTTACATAATCCATTGACGGATGGAACACATTTGACAGACTTTAGGGTCTAGGGACCCTTGAAATGATATATTACTTAACTTGAAAAATATAATATATCTACTATTTACATAATCCATTGACGGAGTGGACACATTTGATAGACTTTAGGGACCTTTTGAATGTTTTGAAAGGGTGAAGTGTACCAGACCCCTTTATACTTTAGCGAAAGTGTACAACACCCCCCTATAGTTCAAAAACTCTCTGAACTAGTCCTATGTTTTTTAAAAGTGCACAACACCCCCTTACAGTTATAAAATCCGTCATATTTAACGGATTTTGTAAAAAAGACGTAAATACCCTCTTTTTTTTTTCCTTTTTCTCTTGTCATTTCCTCTTTTGTTTAGGCAAAAAAAATGATAATTTGGTCAATTCATATAATTATTTAATGAATAAATTTGTAAAAAATAAAAAAAAAATCTCACTTAACGCTTGTGAAGTCCACTTTCCGTTAAATTTAACGGATTTTTTAACAGCAGGGGAGTGTTGTGCACTTTTGAAAAACTACAAGGACTAACTCAGGGAGTTTTTAAACTATAGAGGGGTGCTGTGCACTTTCGCTAAAGTACAAGGGGGTCTGATGCACTTCACCCTATTTTGAAATGATAATTAACTTGAAATCGGTAACAAGGGTAAGGACTATTTGTAAAATTAACCTTAATTCAGTTAATTATCTAAGAGTAATTATGTCATTTCAAATATTTTCTGTTAAAATCAACCCTATTTTCGTTAGAAGGGACTAATTTGATCACTTCGGTGAACTTTGTGGGTTTTGCTTGTAAACACTATTAAGTAAGGTCTTGCAATGTATTCTTTGACATGCTGGATTTTCATGAAAGCTAAGAGCATCAGTCAAGGAAATTCATTCGAAGTTCTCGTTTGTGACGAATTTTTCTCTTGGTGCTGCATATTCAATCTTCAGGACTTAGAGATTTGAAAAATCTTATAAAAAATTGTGCAGTCAAGCGTAACTGTTAATCTTTTAGTGTTCTGAATTCTATTGAGAATGTTGGCTTTGTGATTTTATAAATAATGTAAGTAGTAATCACCTTCACTCCAGGACATAATAGAGTATCTTAAAGTCTTGAGTCCTGTTGCATATATATTCTAGTGGTATGGTTTTTGCTTAGTGCGCAAGAGGTCCTAAGATCGATTCTTAGTAAGTGTAACATCTTTTGTATGTGATATAATATTAGTTTAGGCCTCCCATTAAATAAATAAGGGTCTTGTCCCTTGTTGCTTGTTTTTTTAGGAATTTTCTTTTATGAGTCAGTCTCATGTGAGACCGTGTAATAAAAAAGTACATAAGCTCACATTTTTGTGAATAAGAAGTGTCATAGAAGACTATGATTAGTGTGTGGGTCTCACTTCATATTTTATCTATGGTCGGACAAAAGAAACATATAACAATCCTAAAAATAGAAAAATTGTTGCAAAGGTTCAGCCTATGATAGTGTGTGGGTCCCACTTTATTTGAGAGAAATTGATATCCTGATGTTTGTAAGAGTTTCTCTGAAAAATAATACACTAACAAATTGCAAAAAAATGATTGGGTTGTAGGAAAAAAGATTCAAAACAGTTGGAATAGCTAGACTTTGGTAAACAGGATGGTAGTGATACATATCAATATCAGTATATGTGATTTGGTGTCTTTTTTTATTGTTCATAAGCATGACCCTAGAGTTGTATAACGAGTAACGATCTATGTATTAGACCTATTCGTTTTTGCTATTCTCTTACTATATTTGGTAAGAATAAGGTTGAATTTTACTGAAGTACAAGAAAAGATAGGTTTATTCTGAGGCTTGCCAGAACTTCCTTTCATCTGAAAGCAGCTTTGCGAAGCGGGAAAGTGCTTCTTCATTACTGCCCTCTCCTTGAACTGTCTCGTATTTACCTGTCTCTAGATTCGCCCTTGACACTGGCTTCTTCAGCAAATTATTGCCAATCTGCACAAGTGTCTGCATATTTTTTGGGGTCGCAATATCTACAGATGCTGCACTCCCAGACAATGTATGATCCTGCACATTTTCGTGATATTAAAGGCAACAAACATGTATATACACCAAGGTGGATCCAGGATTCTTGTCTAATGTTAACCAAAATCTACATAGTTTAGTATTTATATATGAGCAAGTTCTTTCAGTGGAGGCTAACTTAATGGTTCCGCCTTTGTCATCAGTAGAGGCTGCAGTCCCCGCTGACACATGAATATATATCGCCTATGATGCAAACCATGCAATCGTGGTCATGCGGCATGAGAAAATGCTTAAGCTAGGCTTGGTTTGTTTGTCGTAAAACTTTTTCGTGATTTTTTTTTTTGATTTTATAGTGTTTGGTAATATTGTAAAATAAATCGATTAAAAAAATATTCTTAGACAATGTAACAAATTAGTTAAAAGGAGTGTGAAGTGTTTTCATGTACTTTAAGTATATAGAATATTACTCCAACCCAATCCCCCGTCACCCCGCCGGTCACCCTCACCCTCCCCACCCATTACACCCATAGATATATATATATATATATATGTGTGTGTGTGTGTGTGTCATGTGTTATATATATACATATATATATATGAGTATGTGTGCGTGTTTTTATAACAATCTTTCACCAAAAAATATTTTTCATTACAACGGTCAAATACTAGAAAATATTATATTTCTTCTTATCAAGTTATTTTCCTGCAAACAAACGAAGAGTGTGACTCTGCGGTACCTGTATTCGAACATAATTTTTCTCATCGCGAAGGGATTGAAAGAAGGTTGAAACATGTATGTCCACCATATCAGAGGCTGCATCACCATAGATATCCAGCAAAGGTGTGGCACCATTGTTGTATACCCAACCAAGAATACCCCACCTAGAAGCTGTAGCTGAGCTATATCTTTTCGCGTTCTTTTGCGTCCCAGTGCCTACTGACAACACAAGCATTCTTGTGCTGTTCATTGATTCCATATCCGCTAACTCAAATTTGCCCATCAAGATTTCTTTGGATATGTGGGTCATGGCCACTTGTGTCTGCCATCATAGTCAATAGGCATTATATTCATGAGATTAGTCGTTCAGGTTAATTACTTATTAAATTAATGTAGTGATCGATGTGTTAAAATTAATAAATTCACTACCACATTCTGATATGTTGTAACACTTGAAATTTTTATAAAAAAGCTAAAAACTATTACAAATGATTTTAACTGCAGTATTACATATGGTTCTGTTGAAAATTTTATGGTGCAATAGTTGTTTGTAAATAATATGCAATTAACTTATAATTTAGAAAAAAAAATTTCCTGAGTAGTTATTAATAAAAATAATAATAAAATATTTTAATTGTTTCAATAAAACACTTATTGTAATAACTTTTTTCATTTTTCAACTGAGTGATACAAAAGAGATAAATTGTTGTAGTGAAATAAATAAATGAAATTTCTTTCCCTATTGGTCTAAACTTCTACATGAATTGATAAATTTATATGAATCGGAGTCATGTTAACAAAATGTTTTAGTGTTGGCATATCTCTTCCACCTATTAAAAAAATTATATTCACGTGCAAAGATTTATTTTTTTAAAATAAAAAATAGTCTCCAGTGGTGAAGAGACATGTTGAACTAGATAAAAAATTAATTAAATCATTCTCTAACAACATAATCTTTTAAATAAGGTGGTAAGTTTACATTCAAAATTAATTCCTTGGCATGAAATTAGGGTCTTAAGATTGGAATTAGAGAGAATTTGAACAAATCAGAAACAGTTTTTGTAAGTTTTCATATAAATCAATGAAAAATCAATTGGTCAAGTGGACTTTCTATTGGTTTCTCACTGGATTGTTTGCTGCCACAGCTCCATCTATGAGATTGTACTTGTGTATCTTTCCCTCAACATCTCTGGTCTCTTAATAGTGTGGTGGGAGATAGGTAGGTGCTGCAGATGTGCTTAGGCAGACATCTGACAGAAGTGCATCCTTGGAAGCCTTTGCCTTTGCCTTTGCCTATGCCAGATTACGAAAACAATCAACAATATGTGGCTATATGATGATAGGCGAAGGGGATGCCCTATTTAGTCTCTTATTTTTATCATGATAAGTTGATCTCTATTTTTAAAAGTGTTGGTTTTTGGTCCGTTATTGATGTTAGTTGTGTCATAATTAATTCTTCAATCACTTGCTTTAAAAAAATTAATATTCATGTCACGCACTGGTCACATGGTCACAAGTGAACGAAAGTCAGATTTTTTATGCTACGTGAGTAGCGCATGACAAAACCGTTAATTTTCAAACGAAAAATGCCCGAAGAACTAATGGTGACACAACTGACATAGATAATAGACTAAAATGTAATACTTTTGAAAATAGAGGATCAACTTATCAAAATATGATAAAGACAAGGAACTAAATAGAACATTTATCAATGGGCAAAAAATGGAAATTTGAATGTCTTGGTGAGAAGGATTATACGTCCCTGGTTGTGAAGATAACTGGTTGAAGGCGCTTGATATCGAAAGTTGGTATCACCACTTTGGTTAAGGTTTGCTTCGTGGTGAGATTGCCTAGCATTATCTTTGTTAATGCATTTAAGTACTTGCCATCATATTTAGAGACACAAATCATTAATTTCTAAAACTAAAGCAAGGGCATAGCCATTCATGAGTCAAGATAGGGGAAATTTTTGACTGGTCTAAGACTATATATGGAGACATGATCTTAGTCAATAAATTTTTGCCACATCATCACAATATCAGTGCATTTATTTTCTATTACCCAAGAATTGAATAGGATAACTATGGTTAGATATAATTAATAAAATATTATAACTAATCCACATCACTAATTCTAACCAATAGAAAGAGATAAATTTTTTTTTGGCTAAGTAGAAAGAGAGAAGATTTGCATAAAATTTCTTGATGGTTCATCTTTTCTCTCATCTGCAAACACGATTACAACTTCCACAACACAAAATATTTTATAGTATTCATGTAACAACACCAAAGATCCTAAAATACGCAGATGCAAACACGATTACACCTTCTATTCACGATCTTTAAATATTTTGGTTCATCTTCTCTCTTAGCTACAAACACGATTACCCAGAAGCTGCAACCACGATTTTCTCATTGTCTTTTTTCTTATTATTTGCAATTTTGTATATTTATTTCAGTTTTATACTTCATTAGAAAATATGAAAACCAAACCCACATACGATTTTGCAGTAGTAGGCCAACGATTTTAGAGTTTGTTTGTTGCTTCTTGGATACTTTTTCTAAAATTTTTGCACTGTTGACGATTGGCTCTTTTTTTTTTTTACTTGTCACTTTCATGTTGTAAGTTTGCTGCATGTTTTCACTTTTTTGGCTAAGTTAAACTTGTACATTATTTGTATGGTGATATCAAGCTAGTTTCTTTCCTAGTCTCTACTCCGTTTCTGAAGAACCAAATCTGCATATGATTGTTAGAAATTCTGCAGCAGCAAAAATACTCAATAATGATTTTCAAACTTTCTTTCCAGACCCAAACTGTTTTTGTTTTTATTTTTTATTTTTTGCAGGGTTCTAAATTAATCTTTTGTTATCCTTCATTGTTGAGAGCAGAAAAGTTGGTTTTCTTTTTCTGCCATGAGAAAGCATGTTTTATCATAAAAATCCTATTCTTTGAATCGTCACCCACCTGAAAAATCTTTGGTTTAATTTGCAGCTGAGAGGGAAGATGAATCAACAAAAGGTTTTATGCAAAACTTCTCTCTTTAAATTTAGTGATGTGGGTTAGTTAGAATATTTTATTAATTAGATCTAATCATAGTTATCCTATTTAGTTTTTGGGTAATAAAAAATAAAGGCAATGATATTGTGATGATGTGGTAAAAATTTATTGACTAAGACCACGTCCTTGTATATGTTCTTAGATCAGCCAAGAATTTCCCGTCAAGACGTTGAAACCCACAATGAGTCAAATTTCAAAGTTATTGAAGAGTAAGTTGGATTGTATTTTTTTAAAATGTATGTATTTTTAAAGTATTGTTAGATTGAAAATCTAATTTAACTCCACTAAAAAAAGTTATTCATATATAAATATGAAATTGGGTGTTTTTAATCCCCAATATATAATAATTCGAAATCTGTCCTGCACTCAGGGGCAGCACCAAGGCCAGCGGCCCCCCAAAGTTTTTAATTTAAAAAAAAAATATCTATATAGTATCATTAAAAAAAAATTTATCTGACCCCTTATTTTTTAAAAATCTATGTAGTATCATTAAAAAAATATTTTAGTCTCCAATATTAAATTCCTAACTCCGCCGCTCGTTACAATAAATGCTGCATAATAAAACTGGTCGTGTTTTGTTCCAGCCAATTGATCACTAATTTCTAACACTAACCTGCTCTGTGGGAAGACTTTGGGGCTGTGCTCCAAGTAGAAGTTGGTAATGTCCTTTGCAGCATGCATGGGACGGTTGTCCTTATCAGGAGCTGTGAGCATGGTGGTGATGATACCCACCTGTGCTAGTTCCAGCAACTACATCAAAATAATCTGCAATTCTTGCTTGGGTTCCATCTATTTCCTAATAACCATAAAGAAATTGCATGGATGATCATCGAATTGTGATAATGCAAAGTGAAAAGTGGTTGAAAAACACCCAAGTGTTAGTACCAACAAAAGAAAAATAAGGCTGAAATATAGAAGTGAAAGAATAACAAGAGAAGCTATGTTTGTTTTGATATGAGACTACTTAATCTAAAAGTTTTAGTTGTTAGAGAATGTATATTTAACTAATTTGATATTTCCGACACGAGTAAATACGTACCTGAAGCTTTGATTCAAGAAAGGCCAGTTGTATTCCTGGAATAATTCCTCTGATGCCACCTCCATCGATTCTCAAAACTGTCACAATCCTTGCTTTATTTACAGCATCTGCAAGTGGAATTCCCAAGAAATGGACAATAGTTACCAATGTTAGAGCCGTAGAGAGACTTGTGATCTTCTTCCTCATTTTTTTATGTAAGAAGCGATTATAAACTTTATACAGTAGATTATATCACGAAGTGTGACTGTATTTAACGTATGTTTATTCTAAAGAATAAACTCTAATGGCCTAGCATCTATAGCTCGCTTTATATATATATATAATACTAGAAGAGCCATCTTTATAAGATAAATCTTCATTGATTTGAATGTCAGCAAACACGTGTTGGTGGAACTTCATGTGTCAATTATCTATGTATATTTTGTATCGTTGTCTCGACTTTCAAGTCTTCTTCTCCGAATGTATACGTTTACTTTGAGAGTGGTGTGGAAAATTTAGACAATTTCTGCAGCTTCCCAAGAGCATGCATTTAGGTAATGTCACCACAACTGTTGGAGATGAAAAACTCTTCGGTAAATCCAGACTAATCGTCCAATCTGAATATGAAAGGTAATTGGAATTACAAGTAAACGCACTAATCAATACGTATAATAATGATAAGATGTCCAACTTGAATAACACGTTAATATTTCATCTTCTGGACTAGAAAAATTTTACCATGCAGGGGTTTCAGGAAATAAAGAGGCTAAGTAAAGGTAGATTCGCTCTGAAGGTTGGCGTTGGAGTGATAGTCTGGGCGGCTACGGTTGGAATAGTTGTTTTATTATTTAATGATAGTTTTTAGAATAAGATAATATTTATCATGCTCAGACATGAGAGGTTTAAGTTTTGATGTTAGTTTTAAAATATTACTTTTGTTAAACTTTCATTTTGTTTTACTATTAAATAAAGATTTTTTGTTAAAGTCTTGAAGTGTGCATGATATATTTATTTTATCTCTATCCATCTATTTCCAACATGCGAAAATAAGAGATTCTAAATACTCAAGTTTCCTTTTAGAAAAGAAAGATTTCATCCACCAATGGCTTGTACTTGTGGAACCTATGATTCGGGTTAAATAAACTTGAACAGATTCTGAGGTAGGTTGAGGATAGGCTATTGGGCTCATTAGATCTTAAACCATAGGCTCAGTGTGTATCTTGCCTAGAAGATAAGGTGGCTGAAAGGCTATATCATTCCAAATGGCATAGGACAAGAGTAGTGTTGGAATTGGTGCACACTGATATGTATGGTGGACTTATGAGCACACTAGAGCATAGTGGTTTTAGCGCCTCTCGAGTGAGTTTAAGGTAATCATATACAAAAGGGAATTGTCTTAGTGGACTATACCTAGCACTCCTCAGTAGAATGGTATATCTAAGAGTCGGAATCAAAACCCTCACTAGATATGGTAATATTCATGTTGAGTCATACGATTCTACCCGTATCGGTTTTGGGATAAGTTTTAGAGACGACAACATACATCTTAAACTAAGTGCCTTCTAAATAGTACCTAAGACACCTTGTGAGTTGTGGACGGGCCGCATGCCCAGTATTAGGTATATCCACATATAGGGGTGTCCAGCTTATGTACCAAGTAGCTTTGTATCCAAGAATGGAGCCTAAGTCTAAGATGTGTCGTTTCACAGAATGTTCTAAAGGAACAAGTGATAGAATTTCTACCATCCTGAGGGGCAAAAGGGTACAAATAGGTGCCCATGCTAGAGACTTGGATGATGATGGTATAATTCATCGAGAGTTGAATTCAGAAACTACACTTAAGGAAGTCACTTCTGAGACTTCCATAACACTTGCACCTGTAAATAAAACAACAAAATCCTTAAGTACCTCGGAGCCTTGTCGTAGTGGGAGAATATTGAGACAACCAAATTGATTCTATGGAGAGTCTTTCAAGGCAGTCTTCAATCAGGTTGAACAAACCTACTGATAACGATAAAGCAGTAACATATATAGATGTTAACCATTAGCACGAGACAATGGAACCTAAGTTGGGGTCTGTGTATTCCAATGGAGTTTGGAACTTTGTAGTTGCACTGGAAAGGGTAAAACCCTTGGTGTGCAAAAAGGACTACAAGAGTAAGAGATGAATGGAGATGACAGCTAGACTAGTGGCAAAAGAGTACACTCTAAAGAGAGTATCGACTGTGAGGAGATTTTCCCACTAGTAGCCATGGTAAAGTCCATAACAATTCTCTTGGCCATCGCTTGTCTTTATGACTACGAGATGAACATCAGGACTGTATTCTTTCATGAAAATCTTAACGTAGGCATCTATATAAAAAACCAAGGCAAATCCATTGCGAAAGGCCAAAAGAATTTGGTCAATAAGCTTCAGAGGTCCATCTATGGATTTAAGCAAACATTTAGGACATGGAACATTCCATTCAATGTAGCAGTCAAAGTATTTGATTTTGAGCAAAACATTAATGATCCATGCATGTACAAGAAAAGGAATAGCAACGCTGTTGTATTACTTGTCTTCATGTGGATTACATCCTACTAATTGGGGATGTTGTAAGGATATTTTCATTCATAGAAGTTTGACTGTCTTCTCAAATTGTTAATGTAGGACTTAAAAGAAGTTAGCTGTGTTTTAGAGATTAAGCTCATATGAGATTACTAGAACAAGGTACTAACATTGACTCAAGCTACATATGTTAAGAAGATGTTGGTTAAGTTTAACATGTAAACTCCATAAAGGGTTTGCTGTCATTCAAGCTTGGAGCTACACTTTCCAAATATCAGTGCCCCAAAATATTTGATAAGAAAGTAGGCATGAGACGGATTCCATGTGCATCAGCAATTGGCAGTCTCATATTCATCATGTTGAGTTCTAAACGAGACTACAACCAAACATAGGACAGGATCACTAGGTAGTAGTATAGCATATATTCAAGTATCTTCGGAGAGTGAAAGACTATATGTTAGTCTATCGGGCTCAGCATATAACATAATAAACCAGCACTTGAATAAATAGTTAGGGAATCGTAAGACAGATAAACGCTTTGAGAGAATGTATTACTTATTCTGGGAATACATCCAGAAAGCAGACATGGTGATAGATAGAGTTGCCCTTGCGAGTGACTTAGTAGATCCTCTTGTTAGGATTCTTTCGAAGAAAATCTCTTATGTAGATATTGAGTCAGTGGGGGTTAAATTATTACGTAGCATAACCTAGTACTCTTTTGTGCAAGTAGGAGTATATTGGGAATAGGTATGCCTAAAAGACCACTAACACGTCGTCATCGATATACCTAAATGTTTGCAATGAATAATTAATGTCATCTTACTTATATGATCATGTTTATCTCTTATATGATTGACTTTTGTATATATATGTGTATATGTAAGGTCCTTGCTTCAAGAGTTGACTTAGGTACGTGGTGATTACTTACAAAAGGTCTAAGTCATGGTTACTTGTCAAGCAGAACTATTTAGTCCATAACTAAGTAGTAGAGCTGGACACTCTACCATGGTAGAAGTTATTATGAATAAGTTCCCTTTACAGTAGGGTGATCTACCTTGATCATAGATAGGGTTCTAGACTTGCTTCACTTATGCATGTGTATGCATTGGACGGGCCACCGTAGGTATGATACTCTAAATACGTACAATAAAAAAAGAGGTCACCTATACCTACAAGCTTCTAAGTGGGCTAGTGCTCTTAATCTTGAGCATATGTGGATAAACTGACGAAGTCAAGTTCTTGCACTTTGAGTCACTATGGGTGAGATCTTATATATGGGTCAACAACTTTGTGATTTGGGTGTCTGGACTTGGTTAAGAGGGACATATATACAATAAGAAATTTATACAATAATTACTCCCTCAGAATGATCCAGTTGATCATCCTAAATCTGTGCGCACAGTAGTACATGATGTATTAGTTGTTACACTTGTGGGTCGCTCACTTGGTCAAGTGAATAACTTCCAGAGGATGGTTAGATTATGGGTTAGAGGTTCTAAGGAGAAAGATGTAGTCAATGAGGTGATATTACAATTTGGTAAACCTGTATTGGCTATGAGTGAGTATAGAGAGGCAACGTGGTGATTATCACTTAGTTGGTCTAAAGACTGAGCGTCATATTTTATTGACTAACTCGAAATAGTTTTTCTTTTAGTTTAGTTTAGCAAGATCAAGTTCCATAACTTGATCAACACTTAAGTTAGGATATAGAGGGAAAGATCAGAGTTGAGGAGCAAAAAACTTCTTCTAGGCGTGTGGAGCTTGTTTGTCAGCAAAGGTGAAGTTTTTATTTCGTTCTTCGCGATAAAGGTATTCCTGAAAACTTTATTTGCTTTTATAATTAAACTATGAACTGTTTAGATGTTCAAGTAGTTATTTCATGCTTTATTCGTTTTAAAGATCCATACATGAATGTCTTCGCCTTATTCTAGCAATTATAGAATTTGATTCATGCGTTATAACGTTTCCCTTCATAGGCTTTCTCCATCTTTCCCTGGATATGCTCTAGGGATAAGTTTGTTAGCCTTCGTACATCAGTGAAAGGAAGAGCCCCGCTAGGTGGGAGACCACCCAGTGCTAACCCTTTGGTTGCAAAAGGAACCTTCTTGTGGCTAGACTTCACCTTATCATCAGAGGTCCTCTTTGTCTTCTTCTTTTGGGGAATGAGTCCTCGACCACAATGGCTTCAGACTCCTAAGCAGCAACTTCTAGCTTGGAACTTTTCCTCTTTGATGGAGTAGGAGGTTCAGTAGCCACCTTCTTATCATTGTCCCCAGCATCTGGAACTGAGGGCTCAATGAAGTTTGCCCCTGCTCTATTGTAACCCTCGAGGGCCTCATTCTCAATCTGTTGGAGGTCTGGGAGTTCTCGGCGCCTTGGCTAGATTCTTTTCTAGTTGAGGCAGCCCGATTGGAAGTATTCTCCTTGACTTTACTAGCATCGACCAAGGACTCGGTGGCTGCGAAGATTTTAGACGCCTTGTCCATACCTACAGGGAGGAGTTTAAACATCATAAATTCAAGAAGAAAAGAAGAAAAAATGAACATAATAAAGGAGTGAGGTCGGACAAGAGTCTCGCAATAGTGGTGGACTGACCCTTCTTGCTTCTTTGTTTCTTCTCGGAGAGGTCCTTTGGAAGTAGGCCAGGATATGAGTCATCGAGTTGATAAGGCTTAGCTTCAAACAAGCCCAAAGCCCAAATTTTCTCCCACTTAGTATAATAGATGGCCTCTAGAAGATATTACTTAAATTGCAAAAGCTCGAGGTTATCAGTCTCTTTTTAAAAAAAGACCGGTGCATTGTTTATCCCCGGAATCAGTGAGGGTACCCACACTCGAGGATCCTTCTACACAGACAAACACTTCACAAAATAATACTTATGATGCTACCACTTGAATGAAGAAACCTATTTGGCAAAGATGGTATAGTTGTCTCGAGCACAAAAATAAAACCATCTTTTTCCTCGAGGAGCAGACTTTGCCACAAAGCACTTCCTAAACAAGTTGAAGCTCGGGTGAACGTCTTTCTTTTTGGCAATTACATAGAAAGCTACTATCATGCCCCAGTCGTTAAGAAGAATCTGTCCCGAGCTGATCTGGAAGTGATTGATGATCTCCAATAAGAATAGGGGTAGGGCAAACCATATGAACTTGAACGCGATATCATAGAAGGTAGTCTCCTCAGTCCCTATGCGGCAGGCTACTTCATCCTGCCTCGGTACACTAACACTAAAATCCCGAGGAAGAGCTCCGTCTCTCAACCACTCATTGACCTCGGATACCTTCATATTGCAAGCTCTCTTGTAACAAGCGAATAGTTTCTTGCCTTGGGAAGAAGGAGTGAGCTCGCCGTTTACTATGTGATTCGAGCTAGAGGGAGTCTGAAGAGCCAAAGGTCTACTTTGTTGACTAGATCGATTATGGCTAGAAGAGGACCTGGGTGCGAGAAAGGGATTAACAATTGGCTGGGTCGGAAGTTCTAGCCTTTCAAACCGATCCAGAGGAGACCTACTAGTGCCTTCAATTTTCCCTACATCGGAAAAACCCTCAAAGTTCCCCTCCTACTTTTTTTGGTCCCCGGTCTCCTTACTCCCACTCTCGGATTCTTCTGTCTCTTCTTCCCCACTGTCACTAATCTCGACGTTTGGCTGTGCCAGCGGCATAGCATCTGAACTACTACCATCCCTATCTCTATAGGAGCAAGCGGAGTGGGCTTGAGAATCTGACTCAGTGCCCTACCTCGACATAATATATAAGGAAAAAAAAGTCTAGGGGAAAGTAGAATAAGAATGTACCTAAAGGAGGAATGAAGGATATTCTCGAGTTGAACTGTCAGACCTGAAAGGAACGAGATGTGCACTTAAGCGGAATAAATCCTTAGCGTGAAAATGAATGGAAAAATGCACACTAAAGTAGTAAGGTCCTATTTATATAAAAAGTAAACAGTTACCTCTGGTAGTTGAAGCGTCGTATCTTGTCTAAGAATATTATGACGTAGTGTTCGTGATAGCAACGACTAGTTCCAATTCAAAAATGGGCGGCTTGAGTCCATTTTTCACCCTCAGAGTTCAACTTGGAACTCTAGACTTGGGAGGAGAAATTGATAGAGGTATGGCCTCGACCCGGGGCTGACCTGACTCGGATGAATAAGTAACCTATGGGTACACCGACTACTAAGAGGGTAATAACCAGCGGGCAAAGCTATGTACTAACGGTCCGACCTGAAGGCGCAGATACCTGAGCATGGGACCCACTGGCCACGCTTATTGTACGGTAGGTGTCAGAATATCACAAGTATAAATACCCTATTCAATGCGCTGCACAAGGTAACTCACTCATCGCCCATTTTTTCTCTGTGTCTGACCTCAGACATTTTAGCTAAGACTTATCAACTAACTTGATTGTCAGAGGAGGTCCCTGGGTGATAACCCTCGCGGTTCATTTCTTTTGCACTGCATGTCTGAGCCCCAAAGCAGGCATGACTACATTCTTATCACCGATGACGCAAAAAAGTCAAAATTGCTTCATACCTCATTGGACCATGTGGCAGGTGACAGAGAACTTTATAAATGACATGACTATTTAGATACTAATCAATAGGGACATTATGGTCTCGGTCTTGAATTGGGCAATTTCCTAACCTTTTGCAAGCATCGAGAAATTAGAGAGAGGGCAATTGATATGATATAAGTCTCGACTTGACTAATTCTTATTAATAGATCAAGCAACAGTCTTTATGATTCCCAAGAAATGGACGAGCAAGTCTTTAGCAAGTCTGAGTTCTCTCTAGTGGCTGAACTGGTTGAGTAACGTGAGCTTGGGGTGGATTTGAGGTATTAGCTGGGTTGATTCATAGGTATTGTGTTTTGGTGAGTTCATGGCACTGTTTGGTTAAGCAGTACGGGTTGTATGGGTTGATTGGCAGCGAGCCGACCAATAATGTTCTGCATGTCAAGTATCATGCAGTATAGGATGTTAATATCAGCTAGTGGGGTACTTGGTAAGGTTGTTTGGGCTGTCATCACCATTGGTTTTGGGATTTGAGATGGTTTCAGTAAAGAGGTTGTATAGGTGACTGTGTACGGTTGTGTATAAGCTTCAATTGGTGGACCAGTGTAGGTATTACTCCTCGGCGGGTGCTTACCAACTGTGATAGCTCCTTGGACGGTAGAATCTGCCACTATAAACGGCGGTGGATCACCTCTGGCCTAACTACTACTTCTCATATTAACCATCATAGATCTCAGTGAGATTGAAATTCTTTCCCATAGACAGTGCTAACTTGATAAGGTATAAACTTGATTACTCTGACCTGAGCTCGGAACCTACAAAACAATAATGGAACTATGGGGATTATGTCTTGGGAACCACCTCCAGCGATCAAGTCAGTAACTAAGTCCGAGCACTAAAGTAAAAACAGTATGAACAGTGTATATAGTAAATATCTATATTAGGAAAAGATTAAGTTACTTTTTTTCTACTATTCATATGCTATTTATACTACTCGGTAGGAGATTTGCATGGATATGTCATGGTCCCTATAAATCTGGTAAAATATTATCTTTTTAGACACGTCATCATTAGTTAGTTGGGACTGGACGGGCTCGAGTTGGTTCTAAGGAGTTTTTTTCCCAAGCTCATTGTTATTTTGTCACTTATTCGTAGAACGGGTCTAATATATTTACTAATCGGGTAAACTGTAATTCGCTGGGTCGACTAATTTACCCATATCAGATATAAAAGGCAAAAACACACCCAAAGTTGACTTTTGCCTCTTTTTACCTAGAAAGGAAGGAAGAACCGAGGGAGAGGCCTAAGAAAAGAGACAAGGGTGAAATAAGAAGAAGATAGGAAATCATTCAACTGGAAGCCTAAGACTTGGATTTTCCAAACACACCATGAGTTTTTCTTCTACTTCTTCCTACTTTTTTGTACTTCTTTGTTAGTATGCCACACTAGAACCCTATATTTGGGGTGAAACCGTTATCAGGGGAACTCGTTATTTATGTTAAAGATTAGGATGTATTTAATTATTTATACATTTTCCTTTTAATTGTTCAGTTCTTAATTGTTGGGACTAGGTAGAAAAATAAGTTACGATGTAGAGATAAATTATTAGAATGTTAGTTAATCCCATAGGATTAATTTTTGTACCATATTGCGGAATCTAAATCCTAATGCGTTCTTTTTAGAGTTTCTCCGAACAAATCATCATCTCATATTGCCATGTTATTATAAGTTTTTTCCCAAATTTTCCTTTCACGTAATCAATTTGCGTTAGTCAATTTAATTCATTAGTGAATTAGTTAATTGAGTCACTCCAAAACATTCAACCCTAATTATTTTCGTTCAAGTTCTCTTAATAATTATATTATCCCATTCATAGAGGACAATACTCGAGTAATCACATTGCGTGGTCAAAGAGAAATTTTAGAGTTGCTATATGTTACATATCTTTACATTAATCTTGATGAAAAATATGCGTATCACTAATAGCCTAATTATAACATATATATTATCCCAAGCTAGAAGATGAAAACTTTCACTATGTTGGAAATCATCATAGGATTTATTATTAATTAAGTTGATCATGTGCAAACATATGATTGTTGAATACTAATTTTATACCATTCTAGTCCGACAAAAAAATATATATAGATCATAAACTTATAAAAATAGTATTTTATAGCCATACAATCATTTAAAGTTTCATGTTAAAAGAAACAAGTATATATATCATTTGTAATATAATAATTTATGCTCATAAAATAAAATGCCCAAAAATACATAATATATGAAGCCATAGCATATCATTCGTAAAATAATAGTGTATGAGTCATAGAATATGATTCTTTTCCGCAACAGCGCAGAACAAACACAGTTTGCAGACCAGCGGGAAGTGAATTGTTTGATAACTTCAGTTTATCAGGGTTCGAGACTTGTCCAATACTTTGACAAAAAAAAAGACTTGCCCAATACATCTCATTCAACTTTTAAAATTGCACGCATTTATCACGTAAGCTCGATGTCCACAACAGCTTAATTAATAAGAAATCAATCCACATATATAGCCACATGTGAGACACATAGACTGATGGGTCTCTGAGTCATCGTTTCCACATACACAATGTGCCATGTCATCATGCTGACTCATTGCCGCCACGCGTACACTGTCACCAGGTCATATGTCCACATTAACATCCACGATGAGACACGTTGGCTGAGGTACCCAATCAGCAGGTTGAGTCATCGTTGCCACGTCGACAATGTGACATGTCATCCTTATACGTGTGCAGCTACTTGGATGCCACGTTTGTAGATACCCAAGTCAGCATGATAAGTCATCCTTGACACGTGTTCGCTGTAGCCATGTCATCCGTCCATATGTGTAGCCACGTGTGAGACACGTCGGTTGAGCTACCCAGTCAACATGCTGAGTTATCCATGCCACGTAGATTGTGTGCCATGTCAGCCAACAACGTGTGCAGTCATGTTGGCAGGTATCCATGTCATCATGCTGAGTCATCATCGACACGTGTACAAAGTCGCCAGGTCATCTGACCATGTCAGCAGCCACGTGCAAGACACATAGGCTGATCTCCATGTCAGCATGCTGAATCATCACTGCCGATGCCACGTGTACAGCCAACTGGAAGCCATGTCGCTAGATGTCCAAATCAACATGTTAAGTCATCGTGACTCGTGTAAATCTTTACCATGTCATTTGTTCACATCCTCTGCCACGTTGGAGGCCACGTTGGCTTTTCACACGCATCCAGCTGAGTCATCGTTCCACTTATGCAGCCACGTAGGGGACACGTAGGCTAAACTGCCATGTCATCCGGTTGAGTCATCGAGCCACGTGGACAAGTTGTCATATCATTGGAAACTACGTGGTAGCCACATATACTAGAAGGCCTTGTCGGCAAGCCGAGTCACCATTGCCATGTAGACTTCCCGCCAGGTCGTTGAGTAGTTCAAGTATTCAAAAGACATGAAAAATAATTAGTAGAAGAGCAGAACTCCCTCTCTCTGTCTCTCTCTCTCTCTCTCTATATATATATATATATATATATATATATATATATATATATATATATATATATATGTATCCATATATGCTTTTCTCTTCCAAAACGCAAATGGGCGACGCATCCTCTCTCTCCACTATTTGCGTCAATATCCATCATCTATTTGTACCAAACAGCTCTATTTTTTAATTTTTATTCTTTTTCATTTCTTTTTCTTTTGATTTGGTATAAATAAACGTTGCTCCTTCAAATGTATCAAATTAGTGTTGTGTAGACCAACCCATGTGGGTTGGTAATTATTTTTGCTTTTGCTTTTTCTTTTTGACCAAAAGAAAAGAAAACAAAAAAGAGAAAAACAATATAAAAAAAAAGAATGGAATGGACAGACCAGCTTGAAAAAAGAAAGAGTTAGTGAACGAGAGAGAGAGAGAAAGAAACAGAGAGAGAAAAATAGTGAGAAAGAGAGCAAAAATTTTAGCCTGCGCCATCTTCATCAAGTCGTCATCGGAAGGTCATTTATGGTCCGATTGAGCTAAAATTTTGCGTGCATGTTCACAACTCTTGGGTCTTTAATCTGAACGGTGGAGATCAGAATTGGAGCTCTTTATAGCCCGTTTTTCTAACGAAAAATAGTGACGACGTTTTTGGTGATTTCTTTCCTACTTCTTGGTTTAATCTATTTTGTTGATGCAATGTTTGCAAGAATATGTTATTCTTGGTGAATGTATTGTGTATGCCTCTAGTTGTACCTTGAGAAGACTCTCTTGTACCCATTATTTGTTGATAGTGGAAGTTTTTGGGTGGACTACGGTCCCGTGATTTTTACCCTCCACGTTGGGGAGGTTTTCCACGTTAAAATCTTGGTGTTGCTCTATTTTCTGGAATTTTTCAGATTTGTGCATATTGTTGTTGGCTCTATTTGTTGCTTCCTAATAGGTTTATACAAGGTGGGAGGGTATTATTTCTGCTTTGCATTTGTTGTTTGTGCTTTGATTTCGGGTTTCCTCCCAAAAAAATGGCCTCAGAACTTGGTTATTGAATTGTTGTCTTGTGTAAACAATGGAAGTTAATACAAGTAGAATGATATTTTTCAATGGTTTGAATTATGCCATGTAGAAAAGAAAAATGGAAGACTTGTTGTATGTGAAAGATTATTATCTACTAGTGTTTACAACTGAAAAACCCGAAAATAAAACTAATGAAGAATGGAAATTATTTCACAAGAAAATGTGTGGTTATATCAGGACATGGGTAGATGATAATATGATGAACCATATTAGTAAAGAAATACATGCATGCACATTATGGAACAAACTTGAAAAATTGTATACACAAAAGTATGGAAGCAATAAGTTATTTTTGATAAAACAATTAATAGGTTTGAGATACCGAGATATAACCCCTATAACTGATCATATAAATGAATATCTTGGGATTATAAATCAATTAGCTGCCACTGGAATTAAATTGGATGAGGAACTTAAGGGGTTATTGCTTCTTGGTACTTTACCGGACTCATGAGAGACATTTAGAATGTCATTGTGTAACTCAACCCCAGATGATGGAATCACTTTGAATCTAGTTAAAAGTATACTTTTAAATGAAGAAGCTAGAAGAAAGTCACAAAATTCCTCTTCAGAGTCAGATGCTTTGGTTACTGAATCTAGGGGGAGGAATAAGCAAAAGGGTTCGGGAAATAGAGGAAGTAGTAGAAGCAAGTTAAGAGGGAAGTACAGTAATGTCAAATGTCATCACTGTGGAAAAATGGGTCATATCAAGAGATTTTGCAGAATATTGCCAAATGAAAATAAAAACAAAGATAATGATAAGAAGAAAGATGATGATAGTGGTAAAGATCGAGTTGCTACCACTACACAGGAGTTTTTCATTGTATATGACAGTGATGTTATTAATCTTGCATATCATGATACATGTTGGGTGATTGACAGTGGTGCTTCTATTCATGGTACTTCTCGAAAGGACTTTTTTATGTCTTATACAGCTGGTGATTTTAGGGTTGTGAAAATGGGTAATGATGGTGTCTCCAAAGTTGTCGGTACAGGAGATGTTTGTTTGGAGACCGAAAATGGCGGCAAATTAATCCTTAAAGATGTGAAACATGTTCCTGACATTCGATTGAATTTGATCTCTGCAGGTAGACTTGATGATGAAGGTTTTCTCAATACATTTGGTAATGGTCAATGGAAACTTACAAGGGGCTCTATGGTTGTAGCCAGAGGTAAGAAATGCTCAACTTTGTATTTGATGAATTCAAAGGTTTCCAGGAGCATTGTCAATGCAGTGGAAAATGAAGATGCAACAGAGTTGTGGCACAAGCGACTGGGTCACATGAGTGAGAAGGGAATTTTAGTTTTATCCAAGAAGAAAATTTTATCGGGACTAACAGATCCACATATGAGAAAATGTGATCATTGCTTTGCAGGAAAGCAGAACAGAGTTTCTTTCCAGAGTCATCCACCTTCTAGGAAGGAAAATGTACTTGAGCTGGTACATTCGGATGTATGTGGTCCGATGAAAATTAAAACACTTGGTGGTTCTCTTTACTTTGTGACGTTTATTGATGACCACTCCAGGAAGACTTGGGCTTATACCTTGAAGTCTAAAGATCAAGTGTTGGATGTATTCAAGCAGTTTCAGGCATCTGTTGAAAGAGAAATAGGAAGAAAGTTGAAATGCATCCATACAGATAATGGAGATGAATATTGTGGTCCATTTGACAGGTATTGCAGGGAGCAAGTTATCAGGCATCAAAAGACACCGCCAAAGACACCACAGTTGAATAGTGTTGCTGAGAGAATGAATAGAACTTTGATTGAAAAGGTAAGATGTTTGCTTTCACATGTAAATCTACCACATTCGTTCTAGGGTGAGGCTTTGAATACAGTTGTTCATTTGTTGAATCTCTCACCATGTATTCCATTAAAGCTTGATGTTCCTAATAGAGTTTGGACAGGAAAATATGTTTCTTATGATCATTTGCGAGTCTTTGGATGCAAGGCGTTTGTACACATTCCAAAGGATGAAAGATCCAAACTTGATGTGAAGACACGATAATGTATATTTGTCGGTTATGGCCTTGATGAATTTGGTTACAGGCTATATGATCCAGTTGAGAATAAAATTGTCAGGAGCAGAGATGTTGTATTTGTGGAGGATCAAACAATTCAGGACATTGACAAAGCAGAGAAAGAGTTACCCCCCATAGTCAGATGAATTGGCTGATCTTGATATAGTGCCTTCAACGCCACCAGCAACAGAGCATGTTGAAGATGATGATCAAGGTAATTTCCCTGATGATGATCAAGCAGAAAGTCCTACACAGGTTGAGGTAGGTGATGATGATAGTCAGTCTGAGACTCCACCAACAGTTCCACTCAGGAGATCCGTTAGAGACAGACAACCTTCCATGAGATACTCTTCTGATGAGTATGTTTTATTGACAGATGGAGGTGAACCTAAAAGCTTTGAAGAAGTTATGGATGATAAACATAAAAATGAGTGGATTGAAGCTATGCAAGATGAGATGAAATCTTCGCATGAAAATTGCACATTTGAGTTGGTGAAGTTGCCTAAAGGCAAAAGAGCTTTGAAAAATAGATGGGTTTACAGGTTAAAGCAACAAGAAAATACTTCACAACCACGATACAAAGCAAGACTAGTTGTGAAAGGGTTCAGTCAGAGAAAGGGTGTTGACTTTGATGAGATTTTCTCTCCAGTTGTGAAAATGTCATCCATTCGAGTTGTTATGGGTTTGGCTGCTAGTCTTGATCTAGAGATTGAGCAAATGGATGTGAAAACTGCTTTTCTTCACGGTGATTTGGAGGAAGAAATTTACATGGAGCAACCGAAGGGATTCAAAGAAAAAGGAAAAGAGTATTATGTGTGTAAATTAAAGAAAAGTCTTTATGGCTTGAAACAAGTACCTCGACAATGGTATAAGAAGTTTGAATCTATTATGGGGGAGCAAGGCTATAGGAAAACTTCTTCGGACCATTGTGTCTTTTCTCAAAAATTCTCTAATGATGATTTTATTATCTTGTTGCTATATATTGATGATATGTTGATTATTGGCAGGAATTCTTCAAGAATTGACAGGTTGAAGAAACAATTGAATAAGTCTTTTGCTATAAAAGACTTGGGACCAGCAAAGCAGATTCTTGGCATGAGAATCAATCGAGACAGAAATGACAAAAAGGTGTATCTGTCACAGGAGAAGTACATTGAGAAAGTACTTCAAAAGTTCAACATGGATAAAGCTAAAGTGGTTAGCTCTCCTCTTGCTACTCACTTTAAGCTAAGTGTTCAACAGTGTCCTTCCACAGATGAAGAAAAAATAGATATGCAGAATGTTCCATACTCTTCGGCAGTGGAAAGTTTGATGTATGCTATGGTGTGTACACGGTCAGATATAGCTCATGCAGTTGGTACAGTGAGCCGATTTCTCTCAAATCCTGGGAGAGAACACTGGAATGCAGTGAAGTGGATTATGAGATATCTTCGAGGCACATCCAAATTGAGACTTTGCTTTGGATGTGAGAAGCCTATGCTTGTGGGTTACACAGATGCTGATATGGCTGGAGATATTGATACTCGTAAGTCTACTTCAGGTTTTTTGATTACCTTTGCAGGGGGAGCTGTGGCATGGCAATCGAGATTGCAAAAGTGTGTTGCCCTTTCCACTACTGAAGGGGAGTTTATTGCAGCAACTGAAGCATGTAAGGAGTTGCTATGGATGAAAAGGTTTCTGGAAGAACTTGGGTTTGAGCAAGATAGTTATGTCTTGTATTGCGACAATCAGAGTGCAATACATCTTGGTAAGAATTCTCCATTTCATTCAAGATCGAAACATATTGATGTGAGGTACCATTGGATCAGGGATGTTTTGAATTCAAAGTTGTTGAAACTTGAAAAAGTTCATACAGATGATAATGGCTCCGATATGTTGATGAAGGCGTTGCCAAGAGAGAAAATTGAGATATGTCGTTTGGTTGCCGGGTTGATTGACCCACCCACATGAGTTGGTGGGGGAGTTTGTTGTGTAGACCAACCCATGTGGGTTGGTAATTATTTTTGTTTTTGCTTTTGCTTTTTGACCAAAAGAAAAGAAAACAAAAAAAGAGAAAAACAATAATAAAAAAAAAGAATGGAATGGACAGACCAGCAAAAGCTGGTCTGTCACTTGTTTTGAACAAAGAGAGAGTGAGTGAACGAGAGAGAGAGAGAAAGAAACAGAGAGAGAAAAACAGTGAGAGAGAGCAAAAATTTCATCCTGCACCATCTTCATCAAGTCGACGATCGGAATGTCATTTGTGGTTCGATTGAGCTTAAATTTTGCGTGCATGTTCATGGGTCTTCAATCTGAACGGTGGAGATCAGATTTGGAGCTCTCTATAGCCCGTTTTTCTGACGAAAAATAGTGACAACGTTTTTGGTGATTTCTTTCCTACTTCTTGATTTAATCTCTTTTGTTAATGCAATGTTTGCAAGAATATGTTATTCTTGGTGAATGTATTATGTATCCCTCTAGTTGTAGTTAGAGAAGACTCTCTTGTACCCATTATTTATTGATAGTGAAAGTTTTTGGGTGGACTAGGGTCCCGTGGTTTTTACTCTCTATGTTGGGGAGGTTTTCCACTTTAAAATCTTGGTGTTGCTCTATTTTCTGAAATTTTTCAAATTTGTGCATATTATTGTTGGCTCTATTTGTTGCTTCCTAACAGGTTTATACAAGATGGGAGGGTGTTATTTTCGCTGTGCATTTGTTGTTTGTACTTTAATTTCGAGTTTCCTCCCAACAATTAGGTCAATTAATTTGTTTTGTTTTTAATTTTAATACTGAATTTTTTCCCTTTTCTTAGGGTCAATTGAAAAAGTATTCATTCAATAAAATTGGATATGAAAATTAGAGAATTTGTTACATTTGTACTCTTCTTTTGATGGATCAGGCTACGATTCAACTGCAGCAGCAGCAACCTCTGTTGAAAAAATCCGAGCACCAAGTAGAGGTATTTGGGCTTCATTCATACAAACCTGTATGTGTGTATGCATGGACTTAAGACTATGCGCGTCGCGTGTTCGATCTAATAATCTTAGACAATTATTTTGATGAACTGTCACTAAATTAAAAACGAAAAAAGAAAGAAGAGAAAGAACTGGGAGTTGGCGCGCACGTGTTACATTTCTTACATAATAATATCACTAGTCTTTCCTGATTAGCAATTCACAATTTATGCGAATCACCAAGTGTGTAATAATGAATGAGATTGCAGTTGATTTGCTCCTTGTGGGGTTGCTTGCTGTAGAGGACTTGTTTGCGCCAAAGATCTCAATTTTACATTGTAGCTTTGCTGGGAGATCCTAGTAAATTCTGCCTTGTTGGCTTTACGTGTTTTTCTTAGTTTCTCTTTCGTTGAATATGGATGACGAAGTTAAATTTCTCAATGTTTTTTTTTTTTTCTAAACAAACAAGCATTATCTGTGGTTGCATTTTGACTTTTAACGCGAGACTATAATCATGAACTCCATTGACTAACAGCAAAAATGGACACTATAAGTTGCTGCATTCTGTCTAAACAACTTATGAGATGAGAAAAAGAGCAGAAAACATCATTTGCAGTTGTAATTATATCTTGAATTTCCGTTGCGAGAGACGAGTGATCTATTCACATACAATGTACAGGAGGCAACTGTCGGGATAAATTAAATCATGTCAAAATCTGTACAATTGCTACACAATGTCAAAAGATCAAAGACTGATATTCTTCTTTCCTTTAGTTTGATGTCGAACCTGTGTCATTGAGTGATTCACAATTACCTACATTTCAGGTTCATGGCACGCGTTCTAGTACCCTCTGCAAGGCCATTTTGATTCCTTCTTGATCAAGCGAAGTTGTCAGTTGTATTTCCTGCACCTGAGTCACAAAGCAAATGTTTCAGATGGAGGACCACAATAGGAGAGAAACAGCAAGGAGCATACCTGTCTTCCAGCACGGGCAAGAAGTGTGAACTGGTCTCCAGCAGGTGGTGCCTGTGGGATTGCAGAATGGAAATCAGGACTGGATACAATAAACATTTGCTTAAGCCTGCTGAAGTTCATGGTGGTATGGTACAACACAACTTACATTTGAAAGCCAAAGCTGCAGATCTTGTGAGACAACCCTTCTCTCAAATCCTTGACGAGTAATCTTCACATCTTTTATTCTAAAGAAGAAAGCAAAAGAACAGAATAAATGACGCGCATATTGATATTAATATAATTCTGGCAAGAATTAGCATGTCCTAATTGATTGTGCCATATGCTATGTTTAAATGTCATCAATTCAAAATCTTTATTCTTCCCTCTCTGTTTTTAAATCTATATTCTCCCCTCTCCATCTTTTCGTACTGAGAAATTGAATAGGAATCACTTGTTTATGCTTTGAATTGACTTAAGATAACTTCAGTCACTGTACGTACCCATATCCAATAATCAAAAGTTGAGCACTACAATTGAGAACTGGAAACCTTAAAATGTTTCAGGAATCTGAATAACTGTTAAGTCAAAAAAAACATTGATTGCCTTTAGATATTGGACTTAAGTAGATTCTCCTTATGGACCTATTTTGAATATTACTTATTATAAGAAAAAGTTATGTGAAAATAAATTATGGACTGCAATATTTAAGATGGCTAGCAGTACATGCATGATGCAAGACAAGACAAACTAAAAGGAAACTTCAAAAGCTAATAACCGAGTATTTTGGATAAAAATTCTCGAAAAGTTTATTGAAGTTCCACAGAGAAAATATATGGTAACCATACCCATCTTCCTGCATTAGTTCCTGAAATATTGCTTCTAGCCCTGGAAGAGGCTCAATGCTAAAATCATCACTTGTTTTTGAAGCAGCAGAATCACCTGAACCATCCTGCAAAATATAGTAATCATCAATGGTGGGTTATGTAGTCAAAATAAAATAAGACTTGTATAATGATATCCAAAAAGTTGAAGAGGAAATGTCACACTTGCATACCTGGGGGATTACTTTCTCCAGAGTTTCTAGCAGTGGATCTTCCTCTAGTTGTTTTATTGACAATGTAATCCTCGATTTTCCTCTGTTAAAACATTAAGATTTAAATTGCTGAGACCAAGATAGATTTCGCATGAGTCTTTCAGTGTGGTACAAAACTTATGGATAGCATATGCAGGGGCATCACGGAATTACCTATCAACATTAATGACTTTGACTTTTACTTCATCATCCTCAGATAGTATATCTCTTACATCATGAACCAAGTCCCATGACACCTCAGATATATGCACAAGTCCAGTGAGGTGATAACCACCTACATTTAGTTTTGAGATAATTACACTGTTAAATGTTGCACAGAGATAAAGCTCGTTCTTATCAACAATCTCTCAGAGAATTTTTGTACCATCAGGGAAGCGTAAATGAAGAAAGGCACCATAATCCTCCACAGAACCCACTCTTGCTTCTAAAATATCCCCTACTTTTATTTGATTAGAATACTTCAACCAGTTGGCTTCTTTTTCAGAGAATATCAATTTTCTGTTCTCCTCATCTGCTTGGATTACCTAAAAGAATCCCACAAGGTTCACTTAGATCATTGAGAAAAGAACAAGTTTGAAAGTGAAATATAAGTCTGAGAATATTACAGCACAAGAAAATGATTGACAATTAGTGATTTCAGGGGGATGCTTTTTCAATGCATGAAAACAATGCTGTTGTGTAATGTAATAGGGACAGGTAAAGCTATTCAACGGCCAAGAAACTCTGTATGCAATTCTTTTTTGTTTTGTTTTCTTTTAGTGGGTAAGTTGTAGTTTGTTTATTGTTTATGGGAAAAATAGATATTCTTATTGTATTGTCCATATCAGTACCACGTATCTTCTGATGCAATTTGCTGCTTGTTCGGAACAATTATTTATGTTTATGCTAAATTACTAACTCCAAACTACTGAAATTTCTGGGTGGGGACTAGCTTCAGTAAGTCCTGATTTTTCTTCTGTTTATATGGCCACTTTCCAAAGTCTCGAAATTCAGTCATTCAAATGGAGAAGCTTATGTATGGTATTTTGAATATATCAGAGCTAATTCATATCTAAATATAAAAGGCCATCTTTTACTCTCATGTCAAACCAATACAGGATTCAGTTGGTCTTTTGGAGTGTATAATCTGCAGTACTTCCTGGCAAAGCCTAAGATTGCAGGTCATATCTAACACTTCTACTTGATGTACTTTATTCTCACATCATCTCATATTTATGATGTCTTATCCTCTTTTGCATTCGACCTCTCAGAATTCTGTTTGAGCACCTATTTCAATTAACAAAAGGAACAATGATTCCAACTAGAGTATTCTTAGCAATGTTTTCTGTAATTCACTGTATAGAAGGTCCAACTCATCCTCTTAATACTAAGAGTAGCGTTAACTTAGCAAGGTATGACATAGTGATAGAAAAACTAACCTTGGACGGTAGACTTTAGACTATTGAATCACCAATAAGGAAAGTTGTTGTACAAACAAAATATAATAAAGATTCTCTTTCCGATAGCTATCTACTTTGGCATAACAATTGAAACATATAGAGAAACACATACAAACTAATCAAATTTAGTACCTTCACAGAGATGATAGATCCTGTTAAACCTCTGGCAATTTCTTGGATGGTCTTGCCTGGCTCTACATGACAAGAAACATAAAATATTAACTAATGTTTGTGGATGCCGCTCAACATAGTCATAAGGGATAGTAAGTTTGCTTATGTATTATGGACATGTAAATAATAAAATGACACTTTACACATACAGGAAAGTTAAGCAGGATGAAAAAGTGTTTTAACGTGAAAAAAGGCATATTAGAAACTTTGCCTTGTGTTTTAACATGAAGCACCAGTGAAACCATGAGAATATGAAGATAAGGGAATGAGATGCAGGCACCCCTGAGATAGTTTAGTGGAACCAACAATATTTTTGGAATCTTAAATATAGACACCATGATATTCCAGAATGATTACACGTGCAGATTTTCATGATGAACTTGGACATTGATTGTTAGTCCGCATGATGAGATTGTCATAGGTGCTTGATTCTTTTGATAGGAATCCACAAATTTTTACCTTAGAGATGTAAAAGAATTGACTTTGAAATTGTGCATATTCATTTACGGTTGGTTATCTATAGATACCTTTTAACAACAGAGAAAGCATCTTTTGCGGGTGGGAAAACAATTTGAATGGAAGGTAACATGTGATAAATATGGAAAAGAATACCATGCATGAGTTTCTCAAAAATCAAAAAGCATCATCCTTGTTGTGCTCATGTACATCAGTTGGTGCCTATTGTTTGATGGACGAATAGCAATTCGGTAAGTCACTATAGCACCATAGTATTCTAGATAAATTACAGACGTTCCTGTTCAAACCTTTTTATATACCTCTCTCTCAGTCTCAGATTTCCTAAATATGCATTGTAAACAAACAATTATTGTTTAATACTTTTGAGCTCAGTTTTCAAGTCAAAAGCGTACTACTAAAAATACTTTTGTTGGATCCTTTTCTTTTTGCTTCTTCTTGTATAGCATTTATGTTTGGCTTAATCACCTCTGGAGTTTTATTTTGCATTTACATGCTTCAAGTTTATGGACCAATATTATTGTGGATATTTGAGGTGAAATCCAGCCACTTCAAAGCTTCAAACACTTTCGTGCAAGCTTTCTTCTATTTTGGCTTTCTAACACTCAAATATTACTTTAAATGAGTAGTCTAATTATTTCATAGGGAAGTCTTTGTTTCGCAAATGTTATATTCAAATGGCTATTGTAATTCAAAAATCATAAATGGGGTGATATCTAACCCACTAGAATGCAGTGTGCCAGCTGTTTTATTCAAACTACCTGAACTTCTAAGATAAGCTAGCTAGAGAAAATCAGTACCTTTGCATGAATAGGAGGGGCTCAACTGTGGGAAGGGCAGAAAACCAAGGAGGGAATAAAACCGAATCAGCAAACCACCACCATTGAAACCTTCAATTCTGCCCTCATAGAGGAGTCCCTTTTCGTGGTAAGCCTTTGCTGCCTTCCAATCAGCAGACCTCTACTTCTTTGTATGAAAGAGTATTAGATAATTAGACGAATTAAGCAAGAAATCTGAAAACAAACAACACTAATATAATCAGGTATCCATCTCTCTACTGAATGACTGGGATATTTATTTCTCAGTACTTGAAAGATTTTCAAGTCAAATGGCTATACTCCATGGTTGCATTAGTAATTATTTGTAACTATCTGGTGTATGTTGATGCCTACTTGAACATAAGGACATGTTCTCTTGCATTTAGAATTCCAGGGAGATACTTGTGTCATAGCTTATTCTTCAATTCCAGATAGTTATGTCGAACAGGATCACAGGAATAACCAACAACCAGAGACATATAGGAAAAGCAAGAGATGTTATTGTTATTCAGCAAACCTACACCAATGGATGAACAGGAATAAATTTACTAAATCAGAAAGGTCATCATGCTAGTTCTTTATGCTCCCTCTTCATGGAAAACAGGTATATTTTCTCCTTTATTCTGTCGACTGGATATAATCCCTTTACATGTTTTGATAACTTCCCCATATCAAAGGTACCTGACAGTCGACCTTTTATCTTTACACGTACTTAGGCAATACATATGAAGAACATATTGATAAAAATAGCTAGAACCTGCATTCACATTACTCTCTGTGAAATGCATGAGTTTTTATAAACAAGCAATAAACCTATGATTCCTGACATTCAGATAATAGGAGCATCGGTGTATTTAGACCCTCAAGAGAGCTTCTCTAAGTATAGAAGAAAGCTGCCTGCAACTTGAAGATTATTGGCAAGCATTATTATCCTGGCATCCCTGGCATCTGGGCATATTTGCTCTGGATAATATGTAGTTCCCCCACTCTTCCTATTGGAATGTAAGTTTAGAACTGCAAAATAAGTTGATTGTATTTTTCACTTTTGTATGATTTATTTATTTATCAACTATGATAGTATCTCTTAGTTATCGTATTTTGTAACTCCTTTTCTCCATTATTTCCACAATTGCGAGATTTTAGTATTTTGACTTGTACAACGTCTCTGCTTACTTATGTAAAGGAGGCTGAGATAGAAGGCTTGATGTTCTTAGTTTGGTATCTTTCTTATGAGTTTTTGCATAAAGTAATTTTATATTTTTGGGCTTTTGGGCAATCAGACCAGTTGTGTACTCTTAGTAGCCATTTGAACGTGTGCCTATCACAGGAGATATCATTTCCAACTATTAAGGATTTTACCTTGTAGCCATTTTTAGTCATGAAAACTGCACTTTAGCCATTAGAAATCTGCATCTAATTAGTCAACATTGCACCTTAGTCATTGGAAACTTGCAATCTCTCCCAAGTTGGGTGCAACTTGAAACTTTAGCTTCTTTATCTTATCATTGATCGGAAAGAATTAAACCATATCTCCATGCACATAACGTACGTGTAAAACGCCGAATTTCAGGTACTGGTAGTCCCTATTGTTTGATCGGATTTTGCTAGTTAGTTTCCAATGTTATAGAAGTCACAAGTACTGATGTTTCCTATAACACCTCAAATTTGGTCCTTTGGATTCTATGTATGCGTTATCTACATATTTGAATGTGTAACAATAAAGATTAACTTAAAAATCTGATCAGACAATAAAACAATGAGAGGTATTACTGAAAATTTGGTGCAGGTAATTCAAGAAGAAGGAAACTCACCCGCGCGGACGACAAAGACTGCTCAAGTAATCCTTCTTCAGTCTCAGCACTCTCAGTACTGGAGACTGAAACTTTTGGAGTACTCCAAAATGAATGCCTTTTACCAGAAGAAGTACGACACAAGTAAGGAGAGCCAAAAGAAGGTGATGGTGATGGTGGTGTTAGAGTTGTTGTATGTGAAGACAACAAATGAGAGCTGGTTTGATCACTACTTGTAATGATACGTGAAAGGAAGGCAATGCCACCTGAAACTGAGCCTAGTGTTGCAGTGAAAATAGGCATTGGTGGTGGTGGTGGTGGTGGTGGTATAGTTTCAGACCAAAAAATGACCAAGAGTAGAAGAGCAATAGACACTCACTGTGAGTATTATTACTTCAATTCTTTCTTGTTGATTGATAGAGGACAGTACAGTTTCGAATGTTTATGGATTTGGTTGGACAGACGTGTGACGATAACAAAACACAAAGTTTTGAGTACTTTTGGATCATCCAATGTGTCAGTACCACACATCACATGTCCTTTTTTTTTTTTTTGTCATTTGTCTTTTTTTTTTGGGTTGATCTCAATTTTACCCCGTATGATTTGTAATATCTCAATTTGGTACTTGTGAGGTTTATTTTTTTCAAAATGGTACCCTCAATTTTGAGAAAATGTGAAAGAGAAGGAAATTTATTTCGGTTCCCAAGTTGTTAAAAATCTAACTGCCCTTGAACACACATGTTTTTCTTACAACAAGTCTCAAGTGAGTCTTTTTACCCCGACTTAACTTGAACTCCATTAGTTATCCCGAAAAATGTACCGAGACCATCTAATTTCTCTCATTTTGCTGATCATTTGACGTATCATCCCCAACTAGAGTCAAGACAAAGACATTCACTATCTTATAACATTAGTTCATTAAAGCGCAGAATTACACAGTCCATTTCAGGTAATATCAACTGTCTACTAAATTAACTAAACAAACAATCACTTTGACAATCACTTCACTCTTCTGGACTGCACAACAAACCTGTATTAAGCATGATGTATCTTTCTGGTTCACTTTCCTGGAACCGTCTCAAATATATTAACAAGTTGCATGAAATTGTGTAAAATAAAATTGTATCGCACGCGCACACACACACACACACTTGGGGAACAAATTTATCAACGGAAACCGCAAGTTGGATACCATAACAGTAGCTTACAGGACTGAAGGTCAACTATAGACTCAGAAATCTCGGAAACTCATTTTAGGGTCTTGTTGTTTTTTGTTGCTCCACCCTCTTCCACTGTGCCCTCCTCGTTTTCCCCTTCCTCGCCCTCTCCCCCTCGCACGCCTAGGAAAAGATTTTCCATGCTTCATCTCCACAAGTGAATGGAGCAGCTCATCACAAAGAATGCACCCTCTATGTAGAGTGGCTCCATCCTTCAATGGTGTTGTCTTCTTATTGAAGTCCACTTCTATGATAGTCGAGTCACATTCAGGACACTGATCACGAGTAGTATTTATTCGATGAGCACCTTCAGGAAGGAAAACAAGACAATTGCACATGTTGCAATACAGCCTCCATTTAGGAGCACTGACTGGGTCAAGGACAAGTGTACCGCTGCATTCGGGGCAGGCGCAGACACCTTGTGATATCATAGAGTGCTTGCATGTTGGATGTGGGCAAAGGAAACAAGGCATGCCAACTCCCTTTCCCAACTTGACTGAACTACCAGCTTTGGTGGCACCAAAGAATGTATCAATGCCTTCAAAAGGAGGACAGTTATAGCAGTATGGACAAAATGGGAACGACTTGGCCTCTGGGCCAGACATGGAGAAAATCAAAAGCTCGAAGTTATCCAGAGGGCAAGTTAATTCCTTGTAGAGCTGCAAAATGAGTCAAACGAGTTAATGGAGCTAATCCAAGTTCATACATTTTTAGACAAAACATAGCAGAGAGATAATTCAAATAAAAACGACTAAAAGAATATGCCAATCAAAATCATGTTAAATAGAAAATCATGGCCTCAAGATCTCGTTCTATTCAGACTGACTACACAATCATTGTTATCCACACACGAAGTCCTTTTCCCTTTTTCTTCTTGGAATCAATCCATGAACATTAGCAAGCAAAATATAAACTTTTATCAATTTTAGCACGTGTTTAGCCTCAAATGTTCAACAACACAGTGTATCAGTCTTCTCATTTGCTCTAACAAGAAAGCATAACAAGTGGCTCCACTGTAAATGGAAAATGAGAACATTCTGGAGCCAATTCAAATCAGATCTTCTATAGTAAGTAGCATTACACTTCTTTGTTTCTGGTGGTACAAACATCAATTGATTAAGACAACCAGTTCCTCATGGGCACAACTATTTTTGATCAATCTCATGTTGACGTCACTTAGCACATTATCACATTAAAATCATAGTTGTTAAATCACAAATCGTATCATGAATTGAAATATAGTTTTTCTAAAGTATGAATCATAATGATTTGGTAACATTTTAAAAATAGATGTAAAAAATTGTATCTTGGCATGAACCTTAGAAGAAGGCTAACAGAAAAGGCCATCAACAACAATATTATCACCAAGAAAAAAAACATCATCAATAACAACTGCCCAATCTCTTCACCATCTTCACTTTACCGAGGATTCTGGTCGGCAGTGAAAGAGGAGGTGTTTGGTGCTAACATGATTTTGGTTCTGCAAATGACCTATTTTTGATTCAATGAATTATGTGTTTCATGTTTGGCTTTTTTTTAATTTGGTGGTTGAACTTTAATGTGGTTTAAACGATTGAATTAGTTAACCCATACCCTTAATCTTTCAAATGAATTAGTGAACCCATATTGGTATGATCTATCAACTGGACTGTATCATGGTTGACAAGGTTAACGAAAAGACAATACTGCCCATAATCAAATTTTGGAAAAATTAGAATAGGTGAAAAATATCTCCTGTCCATCCATTCATCTCATTCTTTTCATCTAGGCACTGCTACTGGTCATCTTTACTCCTATAGGTGCCACATTCTACATCCATATTTCTGTCACCTCTTTCAACATGAACAAGGACATCCACCAACATGCATACCAAGTCGGAAACCATAGTTCCATCTTCTTTGAAGAACCTAAAACCAAGTCGAAGCCCCATGCCACCAAAGCACTAGCTTCTTGTCCAATACAGACCACCACGTCAGACAACTCATAAAATACCACATTCACACATTACCATTTCACAGAAAATACACGCATGTCATTATTCCCCTAAGTAACCATTTCCTGGTTTTTTTAATCTGGTCATCATGGAAACACCGACAAAAAGTGAGACCCACGTGTGCTTATGCATTTATCTGCATGCTTCTGCCAGCATGTATGCAGTTCTGTCCAGAAAGGAAAATTGTCGCTTTGGCAACTTGGATGAGAGGACAAGTGGAGGTAGAGGCAATGCCATATAAAGATGGAAGAGGAAAATGGCTCAAGGGTTCAACAGCTATAATGCACCTGGCCGAAACATAAGGGGCCTTGTTGGGTTTATGTAGGGATAATCTTTCTTAACAATTTTGTTTCTATCAATCATGTGTAAGTCGCGTGATTTCTCCCCATTAAAATTTTGACAGGCGGTTAATTATTGGATCAAGTAAATACTTCATTAAAAGAATAAGAGGGCTGATTGATGCAATTAAAAGATTAGGCAGTAATATGGCTCTCAACAATAGTTCAAGGAGGTCTAGTGTATTTAACCTTTCTATCAATCATGTGCAGTCACGTGACTTTTCCATTAAAATTTTTACGGACAGTTAACAACTAGAGCAATTAAACACTTTATAAAAAGAATATGGGGGCTGACTGATACAATTAAAATATTAAAGAGTGATGTTGCACTCAGTAATAGTTTAAGGAGGCTTCCTGAATCAAACCCTAAATTTTATTTTCTACCTCTTGGTTGGATATATACTTGGGGTAGTTAGCATAGCTTCAGGCATAATGTGACTTCAGAGTTGTCTAAAACCATCACCAGAAATAGTGCAAAAAGAGAATGTAAAGGACTTGAACCAAACTTCATATAAATCTAGCTTAATATCCTCAAGAAACATTTTGACGTTTCCAGTTAATGGAAAATTATAAATTAACTAACAAATATACTGACTAACGAGCCAATTAAGGTATGACACAGTCTATTTATCAGACTTTACATTAGAAAACAGAAGTGAAACTCAGGCATTTATGGTTGTGCAAAGATATGAATGTGTAGTATTAAGATTTTCTTCCAGATGTGAGATTTTCACAACAAAATAATCAGCCGTTCCCTGCTAATAAGGGACAATTATGTCATGCCCCTCAGAAATTGTACAGGAAGCAGGAAGTATCTAAAAAATTCAAAATGCCAAAGCTGCATATGATCAAGCTCCAAACCTCTATCTGTCTGAATAAAATATTTATCAGATCTCTGTTTGCCTAATATCCCTGGGATTGTAGCCAGGGATTGTCAACAAACCTTAGCTCTTCATTGGATCCTTGAAGTAGCTTTCAAACCTGTCCCCAATGGAAGAATGAGTGATCAGTTCCCCCGCAGATCATGGCCTTACCACTCGGTCCCTGATGGCCAGCAGGGAATTCGGTACGGCAGCTCACGTTCGTTATTTCTAGATCTGTGGCTACTTGTGATATGGTGTGTTTAAAAGGCATCATGCACTGATTATTCTGGAAACACTAAACTAGGCAGCACAAAAGAGTTCGACCAGCATCAACTTGTTATCATTTCAATCTTCAACAAGCGGTAAAATAGAGAGAAATCCCATGTCAATTCTTTTCCTAAGTAGAACTAGCAGCTCTTTGTTCTCTTCAATAGCTCAACCTAACTCTCCTACTATTCTCCTATTCTATATTACTTTTTAGATGTTAAATGTTGTATTGTTTTGCTTGTTAAGTAATTTCATGCTCCCTGGGCTTTCACATACAGGGTCTCAAGCACATACCTGTATAAATCCCTAGTATTCTCAACAAAAAGTATCTCATGATGTTTAAGTCTGCCTAGAGCAGTGACAATATATAGATTGTTAAAGAGCATAGCTAGTCAAAACAATAAGATTACTCACTGAAAGAAGTGAATCATTATGATTATCACTTACCTTGATTGCACCCTTCTGAGGAACATAATAAACTTCCTCACAGGTACTGCAGTAAAGTCGTGATGGTTGGGTAGAAATGTACTTCATATATCGCAAGCATTTTCCACATTTGCTTAGCAAACGTCCAGATTCTGAGAGTGGAGAAAATTGGGCTTCAAACAACACATCCATGTTGTCAATCTGCATTAGGCAGGTTACTAAGTTGAGAAGAGCATTTTATGTAGGCTTAAGAAATTAGCTAGAAACAGTACTATACACCATAGAAGCATACATGTTTCCAATCTGCATTGAGCAGATCTCGACATGACAGCTGCATTATTTTCTTTTGGTTGATGCTTGATTTTAAGGCTGCATTAGGGAAACCATAAAAGCATGTTATCTTTTTTTGGTCATCTGTCTCTCCCCTTTATGGATCAAGATGCAATGCTACTCAACTCTTCCTTCCGTCATGGATTAAATGTGATGACTTGGAATGGGGAAAAGGGAAGAGTTGAAAATATGTTGTATTACATGGTCAGCAGCATTAAAAGTGAGACCATAGATTCCCTCAATTCATTTCATCGAAACCAACTCATTGATAAGTAACTCAATTCCATAAGCCAGTACCTTGAGAAAAGGATTTTATCACAAAATCAACTTAGTGAACATGACATGGCATTGTGCGAAGTATCAAAACCTAATGCATATTAGACAAAAGGTAGAATTCTTAAAGAAGCTATTTGATATCATTGGATGTAAAACAGCCTTGACGCATGCTCCATTGTGTGGTTAGAGACAAGGAATGCATACCACAGGCTATGTTGGAAGGATACTCTTCCAAAATAGTTAAGATATAAGAAAAATTTGACACACAACTTAAATTATAGCAGATATTAGCAACAGTTTGATGAAAGAGACTGCACAAAGGCTCAAGTGCTCTTTCATTTATATTAACTTCTAGCATATCAGCTCTCAGTTTGGAACTACAAGATAACAAATCCAGGACAAGAGAAGCACACAAAACAGCCACAAATGAAATCACAAGACAATACAAAAGCCAAATATCATATCACCTGTTTAACAAAGTAATTGAACTTCCTCTTAAATTGTTCAAGTGCATGCTGAACGACCAGGGAATGATCTGCTTGGCCTTTAGCTATAAGAGAAATTTGGTTCTCGATGAAACTTCGGATATCAGGCAAACAGAGATCTGGATCTATACATTGATATCCCCTGACCAGGCTGATGCCCAGAGCTGTTGGAACCAACCTCCTTCCAGCCTGTACCTGCAATTTAGAGATAGGAATTTAATTTCAAGTGGAAAAGTTGTACAGAAAATCTCTAACATATTCAGCACATGTACAAATTCATTTCCATAAGAAAGACTACCAACCTGCACATAATTGCGTTCGCATATGTTGTTAATATGTACAGGAATCGATGCATCTGTTCCTATTCCATGCTTTTCCATTAAGGAGATCACCTCACTTTCACTGAGGTAATCTGGAGGCATTGTACTTCCCTATGAATTTCAAAGGAATTGGACAGTTATTTCAGTTACTAAAAAATAAAATGAAGGGAAAACATACTAATGCTCTAATTGAGTGGCATCACACTTGTATATTTTCAGTTATTGAAGCTAACACACTGGTAGAGCTGCACGCATACTGATAAAGGATAAAGAATGTTCTACTGCAGTTGTGCTTCCTATATGTATTTATGTGTAGTCTAAGGAAACTGAAGCTAAACTTGTAACTGAATCAGTTCGTTTACTTATAAGAACTGATTCAGATAGATTAGAAGATAGTTAGGATTGAGTGCATGACAGCTAGGAGTAAGTGCATGACAGCTGTACTATAGCTGTCATTCCACCATGTGCAAAAATGCTCATACTCTGCTATATTCATGTATAAATAACAGAGGTTGTACTTTAGATCACTTTAAGAAATAAAATACTATTCTCTACTTTCTCTCTCTAAATTTCTTCATGGTATCAGAGCTTAGATCCTCACTTCCGCCATTAAAATAGCTGATTTTTCTCGAAAACAAGCTCTCCACAAGCTGTTTTCAACAAATCAATCGGTGCGACTCCACTGTTGCAGCTCAACAAAGCTTCGTAACAGAGAAATTTCATCTTCTCACCATTGAAGTGACCTAGGTTACATCTCAAATCCTAGGGTTTTCTTTACAAGAAATCACACCACTGATGCTTCTGCTACTTCTGTTTTTACTCTTCTTCTTCCATTACTGCAATTTGCAACCTTGCTTTCATCCGCCATGGCTTTACCTTCAGATCAAGCTTTACCTTTTGGTCTCAAAATGCTTCTTCAAAATATGAACTCTCTAGTCAAGATTCAACTTGACAACACTAACTACCTTGTATGGAGAGCTCAAATGGAGTCAGTTCTCTCTGCCTATGATCTGCTGGAGCATATCACAGGAGAAATAGCTTGTCCTCCTCAGCAACTCACTACTGAGTCCAGTACATCAACCACCACTACTCCTAATCCAGAGTACAACTCATGGATCACTACTGACAAGCACCTCAGAACATGTCTCATGGCTTCTATTTCTCCAACAGTACTCCCTCAATTGTTTCATCTCAAAACATCTACCTCAATCTGGCAAGCTCTAGAGAGGAGGTTCAGTTCCTTGAGCAGAACTCATGTTCATCAGCTCAAAAATAGACTTCATCTTCTGACTAAAGGGCAGAGATCTATACAGAGCTATCTTGATGAAGTCAAGGCTATCACAGACAGCCTTACTTCTGCAGCATCACCTGTTCCTGAAGAAGATCTGGTCCTATACATTCTCAGAGGTCTCCCTGCAGAATATGAACACTTCAAAGCCAACATTAGATTAAGGGACAATCCTATTAGCATTCCTGCCTTGAGCAGCCTTTTACTCTCAGAAGAATTGAATCTTCAGTTCCTTCAAGCTACTAAACTCACACCATCACCTCCTACAGATCTGCCTACTGCACTCTACACCAAAACATATTATTCCAACAACTTCTCAACAAGAGGCAGAGGCAGAAATGACAGAGGAGGAAGAGGTGGCAGAGGAGGTCCGAAACCTAACAACAACACCAACTCTTTCAACTACAAGTCTGCCACTTCCTCTAACACCTCTGAGCCCACAGTTTACTGTCAAATCTGCCATAAACCTAAGCACTCTGCAATTGAGTGCTGGCATAGATTTGATGCAATTAACTACAGCAATCCAAAGGCAGATAAACAAGTCATGGCCACTCAAGTTCAGCCCACTGTTCCCCCAGACACTCAGTGGTATCTTGACTCAGGAGCTAATAACCATGTAACACATGATCTTGCCTACCTGAGTCATCATCAACCATATCCTAGAACTGACACCGTTAGCGTTGACAATGGAAACACTATGCATATACACAACATAGGGAATGGTAAACTCCTATTTCCTTCATCTTCGCTTCATCTCTCATCTATTCTTTATGTTTCCCAAGTTTCATCTAATCAACTATCTGTTTTTAAAATTGCAAAAGATAATAATTGCACCCTTATTTTTTATGCCAAAGGTGTCACAATAATGGACAATGCTACCAGCAGGACCATATACAAGGCCCCCTGTAGCAAAGGTCTCTACCCACTTCCTAGTAGTCCTCTGTCAACTGCTTCTTCTGCAGCAAAGACTGTCACATGTCTCTCTACTGCAGTTGTATCCCCTGATTCTTCATCTAACACTCTGTCTGCTAGCTACAAGTGGCACTTAAGACTGGGACACCCCTCAAGACCCTCTGCAACTCTTCTTTCTTCTATTTTACACACTAGACTCCCTCAACACACAATAAACTGTACAACTTGTTGTAATGTTAAAGCACACAAATTACCTTTTACTTTGTCTAGTACTAAGTCTTTGTTTCCTTTTCAAATAGTGCACTCAAACATATGGGGACCCTTACCCACACCCTCTTGTATGCACTATAGGTATTATGTTGTTTTTCTGGATGATTTTTCCAGATTTTGTTGGGTGTATCCATTGAAAGCTAAATCTGATACATTTGCAGCTTTTCTTAGTTTCACTGCTTTACTACAAAATCAATTCCAATCTACTATTAAACTCCTAAGGACATACAATGGAACTGAATACAAAACAATCAGTTTCAACAATTTTTAACACAGTCAGGCATAATACATCAAACCTCTTGCCCACACACTCCTGAACAGAATGGAAGGGCTGAGAGGAAACACATGCATATTGTAGAGACTGCATTGGCCTTACTAAATCATTCTCATCTCCCTCAAAAATTCTGGTTGGAAGCCATAGCTACAGCTACCTATCTTATCAACAGGCTTCCTACACCTACTCTACACAACAAAACCCCATATGAAATGCTTTATTCTACCCCACCTGACTATTCACTCCTTAGAGTCTTTGGCTGTTTATGCTTCCCTTGGCTAAGGCCTTACACCACCAACAAACTGCAACCTAGGTCTAGTCCCTGTGCTTTCCTAGGCTACTGTCCAACTTCAAAAGGATACAAATGTCTTGACATCAAAACTGAAAGGGTATATGTGTCAAGGCATGTTAGATTTGCAGAGGATATCTTCCCCTTTGCTACCATTTCTGCTTCTCAACCTCATCTATCATCAAATTTAACCCCTCTCACTCCAATTTTCTCAAGTCAAGCTTCTTCACAAAATAATTCTTCTAATCCTCCAACAACAATACAGCCAGCTTATCATCCTGTCACAACCAATAACATCTCATAGTCTAGTGCAACCTCACAGCCTACTGCACCACCTGCGTTAATACCTTCTCCCAGGTCACCACACAGTGCCTCATCCTCTCAGCACACCAGTGACTCTACTACTCCTCAGTCCTCAACAGTGTCACAACCAGCCACTCCAACTCCTTCACATGACTCCCAACCACCAATACATCTATCTGATTTGGCCCCATCTTCCTTACACCCTATGCTCACTAGATCTAAAACAGGGTGTTTACCCCCACCTCTCTATATACTGCATCATCTTATCACCACACCTACTCCAACAGAACCTACTACATACAAAGAAGCCTCCAAATACCTATGCTGGACCAAGGCCATGCAAGAAGAGTTTCAGGCTCTTCAAAATCAACACACTTGGTCCCTAGTTCCTCTTCCTCCCAATAGGCAACCCATAGGCTGCAAGTGGGTATATAAGATAAAGACACATTCTGATGGCACTGTAGCTCGGTATAAGGCTAGGTTAGTAGCCAAAGGTTATCATCAAGCCCAAGGTATTGACTACACCGAGACATTTAGTCCCGTGGTCAAACCACAAACTATTAGGGTGGTCATTTCCTTAGCCTTACACTACAACTGGACACTTCAACAACTAGATGTTTCTAATGCTTTTTTGCATGGTCAAATAGATGAGGAAATTTACATGACACAGCCCCAAGGTTTCACAGATTCTTCCCACCCTACCTATGTGTGCAAACTACACAAATCCCTCTATGGTCTTAAGCAAGCACCAAGAGCATGGTATTACAGTCTTTCTACATATCTAATCAGTCTAGGCTTCCACTGTAGCAAAGCAGACACTTCACTGTTTGTTCATAAAACTTCTTCCCACCTTCTTCTACTCCTTGTGTATGTAGATGACATAATAATAACAGGGTCTTCTACTGCAGCCATTCAGAAACTTATTTCTGCACTAAATGTCAAATTTTCCATGAAAGATCTTGGGTCTCTATCTTATTTTTTAGGAATAGAGGTCACTCCTCATCATAACTCTCTCCTTCTCCATCAAACTAAGTATGCCACTGATCTATTGCAAAAGGCTGGCATGGCTGATTGCAAACCTGCAGACACTCCCACATTTTCTAAACATACACAACTACCTACAACCGATTCTACTCCTTATAGTAATCCCACTCAGTTTAGAAGCATTGTAGAGGCCCTTTAATACCTCACTATAACTAGGCCAGACTTGCAGTTTGCTGTCAATTCCTAAAATCAACATATGCATAGTCCAACCATAGCTGACTACACTGCCCTTAAAAGAGTACTCAGATATGTGAAAGGCACTGTTAGCACTGGGCTCCTATTTCAACCAGGTCCTCTACATCTTCAAGCTTTTTCAGACAGTGATTGGGCAAGTGACTTACAAGACATAAAATCTACAACAAGGTTTACTATCTACCTAGGCACTAATGTCATATCTTGGTGCTCCAAGAAACAAGTTACTAAGGCCAAGTCCACCACAGAAGTAGAGTATAGAGCCCTGGCCCACACAGCTACAGAGTTGAAATGGCTAACTTACCTAATGAATGACCTGCACATTCCAGTAAATACTCCTGTTCTCCATTATGATAACCAATCTGCCATAGCCCTAGTAGCCAATCCAATGTTCCGTGGCAGAACAAAACATATAGAAATAGATTATCACTTCATTCGAGAATAGGTTGTGTCCAAACAGGTTCAGGTATCCTACATTCCCTCTACAGAATAGGTAGCTGACTTATTTACAAAATCATTATCTCTAAAGCAGTTTCAATATCTAAAGAACAAGCTTCCACTGCACAAAGTACAGCTCAGCTTGAGGGGGGGTGATAAAGGATAAAGAATGTTCTACTGCAGTTGTGCTTCCTATATGTATTTATGTGTAGTCTAAGGAAACTGAAGCTAAACTTGTAACTGAATCAGTTCGTTTACTTATAAGAACTGATTCAGATAGATTATAAGATAGTTAGGATTGAGTCCATGACAGCTAGGAGTAAGTGCATGACAGCTGTACTATAGCTGTCATTCCACCATGTGCAAAAATGCTCATATTCTGCTATATTCATGTATAAATAACAGAGGTTGTACTTTAGATCACTTTAAGAAATAAAATACTATTCTCTACTTTCTCTCTCTAAATTTCTTCACATACAAATGGACATATGCATTTTGCACACATAAAGAGTATATGTTTTCATAAAGATAAGAATTTCGGGAAACAGCACTTGTGAGGGCCATAATCAGAATGAAATTCCAGATACCTGTGCACCATACTAAGTATAAGCTTTATCTCTTATTCTAAAGCTTTTTCTCGAGTAGATCATAAAGAAAAGGTTTATGAGTTTATTGAAACTTAGAAAGACAAGGAAGAAATTCCCAAAAACCTAGCCATATAGCATTTAACTAAAGGAGGGTATACAAGCATACCTCATCTAGATCAACTTTTGAAACTTCGATTTTTTCTCCTTCGCTAAATTGAGGAAGATTATTTTCTGTCACTGCCAACCATGGCATGATTGATGTGAATCCTTTTTCAGTAACATGTTGTCCAATGCAATGGAAGAATTCTCCACCAACTTCAAAGGTAATTTTCATCCTGGAGTTAAGTTCAAATTGCAAATATATCTGTTAGCTGCAGAACCACATAAGTAGAAGCTTGAGACAGAGTATGATAGTGATAGAGGTCGTATGAACCAAAGCATGTGAAGGTTCTCAGCAGGTCAAATGCTAGAGCTTTAATTGATATGCATCTACCATAGTACTTTTGTTAATAGCTTTATGCTCACAAGGTTCTAAGAGTGCAGTCTTGCTTCAGGGTCTTTGATTAACTTCCAGGTTTCTAAAAGAGTTCTGTGTAGTCTCTAAGGCAACAGTAATGATTATTTTCGGAAGCACTTCACTTGAGCTCTTGTTTATATCTTGAAACAGGGAAATAGATAATATGTACTTACTTCATGATATATAAATAAGTAAGGCTGGTGCGCAGCTAAACACACTAAGCCATTCTTTTCACTCTCATATTATGCATATTTCTTCTTGTTCTCTAATAGACACATCTGAAAGAATCATCATTGCAGGGCATGGGCCCTAACTATAAGAGTCTTCCTCATGAATTGGGGCAGTTTGTGGCTGACCACAGTATCACTCCATATAGCATTTAAGCATGTTGGAGAATCTCACAGATACTCTGACTTCTCTAGAAACAAATGCACAGCTGTAAATTAGGGATAGTTTCCTATTATTTTGATATGCCTGATTTTTTGGGATTGACATTCATTGATTACTCTCCTAGAATCATTGTTGTTTGTGTATATGTATGTAAGCATGTACACATTAGAGAAATAAGAAAAAACTTATATTTTCTTCATGGTATCAGACCCAAGTTTTCTGGAAAACCTTTCTAATCAGCCTTCTTTGCTGAAATTTTTCAACAGTCTTCATTGCTGAAATTTTCTGATCAGCCTTCATTGTTGAAATTTTCTAATCAGCCTTAATTGCTGAATTTTTTTCTCATCAGCTTTATTGCTGCATATTTTTTCATCAGCCTTCATCACTGTAAACCCTAAAAATGGCTAAACCCACTAACAACTCCTCAAAAAATACTGCAGCCTTGCCAAATCAGTCAACTGGGGAACTACAAAATATTAATCCCTCTTATCGATTGAACGGAAAGAACTATCTGCAGTGGTCACAAGTTGTGAAAACATTTTTGAAGGGAAGAGGAAAACTAAGCCCACCTAACTGAAGCTAGTCCAGCCACCAATGATCCAAAGTTTAGTGCATGGGATGAAGAAGACTCCATGATTATTTGATGGCTGTTGAATTCTATAGACCCTCAAATCAGCGGCACTTATATGTTTCTTTCGACTGCTCGAGAGATATGGGAAGTCATTTCTCAGTCCTATTCCAAGATGCATGATGCAGCCCTTATTTATGAAATCAAGACTAAAATATCAGCCACTAAGCAAGGTACACGTTCAATAACAGAATACTATAATCTTATGAAAGGTTATTGGCTTGAATTAAATCATTACCAAAATATTGACATGAAGTGCAGCAAACATAGCAAGACACTCGAGAGTTTTGTAGAAAAGGAAAGGATTTTCGAATTTCTTGTAGGTCTCAATGCAGAATTTGATCAAATCCGTGTTCAGGTGTTGGGAAAAGAAACTTTGTTATCTCTCTATGAGACTTTTTCAATAATCCATTCTGAGGAGAGTCAAAGAATTGTTATGCTAGAATCCCACATTGAAGAAGGTTCAACCATGATCTCTACAAAATCCACCAAGGAGGGTGCTAAGTCTAACAACCCATGGTGAAATGATAATCTTGAGAATGGAAAAACAGAGAACTCGAAGGCTTCAAACAGAGAAGGAACATGGTGCACATACTGTAAGAAGCCCCATCATACAAAAGACACGTGTTGGAAACTCCATGGGAAGCCTCCAGGTGTTGGTCGAGAAGGGCTATAAGGGAGGTAAGCAACGGCAACAGGTACACCTTAACACTGCCAAGAACCCAAGCCAAAATGGACCAGAAAATTAGAATCTCAACAAAGAAAAGATTGAGATGTTAAGAAACCTACTTAATTCCCTTGAAAAACCTAGTGGATCGTGTTCATTAGCTCAAACAGGTAAGTTTTCTGGTTCTTGTGCTCTTGGTGCCTCTAAAACACTTCACAATAGCTCTTGGGTTATAGATTCAGGAGCTACTGATCACATGGTCTATTCTCATCAGCCATTTGTCACATATACTCCTTGTTCTAGTAATAGGAAAGTCAAAATTGCAGATGGATCTCTCACTACTGTTGCAGGTCAAGGAAATGTGACTCAGTTACCTAATCTTCCTTTAAAAAATGTGTTCCATGTCCCCAAGTTATCTGTGAACCTTTTATCCATTAAACAAGCTACCAAGGATTTGGATTGTCAAGTAACTTTCTATCCGACTCATTGTGTTTTTCAGGATCGGGTTACAGGGAGGACGATTGGACTTGCCAAGGAAAAGGATGGACTCTACATCTTAGAAACCAAGAGTGGCAGCAGTGACCAACCCTTATTTTCTTGTTTATCCAAGCACACGTTCTCAAATAAGGAGGAAATTTGGCCTCATCATTATCGTCTTGGACACCCTCCATTTGGTTTGCTGAAAATCATGTTTCCTTTAGTGTTCAAAAATGTTGACATTAGTAATTTACATTGTGATGTTTGTGAATTTGTTAAACACCATTGTGTTTCCTTTCCTTTAAGCAATAATAGATTATCTTCACCTTTTTCATTAATCCACTAAGATATTTAGGGTCCATCAAGGGTCCCTAACATGTCAGGGGCAAAATGGTTTGTTGCATTCATTAATGATTGCACAAGGGTAACGTGGGTCTTTCTCTTATAAAATAAATTTGAAGTGAGTGAGGTTTTTTCCAATTTCTTTCAAATGATCAAAAACCAGTTTGGATTGAGCATTAAAAGCCTACGGAGTGATAATGCAAGGGACTATTTCAACCAAACCTTATCACATTTTCTTAAAAATGAAGGTGTCATTCATTACTCCTCTTGTGTAAATACTCCTCAACAAAATGGGGTTGCCGAGCGAAAAAACCGACATTTACTTGAAATAACTCGAGCTCTCTTCTTCCAAATGCATGTTCCTAAAACCTATTGGGGGAAGCTATTTTGACTGCAACCCATTTGATAAATAGGATGCCTTCAAAGAGTCTAGGATTTAAAACACCTATGGAAATATTCCTAACCCATTTTCCTAACTGCTTCATGACCACCAAACTTCTTCCAAATGTTTTTGGGTGTGTTAGCTTTGTTCATCTTCATAATAAAGGAAAACTTGACCCATGAGCCCTAAAGTGCATGTTTGTCGGCTATTTTTCCACACAAAAGGGGTATAAATGTTTTCATCCTCCTTCTGGAATTTTTTTTGTCTTCATGGATGTAACATTTGTTGAGAGGCAACCATTCTTTTCTAGTTCTTATCTTCAAGGGGGAGAGAAACACAATGGAAGATAAGAATGAGGACATGTTGACTGACTTCTCTATTGGTTCCTATGCACTACCACCTTTGCCACCTACTATGCACCTTAAGACCTATTTACCTGGAAAACCTCAATCACAACCAAGCTCACAAAATGAGAATGTGGCCCAAACAAAATCAGTCCAACCTGAGAATCCATCCGGACAAACATCTGATGCCAAAAAACCACTCTTGGTATATTCATGGAGAAAAACATCAAATCCCTTACCAATGCAAGTTCAAAAGTCCAATCCGGAACCAGGTATAGAAACTGAAAACCCTTCTCCTACCATTGATGATCTACATGTTCCCATAGCTATTAGAAAAGGAACTCAAAGTTACACTCAACATCCAATATCTCACTTTGTTTCCTTTGACAAGTGTTCTCCACAACACAAGTGTTTCCTCACTCAAATAAACTCTATTCCTATACCACAAACCCTCCAAGGGGCACTTAGGGATAAGAATTGGAAAACTACAATGAATGAGGAAGGGAATGCGTTAAACAAAAATAAAACTTGGGAAATAGTAGATTCTTCAAAAGGGAAAAAACTTGTAGGATGCAAGTGGGTGTTCACTGTAAAATATAAAGCGGATGGGTCCTTAGAAAGATACAAGGCAAGACTAGTTGCTAAAGGATACACTCAAGCCTATGGAGTTGATTGTCAAGAAACCTTTGCACCAGTGGCAAAAATGAATACAATTCACATACTCTAATCTCTGGCAGCTAACTTTGATTGGTGTTTGCAGCAATTTGATGTAAAGAATGCCTTTTTACATGGTGATTTAGAGGAGGAGGTGTCCATGGAACCACCGCCTAGTTTTGAAAAATACTTTGATAAAAATAAAGTTTGCAGGTTGAAGAAAGCATTATATGGGCTGAGGAGAATATATATTCACCAGCTTGAGGAGAAGTGTTGGAGAATCTTACAGATCCTCTGACTTCTCTAGATTAAATGCACAACTGTAAATTAGGGATAGTTTCTTATTCTTTTGATATGCTTGATTTTTTGGGATTGACATCCATTGATTACTCTTCTAGAATCATTGTTGTTTGCGTATATATATGTAAGCATGTATACATTAGAGAAATAAGAAAAAACCTTATATTTTCTTCAAAGCATAAACAAAATTATTCTTTTCACAAGAGAGTGAACAAACTTATTACAAAAATAACTAAATCCAAATATACATATATATAAACATACCACACCATACATGGACAATTGTCCTGCAAATTAGTCTACTTGTACCCATATATCAAGAGAAAAACAGACTCTTGATACCATCCTTATTTTGGTTTATGAGTGATATTTGTTAAGAATCTGAGGTTCCATCTTAAAACCAACTGGTGACAAGTGGAGTTACCCATGATCATATAAGGTGGTCTAGAATATTGTGATTTTTCTATGAGGGAGAAGGGCATACTCTAACACTCCCCCACACATGTGACTTAATTTTAAGAGGGGTTACACATGGAAGATTAAATTACATATGTGGAAAGGGCCGCACGTGGAAGAGAATGAACATACGTGCAAAGGCCAACACATGAAAGATGAATAAGATTAGACCATGGGCCTAGGTCTAATACCATATTAAGAATCCTAAGGTTCCATCCTAAAACCAATTGGTACCATGTGGACTAACTCAGAATCTTATAAGATGGTCTAAAATATTGTGATTTTTCTATGAAGGAGAAGTGCATATTCTAACAATATTCACTTGACAACTAGTAGACGGGTAAATATATATGAGCAAATGTATCATTCAATCACATTGAGTCTTAGATGAGAATATAAAAACGCTAAATAAAGGTCAACCAAGTCCAAACAACAGCCTTTTTGTTCCATTTACATAGTCAACGGAGTAGTAGTGTGTTACACATGTCTACTATATATGCCTGACACATGCCTCAAATTTTGTTGACAATGCACACTTTTTAAATATTTAGAAAGCCATTGAAGATCAAGGGACTCACTAAAAGCCTTCATGGATTGATAAGCAAAACTTTTGAAGCAAAAGTATATTAAGATTGAAATATAGTTTACCCCCCTGTATTTTACAGAAATTGCACCATAACCCCTGTGTTATGGAAAGTAGCATATAACCTTCTGTGTTATTACCAAACGTTGCATACTCACCCAAAGTTTATTTCCGTCAACTTTGATTAACAGATTTTGTCGAAAGACTATTTTGCCCTTATATAGTTTATAACCCCTTGGGTGAGTATGCAACGTTTTGTCATAACACATGCGGATAGATGCTAATTTTTCATAACACAGGGTCTATTGTGCACATTTCGCAAAACACAAGGGGGTAAACTATATTTCACTCAAGGGTATTTTTGTCCATCAAATCTATGATAGACGAGAGCCACACGCGTGTATTACATTTTCGTTAACTATAACGGATTTTTAAACGGCGGGGTGTAATACGCAACATTCCGGTAAAACACAGGGGGGTAACTGTTACTTTTCATAACACAGGGTTTTATGCACACTTTCGATCTAACACAGGGGGCTGTATGCAATTTACCCGTATATTAAAATTACTTTAGAAGTTGTTTGGCTTAGCCTAGATCAGAGCTTCACACAGCTCTTAGACCTTATTAACTCAAAAAAAAACATAGTACGAAGCATAGTTAAATAGATCAAACTAGCCTAGACTCCGACAGCTCATAAGCTAAAATATAAATTAAAAGAAATAGAGTAAGGAACTTTAAAATTCAGCTCCGTATAACAAATAAGCTCTAGCTAGTAATTGTCTCACAAACATACACCATGAGCTCATAAGCTCAGAGACAACTTATAGCTTTAGCAAAACACCGTCCCTTAGTCTCCACTTCAAATTAACATGGCCTATCTCTAAAATAACACCAGAACAACTCATGATTTCCATTTGAAATCAGAGGTACACGAAATGATGAATTCTTCTTATATTTCTATTGCATATATACAACTCGCAAAGATCAGAGGTACTTTCTTTACAAATCTCTCTTAGCAACCGAAACTAAATTGAGTTGCCTCATTTCTCATGATTTTTTTTGTAAGCAAGGATAGGTTTGTTATATCTATCCCACAATGGAGAGTCAATTTACATATGTACTCTAATGAAATAATTTAAATAAGAGGTTGGTGCTTAGTTATAATCAGCAAGCTATTATCTCTCAATCTCCATTTCACTCTTTCTTCCTCCTATTTCTCTAACATGGTATCAAGAGCCAAGTAAAAGAATTAAACCCGAAGCCACCACACCGAATCTGCCCTCTTCCCATAAGTAAAAAAAAGCCAAAAAAGAACCCGAACCCTAACCCTAGCTGCTACACTCTGTTTTCAACTGTTCCCGAGGATGGCCAGCTAATCCAACAGTGGCATCTTCTTCCCCAACCAACAGGGACTCTCCTACACTATCGTCATCACCTTGCCAACAGTCGAGGTGCCAACAAAACCAACTTGGAGTTTTTCGAACTCTTTTTCTACAATTTATACCAACTCAAGTATCCTGTTGAAGATCTAAGAGCACCTCCAGGATTGCCGCCTCAGCCGCACCAGTTGCTAGCATATGAGGTGTAGTGCCTCAGGTTTAATTCCTCCCCTTGACTCTTGATACATGTTAGAGACAGAAAAGGAGGACAAAAGAGATATATAATAAGAATGGGAGAAAATGGATTGGTGTTTGTAACTAAGGAACAATCCCTTATTTATAATATATTAGCTCACTATAATAAATAAGCACTCTATTCTCCAATGTGGGAGAAGATATAACACTCCTATCCCCACCAACAGACTAAAAGTGACTAGACAGCTTCTATGAATTAGGTGATATAGATTAGGATTCAAGGGTACTATCTTCAACCTAGGTTAGTGAAGATAGACATTAATATGCTTGGGTATACACTTGAATTTAAATCTTAATGCATGAGCAGGTGAATGGAGGAAAAAACAGATAAACAAAAGACTCATTACTATTCTTCTTAAGAGACTGTTGCTTCTTCTTCCCTATATTTCCACTACAACACTTCTATGATAGAAAAGCTAAAGAAGAGAGAAGATATTTTTACTGAATTGAGCTTTTCATTATCTGAACTGAATTGATACAAGAGTGTGCTATATATATATAGCAGTTGTATTACAACTTGCTCTGCAATCTATGACAGCTGTAAACAGCTGTCACTTTAACTAATTTACAGCTGTCACTTTAACTAACTAACTGAATCTATAGAATCTAGAACTTTCAGTTGAGGTAAAGATATTAAGCTAAGAGTACAACTGCTTGCAATCAAGTCCTACATTCTAGCTCAGTATATTATTTATCCTTAACATCCCCGCTCAAGCTGTTCTGGGGCTGGAACAGGGCCACTTGCCTTTTACATAGTTGACCCTTTGCTGAGAGAAGGATTTGGTGAACATGTCTGCAACTTGGTCTGTTGTGGAAACATGAGAAAGCTGCAGTCGTTTAGCTAAAACTTGTTCCCTGATGAAGTGATAATCTATCTCAATATGTTTGGTTCTTGCATGAAACACTGGATTAGTGGCTAGTGCAATGGCTAAGGCATTATTACAGATTAGAGTAGGGCCAGAGAACTGCAATTGTAGATCCTTTAGGAGATAAGTTAACCATTTAAACTCCGTAGCAATTTGTGCCATTGATCTATATTCTACTTCAGTAGATGACCTTGCAACAGTTGGTTGTTTCTTTGAGCACCAAGAGATGAGGTTTGGCACAAGGAATATGCAGAACCCTGTTGTAGACTTCCTATCCAAAGGATCACTGGCCCAATCACTGTCCGAATATGCTTGTAGATGAAAAGGTCCAGGTCTGAACATGATGCCTTGATTGAGTGTCCCTTTCATATACCTGAGTGTCCTTTTTAATGCATTATAGTCTTGATTGGTAAAAGCATGCATATGTTGGTAAATGCTATTAACAACAAACTGCAGATCAGGCTTTGTTATTGTGAGGTATGGGAGTGCACCAACTAAGCTTCTAATTCTGTGGGATTACAATAGGGCAGGGTGTCAAACTACTTTAACTACAGTGTTTTTAGAAGCAATGGGGTAGAAGAGGACTTGCAATCTGTCAGGCTTGCTTTATGCGGTAGCTCTTTTGCATATTGAGTTTGATGGAGGAGAATGCTATCAGTGGTTTTGGAGACTTTAATATCCAAAAAATAGGATAATGGTTCTAAATCTTTCATAGCAAAGGTAGAGCTCATGACAGAAATAAGAGACTGAATAACAGTAGGAGAGCTACATGTTGATAAAGTATATCTGTTATAACTCTGTTGTACTCTGCAAACTTATTAGAATAAGCTTTGCAGAGAAGTTTATGGAACTAAGGCTGGCTCCAATAGCCTCCCTAAAATGACTAGGGTGCCAAATGCTCAAATTATGCTTCAGCAGCTTCCCTATGAGGGACTCCCTAAAATTGGGAACCCCTTTTTTTTTTTGCTCGGCTCTTTACATGTAGAGAGCCAAAAGTGACTCTATATCTGTAAAATTTGAACGATCATTTTTTATAGTTGCGAAATCAAATTAATTTTATTTCTAACTTATTATAATCTTTACGGAATTTTGAATTTTAATGACAACTTTCTAGTCATCGATACCGACTTTTTCTATTGAGACAAAAATAAAATAAAAAAATAATATTAATTGAAAATATAATAAGATAATAAAAATTAAAATAGAATGTCTCATAACAAATAAAAAATATAAAATTAAAAAAATTAAATAGTGCATATAATCAAAATAGAGATATATTAGATTAAAATAAAATAGAGAGCCTCTAAAATACGAATATTTTAGTTTTTTACTCTAATATATCCCTAAAAAGATTTTTTAATGAAAATGAAAAAAATAATATGGACAATGAAAAAAAATATTTATTATAAACTATAATAGAAAATAATTATAAATAATTAAAATAGTATATCAACATTAAAAATAAAAAATGTAAATAAAAAAATTAAAATGGTGTGTTTGATATATATATTAGAGTAAAAAAAAAAAAAATAGTGAGTCCTTAAAATAGGGAAACTGTTAGAGTGAAACTGAAATAGGAAGTCTCTGAAATAAAGATAGATTAAAAGTAGGGAGACTGTTGGAGTAAAACTGGAATAAAGAGCCTCTAAAGTTAAAGAGCCAAGTCTAAACTCCCTACATATAAAGAAAAAAAATAAGGAGACTGTTGAAGTTAGTCTAATAAGTTCAGAATTAGTTAATCTGCCTAAGTAGGTAGTTAGTGGAGTACAGCTGTCATTAGCTGCCCATGTGCACATTAGTCTAAGTCCACATGTACTGCCTATAAATAGCTGATAATGTACTGAAATACTATTCAAGCAATGAAAACATTTCTGAAGATATTTTTACTTTCTTTCTCTATCTTTTTCTTCATGGTAATCAGAGCAGAAGAATCCTACCTGTGATCAAATCCACCATTTTTTCTCTGAAATCAAGCTTCCAAAAGCTGATTTCAGTCAATCTAGCAGGTGCGACACCATTAACGCACCTTTCTGGAGCTTCGGAACTTCAAATCGAAGACTTCTCCCAGCTTCGCAACTTCAGAGTTGAAATCTGCAACTCATCTGAGCAAGCTAGGGTTTTCCCTTAGCTCAACTTGCTTCCGCAGCGTCTTCTCCTCAAATCACTCGTGCGACTCCATTAAAGCTTCATTTTGAAGCTTCGACATTGAGTTCTCTGGTCAGAAAGCTAGGGTTTATTTACTCTAAATCTACTGATTCATCTACAATTCTCTAGAATTTTCTCTATATTACTGAAGCATTCAACAATAACTTAACATGGTATTAGAGCCTAGGTGCTAAAATAAGGTCTTGGGTTCAGAACTCACCGCCACCCACTTAAAAACAATAAAATTGTCCAAGTGCAAAGCTCAAAAACTAACTCCGCCTGCACTTGCGGGGGCGTGTTGAATATAATAAATAATATAATAAACTCCTTTATAACAGTTTAAACTTTTAGATGAGGTGGTAACTTAACAGTTAACATTCTACACGCCAGAAGAAATGAAAAAAGATAACAATGATCAAACATGTACTGCATGATATGGCAAAAATTGAATCACACTCATGGACATCCCTCAATATCCCATGATCTCATATCTTTCCTACTTGATTAAATAGTCTCAAGATAGAGAACCAAGGAGTTGATGATGACGATGTCACAAGAGACCTAAAAGCAACTGTACAGCTTCTATGACATTAATATGCTTTGGTATACACTTGAATTAAGACTTAAAGCATGAGAAAGTGAACAGAGGAAGAAATAGATATCCTACTCTTCTTAAGAGACTGTTGCTTCTGCTTCCCTATATTTCCGTTACAACATTAGATATGGATTCTACACGTCACAAGAAATGAAAACATAACGATGAGAAAACATGTACTGCACGATATGGAAAACATTTAGAACTCACTCTGCACATCCCACAATATCCCATGATCTCATATCTAAGGTTTCCTACTTGACTAAATAGTCTCAACATATAAAACCAACGAGTTAATGATAACAATGACATAACAACTTCTAGTGTACGGCTACCTACACAGGACATGCTTCTAACTTTCACGTATTTAATTAGTTTCAAGTAATTATTTCAGGTAGCAACATTAATGATTGCATGGTAACAACTTTAATGAGTACATTACTTTAAAGATTATATATGAGTGACAGAATGAAACATGATCATTACTGAAACTGACATTTGTATTAAGAATTTGCACTTATCACTGATAGTTCAATGCATGCTAAACTAGTCACTTCTCTCAGCTCAAATTGCTGACTTTAACTACCCACGAACCTAGAAACCAAAAAAAGAAAAAAGAAAAAAGAAAAAAAGAAGAAAAAGAAAGACTGAATGAAAAATTTTGACAGCGATATAAATAGTAAACTTATGGCACTAACTCAAACAAAGAGATATATGCATGAAAGAATGAAAGGTTTACCTTCTATATTTGCAATCAGGAGATAGAGTGCCTAAGAAATGTTGACATACATACTGGTACAGTTTCCAAGCTTCATGTCCGATCAAATCCTCAGCAGCTGAACGCATTGGAGTTATTGGAGGGTGGTCACCTGCATCAGTTCCTGATCGTGGCTTTACAAAGCCTACAGTTAACAGGGTCTGTACGTAATCACCCAAAACTGGATTATGCACCAGTGCTCCAAGAGTTCCTCTGAAGTCAAATGAAGCAGGATATGCTGTGCTTTCAGTTCGTGGATAGCTTAGCAGAACCAACCAAAAAGAAAAGAGAAAAAGTTAATTGTGATATTCATAATTGCCAAACAGCAGAGTCATGTGAAGATGCTGACACTTCTTCCTTTGCAACTAAATTAAATCTTCCTAAACTGCTTCCCAAAAATGTCCTTAAGCAGTTCCTATTCCTGATTATATATGACATGGTTCAGTTCAATAGCATAAATCCAGTAAGATTTACTAATCTATATAGCCAACACTGCAACAAATCTTCCTTGCAATGAACAGGTGGCAGAATGAAATTTGAAAAGGCAAATCGTGAAGTAAGATTGCAAACTCCTGGAGACTACTACTCTTTCAGCTTAAGAGAGAAGAAGATATATCTTGTTTAAAACCTTGATGTATCCTAAGATGTTATTTCTTCAAGCTGAACAAATTTCTGAAGGTAATCCAAGTCTAAGAAACACAAAGTAAATGCATAATATTTTCATTCAAGACAAACAATCATGTAAGTGATAACCGGTTAATCAAACATAAAGATTCTCCAACACGGTATAGGTAGTTAATCAAACATATAGATTCTCCAACACAGTATAGCAAAATCACGCAGTACCAGACAAAAAAACAGTTCTCCAAAATATGCAAAGTTGATCAGAAGCTGCAGGCTCATTCTTTATTGTTAAAGATTAATCAAGTTTTCTACCTTTTCAATCCATGAACTATTTGCAGATAACGAGATATCAAAGAAGCTTTCTACTTCCAATCAGACCTATATCTAACCTATGTACTGGTTAATTAAGAACGAGAAAGAAAAAGAACACAAGATTGTCTGGCCAATTCACTGAAGGAGGATCTCTGGGGGGAAATGTTGAATCATTTTGCTGAAGATTCCAACCAAACCAATTATTGGATCGAAGAAAAATCGGTATGCTTAATTAATACTAGCAGTTCTATGTTCAGAGTGCAAAAGCATTAGTACATGTACCACCCCCAGAACAGTAAACTCTGAAGGCATACATGTACTGCCCCCAACACAATTTCCTGAATATGTTCTAATAGTTTCCTAAGCAAAACACATTTACTTGAACCTAAAATCACCCAGGCAAGCAGCTTAGCCAAGGCAGCAGCCTTGTAGTATAATATTGCCAAGGAGAAACAACAGGATCATTATATATAAGTCACTGGATACTGCAGCATCAAGAGATTAGCTTTCTACCTATGTTGCCAAGAAAGAATACATTTCTTAAAGCTTTACCTAAAGTCATATTTCTGATTTGAAAAACAAATTAACCAAAACTTGATTAACAATTGACATTAAGTGTTATGCAAATTGTGGAGTGGATATTCCATGTTGCAACTAACATTAAGAGATTAACAAATAAAGCCAGATATCTGAGTGAACATCCAATGTTGCCTAGATGTAAGTCATCTGAGTAAGAGATTTTCAACTGATGAACTTGACTAACTACATTAAAGCATAGAATGTCCCAAATAGCATTCCAGTAAAATAATTTGCACATCGTAGAGCAGATATTCCCCAGACAACAAATAACTGGAAAACAAAAGGGTAAGCTCAGTAAATGTTACAAACAAATTGCGAGTAGAATCATTGTCACTCATAATGCAACTTCTGTTCGTTGATAATGATATTAGACATGCCACTTACAACAGAATGCAAAAAGTAATAACATATTTATCACTACCATCTTTCTTTATGTATATAATAGAAAACACATCTCCAATTTGGGGTGGACAGAGATTAACCTCTAGATCTCACTCCTCTGTAGAATATACAAGAAGTGAATGCCTAGAATTTGGTTTCCACCAAGGAAACAATTGCTAATAAAATGTGCAAACTCTTTTTGCATGCCTCTCTAGATCAAGGATATGACAAGAGTGGAGGCAAAAATTGCTGTACTAAAAAATGTACTAGAAATTAACATTCGGCAAGTTTTATATATTTCAGATTTTCTTTTTTTTTTTTGGGAGAAGTGTTATATAATTCAGATGTTAAAAAGGCAAGATGTTGGGATTATAGAACAAGGATATCAAGAAAAACCTGATGAAACCTTGAGTATACAGACGCTCAGCCAGTTGCATTGCTAATTGAGGACCAAAGCCTAATGCGCTTGAGGCTATCTGAAATTAGTCAATGAACATCATCACCATGAAATTCCCTTGCACCATTGCTTTTCAGATAATACTAAGTAAATACAAAGGAGTGCACAGCTTCTCACAACCATTAAAACTATATAGCACTGATTCCAAATCTACGAAGACTGTGCATACCGCATCTAACTTGATAGACAAGGAGGGAAATCATAACTATTAGACAGCCAAAGAAATAGCCAGAAATAGATATATCACATACACACATAGACCAGCATAGAGAGAGAGACCAGCAGCAGCAGACGAGTACTGCTGCATTAATGAAAGGACTTATAAACCAATTAAGTCTTTCTTGGAAGTTGAAGTCATCATATTTGAATGATGATCCTCCAAATCGGTGCTATTAAGGAAAGGAAAATAATAAGTGCTCCACAGTCTTGGTAGAAACAAGTATCTATCAATCATGGACAGAGTTGAATGGCATAAATGCATACTACATCTCCCACGACAGCTCCTGTTTAAGTTTCAAGAAGACAGATGATTTCCTGACCCTGTAATCAGCATCACTATAAGACATTTATGCCCATAAATTCCAGATTAGTATTTTTTGAAGTTAAGATATTATTTACCCATCTGCTATCACCCTTCTTTTCTCTAACGTCCGTTCAAAATTTCTTCTTTTATAATTGACTGAAAAACATACTTACTCTGTTAGCTAAATCTCCATGAAACTTAATGAGTTCCCTCATACATTATTTTTTCTGAATAAAATAATCACGGTGTTTGTTTTTCTTTCTCTGGTATCATGTCCAACATTGACCAATTTCTGTGCGGATATAGACCACCAATGGACAACTGAACTAAAGTAGACCAAGAAGAAGAAAGGAAAATGGTCACAGATTAATTATTTCTGACAAAGATAAACTGAATACTCGATAATTAAGCAACAGACCCTCAATTTGCTCAGACCTTAAGAAGGTTCACAGTGTTAAGGCCAGTAGGGCGACCTTTGGACTCCTGTTTCTCTGTCATGCTGACAACTTTAACAACTCCATCCTCCATTACTAAATTTCGAAACATTCCAGCGACCTGTAAGCAGTAAAAGTTATCATCAACATAAGCATAAACGGATATGATGGATTCAACAGATGATGAATCAATCAATGTGGACCTTACATCCGAGTCAAATAACTTGTTGCGATCCCAGTCCAAATTGAGTTCATAGCCTTTGTGTATTATGCATGGATGCAACACCCAATACTTCTGAGGCTTAAATGTAGTGATTTGCAGGTAGCGTTGTACACAAAATCCCAGAGTAGGAGTTTGACATGGCCCATATCTGGAATGAACAACGAAAAATCTACTCATTTCTCCTGTAAAAACTCATATAAGCAGAGGACGTTCTTCAAATGGTTGCCAGGCATTAATTATATGTTTTACCAATAGAAACAAACCAACATGACCAATCAGAAGAGAGATCAAGAATGAAGACAATCTCCAACTCTTCCCATTCTCACTGAGAGAGAGAGAGAGGAAGAATAACTCGACAAGCAACCCCAGCATGGAAAATTGGCAAGTAACTTGTCTAGATTATTTTGTATTTTCATTTTGTGGAATGAAAAGCTCACTAGCTGACTTAGTGAAAAAGAGAGAGAAGAATTCTATCAAATAGATCAAGTTCAAAGATAACATTTAATACCAGCATGAAAAAATTGCAAAATATCATTGCAGAAACTAAGGCACAGTGCCAACAACTCCATGAAACATTAAAAGACAAATCATCCTGCTTTTATTTAATAGAGGGATCAGATGAGGCAACAGGATAAGATGTAGGTGCCCTTCTGCAGCATAAGCAGACTGAAATAAATGGGGATTAGTATGCAATTTGATTGTCTCTTAGCAAAGTTCATTACCTTATTGCAAAAAGAGGCTGCCATTACTTTTCAGCTGACAAATTTAGTATTGCGAACATAATCACTATATCACCAACATGACAAATTCCTAGTAGATTTTGTAGACTTCAAATAGTACTCCCTTGAGACAATCACAAAGGTGAAAGAAGTGCCAAATAGAACTTTTCTAGTTTGATAAGAGAAAGAACTTACGAGATAACTCTTGAATCAAGATTTCCATATTTTCCATTAAAATAACTAGTCTGAAAACGTGTAAATGCCACACCAACTTTCAAGTCAATCTCTTGGCGTGCATCAACAGCTAGTGCCTCATTTCTATTAGGTTCAACAAGGTTTCTCATGGCCCTCAGAATATCTTTCTCAGTCACAGATGAAAATTTAGCACGATACACTCTTCTATCATCCTTTATGTGAAATCCTGTGCACTCAATCACTGAAGAAAAAGGAAAGAAGTAGAAACTAGAAGAATCAACAAATTAGACCATGCCTCTATCAAAAGTACGAGCATTGCTTGACACTAACAGTAAGAGACCTTTGAATCAACTCAGAGCAGTCTCCAACAAAAATCATGCAAATCAACATCCAACTAAAATCCAAATCATGTAAGTCAGTGTCCAATTATCAGTTTATGGCACTGACATTTATATAGAAAAATACATCTAAACATATATGTATGCATGCTACACCACTGCAATGATATCAAGGAGAACAAAACAATTTGGTCTATGGATTCTATTAGGAGTACAAAAAGACTTGAACAGATTAGATGAAGAGAAAAGTTATTTCATTATAATTGAGGCCACATCAGAATTATATAACATAGTAAATCTGTTATTATCATCCCTATACTCTGCTCAATTGGGAAATACTTGTCTCAAAACCTATGCAGGTTACATGTTTTTTTTATTTTTGGCAATGTTGATTAGCCCAATGGCATGTCCTGCTTTACACAACAAGATAATAGTTCTCATATATACCTCACTGAATGAATATTAGGCCCAACCCTTTTCCCAGCCTACCAGTAATTAACCGTGGCTTGTATTTGCAAAGGCATGTAGGTGATTATAATTGATTTTTTTCTGGATTTATTTGCATAGAGCTCATTCTGCAAGGTGTAGGCTTGTTGGTCCCAATATAATTTATTGATAACTAGAAAATAGTAAATTAGATACCTTCAAAGCATATATTCTCTCCTTCACGATCACAATCCAGCCATAGTACCAAATGTCCACAGCCACGAGCCTCCTGGCTTAGGTGCCTACGAATATGAACCTTTTCAAAAAAAAAAATTAGTCAGCGATTGTCTATTTCTAATAAAAAGAAAAGAATAAATAAATTATGTATTATATACAAACAAATGATAAACAAAATTATGTATTATATACAAATAAATGCAATTGAAGACACCTATATCATGGAGTCAATTTCCCAAATAGCCAAAATATGCAAAGTTTGCCTTTTATGTGACACCTACTAGCAATAAATCCGACTTTTGACTGATGACAATAAAGCTAAAAGAAAAACCTAGTTATGTCATGCAAAAACTAGCTCAACAAAAATACCTTTGATACTTGAATTTCAGTTTGGTGACAAAGCTGAAAGACTCAAGCAATTTGGGAATAGCACAGAGTTTTGACTACAAAACAAACGACATATTAACCATGTAAGTGGAGAAGTGAAAAGCAACATGGAAGCTGCCTCCTAATAATAAGACTGCAGTTAGGTATAACCTCCTACTAGATGATGTCAAACCGGTCTTTTCTAAAACAGAGATCAACACATTATAAGACATTGGAGTTTGACACCGTCCTGCTAGCAACAGGTACGGGAAACTACAATTTTCAAGTGACATTGTTTGCCAACAGGTCCAACACATTGCATGACAGCAATCTCATCCCAAATTATCAAGTGTATAATTACTGTACTCTTTTTGGCAATCCTAATTACTCTCTTCTATTGAACAACCATTTTAACAGAAAGGTAATATAAAATAGCGTCCAAGCTCATATCACTTCCTTTAAATAAAATATTAAAAACATCGAAGCTGTTACGTGGCAGGAAAGACCCTCTTCCAGCTCTGCTTTATCAGAATCCCTTTCTCTTCCTTTTTTTCTTTTTTTTTTTTTTTGGGGGGGGGGGGGGGGGAAGCCATGATTTCATCATTTGGGGGTGATTTTACAGACATGAACCTGTCAGATTCTGCTATGACCACACTTCCGCAACGTCAGCCCAATTCAAATCAAGCGAATGATGGATCTATTCCAGTAAATTCTGATGCCAAAGCCCAAAGTAAGATTCGTAAGAGCCAACACACAAGGAAGCCCACAAAAGCTCTTGCTGATTATGTGACTACTCTGACAATCGGAAATGCTAATGGAAAGGGAATATAAGGTGTGGAATGTGCAAGGGAAAAGAAAGCCAGAACTGATAACAAATCTCTCTCTCTGCTCCTCTCTTATCTCTTCCTTCTTCTCTCTCTCCCACCCTCCGTAATTCCCTCACCTCCCTTCCCTTCTCTTCTGCTTTAGCTCAGTAAGCTTGTAGCTCCATAGCTGGGTTTCCCCTAGCTGCTTGTAATAAAAAGCTATCAATAAAGAGTGGTCACTTCAGATTCATACTTGATTTAAGAAAAATATACCAACAAAACTTACAAAGGGGCAGGGTTATTGACTAATGGCTGGACATACTCGAAAAGAAAACATAAAAAAATACAAGTTGGGATACTGGCCTATGGATACTAGGAAATTGGAACAGACTACAGCAGAATTAAACCTTGCAATTATGACTCGTATTCCAAGAGAATTTGGTACATGTAACAAGGTGAGATTCAATTCTAGTTCATATTTGTATGAGCACCCAGAAAGGTAAAAAGAACTAGTGATATAGGAAATATTACATAAGCAAAATGAGTAATATACTTCTTCATTTGCTTTTTACTTGCAATAGTTTTATGTTTTTCTATCAGTACACGTTCTCTTTCGCTTCTCTTTCTATTTTCTTCACATTCTTTAAGGGGAGGGGGCAGGCATTCAAGGGAATTTTTAAGTTCAAGGGTAGCTTTCCAGCCAGCATGTTGTTCTTTAGGGCTGACAAGAAGTATGACTATCATAATTACTTAAAAAGAGCTGATAGGGCAAGCACGGCACTCTTCTCATAGGAGAATCTGAGTTTCTGCATTAGCACAATTGTCACAATGACATCTAGACTTGGATAAAAAGTTGCTAAGACTTTCTTCAGAAAAGAAAAATCTTTAGATATCTATATTTCAGAATCCAAAATAGCTCTAGTTTACGGCCCCCCTTCTTCCTTACCCTGGTAAGTCTTCCCTTCTTCCTTACCCTGGTAAGTCTTTGTGAAATAATTACAGGAAGGGCTCCCTTTAACAGAATATATCATTTCTTGCTACAAAGAACGTGGAACGTGCGGCTGGATCACCTCCTTTTCAGGGAGAGCTAATGCTTGTTAAGAGTAGTTATGAACCCTATAGACCATCCCCATGGGGGCGGTGAAAGGAGAGCCCTAATTGGTAGAAGTCCCTTCAACATAAAGGAACATTATTGTCTAGATCTCTTGGATTATTGTCAGATAGGGTTTCATAGGTTCCTATAGGGCAATTCGGGTGAGATCCAATGTAGATCTAACTTTTGATTCACTCGTGGGATCCGGGCAGTCCAAGGGGACCATCAAGTGAAGGACCCACGACAATGACGGAACGTGCGGGTTCCCTAATTTTCTTTTTTCCCATAGAGGGAATAGGTCGATTGATGTAAATAGAGTTATTGGACCACTTTCATTGTTTACTAGGATACTCTGAGATAGAGTGAGAAAATTAGAATTTGATTAATTCAACCTGCCTTTGCACTCGAGGGCCAATCTTCGTCCGGCCCAAGAAAACCCCGGAAAAGAATCAGTCCAAGGTCAGCTCAAAAGGGGTTGAAGAGAGATAGTACATCAAGCTGTTCACAAGGTCCAACTTGATCCATCTCGGTAGGACATGTATTTCTATTACTATGAAATTTTCAAATAGAGAATGAGAGTAGTGCAATAACTCTATGTACAAGTTGAAAGTACCAGAGATTCCTAGAGGCATACCATCAGAAAAACTTACTTGCACAATTGGGTAAATCAAGAAAACAGCTAGCTTCCCATTTGTAATGGCTAGGCCCCTTCTACGACATGTTGTTGTCGTCGCCATATTATTTGTGAAAATGTATGTATAGCCAAAAACAGACCCCACCTAAAATCGGGTCAATGTATTTGAAGCATTGATGAAGGGTAGAAGGTACCAGTACCACGCTGTGGATCCAAGCAGGAAGTTTAAGAGGTGTCACATCTTTGACACGACATAAGGAAAACCATTTTTTATTATTCTATTTATAATAAAATAAAAAGGGGTCTTTTCTACTGCGGTGACGATACTGTAGGGGAGATCCTGCGGAAAAATAGCTCAACGCTAGGATGAAACAAAATACCCCATTTCTATTCACTATCTCTGTGGGGTAAAAGGGTTTCATTGAGATTCAATGCAAATCACAATGGTATTTTTTTGTTCCTAAGCCGTGTGAGATGAAAGTCTTATGCATGGACACTATCTAATTATAAGAAGTATAAAAAAAAAGAAATTATTTTCTGATAACAGCAAAATTCGATCCAATTTATCGTAATCGATTAGTTAACATGTTGGTTAACCTGGGCCACAGAAGATGTTTTTTTACCAATAGCTACATAAATGCATATTAAACGATTACCGTGAGTGAGCTTATAGGAATAATTTTATTTCGATGAACCAGCCAGTCAGTTATTCTTGCATTTTTTCTATTCTACTATTATTTTCAGCTCATTTCTCAAAATACTTCAATTGGTATACGCAAGAAATAGAAAATCGATATTTGTAATCAATCATTTTTCACTTGGAGGAGGAATAATATTATTTCATTGCTAAAATATGGATTATTAAAAATAATAGGATAGGACATGTATTTGGATATTTCCCTTCAACTAACGGCGGCTGTAACTATAACGGTCCTGACTCCTAATGGGTTCAAGACCATATCAACGGGTCTTCCATCTTGCAAATAAGGCATGTCTTGTAACTCTTCCTCAGCCAGGCTTAGGCAGAATAGCGGAGCAAGTACAAATTAGTAGCATAACAAAAATAAAGGGGGAATTACCTATCTATCTCAACTTTTGTTGTTGCCGGAACTAAGTGGTATGTGGCTCATTTGTGCAAGTATTTTACGATTAAGAAACAACGTAGACTTAACATAATTGGATTCTGAAAATAAGATAAAAAGTAACACAAAATTGGAAAGCACAGAAACTAGAGTAAATCTCACCTTTGGGTTGGATTCTGTCTTAAGAATCGGTGCTTCAAAAAGATCTAGTGGATCCGTAGTTGTCCAATCTTGATAAGTTGGAGGAAAATCTACACTGCATTTTGGCAAGCGCGAATGTCATATTTAATATGTCTACGCCAAATTACACATGCACAAAATACCAAGCAACCTAACACTAGTTAACTGCATAACCTCTAGCTCAAAATTATCAAAAAAATAAAAAAGAAAATCTATTAACAGTTTAATCAGACAGAAGGACAAACAAATAAATAAGGTTTGAACTAAGGTTTCTTTAGTCTACAAAATAATTTTCAACCGAAGGAAATATGATAGCAGTCAGAAGCATGAAGGGAGATTCTTCCAGCCATGTCAAAAGTCAAGTTTTCAATGGGAAACCTAGGGGAAACTAAAAAAAGGGCTACCGTATACCAAAACCATAGTTCTTGAATAATAACTTAAAAGCCAAAGGAAAATTTCATCAATTATCAAAAGAAGCAAAAAAATGATATTTGACCCAGACCACTTATAGAGATATTGAGACCCTAAAGTAATTTCTGGCCTCCCAAATAAATACAAAAAATGAAAGAAAGTATTGCGTAAAATTTCTCCTGTGTCAGATTCAGCAATTCTATTAGTTTGGAGTCACTTATATAAAATGTTTTTTCTAACTTAAAAATAGAAAAATGAGTTTCAACCTTAAAACTAGTGTTAACAACTTTACATGAAAAGAAGTATGAATACCTGACCACGAGTACTCACCAAATCAGGATGGAAACAGAAGGATACATGTCACTATAAATTGGGAAAAAGAAAGATACTTGCACCAAATTTATATTTTATACATTTTTTTCTAAATCCAATCAGGTCCCCCCGTGTTGGGCAATGCTGCCAACAAGTTGCTGACAACCGCTCCCCCCCCCCCCCCCCCCCCCCCCTCCCCTTCCTTTCCCTGGAAAACCAACACCCAAGGGCAACCACAGCCAATAGGCACATCTTGATGAGCGATTCATGTGATATGATCAGTGCACATTGAAAATTTCCATCAAATATTCTTGTAGTGTTCCAAGATTCATCAGGATATCATTGCAATCTTACTTATCTCAACTCCATATATGAATCTCAGATATCATATATTCATCACTGATCCTAACAAAAGTGTTCAGGTGATCTACACAATTTTATGATTATAATGAAATAAAGATGATCTTATTTTTCAATCAAGTAGCACTCACTTTTAGCTCCACAGAGAACAAATAGAAACAACATTGTATAAATATAAAGTTTTTGTTAATTAACATGGTATCAAAGCCTAGGTACCAAAAAGTCTTGGGTTCAAGTCAAGCCGCCACTCAATTAAAAAAAAACATTAAAATTGTCCACGTGCAAAGCTCAAAAACAAACCCCGCCTGCACATGAGGAGGCATGTTGAAGACAATAAATAAATATAATAAACCCCTCTCTAATAGTTTAGCCTTTTAAATGAGGTGGTAACTTAAAGGCAATGGTGAAAGAAGAAATCTCCACACCGTTCTCATTGAATTAGACAAAAATTTATATACAAAGAGTTACCTACACTAAGTTAATCAATCCTGTAATTACCACCTAAATTATAGCCTAATGGATACAATAGATTAAGAACATAAATAATGGAGGATCACTAGTTTACAATGAATCTAATTACAATCCTATCAATGAACACCCCTCGCAATCTTTAAGTGCAAATTTAGGAAAACAACTGAAGTTTGGAGTAGAAGAAGAGTGAATCACTTGAAAGTTGTAAGACTTGATTGCATGACACTATAACATCAAATGTGTCAGCAAGAATGTAATAATTAAACTCAGCACGAGAGGCAGCATCAAACTTCTTGACTTTTTCAGATTACTCGAAAAATATAAGATAGCCAATAGTGGATCAACATCACCAATGCGATTGAGGATGCACCCAAAAAAAATGAAGAAAAGAAATCCACGATAAATGGTGCCTTGAATTTTGTGTGACGAGTAATAAAATAAATGTCTCTTGAAAAAGGGGCAATGACCAATAGAGAAAAAAAAAAAAAAAACCTCAACAAGAGAACATGAATAACCGTTGAAGAACTGGACTATGACCAATGAGAAAACCCAACAAAAGAAATAAGATTCCTTTGAAAAGTGGGCTACTCCATGCAGCCAATTAGAAAGTCCAGCAAGAAGCTGTTAAAAAATGGACGATCCTTGAATGAATAAGAGCCTGGAGTGTGGATGAGTTGCACTATGAATGGGCGACCATGAAGAAAATGAACTGAATTCATTAAAAATGACTTACCCATTAAATGAATAATTTGTGCCCCATTTGAGAAATCCTAGTAATAAAAATCCTAAGCAAAAGAAAGGGGTTTAGTCAACTCCAATCAAAAAACCAGTTAAGTTACCACCTTATCTAAAAGCTTAAACTATTAGAGAGGGGTATATTACATTGTTATTATTTTCAACAAAACCAACCCTTTCTTTTGTAAATAAAATGAAGCAGAAGACGACTAAGATGATGTCGTTGACAAACAAACGGCGACACGGAAGCAAGCTTTGTTGTGAATGTCAAGAGTGCATTTTTTGCTAGGAGTGAAAGATCAAAGCTATAAAGATGCCTACAAAGTGTTTGATTAAATTCCAAAACATAAGTCAAGCAAAGGAAGCAGTGCCTCGAAGCCATGTGTTTACAACCAAGCATAGATTGAGCATCTACAATCGGTGTGCAAAAACAAACAACATAACCTATTATTGAAGAAGCCTTCAATCTATATCATATTGAAGTTGGAAAAACACTTGGAGAAGCATCAAAAATAGCATTGCCAATTGAATAAGCCTTTTTTAGGGGACATTGCTCCTCTGGAAGAGCAAGCTGCTAAAAGATGAGAATACCAAGGAGTCTGATAAGGAGAGTATATCTACCTAGCTTAAGAGTCTCTTAAGATCTCTGTAATGACTTGTACAGCAAGATTAATATGCTAGATTAGTTGAGCATTAAACTGACAACTGGACAGTTAGTTATCAAATCTAACTGACAATCTGTCAATGTCAGTCTCAAGAGGAAGATAGTGTTGCAGTTAGAACTGAGCTTATTCCTCTATAAATACATGTATCTGTACTTACAATCATTTTTAAGAAATAAAATTTCAGTTTTACCATTCTTCTTTTCTCTCTAGATTAGGGTTTTCTTCATGGTATCGTAGAGCTAGAGATCCTTTCTCAAGGTGAGATCTCCATGGGAGAACACCATCAAAGCTTCAAACTGAAGCTCAAATTCTACAGTCGAAGACTCACAGAAGCTTCTGACAACAGTTTAACAAATTTTTTCTGCACCATTCTTCTCAAATCTGCTTTCAAAACCCTAATTCTAGTTCCTCCCTTGGAGAACTCTTCAAAAACTCCATTAGAGCTCTCAAACAAGCTTGCGATCTCCATCGAAGCCTCTCTTCATCCTTGTGAGTGCTTCTCTCAACTCAAATCTGCAAAATTTTCATATTTCATCCTTAATCTCTTCATTCTTCAAACCCTAAGTTCTGCTCATGGCTTCTTCAAGCTCCTCCATGGATGATCTTGATCTTCCTCCAAAGCTGAAGCTTCTCATTCAGAATTTTAATTCACTGGTCCACATAAAGCTTGACAACTACAATTACATTCTTTGGAAGACACAAATGCAAACTATTCACAAAGCTCACCAACTGTTTGATTATTTTACTGGCAGTTGATTATTTTACTGGCCAAACACTTGTCCTCCATAGTAGATCACAGATGTCCAAGGCAAATCAGCTCCTAATCCTGCATTTTCTTCTTGGATTGACATTGATTAGCATCTCAAGTCATGCCTGTTTGCTTCTATAACACAAACAGTGCTTCCTCAAGTCTATCACCTTCCTACAACTGCCTCAATTTGGGCTGCTTTAGAGCAAAGGTTTAACTCCTTGAGTAGATCTCACATTCAGCAGATGAAGTTGAAGCTTCATCATCTTCAAAAAGGCAGTCAAACCATGCAAGCTTATCTAGACACTGCCAAACACATCAGCAGCAATCTAGCCTCAGTTGGAGAACCTCTCCAAGATGAAGATCTTGCTCTCTATATTCTCCAAGGTCTTCCACCTGACTATGAGTCTATCAAGGCTACTATCAGATGCAGGGATACTCCTATTTCTATTCCTGCTCTATTCAGTCTTCTTCTTACTTAGGAACTCCACCACAATTTCTCTCAGCATCTCACATTCTCAGACTCCTATCCTAATGCCTCATAGTCAGCTCTCTACACAAACAGAGGAGGTTCTAGAGGTTCCTATCCAAGAGGTAGAGGTAGAAACAATCAAAATAGAGGTGTTAGAAATCAGAAAGGTCAAGGTAGAGGTCCTACAAACTCTCAAGGTTCTTCCCAGTCCTCTCCTTCTAGTTCCACTCCAATCTACTGTCAGATTTGTGGCAAAAAGAACCATTCTGCCTTAGAATTCTGGCACAGACTGGATACAGCCAATTACTATGCTGTTCAGACTGACAAGCAAGCTTATTCTGCTCAAACAAACACTTCAGATCCTTCTACCTATCCCTGGTTATTGGACTCCGGAGCTAACACACATGTGACTCGTGATCTAAATCAGCTTCACAATCCTCAGTCCTACTCTGGAGCAGACACTGACTCAGTAGGTAATGGGCAAACCCTTTCTATTAACAGCATTGGGTCTGGAAAAATCCATACTTCCTCTACTACTTTGCATCTTTCTAATATTCTCTATATTCCTCATATCTCATCTAATCTACTGTCCACATCCAACCTTACAAGAGATAATAATTGCTCTGTGATTTTCACTGCACAGGAAGTGAAAATCATGGACAATATTACTTCCCAGGTCCTATTCTAGGGCCCCTGTGACAAGGGATTATATCCTCTGCCTACCTTCCACTCTGCATCACACCTCTTCACCACACATTTACAACACTACCCAATCTCTCAACACTGTGGCACTGCAGACTGGGCCATGCTTCCAAGCATGCATCTTCCACTTTGTCTTCTATTTTAGATATTAAACTCAGTTTTACTTCTACTGAATGTACTTCTTGTTTAGCTGCTAAATCTCACAAGCTTCCTTTTCCTGTATCTAGTACACATACTACTACTGTTTTTCAGTTAATACACTCAAATGTATGGGGTCCTTCTCCTGTGCAATTTTTTATGCAATATAAATACTATGTTGTTTTCATAGATGACTTCACTAACTATGCTTGGCTTTATCCTCCTAAGCAAAAATCTGAAGTCTATTAAGTCTTTGTTAATTTCTCCACTATGATCCACAAGCAATCTCTAGGTATAGTGCACCAAACTATATGCCCTCATACCCCATAACAAAATGAAAAATCAGAAAGAAAGCATAGACATTTGGTAGAAACAGCCATTACACTTCTACAACAAGCTCATTTACCTACCAAATTTTGGTTAGAAGCAGTAGCTACTGCTAATTACCTTATTAATAGGCTTCCCACTCCTACTCTCCAAAATCAGTCTCCCTATGAATGTATTTTTGTCCACTCTTCCTGACTACACTCTTCTAAAAGTGTTTGGGTGCCTATGTTTTCCATGGCTCAGACCTTACACCAAACATAAGTTAGAGGCTAGATCTCAACCTTGTTTGTTCCTAGGCTATTGTCCTTACACAAAGGGTTACAAATGCCTAGATCTGTCCACCTACACGTTATATGTGTCGAGACATGTTGACTACAATGAAACCTTTAGTCCAGTTGTTAAACAACAAACTATCAGAATTATTCTTACCCTAGCAGTGACTCACAAGTGGCCTCTAAGACAATTAGATGTCTCCAATGCTTTTTTCCATGGCACTCTCAACGAGGCAGTCTACATGACTCAACCTTAAGGCTATGTTGATCCCATCTATCCTACTCATGTTTGTAAGTTGGTTAAATCTCTCTATGGGCTGAAACAAGCGCCTAGAGCTTGGTATCAATTGCTCCATTCTTTTCTCCTCACTCAAGGCTTCAAATGCAACCAAGCAGACATCTCTTTGTTTATCAAACACACAGACAAAGCTATTCTTCTTGTCCTAGTCTATGTAGATGATATCATAATTACAGGCAGCTCATCTCCTCTCATTTCAGACCTTATCACTTCTATGAGCACTCACTTTTCCAAGAAAGATCTAGGTCTCCTTATCTACTTTCTAGGAATTCAAGTTCACCCTACTCCTCAAGGCCTTCTATTGCATCAGCACCAATATGCTACTGATCTCCTACAAAAGGCAGGGTTATCTACACGCAATCCTACCCCACCCCTACTTTCTCTAAGTCCACAACTACACCTCAGTCTCATCAACTTCCTTACCCATTCCTACTCAGTTTAGAAGTTTAGTAAGGGCTCTTCAATATCTTCCTATAACTAGACCAGATTTGCAATATGTTGTTAACTCTTTGTGTCAACATATGCACCATCCTACTGAGGGAGATTTCTGCTCTCTTCACTCTTAAGAATGCACTGAGGTATGTAAAAGCTACCATTCACCAAGGCCTCCTATTCAGACCAGGTCCTCTACATCTTACTACTTTTTCTGACTCAGATTGGGCTAGTGACCCTATCAGCAGGAAGTCTACTACTGGTTTCTGCATTTATCTAGGTCACAATCTGGTTTCCTGGGGTTCAAAGAAACAGGCACCAGTGGCCAGATCTGAAACTACCTATTTCAAACTACCTATCTCAAAGAAACAGGCAACAGAAGCAGAATACATATCATCTATGGCTCATACTGCTACTAAAATCAAATGGTTATCCTATATTCTAGCAAATCTCAAACGACCTATCTCTCCCCCAATCTTATACTGTGATAACCAGTCAGCCATGGCCTTGGAAGCTAATCCAGTTTTTCATGCCAGGACCAAACACATCAAACTGGACTATCACTTCATCAGGGAACAAGTACAAGCTCAGCAACTCACCCTCTCTCATATTCCTACAGCAGAACAAGTGGCAGATCTTTTTACCAAGGGTCTTTCCAAAGTTCAGTTCTCACATCTTAAGAACAAATTGCTACTAGCTGAAGCTACTCTCAGTTTGAGGAGGGATGATAAGTAGAGTATATCTACCTAGCTTAAGAGTCTCTTCAGATCTCTGTAATGACTTGTACAGCAAGATTAATATGCTAGATTAGTTGAGCATTAAACTGATAGCTGGATAGTCAGTTATCAAAACTAACTAACAGTCTGTCAGTCTCAAGAGGAAGATAGTGTTGCAGTTAGAACTGAGCTCATTCCTCTATAAATACATGTATCTGTACTTACAATCATTTTTAAGAAATAAAATTTCAGTTTTACCATTCTTCTTTTCTCTATAGATTAAGGTTTTCTTCAGAGTCCAACACTGGAGATAATTGATAAGGCAGGTAAGTCCGCAATCAGTGGCAAGGAAATTGGCAGGAGTGATTGAGAGCCAAGAAAGCCGTGAGACATACTGCAAAAATGAGGAATTAATGTAACACCAAATCAATTGTTGCAAATGTTGAATGCAACAAGAGTGTGGAACTCCTCGAAAGTCAGTGAAATAAAGAGAAATACAACACATAATGCAACAACAGGGTTTACGGACCGTGACGAATTGTATAATAATCCAACGATCCAGTCACAGAAACGGGAAGCACGATAACCTCTTCAATGTAAGTGAAAAATAGGCAACGTAAAGTAGCTTCCGCAAGTGAGTAATGACCAGTGATTGTGAGCCACAAGTGAGAGAAAAAACAATTGCCCAAGAGCCCTACGATGAAGAATTCAATCAGTGGCTAGGTTACGAATCTTAATAGCTAGCCGTTAATGGAAAAGAATGACAAAAGAGCTCATTGACTCTGATACCATGTTAAGTTACCACCTCATCTAAAAGCTTAAACCGTTAGAAAGGGGGGTTTTATATTCATTCATTATCTTCAACACTTTTATCAAGGAATCAGCAAAGTTTCATTATGAAATTAAACCACCTATAATTATTTGATCTGAAAGAACTTGTGAAAATCTTCTATAGATGGTTGACACATTTGATGTCTTAATCAACCAAGTAACATATAAGCAGAAGCCAGCCATTTATTGATATACTTGCATAAACAAACAAGCAAGTAGCATGATAAGAATGAAGAGAGCATTTTAAATTTGACTCGTATCCTTTTTGTAGAATCAGATAGTGCTTATGAAGGATCAGGAAGGTAGGACTTCTTTTAAACTCATCATGGACATAATAAGGGAATTCCTCTACGGTATGAAGACAGAACAAGTAATTATCAAGGAATGTTGATTTATCCACACCAGGAAAGAGTTAGATGTATTGAATCATAAATAGGTCAACCTTCAAATCTAGTCTAGGAATATTTATAATTTAGAATTGAGTCAATTACCAAGATCAGGCAAGTAGAAACTACGATAAAGAGGAGTATGCAAAGAAAGGCAAGCAATGATTGCAACGAGGGAGGAAGGGGTATAGAGAGAGAGGATGGTAGGAGAGGACAGACTAGATAACTAACAATTAAGCAATTTTTCTAACTTGAATCATTAAACTATTGCCACTTTACACCTCTTTCTTTTTGTTGTTTCTTCTTTACATGCCAATTTCATGTTCATACCCTCAATAGGAAGAAAGTTACGGAGAAAAAAGGAAGAATATTGACTTTGCACAAATGCTAAAGCAAAACAAATTGATGTAGCAAACACTTAACAATATATCAGAAAGCACATGTTAATTTTAGACTGATTATAACCTGAAAACATGACCAATCACTGATGTCACTTTATAGTGCACATGGTTTTCCAAAAAGATTCCATCAAACTCATGGACATCAGTAGCACCCTTCCGAGTTGACATCTGCAGTAAAATGCGTCAATTGTAAATGATCATTTCAAAACCCATTACATGCCAGCACAACACCAACTGAAGAATCGAACTTAAATGCACTTTCCAAATAATATATGTTTTGACAGGGGCAAAACTTGAATTAGTTTCACATGCTTTCAGGATCATATTGGTCTATACAGCATGGTACATGAGGTTTAAGATCTAGTGTTGCATTTATTTCTTTATAGAAGAAGGTATGCAAGGGTAAGAATCTATCTGTGATTCCTATTTAAGCACAACACTGACTATGCAATTCTGTGGATATCATCCTTAGCAAAAGTTTGGAAATTGACGATGAAAACTAAGTTAAAATGCACACCAAAAAGTGAAAAAAACCATTAATTAAAACCAAACCAAACCCAACTAGGTTATTCCCCACTAAGTGGGGTCGATTACAAAGACTTGTTATTACCACTTATTTTATTTAGTGACATAAACAAACCAAGAAAAATCAAACCAAGCCTTTCTTCCATTGGGTGGGTTGGCTGTATGAATCTCACGATGCCATTCACTCCCATTGAAGGACATCTCCTTTGTTAGTTCCATAAACTCAATGTACAATTGAAGAAACTCCTTCAAACTCTTCTTCAGCCTTCCCTTCTTACATTGAGCAACCTTCATCCTATACAACTTCCAAAATGTACCTCTACATGTGTCTTTTTCACATGTCTAAACAATTGCAAACGATTCTCTCTCATCAAATCCCAACGGGCTACCCCCACATTTCCGAAACCCCTCATTTTCTAGTCTCGCCAGACATCTATCTCAACATTATCATCCCTATCACTACCATCTTGTAAATAATTCACCACCTAGCACTCCGATCCAAAAGACAAAGTTGGTCTTATGGTCATCCTATAATACATCCCTTTTATATTTAAGGTACCATCCAATCACACGAGATCTTCCCTAATTGCAGTAAGTGCAAGGAGTCATCTAAGGTTTCCAAACTCTTCTTGGGCCTCCTTCTCCTATTACAATTAGCAATCTCTGCTCCTTTTTCACTTTCTAATAAGGGGATCTAAGCGTCTCCTTTTCAAAAGTCTAGATCATGTCAAACATTTCTCTCTCATATTCTTTTCAATCTGTATCATTCCCACTTTTCCTCAAATAATATCATTTCCAATCCTATCATTACTAGCAATGTCACACATCCATCTTAACATTCTCATCACAACCATTACCAATTTTTGCATATGTTGAAATTACAAGCCAGCATACCGATCCATATGACGAACCCTGTCTCATGGTTATCCTATAGTATTTCTATTTTAACAGAGGCTGCATTTTTCAATCACAAAATTTCTTATGCACTTCTCGATTTCCTCCATCCCACTTTGATTTGGTAAATAACATTTACATCAGTTTCACCATCTTTTTGAACCATCGACTCAAAATATTCGAAGCTTTCTTTCTCTTATATCCATTGCGTCTTATACCTCCATCGCATTCATTGCCCTGCTATAATTAGACATGCCCAAGTACTATGTTTATCACTCAAAGTAAGAAGCGTTGCTTTAAAGCTATCACTCTATTCAAACTTAGCTCCACCAAAAATACATCATTCACAAACTATACAAGACACTGCGCTGGATGCATAGAATAAACATATCCATAACTAGAAGAATAAGATATATCCTCAAGGCTAATACTTGGCGTAAAGTAATTTCGATGAGGAAAGCATAAATCTCCCCTCTATTTGTTTTCACACAAGAATATTTAATTTTATCAAGAAAGATAAACATGAATATATTAATCAACAAAAAAGTTCTACATATACAAAATCAAAGAGAAAAAGTACATATTACGATAATAAGTTCTCAAATTTCACTTCCTAAGCCGATTATCATTTAATTTTAACCAACAATTTGAATACCTAAGCATAAATATACATTTTTAAATAGCCTCCAAACACATATACACTAGAGTCTTTTTTTTTTTTTTTTTGGCTAAGTCAGCAAGTATCGATTTCATTCCACTATCAAAAACAAAGGGCCAAAGCCATTTACATATGAAGAAGACAAAAAACTGAAAAACCAAGGAAACTAAGAGAGAATTTCAAGCCATTTACACCACAGTCTATTTACTAAGATGATTAATTCATAATGCACAAAAATGATCATTTCCAAACAATTAACCAAAATATATAAATATAAATATATATATATATATATATATATATATATATATATATATATATATATATATATATATATATATATATATATATATATATATATATTTATTTATATATTTACAAATAATCAGATGAAATTACAAGTACGATAAAAATTAACATAGTGTGGGGCATTACTTGACCACCAGATAATACTGAAGCAATTGACAGCGCAATACTTGGTTTCTCAGCTACCTGAAAAATTCATCAAAAAGAAAAAATAATAAAATTTGAAAATATTTTATTAAAAAAAAAAAAAAAGTTTATAAATACAGTTGAAGAAGTTTATTATTTTACTTTACACCCCTTACCATTAGAACCTTCGGGGCCATACTGCTATTTCACTTTTTTTCTAAATTTTTCAGAAGTACTTTTGGGGTTTTAGGGGTTTTTTTTCAGTGAAGAAGAAGTAAAGGCGACTTTTTGTGTCTGAACCGCCCGGTTTATTATTTCAATTTTTAAAGGTTATTGATACTAACGGTCGTTTAGCGAAATTACATTTTAGCCTTTTCTTACTTTAAGAAGGATTAAGTTGGTACAATTATTTGACCCCAGGGCAAGACGTGAAATCGCATCAGTGAAATTGTGGGTTCAATATTTTTTATTGTTTTGAAGTTTTACTATTAACTGATCTAGTACATGTATAAAAGTACACCGTTATACTTGTAAGTTTATTTAACTAACCTGCTATATGTATAAAGGAGCACCGTTATACCTAAAAATTTACCAATTGATAGTCGAGCTTTACTGAATAATTTAATAATCGGGATTAATCAGCTAAGTTCTCACATCATCCAAAAAAAAATTAGTACATTTATTTTCTTTTTATTCAAAAATAACTATTAAAATTACGTCCCTACTATGCAAATCATTTGTACTTTATTACTTTTGAATAAGAAGTTCTAGTGTAATGGTAAAGTTATCTTCATGCTTTATAGGATAACGGTAAATTTATTGTCATACGACGTGGAAGTCACGAGTTTCAATCATGAAAAAACTTTTAGTATACGATAAAATTATGTACAATAGATTTTAAAATAATTTCGACTCTTCTTAAAAAATCAATATTGTCTCTACTGATTCAACGTGAAGAAGACTTTTCAAAAAAAAAAGAAGGGAGACCTGTCAAAAATGTCACATATAACTTATCCAAACGTAGACAAGTGTCCTTATTCGACAATAAATTGTGATATTTTTTAACAGTCTCTTACAAGTTCTTAATAAAGAAAAGTATTTCATAAAAAAAATAGAATATACGAAAAAGGGTGCACGTCCTCCTTTTAGCTTACTTCTTTCCTGAAATAGGAAACTAACCCTTTTATCCACAGTAGAGGTTTTTTTTCTTTCTAAAGCAAGCCTTCCTTTCAAGTCCCATTGTTAGTAAGGGTAGAAGCTAATCGCCATAAGCGAACTTCTTTCAATGGAAAAGTTTAATTTTTTTGAAAACTCTAGAGAAACTTTACTAAAATCTGATGTATAAGTAATCTTAAGTTAGGGAACAAAAAGACCTGTATACTACTATTTTACATTTCTTTCTAATATTTATTGAATTTTTCTAGCATGTTGTACCCAAATTGATAATAGTGGGTTGTAGCCTTCTAAAGGTGTCCATTGACGAAAATTTAATTGTTTTCTTTAGGTTCTCTCTCTGTAGTTGTTTCTTTATTATAGAGATAAGCTCTGAACTAATTTTCTAACTTCAACTATGGCATAACTTAGCCTCACCCCTAAGACCATTTTCAATGGAGGTTCTAAAAATAAATTTAGAGTCTCTTTGCTTTTTAGAGCCCTATTTAGAGTCACATGTAGTTTTTAGGGATTCTAAAAAAAATTCATCCCTAGTGAGGGGGTCAATAAAATTAAGTCTCTATATTGTATTAAATTTAATTTTACAAACTAATTTGAATATGTGTTATTTTTTATCGTGCATTAATTTTCTTTATTTAAATTATTATTGTCATTATCGTAACTTTATTTTACGAACATTTTGACCAAAAAAATAATTAATTATGGCAACAGTAAAAATTATTGAATTATGATGACGTTTAATTACATTTAGTTTTTATTATTTATTGTTTGGTTAATTAATTATTTTAATTAAAATTAAAATCTCTTATCCAAATAACATATATTGGATTAAATTTTATTTCATCAATCTCAACCGTCCGTTTGGGGGTGGAACTCTTCAATTTTTTTCTAGAATTTTGTTCCACATTGTTGTCATTGTTTGGTTTCTCCTGATGATAGGATCTTCACTGATTGTGATGAAGGCCCGACATAAAACTATATATTCTTAAAGAGTGAAATTGTGACCCCTCGAAATACCATCGGTATATTCTATAACTTCCAAAAAAGAATATACGATAGTTAGCAAAATAAAAACAAATTTAAATTATTTAAAGAATAAAAGACCACTAAAAAATAAATTTACAAAGTCTACAGGTTGAATTATAATTAGTTTTAATTTAGATGATATTTTAATTAAAATTGACCCAAACCATTAAAATTTTAAAAAAAAAGCCTGAAAAAAAAAAATTCCAAATAGGCTGAAATTTTAAATAAAATTTATCCAAACCAAACCCTTGAAATTTAAAAAAAAAAATTGAAAAAAAAATACAAAACCCTACATATAAAACTACCCCTCCCCCATTTTTTTCTTTCACCCACCGCCCATTCCCCTTTCTTCCCCTCCTGCCCCCCCCCCCCCTTTCCCATCCCACCCCACCCCATCCCATCCCATCCCATTCCATCTCTTACTACACATCCCCGTTGCAACCCCCCCATCCCCGCCGCCTCACCCCACATCCCCGATACACACCCCCTTCTCCACTGCCTTTCCCCTCCCCACCATCCTCGCTGCCCTTCCCCTCCCTCCCATCCCAGCTACACACTCCCCATCCCCCCCCCCCTTTCTCCTTCCCCTCCCCCATCCCCGCTGCCCTTCCCTTCCCTATAATCCCCGCTGTACCTTTTTTTTTTTTGACCTTGATTCACAACTGCTAGGTGTTGTATATATATATATATATATTTTTTTTTTCAATTGATATATATTTGCAAAAAGGGATAGAAATCGTGGTATAAGAGTAAACCTTTTTTTTTTCGACAGTTGAAATATTTTTTTGGCGATTTGGGTATATTTGCTTGAATTTTTTTTTTGTTAAAGTCAGATCTGACATCATCAGATCTGACGATGTCATATCTGATTTGGAAGAGACCCATGTGGTCTCTATAATTTTTTGTCTTTTTCTTAGGGTTCTATTTTCTTCAATAAATTTGTTGAAAAAAATGAAGCCCAGACTCTATTATTGTTGAAATATATTAAATTTGGCACAAAAGATTGGGTTAGGGGCTGTATATTGACCATTGGTGTTGTATTTTTTCTTCAAATGTCTCTATTTTTACTAAAAAATTGTAATTATTGCATTGTAGAGCCTCTATTGAGGATGACCTAAGTAAGTCAACTCATTTATTTGTTCAGCATAAAAAGCATGTTTTTGAGTCTATAATTGAAGAAAACTCCCTTGAAAAAGTTTAGTAAATATCATGAGTATCTTGGGTCTACTTATTATGTTCATAATTACTCAAATTCAAAATGAACGGATTGATTTCCGATTATTTGTTTACAGATAAAAAGATACTTGAATTAAACTAATACACCAGATTAAAAAAAAAAACACACACACACACAAAAGAAGAAGAAGGAGAAGAAGTAGTTACTTGAGTCACGAAGTATATGATTTTTTTCTTCTTCTTTTTTTTTTTTTTGTGAAAAGAGAATATACACTTTGATTAGTTAAAAGAAGGAAAAGGCAGCCTGAAGTAACGAGAGAGGTTAGGGGGCATAAATTTCTCATGCATTTAACAAAAAATCTAACATATCCTTAACAAATTGTGTCGTATTTCTTAATGATTTTAGAATCTATATTTCTATTTTTTAAAAGAGAAATGGCCGTTGAGCAAAAATACCCATTGCGGGTTGATGTAGTTAACAGGCTAATATAATATACTACGTGGGCTCCAATTCTGGGCTACTGTGTATTAGTGTATTATTGGCCCATGAAAATGAGCTTAGAGCCCGCTCTCAGCTGTAGAATATGAAAATGAGCCAGTTGTGACTTGCGACCTCTTCATACCATGCTCAAAGTGGGTTGGGTTGGGCTAATTTCTATTTTTTTTATACAATGAAGGTCAAAGCCGTGATTAGAACTCGAAACCTCTAATTATAACATGTCACTACTTGTATATTTCACTCAACTTTTGGAGTGTGACTAATTTCCATGTTGTGAAATGAACAAACGAACTCAAACTTGATGCTAATTTTGTGCTTAATATTAAGCTTGGATGACAACATGAATGGGTTCTTACATGTGACGAGCTTAATGTTATTCCTCCCATTTCATTGTCTTTTTAAGTGACATGTGACATATAATACATTTGCTTTAGAAAGCAAAAGCTCCAAAAAATCGATTACAAATATTATTTTGTAGTTTTTAAACAATAATTCATTTGTTTAAAAGTAAAAACTTACAAAATCGGTTAGAAATATTACTATGTATTAACTATGCAAGTTCGAATAAACTAGTAAATCACCATAAAATATTGTTTGAAGAAATTGCATGCTTAATCTTAATAAAGTAAACACGATAAATGAATGTAAAATAGAACCTTCACAAATTTCATTGTAGTGCCCAATCATCATACCCAACTCTATAAACTGGATTGGGCTTATAGTTATCATGAGGCTTAACAATTGTAAAACTATGTTAATTTTTTTTAGTTCCTTTTCTATTTTTCAAAAAAAAAAAAAAACAAATACATAATAGTTCTCCATAAGAATTTCTTTTCTTTGGTCTGGGTTCTCCAAAGTTTAAAACCCCAAAATTAAAGTAACTAATTTAACATATATGGAAACCCATTGATAGGTAATACTATAATCGTCATCTATGTGATTGAATGCAAAGACCATGGGCGGATCTATATAGGGGCTAGCGGGAGATGTAATCCTATTGACTCCAAAAGCGGGGCTATTAACGAGTGAAGTTAGACTTATATTTTTAAAAAATGTGTGTATTTCATAGATTTTTTAAGGCTAAAAAATTAATGTCGCCCCCACTGAAGAAATTTATTTTTGTCTATATATGAGTGTTCAATTGTGTGTTTTAAGCTCCCACTAAGTAAAAATCCTGAATTCTCCCCTAACAAAAACTAATGAAATCCAAAATTTTAGATCGATTTTATTTGTATAGCACTGCGAAATATACTAAAAAGGCCCACTAAAACAAAATTCTATATAGAGTCCCCTAAAAAATTAAAAAGTTAAAACCAAAAGTGGAATCTTTTTTCAGTGTGAATAATAAATCAACTTAGGATTCATATTTGAAGAACTTAAACTGATCCAACCCCAAGTGGAATCTTTTTCAGCCCTATGACTTTTCCCTCTTTTAGGCGCACAACTTTGGTGCACATGAGTCACCCTTTTTCTTACTTTTTTCCTTCCACAAGGGGGGCAAAAAGTGCGAGAGAGGAATTCCATGGATCTATTTTTATCAAATCATCTTTCCTATATTAAAGTTAAAACATTCGTTTTCCGCAAAATAAATAAATAAACAAATGTTATATACGTCAGACAGACGCCAATGATATATGTAGGTCGTCTATCTCTTAAAAGAAATAGATGAAAAAGAGTGGATACAAAAACGACATATTCTAACGAAGCAAGACTACCCCATTTAACATTCATGGAGATTCTTATACTCAAAAGAGATATCAAAAAGTTTTGTTGGCTTTAGGAGTAATGTATAATTTTGATGATGACAAATATAGTTGTTTGGTTATGTCAAGTATAATTGATCAAATGTATTTATATTATTAAAGGGTGAATTGCACTGGACCCCCTTGTGGTCAGTCGTAAGCGCAAACGATCCTCTTATGGTCTAAAAACCCTCACCAGACCCCTCTGTGTTCATATAAAAGTACATAGGACTCCCTTACCGTCAAATTTCTGTCTATGTAAGTAACGAAAAATGCGAAAAGACTTTTATACCCTTGGAGGTTTGTGGGGTGGGGGTTGGGGGTGGAATGACGATCTTTGTGTTGTTCAAGGGCGGGGAAGAAGATGGGTTTTTTATTTTTTTATTTTTTATTTTTTTAATGAAATGGGTAATTTGGTCAATTATTATAATTATTTTATTTTAAAATTAGTTAAAAATCAATAAAAAAACTCATTTCTGTTAAATTTGACGGATTATTTGACGGTAGGGGGTCATATGCACTTTTTAATGACCAAGTGGTCTGGAGGGGGTTTTTAGACTACAGAGGGGTCGTGTGCACTTAGGTGTGACCACAAGAGGGTCTGGAGCAATTTACCCTATTATTAAATTCACACTTGTAACTCATTATGATAAATTGTATACATTTGTTTAAGTCAAATATTGAATGGTGATAAAACTTGAATGGAAAAGTCAACGGTTTTGATCTAATGAAGAATGCAAGTATAAATAATTAGTTTTAGATTATGTAATAAAGATACCGTTTATTGTTAGATTATTTTTTTTGGTTTCGGCCAAAGGAAGCGTTCATCCTGAGCCAGGATCGAACTCTCCATGAGATTCATAGTTGCATTACTTATAGCCTCCTTGTTTGTAGACAAAGCGGACTCGGAATTGATTTATCAAGTATGCTTGTGCTAATATGTCTATATGCTTAAACACACACTTGTTGGCTTATGTGTATTAAATGTATATATCATTATAAGCCAATTTGTCCTTGAGTGTTTTGGCTTGTGTGGATAATCTTGTAGTAAAGTTATTATGAGCCAAAATATCTTGTAAGTGCTTGGTGTTTAAAGAGGAAGAGAATCTTACATGAAAGAAGAGTTGTAAGATTGATAAAATACAAATTATGTTGGCCATTGAGAAAAATCAAAGTTTGCACGATAAAGATCACCACAAGCATGAAGAAATGAAGTCTTGAAAATTTGAAGAAATGAAGATCAGATTTCAAGAGTCAAGACTTGAAAACATGAAGATGAAGTGGTGTAATAAGGATGTAGACGTGGCGACATAAGGGGTAGTGGTTTAAAAATGTCGTTTGCCTTAGATATGCATTTTTATGGTTCAAATTCTTGGTAATCTTCAAAAATGTATTTAAATATTTCTTCAAGAGTTTTGAAAAGATTTCAAAAGTTTAATTGGGTTGAAAAAATCTTTTAAAGAAGTGTTCTTAAAAAGTCCAAATGATTTATTTTCAAAAGATTGAATTTTCGGGTGAAAAATGTGTTTTAAACTTTTGATTATAAAAACCAATTTTAATCTTTCCGCAAGAGTTTAAAAAATATTTGGAAGTGTTTAAAAGGTTGAAAACACTTTAGAAGACCTTTTTTTGAAGTGCCTGAATGTTTTGTTTTCGGAAAAATTGATTTGGATAAGTTTTTGCAAGAAAATGCTGATCCGGTCGAATGTGTTGGGAATGATATGCCCTAAAACTACTAAGCACTAAGACATCTCAGTACAAATGAATATATTCAGTTATGAAATCAGTGCATTCATTATGAGCATGTTATATTCTCTCTCTTATTTGATATATGTGTATGCAAAAAGATTCCTTGATACAAGTGAATAGCATAGGTGCGTGATAATCCGTACAGAAGGTCTATACTAAGAGGCTTGGATCAAAACTATAGATTCATAACCGAATAGTGAAGCTGGGCATTTCATTATGGTATGGTTATAATGAGAAAGTCTCCTATTTGGTAAGATGACTTACCTTGGTCATTGGAGGGGCTTTCCAGACTTCTCTCATTAGTGCATGTAAATGCATTGAACGAGACTATAATAGATGCAGTCTCAGTGACATTAATATCATTGTCAGATAACTAAAAACATCTTATGCTACTAAGTGACCAATGCTCTATATCATGAGTATATGTAGATGTATCAATGTATCTTAGGACATGTGTTTTGATTCACTATGGGTGAGATCTTATAATAGGTCAACAGCTCGGTGTTTTGGACATATGGACTAAATCCATTAGGTGGCATGCATATAAGTCATAATTATATTCTATCTTAAGTGATAGTGATCTACTCGCTTGGAGTTATCTATATGATCATCAAAATCTAAGCGCTTAGTAATATAGCTCGAGCTATATTGGATATTGAACTTATGGGTCGCTCCCAAGAACAAGGATATAGTGTCTGGGTGATGATTATAGGAAAGATAAAGGTCCAAGGTGTAGGTGTAATCAAGATAGAATGATAATGCTAATGCAGGAACTATTCTTGATTGCGGGTAAAAATATAGAGGGGCATTTTGGTCATTTTATTTAGTAGGTCATAGACGAAACCTCCACTGGAAGTTAATTAGTTGTATTGGAGTGCAACCCTAACTCTCTAGTGGAATGAGTTAAGGTTAAAATGGTCAAAATATTACTAGTGGCTAGCAGAGGCATTTTGGTCATTTTATAGCCAAAACAACTATGTCTTAAAGTCCCTCTTCTAGCCACTTACCTTAATGGTTAACTACCTATTTCCTTATTTAGCATTTGTGTGTAAATTGAGTATAATTTCCTAATTGGAAACATGCAGCTCGATTTAGAAAGGCTAGGACATCAGGACAAGAAACATTCTTAAGACAAGAATGTTTGTCCTAGCATCTAATGTCCAGATGGCATGTGCTCTGCGTGTGGATGAGGGTTTAGGCATGTGGAAGAGAGATGTTTAGGCATGTGGAAGAGAGATACTAGGAGAAGATAAGTTCTTGAATTTAAATTAAGAAGATAATGTTATTATCTTCAAGATAATTTAAGAGTTATTCAAGAATTGGACTTCTATATGCACTAGAACTCTCCATCACCCTTATCTCTTAGAATTTCAGCTATATCACTATTCTCTTAGTCATTCCACATGAGATCTGGCATTACAGAGACACACACAGATACACGGTTAGAGGAGGAAAGATAGGTGAGAGAAAATCTACTTTTTCCTAACCATTGAACAAGAAAGTAGGATAAGGGAGAAGACTTAGGGTTTCTGAATCGTGGAGGTGGTACACGTCCCTTGGGTGATCTTTTCCAGCGACTCTAGAGTCCTATACACGTGTGTGTGTTGTAGATCTACGCCAACACAAGAGGTAAAATCATATATAATGAATTTCTATCACTAGGTAACGATTTCGATGTTGTTTTTAGCATAATTCGTGTTTATTTCCGCTTGTGGATTATTGGTTGCCATTTATTATTTATAAACTCAATATAAATTGCAATTAAATGTCTAGAGGCCTTAGGATCCACATCCTTCAGAATGGACCCGGTCGAGTCACTCTTTCGGATCCATGGAAGATACTATCCGGTCGAGTCATCCAGACGAGTAACTCAATCGGATCCATTCGACTGGATGTGCAACAGTTTGAAATATTAGCTTTTATTTGAACGTTGCAATGGTTTCTATAATTTTTAAACCGATCCATTTCATCAAACAACTCTTCCAAGACTATTCTAATATATTTCTAACATCTTTAAGCTTCAAATTTCATATCTTTATTAAATCAAACCAAGCTTGAGCTTAAATTTGTAAATCTATTGAGCATTCAAGAGCTTTCAATTATTATCTACTCATTGAGGAGTTTTGATGGTTCTTCATTGTATTATCATTCAAACACTCAATTCTTTGTATTGTAAACACTCTTAAGGCTCAAGAATAGGATTGAGTGAGTTTTTGAAAAATCATTTGTGGATTTAAAGGAAAGAGTGAGTAGGTTTGAATTCTCACCTACATTTGAAGAGGCTTTGGTTGATCTCTTGTAGACTAAAGAGATTGTTTAGTAGGTTCTTAGCTTCACCTACATTTGGAGAAGCTTGTGATTCTCTTGTGGACTCAAGAGAAGGTTGTGAAGTTGGTTTGTGTTTCAGTAACATTTGAAGAAGCATCAATAGTGGAGTTTGTAAAAATTCTAAGGGGAAAAAATCATAGGTAGTGGATGTAGATTAGCGAACCACTTAAAAATTCTTGTGTTTGATCTCTCTAACCCTACTCTCTTTAATTTTACATATATTGCATATCTTGTATTTGATTTATTGCAAAATCTCACTATTATATGTATTACACACGAAGTGTTTGATAAATTGTCTAAATGAATATTGTAGTTTTGAATTTCACTTGATAGGACAATCTAGTCATTTAGTTCATTTATAACAATCTCTGTAAAGTAAGAAGAAATACACATGAAAGGAAACTTGTAATAATTCTTAACAAATTTAGATAGTATGTAAAATTTTTTAAAATTGATAAGAGATTTTTTCTGTTATGGAGTGGCATATATTTATTTTCCAAATCCCTATAGTGAACAAAGAAGGGGTCAATAGATGGCATCGTATTTTTTTGTTGTTGTCATGTAAGAGATTAGTGTTTCAAGATACTTTCACCTACAATTCAAAAAGTAAATTGCTCTTTTTACCGAATTTGTCAGAATTTCAGCTTTTTTCAATTTTTTAATTGAAAGAAAAGGTCATTGGCCTGGTGAGAAAGCAATACATTCAACAAAATCCAGAAAACCAAGATTGCATTTCAAATTTTTTCATATATATATATAACATGAAATGAGGAACAAGTTAGAGCAAGTGGAAATAAATGTTGCTATAGTTGACCTAAAAGTGGGAAGGATACATAGCACACAGAATGCTTCAAAAAGCAAATACTTAAACTAATAAAATGTCAACGAAAATGGTAACCCAAAGGACCTCCACTTATCTTCAACAAAATTCACATCACGTTATCTTCACATTTTTCCAAAGTTGTTAATGAGAAGGTGACTTTAAGTCGTCTTAAAACAATTAAGAAAAATTGTCATTGGGCGTACAAGCTGGGAAGTTTGCCGGTTATATTCTCCTATGTGTAATTATTAACTTATCTGGAGCCACGAATATTCCCATGCATGGACGTGTTTTTGTTACTCACTTTTACATTTCTTTGTACAGTTTTATATTTGTCGTGCTTTGCAATCCATGTCTCTTCTACTCTTTTACTTTGCTTTAGACAACCAATAGAAAATTCTATAGCTTACATTAGAGAATTTGTCAATTTCGAGACATTGGGGTTAATATCCTTGTAGATTTTTTTTTTTTTACCCTCCATAGTTCCTATTTTATAGCATAGCACAAGATTTCGGGGTTAAATGCCCTTCTAGATTTTTATCTACCGTTCCTACCGTGCATATGGTTAGGAATAGTATCGTGCAGGGCAAATCTTACAAATAATTCTTATTATTTATAATTTTTTGATAAATAATTTTTATTGTTTTAAAAGTTATATAGTTAATTTTTATTATTTGTAAAAAATTTACCAATAGTCCCTATTGTTTCACAAGTTATTCAATTAGTCCATATTATTTACAAACATTGGGGACTAATAGAAAGACTTTTACAAACAATAAGGACTAACTAAATGACTTTTGAAATAATGGTGACTATTAGTGGGGCTTTTACAAACAATGAGAATTAACCGCGTGACTTTTAAAACAATAAGGACTATTTGTCCAAAACTTGTAAAGAATAGAGACTATTGTCCAATTTGCCCTATTGTGCATACACATACATGAAATAAGAAAAAAAAAATCAATATATGATATTTTTAATGAGATTTAACCTTTTATTTATGTCCGTAACTTAGAAAATTGAGAAATTCACTATTTAACAATAATAGTTACATGCAGCAGATCTTTTGTACGGACAAAGATCCAAATTCTCATCACTCGCACGCAGGACTTTATGTATGACTAAAGTCTAAACTCTCCTACTCGTCTTTTTTTTTTTTTTTCTGGCGAAAGAACAAAAAACACTCCCAACTCACCCTCCCACACTCCCATAGGGTGTGGCTCTCATGACAATGAATTACAAGCTAGAAAGACCAATTTATAAGAACCAAAACCTAACTCTACCGGAATTGAGACTCTTATTAGATTGAACTTTTACTTATATTCAACATCTACTTGGATTTGCATTTGACTTTTGAGCCAAAAACCCAACACATGTTTTAGAGCACAGAACTGTCAATCTTACGAATAGATCAAAACCCTGGTGGCTTATCCATATACTTTTAGTTCATTCATGTTTTAGACATTAACTTTGCGTCTATAATTTGGGTATGAAACTCCCTATATTTGTTGTTTCTTGTACGATGTCATTAATTGTGCACTTAAGCCATGGATAACACCTGACAAGGCGCTGGAGATCAAATTATTCCACATGAATATATTAAAATTTTCAAAACCAACATATAAGAGTTCCGATCTTAAACTATTTCTCCCTAATATATATCACTTAGTTTTATGATTGAAGCTTATGTTTCTTCTCAATTTTTTTTTCCAAGTAAACTACAATTCAAGTTACAGACCTTTTAACCAGTCAACATTAAGAAATTATCCAACTAATAACCCACTCTTGGTGTGGACGCAAAACAAAACCCTTTAATAGATTCATCCCAATATTCAATAAATAAAGATTTTGCAATAAAATTCTGACAGTGTTGTTCCTCAATCAAAACAACAAGCCACATTAAACAATTTGGTTAACCTTAATCATTAACCTCCTTGCCGTGTACATATGATTCCTTTCCAGGCTTTGATTGGAAGAGACTTTCTCGTTGCTTTCTGAAGAATAATTTGCAATAAACAAAAACAAAATGTAAAAAAACAACTGTAACCGTCAGTAACCCCATCTCTTTTCTTGTCTTTTTGTATTCAAATGAAACTTAAATTATTTTTACGTTATTTAAACGTTACACATAAAAATTAATTTCGAAATTTCTTATATTTAAAACGAGAATCATATCACTAGACTAAATAGTCAATGATCTAGTATGATTAAACAACTGCGATTGTCAATAACCCCACTTCTTTGAAATTTTCTTTTATGAGTCAATCTCATGTGAAATCGTATAATAAAAAATTGCATAAAAAAATAGTTTTATAGAAGATTACCTCCACTTCTTAGACCTATTAAACAACATTTTTACCTCGGTTCCTGTGCAGTACGACCAATAAGAGAGCTACACATGTCCCTAGGGGTATATATATTTGGTCAAAGTGAGGAGGCTGCATATGGTTGTGTCTCAATGATTGAGTGTCACGTTAGATCAAAGAGGGGTTAGTAGTATTTATTGAGCCTTCTTTGCTTTTCTTTTTCCTTTTCCGATTTGTTTCTTCCCGTTGAATAGATATTAAATGGCCTGCCACGCCGTCGATGCCGACATAGAGGCATCTACGAAGTTTGAAACTGAAATGAATTTAATTAAAATTAAGAAGATATAGGTTGGCAGTTTTTGAAGTCTACTTCATTACATGCATTGACAAGTATACACACTGCCACAAAGAAAATGGTGGGAGACAACCCAAAGGGTTAAGTAACAGTTTAGTAAAATATTTAGGACGTGACTAATTTGTTCACATCTTAAATTTAAATTAATTATTGTATTTTTTTTAACTAATTTTAAAATTTTTGTTTTGTATTTCATTAAATCAAACCATTGATTCTTTGAGACGGAATCATAATTCTCAAATTTGGGACCTAGAATAGGTTTGAAGGCAACGACAGAGGCACTCATCATCCCCATTTTTTTTTTGAAAATATTACTTTTAAGGTACTTTAATCTAAAAATTCAATTTAGCTCGCACTAAAGAATTATTAGTTTGTGAGTGTTACACTGTATATTTTAGTTGGCACTGAAAAAAATATATATATTTGCAGGGACGGAGTTAGAAATCGAATGTTGGGAGTCGAAACTTTCTTTTTGTACAGTGTTTTTTGTATAGTATTTTTTTGGATGCATCATAAAAAATATTATAATAATTCAAAATTACATATTTAATTATTTTCTCTTGTTCATGGTGCAACTTAAACAGTTTATTTCATAACAAAAAAGAGAGAGAGAGAGAAAAAAAAAAACCTATGTAATATAATATTCAATTGATGTTCAAATAATCGAAACCAAGCTTGTAACCCATTATAAATCTATCTAAATCTAATAGAAGTAGTATAATTGAAAGTTATATATATTTATCTAAATCTAATCTAATAGAAAGAAAAAAAAAAGAAGATCAAAACAAGTGAAAAATAGTGACTTGAACTTATACCGTCAATATAATGGTATTTTGTGACTAATTACCATAACTAACTCTATATTTTTTAAGACTTTTACAAGTTTTTCGATTTTTAGTTTGGTGGGAGGGGGACAAATCTATATTTTAAAAAAAACTCCATTAAATTTTTTTTAATTTATTTTTGAGGTTTGGGGGCCGCCCTCCCCCACCCCCTACTCCCCACCCCCCTCCTTTTGCTCCTGTATATATATTTGGATCCGCCCTAGCCGAAGAACCCTACTCGAAAAAATTTCCTATCATAAAGAAGTAATGGTGGGGGATGGAATAGTGAGATTGGACGTTAGTAAGTTTAATCGCCAAATACAAAGATAATGAATTTAATTTTCATGGTAAAAAATAGAAATACGAAAATGTTAAATGGCCGCTAGATTGTTGTTCTCTCTTTTAGAAAATTTAAGTTACAATTAGAAATGACTGTTTTTTCTTTTCTTTTTCTTTTTGCCACAGTTATAGAAATAAAATCAATATCTATACCCATGAGACAAAACCTTAAATATAGTAGACCAAGAAGCATTTTATGGACAATACCAATAATATGGTGAACAAAGGTACATGTAAAAGATCATTAGTCCTCCCATTTTTCGTATTTGTATTGTTAAAGGAAAGATGTTTAGACATTAACTTTCTTTTGATCTAATTAGTCTGTAAATTATTGCATTGTCTATAAGACAATAATATGTGTTTGTTATATACTAAAAATCTTATTAGCACATTCGTTGTTTTTCTTAAAGCACCTTCTCACCCTGTACTTATATTTAAGTACTTATCAACAGTGACAATTTGAGCTAATTTGACCTAATAGGGATCATCCACCACCTTTTGCATAATTTTATATATCCAAATAAACACCCATATATATTAGCACTAAAGTAGACCTATTTAAACCCTTGTCTTCTTAAGCCAAAACCATTTTTCTATGCGGAAGCAAAATATTATTCAAATTTTCAAAAGTGAGTAATAATAGTCTTTATATGATCTAAAAAATGTCCAACTTATAATCAAAAGTTATAAAAGAGTAAGTTGTGTAAAATATAGTTGTTGAAGATATTATCCCTTGAAAAAGCAATCCAACACATATGATGGAATTGAGAAGTATGAAAGATTGTATGAACTTCTATATGATGGTATTACAAGTAGAAATGTATAATTATATTTTGCAATTTCTCTTTGTCAAAACACATGAGAAAAAAACCCTTCAAATCTTACTCAAGATACTATCTAGAGTTATCATGATATATTGATCATGTTATGTACTAAACCATGCACTTGTAAGGAGCCTTAAACTAATATGCAACCTTTTATATTATTGTTAATGAAATAATCTTTTGAACAACTATATATTTTGGTTAACCCCAAAGAAAGAAAATAACATACCTAATAAGTAACGGTGTTACAATTTGGTGAAATTTAATTTCTTGTAGCATAAGTTCATGTGAAAACAATATACAATCATGGACCTCGAAAAATTTAATAAGGTGCCAGAGGCAAAATTCATACAATTAAGTGGCCAAGCCTCTATCCACTCTGGGGGTTTTTTCCAAATTGACATGGAGGTTATAGACCCTAGTAGAGTCATAATCAAGATCATATGGGGCTAAGGTTTCATATGGTCCTTTTGATGTTGCATGATGGGGACTAACGGTCTCTAGAGCCCAAAAGCGTGATCTTTTCTCCAGTGGGTAATGATTGGGGTGTGGTTGCTACGGTGTGTTTTTTGGCTTCTTATGATCCTTTATCCCCCTTGTATTTATAGTCTTTTCTCGAGCTTGTGGCACCCCATACCTAGTAAATAGTGCATAGTACCTATTTGCATATAATTATATGTTATTTAAAGTGTTTGTATGAAATTATGTGTTTATTTTAAATTTTGTGTATAATTAGTAGTTTACTTTTGGTTATTTATTTAAATGTGCAACTAACATTTAACTAATTCAAATAAATATTTTAACCTATTATTTTGTCATTTATATTATACGGGATTGTTTCTTATACATAATAGATTAAATTTCATCTTTTTAAAATGAGCCCTGAGCTCAGGGCAAAAATTAAAGTATTTTATTTTACAAATTTTGTATTTTTTCCTTATTATACATGTGTTTTTGGGCATACGTTCATAATTTTTATTGCATAGCCTTTCAGGAAGGCGGGTAGATTAATTGTTTTGTGTATCGCATGAATAGTGACTTTTAGCTTGAGTTTTGGACCAACTAGTAGGCTTAGCTTGTTTGGACTTTGTTTAGTTTAATCTAGTTATTATTCTAAGCCCAAAACCACCTAAAAACTCAAGCCAAACCCATACTTACACCTATATACATCTATATTATACATACATACATATAATACAAGCAAAAGAAGAAAAAAAAGATAGAAAAGGTTCTTAAGGCCGTCGGCCATAGGAAAGGAAAAAGAAAGAAATGCAACCTAGGGTTTCATATTTGGATCAAATCAAAGGGTTTTCAAGTGGTTCCAAGCTCTTATCTTACTCAACCTAGCTTCTACAAGTGATTTGGGTGAGGGATTTGCATAATTTTGCATTATAATTGTTGTATATAGTTTATGTTAAGAAATTATTATGATGTTTGTGATGGTTATTTGGCTTGTTCCATCAAGATTAATTAGTTTTATAGTTAGTAGAACATGTATTTTAAGTGTTGGCAACCTTTTATTTGGTTTCCATGAACGGGTGTTTTAAAGAAGAAGATGAATAGTGAATTTCATATGCTTTTGTGATTATGTGATGTAGACTCTTAATCTATTGCTTAAATTAAGTATCGTAAGTGCTATTGTAACTAGATTAATGCCTAAAATGAGTAGAACTTGCTTGGGACTTAGTTTATTGAGTTTGAACATAAAGGGGCCTTGAGCGTGTTTTGTTGTCCGGGTGTGTTTGGTTGTGTTGGTTGGTGCTAAATGGGTTAGTTAGTGTTTATGGTGCATTTATGATGTTGTTTTAATGTACGAATTAGGGTGTTGTAGTGTAAAGTTACAAAGGAGCTTTTTGGGATTAAGCATTAGTTGTAGGTTAAAGTGAGGTTTCTTAATGTTTATTGGTGTCATAAAGTGCCTTTATAAAGTTGGTGTAGTTAGGTGGTGAGTTGTGTAGTTTAAGTGTTAGTATGCTACTTGTATATGAGCCTTGGAATTAATGTCAATTATTGCGAGAGTAACTAGTTGATTTTGGTATTGTTGCATTTAACTTATTGCTATAAAAGTCATTTATATGAAGAGTAGTTGTTTACATATGAAATGTTACAAGTTGGTTTAATTGTGTTTACCTAATTTGGCATTCATTAGAAAGTGTTTATATTCTAGTGATAAGTGGAAGTGCAATGTTTGTTAGAAGTTGAGCATGACTTAGTTGAACTGTCATTAAGTAATTAGAATGTTATAACTTAAAAACTAAAGTGAAGTTAATGTGTTTAGTAAGTTTAAATGCAATAGAACCCCGTGTATGTTAAGTGAAAAGTTCGAGAATGAATGCAAATTATGTGAACTAACGAGTGTTATCAAGGCATGCTATATGGTTTAAAGCTTTATAACTCATGTTTATTGATTATAGAGCATGTGAATGATATGTGCATGAGAGTGGCCTCTTTTGTCACTTCTCACTTACATGCATCTATTATACTCAAATGTCTAAGTGCTTCAACGTGACTACGTGTTATGTGCTATAAACTGTCTCAAGCGAACTAACATAGCTAACAAGCTTACAGTGTAGCAAAGGTTGCAACCTTAAGCGCCGGCCCGGATGTGGTGATCATTCATTAGGTGGCAGAGAGCTTGCCAGTGGATGCTAACCCGTCGTGGACTATTCCCTAGTCGCATAGACAGAGCGTTCCATGGACATGGGTCGTAGGAATCAGGGTACATCTGGAGTACACCTAGCGGAGAGTGCCGGCGAAATGAAGCAATGCCAAGAGAGAAGAAGCGAAGTGAAGAGAAGTGTGCCCGCATGGACGGAGCGTTCCATGGGGCTAGCAATATCCTTTTATACATGTTTATTTAGTGTTAGTGTTATATTACTTCAAACTTTTCATGTTTAGCGTTGCATTCTCAACTCTTTATTAAGTGTTATCTAGCATTTACTGTTACATTACTATCCAGTTTAGTATGCCTAATGTTATATACTCGCGTTCTTAAATGCTTAACTCATGATACAATGTCTCGGATGCTTTATGTTAAATGTTAAATTCTCAAGTCCTTAAAAAATGTTAAATAAGTCTTATATGCATTGCACGAAAATGATTTTCTAAAGTTCCCCATTTAATTCCTCCTTCACTGAGAATAAATGTATGCTCACCCTTTTTATTAACAATTTCTTTCAGGTAAGGCGAAGATTGTTTCTCAAGAAGTGGGAGAACAAGCTCAATTGTCCCCTTGATTTGTTTGCTAGCGGAAGTTGGATTCTTTTTGTGGCATTATGTAAAGTGTAGTTGGTGTCTTGCACATATAATTTATTTGGAGGTCTTAATGGTCTTGCATGTATTTCATATTTATCCTAGTTGAGGTCTCGTAAGTATTTAATGTGTATAAAAGTTTGTAATTAAAGTTAAGTAGTTTACTTTTGCCAAGAAAAAGAAAGCTAAACCTATTTTATGAACTTAATGGAACTATTATATATATATATATGTTGTGGTTGTTGTGGTGAATTTCTTCTGCGTGTAGGTTGTGATTTAGCCTAAAAACAGGAAAAACTCTGTCCTTTTTTCTCGTTTTTTGTGCTTGAGATTAGGGTTGGGTTGTTATTAGTGGAATGAATAGGGGTCCTAGTCCCGTGAGGGATCGGGGCATTACAGAGCTGGTGAGGATAAACATCGTTGGGTTCTATCTTGATCCATTAGGATCAGATAAGGGTCTTGGCCCTTATCTTGATCGGCATCAAGCCCTTATCCTGAATTCCAACTTTTTCATACTCCATGGACTCTTAATCCCACCCTCCAATAGGGATTTCGACCCTGGGTTGGTTATTACATACTCCTACCTAGGCTTTAGGCCTTTACCTCTATGCTTGGGCCTGGGTTCTCTTATAGGCCTCCTACTACTGACTCACCTAGGGTAGAGGCACTCAATTCCACCTATCGCAGATGGCCATCTGCGCCGTCTAGGCCTCAGGACTCTTCTCTGAGCCTGGGCTTGGGCTTCACAATGGACCGTTTACTCCAAGCCTACTCGGAACACCCAATTCTATCATCCACTATAGAGGTAAATTAAGATTGGCAAAACCAATGTTCAAAACTCATGTGTACCATGGCCTCCTTTGAAGGATCTCTTAGGGTTTAACATATAATCTAGCTCAAAAAGGTAAGCGGAAGCAAGACTAGAAATTCAAAAAAATTTCAACATTATAAGCATATGTACACAAAAACCCCTAAGCTTGATGTTATGTAATCAACATAATAGACCCAATATATATCAAATATATAAAATCAAGAGTTAGATCTAGGATATACCTCTTGAAGACAAGCTATGAGGACCAAGCTTTGTTCACAAGATGCAAGACTGGTTCTCTCACAAGTGCAAGGGGTCTAGTCCGTCCATACAAGTATAAGAATGACCTCCTTGATCTTCTAGGATGTTTGTGTTAGCTTATCCATTGAAGATCTATGAGCTTATAGAAGAAAAAAGAGCAAAACTAATGTTTCTCTCTATGGTGAACCACCACACAAGAGGAGAAAAGTTGTCTTCCTTTTGTTTTCTCTTTCTTTTGTATATATTGTCAAGCTTACTCAAGAAGCTAAGAGAGATATTTTCTATCTCACATATACATATATATCATACATATATTTTGCCAATTCAAAATTGCATAATATATGTATTGTGTATTCTAGACCACATATGCATTACTTAGTCATTAAGTAGGTGATGTGGCCAATTCTCCTCCAAGTATTTGGAATCTTTATTTTGGAAGACTAATTATATATATATACACACACACTTATATACATATAATTACTTAATCTTCCTAATTGTACAAATACATAATTAAGCTAATCTCCATTACTTTAAATTATGAAAATAACTTTTCTATATTTGCACATTGGCTTCTACAATTAATGACAATTACACATCGGTCCCATTATCTCTTTAATGGTTAATTACACAATTGTTAACGCCTTAACAATTCAAGAGAAGCATGATATAAGCTCAATAGAAAACCATTCACCATGCTTTATTGTGTGTAACTTTCTTGATTCAGTGTCATAAAACAATGAGAGACCATTAAACTCTTTTAATATATTTTGAGAATATTTCACTCATCCTCAAAATAACATCAAGGTCTTGAGTGATGTCTAGCAACATATCAAGACAATTTATAAGGTAATAAAGTCCAATTCAAGTGAACCTATTTATAGTCACGAACTACGGTGCAATTCAATCCTTCCATTAATTTATCCCGATCGAGTAAGAACCATGATACGATTAAGTTCATAAAGTTGATAATGATGCAATAGATCTAAATGGTAGAATGAGAGATAACACCCATAGAAAAACTCATTTCCATCATTCATGCATTGGCTAAGGACTTCTTCATTCAATCACTAAAATTAGATCGCATAAGACATCGTCTTACGTCGGAGGTTAATAGATTCTCTTTGGACAACTATTTGCCACTCACTATTTCAAGTATAAATTGCGAGAGGCCATATCTCATATAAAGACGAGCGTTGTTCAAATGTTAGTATTATACCCTAACACATAGGACAGCCATAATGCCACAAATCAAAGGATTACATGCACATTCGCAACGAATAACAAATTATTAATCCAAAGCCATGTAATTTGTTATATTCAAATCATATTCAGTAATCTGTTCAACTAACAATCACCTATATGTTTGTTAATTGCATCTCCATGTTGTTATGACATATGACTCACCATCATTTATCATTAACATCTCTATGTTAATCAAAGATAACAATACATGTGATAGTCCATAATAGATTATTGAAGTCCCGATCAAATAATTTGAGGACTACTAATACTTTAAATATTTATCAAGCTAAAAGAAATGTGCCAACATATTCTAAATTCCTTTTTAGAATACATCTCTTTTAATGATAAACATTTGAGACTCATTCATATAGATAAAGTGGAGAATATGAATGTTGTAACCTTGCCATTATAATATATAAATAAACAACCATTATACATAAGTAAACAACCATTGTATATAAACAATATTACCATAAGATACAAATTTATATCATAATGCCCAAAAATAGGTCATGCAACTATATAGTATTAGGACATATCTCTAACATCGTTTACGTAAACATACGTAGACCATCTTTCACTGTTTTTTGTTGTACAATATGGGAAGGCTTTCTATTTTCCAACACAATGAAGAAAGACCAACTAAAAGAAAAAGTTTAGTTCCCAAAGTTAGTAGTAGTGGCTAGCAACAAAAATTGGAAAAGATTTTAGATATAGCAAGATTAAATGAAAAGACAAATCTTAATACAGTATTCTACGAGATTTGCTCTTAGATTTATTTATTTATCTTTTCTTAGTTTCCCCTTTTAGGATAAGATGGTAGAAAATGAGAAAAGGGAATATTGAGAGTCATGTATATATTTTGCCTTCTAAACACTTCTTTTACCACTTAAGACTTAAAAAAATAAATGGAAACTAAATAAATAGAAATGAAGCCAATATGACGCTTAAAATGTCATTCTCTTTATTTACAGTTGGTACTCAACCTAATTTAACTTTACAGCTAGTGTCAAAGTTAATTTTTGAAGTCATTTAATATAGAAGTTAGGCTTGTAATTTATTTGGGGTAGTTGGTCATCAACTAATAAAAGTATGTAAAGAAGTACAAAGATAAAAAAAATTACTTTTAAATGAATTTATGATTAATATATAGAGGAAGAAAATCATACAAGTTAAAAAATATTATCACAATTACCCACATATAGTGAAAAGGATATGAATACATAACTAGATTAATACCAGGTGTTGGTGTGAAGAATTGGAGCCCAGAGTCCAACTAACTTTATAGTAGGGCAAGACCTCAGTCCAATAATAGTTTTTTGAATCCTAATTTTTTAAGCAGAACAAGTTGAAACCATATATTCTTTTTACCTTTTGGAAAAAGAGAAATTTGTGCAAATGGTCCCTATTATTTTATTACAACTTTAAATTTATTTATATTGTTCAAAATTAGTTAATTTAGTACTTATTATTTTTTTAAAATTTTAAATTTGTTCATATTATTCAAAATTGGCCAGTTTAGTCCCTATTATTTCTGAAAAAAAAATTTATTGCCTAAATTTGCTAAATTGATTTTTTTTTTAATTTAGCCAATTTAGGCATGGAGTAAATTGATTTTTTTTTAGAAATAATAGGAACTAAATTAGATAATTTCAAATCATAGGGACTAATTTAATTTTTTTGTAAACAATAAGAACTAAATCCACTAATTGTGAACAACAAGAACAAATTTAAAATTTTAAAAAAATAATAAGGATTATTTGTGCAATTTTTACTTTTGGAAACAAAATCATCTAGGTCATTTAAGGTTAATTCAATGGTGGGTTTACTCTTCGCCTTTCATTTAATTGTAAAGTACATCTTATTGTCACGTGGTCAGAGATTGGGGATGAAATCTAACCAACGTGCGGCCTTAGCCAACGTGGGTGTAGACTAAGTACGTCTGCGTTATCATAGTAGCACAGCACGAACACAAGTGTTAGAGGTTGAGGACCCCAACACTGGCTTGCAAAGGGCGCTTGGGTACGAGGGCTGACCCTTGTGCAAGATGAGCACCAGTAGGCAACACTGGTAAGAGTTTGGAAAATGCTAAGTAAGATGGCTGAAAAATGGCACACGGAAATGGCAAGGTAAATGGCTTGCATTTCATTGCTCAATAACTCATATTTATACATGTACAAGGCCTCAATCAATGCCTATGATCTATGCCAAGTGGCTACAATCCTAGCCATACATTTGTCTATGTACAAATAAAATTTCTATAGCTATCTACACATTTGAATTCAAGTTTGGGCGGAACTTCCAGATTTCTCCACTACTGGGCACCATTTTGCACCATTCTGGAACATTCCTGCACCTGCTGGGCGGACTGGGTAGCTACCATGGGCAGACTGGGCAGTTTCTATGCCTTAGCCATTTTTCTGGAACCTTCCAGACTCAATTCTACCTGCTTCCCTCCAATTCGCCCCAAATTGCTTCCTGAGCCTTCTCCACCGCTCTAAAAGCTTCCACACACGCTGGGAAGGGTCTTGGTTTGTCTTGGACCGATTCTCGCACCTGGACCGTCGGCACTGTTCATGGCACGTTTTCGTTAAGCTGTGGACATCCGTGCGATCGAAACGCGCATGCCATCTCATTATTCCCAAATCCCAACTATCAACTTGAGTGCATATAAATATATACTTACATGTCTAAGTATATGCGAATTGTTGATGTGCATGACCAAAAAAAAAAATTTGTTGATGTGAAAAGCTCAAGTTGCAAAATGGTCCCTTTCTATAATTAGTGTACGGTGTCTGGAGCAGTAAATTAAACCGCATTGGGTTGGTAAGAGGTACAGTTTGAACTAAGCACTATTGCATTCTTCGAACATATATGGTGAAATTTCTTTCATCTCAGCCATTTTTGATTTCACAAATAAAGCCAAGAAAATCAGTACCACAACTTACAATCTATAGTATGCCCTCCCTTCTTAAAGTACCCATGGCCACAATTTCATAAAAAATGTCACTACTTGCATAGTTAAGAAAACCATGCATATGAATCCTAACAAAGAAAAGAAAAAATATAAGGAATTAACCTAGTCGTGAAATACTTAGAGGATGAGTGAAAAATTTGTTCACATACGCCTTGAGTTTAAATAAGTCTAGAAGTTAAATTTTTTTAGGGCCAATCCTTGTAGGTTTTATACCTGATTGACTTAAATCATGCCTTTTTTAAGTAGAATCTCTCAAAATTTGATATCGCTAATATAACCTCAAAAAATTTCTCAGAAAAATTTTACGGTCATAGAAAAAGAAAAAAACTATGCATGATATGACATGAGCCTATGCATAAGAATGATATTTACCATTGGTGATTTTGTGTTCTCTCTTAATTCGTTTTTATCAACACAAGTATTTTCACATAGATGTGTTTTTTTCTTTTTTCTTTTCTGTGTTTTGTGTCACTACAGAGATGTTTCTAGTCTCTAGTATAAGGGACATTTGGTTCGCAAAATATTATAAGATTTTTAGGAATGTGAAGTTTAGAACATGATATTTCTATATTTGGTTTGCATAATTTAAAAATATTATTGAGAATATCATATTTCTGAGAATGCAACATTCCTATAATTTGGTTCATTTTTATTCTCATGTGAGGGGGTGAGAGTCTCACATTCCCAAGTTGTGAGAATGTTTTTGAAAAAAACAAAAGACACGAATACTCATCTTAAAAAATACAAAATTAAAATAAATAAATAAAATAATTCAAAAATTAAAATAGAAAATAAAAAATAAAAATAAAAATAAGATAAAATGAGAAAATAAAATAAAATAAAATAAAATAAAAATAAAATAAGTATAAAGTAAAAAAATATTTATAATAACTAAAATAATAATAATAAAAATAAAAAATAAAATAAAAGTAATAAGAATTTTTAATTTTTTAAGTTAAACTGAAATTTTATAATTTAAATTTATATTTAAAATAATTTTTTTATTGATAAATTCTAAATTTTAAAATTTTAAATTATATTTCAAATTTTAAAATAAAAATAAATAAAATAATTTTAAAATTTCAAATATTTTAAAATAAAAAATTTAAGTTTCTAAATTTTGTTTGCATATTAGTAAAAGTATATAAAATATATCGTTATTTATACACATTGTAAGATATTTTTATTTTTCTGAGTTAGGGACATTGTTGAAAAATTGTTCAAAATTTTTAGAAATATTGAATCTAAACCAAACATTACAAAATAACATTTTTAGAAATTTAATAATATTTCTGAAAATATTTTTAACATACCAAACAATTTTAATAACATTCACAAGAATAAAACATCCGATCTTGATTTCATAGCATTTGAATTTGATAGGCATAAAAAACAAACAATTTTATTTTTGAAAATTAAAAATCAATTCGTGAACTAACCCTAAGTGGTAGAATAAAACTGTTTGGTTTTTATGCCTATCAAATTCAAATACTATGAAATCAAGATCGGATGTTTTTCCCCAATTTTCTTTCTCCCTTTTGTGGGCCCTTCCCGGTCTCCTAAGATTCCATTTCTTCATGATTTCCTCACAAAATATTGCCAACTTATATTAGTTTTATTATTTTTTAACTATTTTCAGAAAAAAGAAACACCACAATGTTGCTAACAAACAATAACATAAAAAAACAAAAATAAGTATTCTAAAAATCGAGTAATAATTTATTATAATTAAAAATTTTAAATTAAAATTACAACTTCAATTTCTAAAAATAACAAACAAAAACAGAAGTAACATATTTACGTGCACCCTGCACTCTCTCCACATGTATCTAAACTTAAAATGTTGAAAATCTCTCTCTTTCTCTCACATAAACACACACAGACACACACTGAGCCGTGTACGAAACAATGATAATTAATGCTTAATAAATGCTTATTAAATAAACAGTTTAACAACTCTTTCCCCCCCACTCATTTTAACTGTGTATTAATCATTGATGATATCCGCCACAGGACAAAGAGTGCCAGTGTGTAACAGAGTTGTGTGCCAGTCGAAGCAAAGCTAACTTATTAGCTATCACCACCACCGCATACAACACATTTATTAGTTTCGTATCTCTTTCCTGATTCCTCTCCTTGCAAGAAAGAAGAAAGAAGAGGAAGAAAATTAAAAGAGTAGAAGAAAAGATAATATATTCATTATACTTTATAAATCTCTTTCTCTCTTTCATGCATTTGATAGCTTAAACTCACTAAAATCCATTTGTTTCCATTACAAAGGAAATATTTGTTTAGTGGTTTCCATTTGTTTCCATTACAAAGGAAATATTTGTTTGAAATACTTATTTACATATTAGATTTTAATCAATAAAGAATCTAATATATTTAACGCCAGTCCTGATAAGTCTTGTAATTAACTAACATGAACTATATTTTTTTAAAATAAAGTTATGTGATCCAGAATTTGATAAGTCTAGTGTAATGTATCTTAGGAACCACATCTTCATGCTTTCTACCATGACTCATCATGAATCTACTGACCGTATCGACTACAACATCTGATCTAGTACATATCATAGCAAACATAGGACTTTTAACTGTTAATACATATGATAATCGAGATATTTGCATCCTTTCTATTTGTCTTCAATTGCAGCCAAGCAATTGTCTTTTTCTCCGGATTGCCTTCTTCTCAATTTCTTGTTGGTCAAACCAAAAAAACTTTCCGGATGAATTTCTTATCATAACTAGAAAAAAAAAAAGAAGAAAAGAAAAGGATGTGTCAGCTAGTTTGACGTTTAAGGCTCGGCATCACACACCCCCCACCGTCTATTACGGAATTTTTGGGCTAAGATCTTTTGTACATTATAGTAATAGTACACATACACATACCATGCATATACATAATACATATGAATTATATATAGTATTCCAGAAAGGTCAAACAAACAGTTCCATATATTTATCTGTCTTTCTTGCTTCCTCTTCACTTTTCTCCATTACTCCTCTCACTTTTTTTTTTCCTCTCTTCTTTTTTCTCTCTGCTTTTGTCCTTCTGATCACAACCATTTTCTCTCTCTCTCTCTCTCTCTCTGTATCTCTCTCATTTGAGTGAATTAAAAGAGCAAAGATATCATCTCACTTTTTTCTTCCTTACATCTCAAACATTTGCTTCCACTTTTTGTTTGTTCCAAAGATAGTACTCATCATCGGTTGGATATTATTCCAAGAAAATTAAGTTTCTTGGTTTTTCTTTACAGATTCTTCATTGTATTGTAGGCTTCAACAGCTTTTGAAGTTGTAATTCTTGACAATGGAGAGGGAAAACATGTTCATGAATGAAGGCAACAACACTATGCCTTATGGAATGGGAATGTCAAATGAACTAAATGGTACATCAGAACAACTTCAAAGTTGTTTTTTCAATCCAACTTGGGACAATTCAATGGATCAGAATGATCCATTTGAGTCTGCATTGAGTTCCATGGTGTCGTCGCCGGTAACTTCCCATGCTGCAGCAGCTCCTCCTGACAGTGCAAGTGAGAACATTGTGCTCAGAGAGCTGATTGGTAAACTAGGCAGCATCTGCAATACTGGTGAATTGTCACCTCATTCATATATCAATGGTGGTAACAGCAGAAGTACAAACACTTCCTGCTATAGCACCCCTCTGAATTCACCTCCTAAGCTTAATCTGTCAATGATGGATCATCAGATCAGGGGCAGTTTACCATTCCCTGGAAACTATTTGCCTTCTCATCCAAGTTTAGCACCTCTTTCCGCAGATCCTGGATTCGCGGAGAGGGCTGCAAGGTTTTCTTGCTTTGCTAACAAGAGTTTAGGTGGCTTAAATGGCCATCTTGGTTTCAATGACTCTGAATTGCCACACAGATTGGCAACTAAACTGGATTCTGGTAAGCTTTCCCGTGTTTCGAGTAATCAGTCCCTCAAGGTCTCTGGATCTATGATGAATGTTCAAGAAAACAAGGATGGCAATTCACTTCAGGATGTGAATTCAGCTGCTGATCAGAAATTCAGCAGGCTGTCGAGGTCTTCCACCCCGGAAAACACAGAATTTGGAGATTCTCGAGAGAATTCTTCCGTCTCTGAGCAGATCCCAGTTGGGGATGCTGGCATCAGTGCTCAAAATGATGTTAATTCCAGAAAGAGGAAATCAATTTCCAAAGGAAAAGGAAAAGGAAAAGATATCCCCTCATCAACATCTGCCAAAGATGCCGATGTAATTAATCTGTTCGCAAATTGTTCAATTCTTCGATTTTAGACTATTTCCAGTTAATTGATCAAAGTGAGTTTATGCAGGCTGCAGCTGAGAATAATGAATCAAATGCAAAAAGAAGCAAGTCAGACAACGATAATGCAAACGAAAAAGATCCTAAATCAAAAGCAGAGCAAAATGGCCCGGATAGTGTTTCAGGAGATGGAAACAAGAAAGAAAGCAAAGATAATCAAAAGCCTCCAGAGGCTCCAAAGGACTACATTCATGTCAGAGCTAGAAGGGGTCAAGCCACTGATGCTCATAGTCTAGCGGAGAGGGTATGAACTTGTGACAATACTTTCTTAGAAAATTTATCGCAATTTTATTACTGAATTTCAATTGACACATCCCTTTTTTGTTAACCTTTCTTGGTCAGGTGCGGAGGGAGAAAATCAGTCAAAGAATGAAGCACCTACAAGATCTAGTCCCCGGTTGCAATAAGGTCCTAATGATTTTCGAGCTTTGATGATTTATATTTTAACACTGAAAAAATTGCAGCATTTCTAAATTGTTGACATATTGTCATTATAGGTGACTGGGAAAGCTGTTATGCTTGATGAGATCATAAACTATGTGCAGTCGCTGCAGCGCCAAGTTGAGGTGAATTACGAGCCATAATTTGCCAGTCTTAATAGCAAATTTGAGTACCATGACTAATTAAATTGGTGTGTTCCATCTTGTTACACAGTTCCTTTCGATGAAGTTAGCAACAATAAATCCAAGAATGGATGTCAACATAGAAGCTCTTCTGTCCAAGGATGTAAGTCCATCTCAAATTTGTTAGTTCTGTCAAAATCTGGAAAATTATCACTCATTTTTTCTGGCTAATTTCAGATGTTTCAACCTCTCGGATCATTGCCTCATGGGACTTATCCAACTGATACTTCAGCATCAGCATTTCCTTTTCCTTTCCAATCTCAACAAATTCCAAACTTGCATAATCCCATTCCTAATGGAACAGAGGTGCCCCTCTCAATGAACCATATGAATGCTGCTATGGGTCGAAATCCAAGTATGCAATTGACTCCCGTGGACAGTTATAGTGAAGCTCCATCTCAGGTAAATCATAGGACTACTACCATTAATCTATAAACATTCGAAAGGGTCTCTTTCGATATGTCTTAACAGTAATGTTTAATTCGTTTTCCAGGCCTCGACCTTCTGGGAGGACGATCTTCAAAGCGTCGTTTTTGGCCAAAATCAGACACAGAATTTTCATGGTTAGTACAGATTTTTTTTTTTTTGTTTGTTTTTTTTCAAAAAGAATGATCAACATCTATGCACAAGGATTCAAAATGCAGTATCTTATTATGGTTCTTTTTTTATGCAGGTAATAATATGTCCTCAGCTCAAATGAAAGTTGAGCTATGATCACCATTTTTTTCCTGCATTACTGAATTCATTTGAAGCCCCGAGTGAAGAGAGGCTTCTGTACATACCAGGACATTGATTCCCAGAAAAAGAGAAACTTTTTTCTCTTCATATCAATTGGCAGTTGATTCTTTGGAGGATTTTTTATGATCCCTTTGTACAATTTCTGAGAAACTAATTGCAGCAGTTGGTGTCACAAACTCTATCAAGTCAGATATGTAACATTTTGTAGCATGGTAAGAAATGTGTTGTTGATGACTTGAAAGGGTTGATGTTGAGAGAGTCATGTAACTTGTTATTTCAACCTCTTGGTTTTGCATGTTTCTTAACATTCTGAAATTTTTCATCACTAATTCATTGGGACAAATTGATAATACTCATTATTTTTTTTTCCCCTGTTATTTTGTATTAATAATTTTCCACTCTATGATTGTTGCTCCAATTGTCTTCTATGACCTTTCCCTTTTCCTTTTTTCTTGTTTTTGTGGTGAAAATAATGCTTGTATAAAGAAAGTTAATTTAAAGCAAGAAGCATGGGATTGACTTTGATGACACCAAGTACTAGCAACACTTTCTTTTCTTTCTCTTTTTATATCGATAAATAAGTAAAATTACAATAAATCTAGACTGAAATTACAAATTTCATAATGTAATAATACGTCTAATACATATACCCAAGTTAGTAAATAAAAAATCTCAAACTTAAATTTTTAATTTACGATTCAACACATTTACTATTTTTTTACACGGAAGAGCACTATTTTTTCCTCCATAGTTGTCACATTGAGGGAAAATTCTGGTAGTGGGGCCTAATAAGAAATGATATTAACCTTAAATCGCGTGACTTTGTGGAGGATTGGAATCTTATTTGCAACCAGCTGTGAGTGGGGACAAATGGTCTCTTAAGTTTTAGTTGGTCGATTAAGAATGATAGATAGCACCCACTTAGCTGGAATCCAAAGTCACTTTGAGAACCACCCCTCTAATTCTCACTGTCCACTACTAGTTGACATCTGATCTGACGGCAAAGTATTATGACTTTTTTTTTTTGAAAAGCTTAGGTTTTATTTGGTCTAAATATAAAATTTTAACTTTTAAATTGTAAAATTTTTGTAATAAAATTTTAGTTAAAAATACTGTTAAATAAAAGTTGTTAATTATTTAACCTATATTGGACAATATTGAATTTTTAAAAAATTTATAGGCAATATTGTACTTAAAAAAATATAAAAGAAAATATTTAAGAAAGAAAAAAAAATAGTTTTTCGCATTATATAAAAACAGATTCGTAAAAACCTATTTTGAAAAGCTCTAATTTGAAACTTTTTGTTTTTTAGCTTTTTTTCAATTTTAATTTTTAGCTAAAAACACTTTTAAAAATGTGTCAAATAAGTAAAATCGACTTCTAAATTCACAGGAAATACTTTTGAGTATCAAAAAACTAGACCAAACAGAACCTTAGATTTTTTCTTTACTTTTATAATGGAAAAGTTATTAGGTCCAATTAACTAAATATTACAATATTCACGATATAAGTAGAACCCGCACTATGTGAATCTCACTATTGTAGATATCCGTTTTGGATACGGCTGTATTTTCCTTTATAATGAGAATGAAGAAGCAAAACCTTGTAAAACCAGGTTGGCAATAATTTTGACCAAAAAAAAAAAGGTTGGCAATAATGAGAAGCTATGACTTGGCTAAGGAATCATAGAAATTTTGAAGAAAATTTTCACCATATTGACTTTGGAAAATAATGAACAAACAAAGTCTAGTGGATAATTTGAACAATAATGTAGTGGAGTTCAGATGTAGACAGAATACTCTTTAAAGATAGACAAGCTTTCCATGAAAGGCTGTGAGCAATCCATGGTCCGTATGCCAACAAACGAAATCTGCAGTTACAGTTCTGCCTTTGCTTATACTTGGAGTCTGCTATTTTTAAATGCATAGCTAGTTTAACATAAAATCTGGACTCTTTTTCTGTCTTTTTTTTTTTTTTTTTTCTTTTCCTTTTATCTTGGTTCTGGTTAAATGGAGACTTCTTGAAAGCTCCATATTATAGTTTATCCTATCAGGTGGCGGATCCAGCTATTGACCAATGAAAGTTGCCGTCTTAGTTGACACCATTTTTTTTAAAAAAATTGTATAGTTACTTTTAACTTGAAAATTCAATTAGTATTTAGTCCTCATTAAAAAATATTATCCGTATAATTATAAAATTGTATGTTATAGCCTTTAATGAAAAGACATCCTAAATTTGTCTGTTGCAGTTCAAATGGCAAAGCAATAAATGTGCGTGTATTTTTGAAATTATTCTTGTTGAATTAAAATTGGAAAAAATAATTTAGATTCTAATTGCAGGCACAAACTTTCATGCAAACAAATGTAACCTACATATTTTAGAAAAATTTTCATTCAATCTTAATTAACATCAGTTTATGAGAGAAAGAGTGAGACTCACATATATACATGACCCACTTCATATAAAATGACTGATGTTAGTTTGAACTGATTAAATAATTTCCTTATATTTGTATCTTATCGTTGTGTTGGAAAGAGGAACACACGCACACATACAAAATACAACAGAAACACACAATGTTTTTAACGGGAAATAATTTACTATCACTTAATAATGGTTACAAAATAATGAGTCTTTATGCACGAAAAAAAATATAACCCTTGCTTACATACCTTTATGTAAGAAAAAGCTTGAACCTTCGCACAAATTGGTTTATTCTAACAAAAGTACAAAAACTCACACATGATTATATGTTTTTGGACGAATAAAACACTATAAATAATTGTGTCACTCTCTTAGGCTCCGTTTGTTTGTCGTAAAATATTTTTTAAATTTTATAATGTTTGGTAACACTGAAAAATTGGTCAACTGTAAAATATTTTTCGGTCAACAATTGCGGCTAGTACAAAATTCTAGGAAATGTTTTCATTTCTTTTGGGGGATAAAAATATTTTACGGAACTCAAGATACATCCAAACACCAAAAAATATTTTCTAGTATTCTATTTTTCAGAAAAATATTTTTCTTCAACAAGTTATTTTATGGCAAACAAACGGAACTCTATAAAATATTTTATTTTTCATAAAAATATTTTTCACAAATAAATTATTTTGCGGCAAACAAACGGAGCCTTATGCTCACACTCACAACCCTATGGAGTGTAGCCTTGTTGCAATAATTTACAAGTTAGGATGTCTTGTTTGTAGCAAACTCTTCCTAACCATATCCTCATTACACTAGACTTCTATTTGCCCTCAAATGGGTTTGGACATGGACTTTGATCCAAAGGGGGCCCCAGCGCAGCTTCGAACTAGCCTACGGCCTTCCTTAGCTACAACTACTTCCCCTTGTCGCAAACAATGATAATTAACATTTGGCAAGTTTGGGTTTGAAACTTTTTGGAATATATGTTGGGGTACACAATTGTACTCGTGGATTTACCAGTTGGTGGTCAGGCTCCGCAGGATCCAAACAGTGGTTGAGCTCCGCCAATTAGATTTCACATTAAAAAAAAAAATTCTCAAATGGATAAATATACAGATAGTCCCTATTATTTTACCGTTTGTCAAGTTAATTGTTATTGTCTGGAAAAGAGTAAACTAATTCTCAATGTTTGTCAAAATTAGTCATTCTCATTTAATATATGATTAGATTTAACTGAAATGAACAGTGTCACAACGGTAAATTGAAAGATCAAAGATACTTTTTAAATTAGTCCATATTATTTTCATAAATGTTAAATTTAGTCCCTAAATTTTCCCCAATTTTTTTTTAAAATTTCAATTTAGACCCCAAAATTCCTCTCTTTTCTCTTTCCTGTCCCCTTTTCCTCTTTTCCCTCTTCCCCTTCTTCTTTTCCACTAGAGACACACACATATATATACACCTTTCACACACAATTATATACACAAACTTACATATGTATACACACCCATAAACATATATGCAATAGATATATATACACGTTTCATACACACACATACAAACCATGCACACAGACAAAAACACAATCGTTGGGATTGGATGGGCATGCAGTTGGGGTAGGGGAGTCACAGTGTCATTCTCCGAGCCTACTTATAAACCACTCACAAACACTATATTCCATCGATGTGGGATATGACACACAGGGTGCTATGGCTTACAGGGTGCTATGGCTTTAATGGGGTGGGAGAGGTGGACAGGTCAGGTGGGGTGGGCTGATGAGGGTTAAGGTAGGTGCAGGGAAAAAGGGGTTTAGGTAAGGAGAGGCGTGGGTACAAAAGGGTGGACCGTGGGGGGCAAGGGCTAGTATGGTGGGGGAAGGGGGTGTAAAGATCGGGTAAGGGTAAAGGTTGGGGTATGATAGGGTGGGGTAGGTGTAGGGATATAAATTGATAGTTTACATGATTTAGTAGGGGTAAGTTAGTTATTTCATTCATTTTTCATTAATTATTTAATGTTAAGGACTAAATTGATCACTTTGTGGAAACATTAAGGATCCGTTTAAATTTTTTTGAAATAATAAAGATGAAATTAAAAAATTTACAAACAATAAAGACTAACTATGTGATTTACCCTTCTAATAAATTTTATTAGTATACCTAGCGTTACTTTCCACCGAACTATGTAGACAATAGTAGAAACAAAATAGTTAATTCAATTGCTGAGCTAATAACTGACTTTATTAGTAGCCAATCAATTTTTTTTTTCCTCTTTTATCATTTATCTTATTAATTAGTTCGAAAGTGACCGTAAAACAACACTTGATTTGTATTTTGTAGGGAACAGAAAGGGACAGCAATTTTTTTTTTTTTTTGGTAAAAAAGGGGGGACAGCAATTAAAAGAAGCAATTTTGTTCAGAAATGAGCTTGGCCAAAAAAATGATATATTGAAAGATTTGGTATATGAGCAGCAATTGTTTTTGGAAACTTTTATTCTTTTACATTCTTATTGGGGTATATTACCTTTCCTTTACTACGATTCTGAAGGACCACCAAGGACCATCAAAATTGCTATGTGTTTCTTGAATATATTAAAGAAGTAGTTTTAAATACGAAAGAATCGTTGAGTACATGTGATTATTATTAAATAGGGAAACTTTTATCAATGGTCTCTAATGTAGGTATTTTTTTTCATTTTCATTTCTATAGTTTCAAAATTGACGCCCTTGATCCTCAATGTTTATACTTTTTTTTTCAATTGCATCACTATTGATACAAAAGAGACACATTTCATCCCCCAAGATTACAAAAAATTTCAATATAGCCCCAATGTTTGAACTTTTTGTCAATTTTGTCCTCAAAGGTTTCATGTGCTAATCATATACTACAGGGATTAAACTGAAACTTTTTACAAACTTTGAAGACTAATTGTGTTAGTTTTGAAATAATGGGGACTAAATTAAAAAATAATGTAAATATTACTAAATTGTAACTTTTTACAATCTTTAGGAACTAAACCCCCACCGTTTCTTAAGAACCTATGGTGCCCGAATCCACCATCCCTCAAGGTTCTCTTTCTCATGATTTTTTTTTTTTTTTTTTTTAATTCTTCCCAATCCAAAACCCCTTCCCCTTTATCTAATAAAGGCTCCCCTAAATTCAAAAATGGCTCCCCTAAGTCTAAACATGATTCTCCACAATCCAAATCTGATAAACCTATTTTCAATTATCCCCTTGGCAACAAGGCTCACCGGGCTTGCCCAATCAAAAGACGGGTCCAAATGCATCCTTCCCCTTCCAGGATAATTCCTTTGTGCATACATGGTGTTCTCGTAATCAAATTACTACAATTGGTCTTGATTATAGATTCTTTTGTAGGTAGTCTTTTGTGTATCTTTTGTTTCGGATTTGTACATGTCTGGGTTGTTCTGATGGCCTAAGCTACCCGCTTAACTGATGCGGGAACAGTTAAGTGGTTAGCTTAGCCTGATAGAACATTTGCATTTTGCTTTGTTGTATGTTTAGCTACTCTATGTACTTAATTTTGCATATCTTTTAGGCTAGTCTCTCTTGCTTCTTCTTCTTCTTCTTCTTTTTTTGTTTTCATTTTCAATGTAATGGTCTTATGACCCACCTATATACTTTTTGTTTTTTAATGAAATACAAACTGCTTACTTAGAAGCAAAAAAAAAAAAAATATGTCACTTTTGAAATAATAAAGACAAAATTTAAAAATAGTGTAAACAACGAAGGCTATTTGTAAAATTTACCCTATTAAATGTATAGCTTCAAAAATTAAAGAGTTGTTAAAAGATATGAGGTACGTGTGATTAGCATTGTAGAAACAATTTTAAATATAAAAGAGTTGCATATGAGAGTTGATATTGGGAGACAAATTTCACATGAAATAATAATGAATCATATATAGATGGACAAAATTAGATTAATTTGGATTAAGGGCCAACTCTAACACTATATTAAAATACATAAGATTTTATCCTTGAACTAATTAATATAGATGAAATAGTCGATAGTCTTATATTGGCTTCAACTCCCTCTTCGAAGAAATTCAGGCACACACGCCTTTTTGAATAAAGACTTCCTATTTTGGTACCCTTATATGGTCAACTTAGTGAAAAACGTTGTAGTCAGTTATAAATAGACGCCCTTCTGCAGAAGATTTTGACTTTTTAGAGAAGTTAACAATGAGTAAAATAATATTATAAGATTATAAATAAATTTTAATAATTATAAATTGCCTAAATATTTCACCGTCAAATCTTTCTCATGAGATGGGATCCAATTAACTATATTGCATTCCCTGATTTACTCCGGAGATGAAGAACAAGCAGGGACCACAGTGAGAGATATAGTTGGGAGAAACTGATGGGATGTGTTTGCTTTGTGGGGTTAAAATAAATGATGATTAGAGAGGGTCCATTACCAGGCTGTCAATCTTCCTATCAATGTTGTACAGTATCACACCCACTGCTCACTTTATGTCGTTTTCTTTCAATTTAAGGAGCATTTGCTTTAACTTAGTGTTTGGTGTGATATTTTGATTGGAGTGGGAGGAAAAAACACAGGCTGTGGAAAAGAAAAAATCATGATTTGTTTCACCTATAGGTTACCATCAACTGAGTGTTAGTACCAAGTACTTAACAACCAGTATAATTGTGTAGTCTATTTCAAGATTTTATTGTTTCAAAGCCAAAAAATTGGATTCACTTTTAAGATTCATAACAAACCATTATGGCCCTTCAGATTTTATTTTGCCTTGATACTGTTTTGTTTAATACGAGAAAAAGTGACGGTGGTGATAATTGAAAAGAAAATAATTTGAAATAATTTGGACATGTTAGGCGTTGACTGATGGAGGCGCATCTTTTAAAAGAAGCGAAGGTAGAGAAATTATACACTGTACGAGGGACAAAGAAATAGCTAAAATGAGTTGGATTGAGACATTGGGAACAAATCTTTCGTGCATAGAGCAGGACATATTCAGAAATTCTTGTCAGTAAGGGGCTAAAACACATAATTTTTCTAACTATATGAGTCTTTTTTTTTTCGATAGGGGCTAATTAATTTTTTTTCACTAAAAATATAAAAATATCTATTTTAAAAAAAAATACATAAAATTTTTAACGTTTCTTTAGACTAGTGGAGGCTGCAGCCCCAACCGTTCTCCATGTGCATTCGCCTCTGACATGGAATAAACAGAGGACACGACTCTCAATATGAATAAGTGATGCCGTTAAATTTATATAACTTATTTCACTTAATTGGATAAGGCTTAATTATATATATATTTTGTTAGCTCAGGATATACGATTGGTGGAATGTGAATGTCACTTTCATACCCCTTTATTTTGTAAACTTAAACACCATATATGGCTTTTTCTTATACTTACATAATAAAGGAAAATGGATATAGTTTCATCTGAACTAAAGTAATGTGTGGCTAGAATACGGTAGTCTACTTGGTTCTTTTCTATCTTCTTATATCTTTGAGTGAGAGAACTACCTCTGAAAGAAATGGTCCACAAGTAGGAAGATATACGTTGTCAGAGAAGACAATGCCACAAGCAAATTGTTCTATGGTCTCCATGACTTGATAGACTCAATATACATCCAGAGGCCAAGAAAGTTGAGTACTTGTGGTCTGTCTGCTTTTAGCTTCTCACATAACACATAAAAAATTGGCAGACTTCTATAAGCCAGTAGCACATTGCCCCCTATGCTCTTGACAAACAAACCAAACAAATAAATGATTTCTAAAGCTATTAAGACATAAGCCTTTGTTTTCCACATCTTTCACCAGGCACATTGTCTCAACAACAGGGTCCACCCCATCCATTGGATCCAAACAATTCATTCATTCGGTGCAAGTTAACAATTTCTCTGGTTTTTTTTGGTTGGCCGTTGAAATTAGAATATTGAGATAAATGTGTAGCGAAATTGAGAACAAGAAGATTAGAAATAAGGTGATACAAGAAAAAAAGTCAAGGTGGCCCGATGGAAGATAAAATGAGGAAAAACCATTTCAAATGGTTTGGATATGTTAGGAAACATCACAAGTAAACACTTGTTAAAAATTGCAAAAGTATAATAGTAATACATTGTAAGAGTAGTAGAAGAAAATTTAAGCCAGTAGGATAAAATCATTCATACGAGATCTAGTGTAAATGGAGCAAACGACTCTCGACAAGAATGAACAATATCATCAGATTTATAACGCTAACCCCATCTTGAAGAATAAGACTTGGTTTGGTTTTGGATTCGTTTGAGCTACAGTAGACAAGGACTGCAGCATGGATTCTTGTGACTGTTTTGTGCATTCTGATATCCAGAACTTGGCCTTTGCCAAAGCAAAAGTATTCGAACAATAGAACACACCATAGCCAGCATCAAGTATGGCAGCTTACATAAATCGGTATCTTTAGACTGGGGAATCATGTGCATCAGGAGAAAAATATTGCATCCGAGCTTAAACTGTAAGACTTAAGATGATTTATTCGGATCGATAAGAGAGTCCAACTACATTATTGCATTGTCAGAGCCCGTGATCCGTCTCTCAAGCAAAGTTCTATCCTGTCTTCAAGCTAAGGTCTCTGCAAGTGCTAACGAAAAACAGAATTTCAGTACTAAAAAATGCATCAAATAGTGTATTCTCATTTTTCTTTCCGATTGTGGGATTCTGCCACTAGACAGATGTGATAAATCAGAGACATATATAAAAGCTGTTCTGAATTCGGCCCTCGAATATTATGAATCATCTTGAAGCATAGGCAATTACTCCTTATCCTACTGATGCAGAATTGAGACTGAGGGAAAGAAAAAAATTGAATATTCAATCATATACTCGAGCACAATATTCGAAATTGGATACAAATAAGGACGAGCCAATGCACTGGTTCCTCACGATTGGTGAGGCGATTTGTATCATTCACTCAAAAGAAAAGCCTTCCCAGAACTATATAACAAACTGTAAGTATACATACAACAATACGTTTCCACTAAAATCGTGTCTAGATGTTGCATCGATCATATCCAGAGAACCATGAAGAAGGTTGGCCTATTTTTGATAATACCTCTTCTTCACCGTTATAGAAAGGCACGAATTCCTCCTTCCATCGCTGATCACCTGTACTTTGGGTTTCATCTGCATCATATGATGCCGGTTTGAAGTCATCATAAACTGGTTTTGATGCTTCTTTAGGATGGCGAGAATCTTCAACTAGCTGATTTAAAGCAGTGATCTCCTTTTCGTGTTTCTTCTTCAGTTTGTCAATCTGCTTGTAAGCACCTGTACTTTGGGTTTCATCTGCATCATATGATGCCGGTTTGAAGTCATCATAAACTGGTTTTGATGCTTCTTTAGGATGGCGAGAATCTTCAACTAGCTGATTTAAAGCAGTGATCTCCTTTTCGTGTTTCTTCTTCAGTTTGTCAATCTGCTTGTAAGCCTTATCAGTTTCTTGCTCTGCGTCAGTTGCTCGTTTCTGCAAAATTATACGATTTACACGAACATCACGATTTAGCAGATATTGTGTCAAGATGGATGCTATAACAGGTTGCTTTTCTGAAGCCAAAAAGTGATCTAAAACAAGATTTTCCCTTTTCCTCATTCAAAGCGTGAGAGGAGCGAGAGAGTAGAAAAACAACAACTATTAATTTACGTTACTTAGAAAAACTCTGATAGATATTTATGAAGTGAATCTAACTTGCCTATAGGTCAGGTGAATCAATTTGGGAATGACTAGTGTGGGAATTGCAAGGGGAACCAAGGTAGAATGATGCAAAAAATAGAGTAGCTTTAGATATCATACGGCATCTAGTCAAGTAGTTATGATTACTCTGATAATTACCGAGGAAGGTACATCGCTAGAATAATTCATTACTCACTAAACCACGATATCAAATTAGACAGCATTTCGCAGTCTAAGCCCTTTAATTTGGAAATCATCAGAAAACAAAATATTACAGAACCATTGTTATGCAATCAAAGATCCAAGTATTTTCATCTCCACCCAACTAATAATTAATCTTACGGAGAAATATTTACTTTGAAGTAGTAAGCTTGTGTTACTACCTTGGTATAATTTAAATTTGGAAAAGATTAAACTGATATTTAGAATATATATATCCCACTGAAAGGTGAAAAGTTGATCACTCCACTTGCCAATATTATCATGCAAACATCGAACCTACAATGCTAACTCTTATATAGCAGAAAGTGTAGAACAAAATTATGCCACTCACACTGGAAGAGCATTTGAGGTAATTCGTCCACTTCAAACGTGACAATATTAACCAGAGAGTGAGTGTCACAATTTGTCATGTACCGAAACGTAAATAAAACTAATACACTTAGGTGAAAAACAGAAAAAGAAGGCAAGAAAGGGACCTGAGACCACATAACATCTCAGTGGTGAAACAAATTCCAACCATAATCATATATGCATATATGACTTCAATACGTAAGAAAGAGTGCATGTGCTCACTTGGCAATTGAAACACCATGAGAATTGGAGAAAGGGCCAAAATGCGGGAAGTCCATCTAATCCTCAGTGCCAAGGAAAATTTTAACCCACTAAGAGTATCTATGATGTGAATTCTGAATGATATGATTAGACACATGCTGTCCAATGCTATGACGTGCCTGATGGACGATGCAGGAAGACCTTTATAAACGGAAGGGGAAAAATTATCTTTCCTTTTTGGGTATTGAGGGAAGAATTGATATGAATTCTGAATGATCAGATTAGACACATGCTGTGCCACTATGATGTGCCTGATGGTCGATGCAGGAAAACCTTTATAAATGTTGGGGGGAAAAAAGGAAAGCCCTTCAAATGTGAATTTTTATTCATTTTATTAGTGGGAACCATCCGTGATCAAAACTATTAGTATCTTATTATTATCTCATACCTCCCCAGCAAACCATGGGTGATCTATTATATTATTGAAGAAAACCTTTAAAATACTATTTGAACATATTGTTAGAATATATATAAATTCCTCCCATATGGAAAACTCAAAAACTAATGACAACCTTATAAGATCCTTGGTGTACTCCTCCGAGTACCAATTGGTTTTAGGATAAAACCCCATGATTTTTAACACATATCAATGCTAAATGACATGGCATGTTATGCCACTGATATCAGTTCAAGGAAAGAAAAAATTGAGAAAAAGAATGAGGACCTTTTGGTAGTCGCAAAAATGTTGATTTTTGCACATCAGTATTTATGAAGCTACTATCTTACCAAAGACGACCAAAATACAATGCAACCAGCTGAGCTATGGCATATGCCAAGTCACTAGCCCCATCTGTTTAACGTAATTGGGATGCTATAACATAAATTTTCTCCAACAGCTGACACGTCAAACACATTTTTTTATCAATAGCTCTTCACAGCTGTGTAAGCTTGGGAGTTTCCAATTTCTGCATTTTTTATGCATGAATCTAGATTACATGACGTGCATGAATCTAAAATACATGATGTGCAATCCTGTCACAGTGGCTATTCAAGAAGTCAGTAGCACAACTAGAAAAAGGGAATGGTTTGTCATACACTCTAAAGGATTCCATCTGGCTCCCAAAAATTCAATCTTACACACCACACATAAATAAGTTTATATGTAGAGAAAATGTCGCAGCATATAAAAAGAAAACACATGAACAATCAAAATCTAGTTTACCTCGGCAGCAGCAATAGCTTCTTCTGCTTCTTTAAGCCGCACAAGTAATTCACCTGCAGCCTGTACAGCTTCAGCAGTATCCCTCAGTTGGGCCTGAAGCCCTTTATTTTCATCTCTAAAATAACGTCTCTCCTTTTCTCGTTCCACTTTCAGGGCTGAAATCTCAGCAGCAAGGGCATTGATGAACTTAGATTCAGGACCCCTTACTCCTGCCTTAGCAGCAGCTTTCTTAACATCTTCTATCCCATCCCGAATCTTTCTATGCCTAGCAAGCAACTGAATATGTTTCTCTTCAAGTTCAGCATACTGCTCAAGCATCCTTCCATGGCTTTCCATTGCCAGTTGCATTGCTTCTTTCAGCTCTTCCAAGCATCTTTTCTCCCCGTCAAGTTCCTGCTTTTGCTTTTGAGAAAGGATCCGGCTAGCATCAAGTTCTGATCTTAATTCTTCAACGAGGGTAATCCACTTGCTTTCGGCTTCAGTCCATTTGATTCTTTCCTGTTCAAGTCTCTGCTCAATTGTCTCTTCCATTGATTCCGGAACTGTGGACAAACATGAAGCTTCACTACGCTCAGATGGATAGGTCAACTGCAAGAGAGGACTTCGCTTTTTTAATGAAGAATCCATATACAACTGTAGTTGACTCTTCAAATCTTGAATCTCTTCTAGCAAAACATCCCTCTCGCCCATATCAAAGAAATTTCGATATTGTTCTAACTCATCCTGAACTCTTTGTAACTCAATTTTCACCCTCAAAACTTCTGGATGGTTTTCATATTTGTCCTTTAGAAGCTGTATATGCCCCAGAAAAGAATGCATGATCAGATAAAAATATTGATATAAAGCTAGAAGAAATGAAAAGTCAAGTAGATACCTTATGTTCATGGACCAGAGATAATAATTCATCATCCATAAACTCCTCTGTCGGAAGGATTCCATCCATCAAGCTCTCAAGGCGAACAATCTTATCTTCCCTTGTTTGACTAATTATTGCATTGCATTCTCTCTCATGTTTGTATTGCTGGACCTATAATTCATAATCAAACAAGGTCAAACAGGCAGGAATAAGATGCAAAAAGTATAAATTAGCAAACTTACCAAACGGTTGAGTTGCATGATCTCAGCATTTTGCTTGGCACATATCTCTTCTAATGCCATCTCTCTCCGTATGGCACCAGCCAGGACCTTTTCGACAGCCTGAACAATAAATGACATGCATCAAAACTATGAAATGCAGAAAAAGCTTAAAAGCTCTTGAAAAGGCCTTTAGACATACTTTGGGTACTTGATTTTTGAATGTTTCACAAGACTCAGATCCGTTGACAGGAACTAACTGCATATTAGGGTTTTCATTCGTATCTTTAACCTTGTCTGCATAAATTATGGTCTTGCATTTACTACATAGAGATGCACTTGAGACATCTTCCAATAATTGACTGTCTTCCGGCAGAGTTTGCACACCCACATCAACTTTAGGAGCTGGCACAATGGCTTTCATATCAGCAAGCTTGCAAGAAAACCTGAATGAGGACTGCCTGAGAGCTGCACTCTTGCGATGGCTATCAATAATCTCAAGACCGCGATGCAGGCTAGCAGCCAGATATTCAGTTGGTGCTGAACAAAGTTTATTTCTTTGAGTTGACAATGAATTCAAACAAATACTATTTGATGGTGTTGCAAAGGGTAAATGTGCAGCCTCCAACTCTGGCTTAGTATCAGCAATACTTTTTTGAGTTGCAGACAACGATGATGAAGTCCTAAGACTTTTCCTGCTGCTCCTGACTCTGGGTGAAACACTTGGAGTAGGAGACTTCGGAATTGGGGACACATCAGATGAGACTATGCTGAGATCAATAGTAGGACTTCTGCTATTTCCCAAGCATTCTGGAGATCTTGTAGGTGAGTCTTCCACTGAACTGTCTGCAGAAATTTTCTTAGGAGGACACTCTGCTGGTCTTCTAGGTAGCTCTTCATTTACCAAAGTGTTAACAGAAGACGGAAGAGATTCCTTTCCAGTGGACTGCCCACATGCATCATTAGCAATTGTTTCAAGTGATGAACATATCGTACCACTGACATTATGCCCTTCGTTGCAACTATGGTGATAGGGTACATCAGCTTTTGGACTATTCTCAAGTTCAGCACTCTCAACATCTTTTTCGTCTTTATCAGCTGGTTCACCTGCTTCCTCCATATTAACATCAGTATCTTCAGAACATTGGACTCCTACACATGTGCTTCCATGTACTCTAGGCTCGGAATCCTCAATGATTCCTTCTTCAGAGACCCCAAGCTCTGAAGCTTGCTGTAAAATCTCTTTAACCTCCTCTACAATTTCCATTTCTTCATCACTGTCATCATCCACATGAGGTGATGTCAATGGACGGTTCAGGCTAAACTTTAGGAGATTCAAGCTTCTACGAGCATTCCATCCGGAAGAAAAGTTTGTGTTTTGGTCTGTTTGACTGCCATTTTCCTTGATTCGAAGCAATTCCTCCTTAATTGCAAAAAGAAAAAGGAAACCATCATTAAGATGTTGTAAACGGACAATATCATCACTATTATTCCTTATGCAATTTACAAAACGTACTTTGTCATCAGAAAAAAGGACAGAGAGAGGAGAGAAGCAAGAGAGGGAAGGGTAGGGAGAAAAAGCACGGAACATATACCTTCAGCTGCCGTATTACTTCTCTCAAAACATTTACATCGTCTTGCATTTCTTCATTAACAACTGCCTTGTTCTTTATAGCCTTGGCACGCTGGGCAAATCTCAGAGTACTAAAGGTCTCACTCTTACAGCTGCATTACAAAAAACTAAATGCTCAACACAAAAGGAAAAGAAAAAAGATTGAAAAGATATAGAGTATATAAACATAGACAAGACACAGAAGCACGGGTCTAAAATCTCACCTAAGTGCGGGACAAATTGCACATATCATCGCAAGTTTTGCATTACCTCCAAGAGATTCCTGCAATAAGAATGTCAACTTTGAATCTCTGTAAGGGATGTGCCTTTGTTTTCCCGAATGAGAAACTTCTGCAAGAATGTTAATCAAGTTCCTGTAAACACCAATGGTTATCAGAAATCAGCATCATAAAGAAAAAGTTCAGATAAAAGACATTTGATATTACTCAAATAGTAGGCCAAAGTACTTGGGATGTAAAGATTAAATGAATGTAGGAAAGCAAGATAATACCAAGTTAAAATCATGGCAGCATCTTATCAAAACAATAACAAGATAACTTTTGATGTATTCTTCACATGCCAAGTTAGATCCCAACACAAGTCTTTCAGTCTACATGATAAAGCTTCAAACTTTGTGACCTCAAAAAAATGGTACTGTTGATATGTCAATGAACAATCAACTATATGATTATTGTAGAAATAACGTTTGTCCTCCAAAATCCATATTAAGGCACATATGTCAGCAAACACTTCGGAATTAAGCACTCTGTTTGATAACTCTTTATAAGTGATATGAGAAATATATGCATTGGAGGAAAGAAAACTCATTTGTGTTTTCTAACAGCTTTAGAAAATTTTCGCATATCCCCAAAGAAAGGATCATTTACAGAGTCTCTGGCATAATGTCTATACAATAGCAATGCAGTCCAATGCCTAGAATTGCCACTACTAGTATAAGAAGGGCAGCCTCATGCACAAAGCTCCCGCTATGTGTGGGGTCCGGGGAAAGTCAGACCCACTTTCGGTCTATTTTATGCAGCCTTACCTCGCATTTTTACAAGAGGCTGTTTCCACGGCTCTAACCTGTGAGCCAAGGCTCCCCTTTCTTGCCACTATCAGTATATGGAGACAAAATCCAATAGAAAAGAAACAAGAACATAAAACACCATACATAATTTGTAAAATTTCTTTTCTTTTCATAATTCTCATTTCCTTCTCCACAATGGGTCTTGCGGGTGTTGCCACCTACACTGGCATTTAAATTTTCTAGAATACAGATGCTAGCCGATGGTATATTAGTCAAAGAGTACCATTCTTCTAGCATCACAACAAACTGTAGTAAAACATTTTATCCTCCTTTCACTGGCACTGCTTTTGGAGAAGTCAAGTTCATGCCGAGGACAGATCCTTTCAGTATCACCAAAAAATCATGGAAAATCCAATTTAAAGCTATGTCTATTTGTATCATATAGGATATGGATCTTATCGAGCAAGCTCTGATGCATAATGCCACTACAGAAAAGTTCATTTGCGATATTTTCATTTGCTTAGGATGTATCGAATTCGTTGAATTCTCTCTTAACTTTAGTTTGGGGCAGAGTTCATGATTGGTACAAATAAGATCATAGACAACTGGCCAGTAAAAATTATTTCACCAATATTTCTTACCTTTATTCACTTTACTTTCGATAGGTTTACCTTAGATCCCTTATGCTCTTTACTCAAGTCTGGCTTCAATAAAAGACTTGCTTTTACATCCACAAGTTGCAAAATTTGGTCAACTATAGTCTACATTCATTTTATAGCAAAGAGGCTTACGGGAATAGAGTACTATATAGTAAAGAAATTGCACATGTTTGATCTGTAAAGTCATTAAGTTTATTATCCATCATGATCATTGCATGAGACAATCTTCAAAAAATCTGAGTCCCGGCAACCAATACAAGCATTCATGATGAATACAATCAACATTAATCATTGTAAATCAACTCCTTCAGTTAATAACCTTGCAAGTTTTGTGTTCACATAAAACAGATCAAACTTTATGCATTATACAATTTTCTGCTTGGTTTGGTTTGGTTTGGGTTGGTTATGCAATCTTCAATACATATCAGCTTCAGCAACATATAGCCTGCATGATGAATGCTCTACTATGTGACTACTGTAAGATTCTCTACATTTAGGGGATAGTGGATAGAACCACGATTTCATGCATTCACAATAGAGAAGTCACAGTGTTGACTTGAACAATTGCCACAGAACAGAAAGTATGCCAAAGACAAACTAAAAGGGTGAGCCCAAGGTCTACTGTGGCAAATTGAAACCACCAGACTGATCAACATTACTTTTGTCAACACAATCGAGACCATACCCGAGTTGTGAAAGTGATCGATTTATATTGCCTGCTTCCTTCAAGCGTTCTCCAGCTGCTCCTGTCAGTTTCTGCCTTTCTGATCCAGCAAGATCAACAAGATTTATTCTACTTGTTTTGAAGCAGCTTAAACCATCTTCCACCCTCTGTATAAATTGAAAGTATAGGTATTCTTTACTAGAAAAATGTATAATATAAAACCAACTACTATTAAAGACACTTGCAAGTGCAAACACACACATTGACACTGTCAAATAGTGCAACATGACAAACCTACTCTTGGACCTCCAATCTGACAAATAACAACTTAAAACAGAAGAACAGTTCCAGAAAACAGAATTAATAGCAAAATCTAATTCTCTTTCATATTGGAGCAATAGGAAGTGACGGTATTCAGTCCACTATGCAGGAAATTATTACCTTGCAACGTGATTCAACAACACAAGTAAACACGCTATGGGAACGAGAACTCTCAGCATTGATACTTGTTGAACCAGTCTTCCTATTCGAAAATCCCTGAAAAATTTATTTCCCGTTACAATGTGCGAGATGATAATACATCAGTGGGACACAAGAACGTCTTCAGTATCTGGATCTAATCCAACAAGGAGAAACATTCTTTAAATAGTTTTGTTTGGACTACAAAAACCAGGATATGATATGTATCATCCTGCTGTTAATGTAATGAAAGCACAAAAACAGTTCAAACCTTTATCAGAACCCGTGCCACATCCTTCATTGTAGAAACATACTCCTCTGTCAAATTTTCAACATATACACCAGTTTTCACATCTTCGCGAATCTGGACGAGAAATCCGATATGGAAAAATAAAAATAAGTGAGACATTTGAGACCGCAGGCCATACATGGAGAATGATTACACACACAAAGAACTCCATTTCCTTGTTACCTGGAGGTTCCTTTGAGCCGGGTCTAACAGATCAGTAATTTGTTCATTATATATCTGTAAGACATCAAGGAATTAAGTTGAGCCGTGGCATATAAATATGAAAGAAGTCCACTGCATACAAAGGACAAGCTGCAGTTACTCAACCTCAAGGAAAGAGCATCTACACTGATACATGAGCTGCTTGTCAGAATGCTTAGCTTGCTCCTACAGGGAAAGAAAGAGGAAGGGCAAAACATCCGAAATTAGTCTAGTTGTATATTCATAAGAATATGATAATCAATCCATCATAAGTTTAATGATGAAAAAGAATGGAGTAACCACCTCATTAATTCGTGCAAAAAGCCGCTGGAAAACACGGGGTGTTAAGCCTTGTTGATCACTCAAGGAGTTTTCTTCTGACAAAGCATTTCCTGGTCCCCAAATGGTGTATGTCTTTCCACTTCCAGTCTAATATCAATTCAATTTCGAAAGGTAAATATTAGCACATTATGATCGGTAAAATCAGTCACAAAAAGGAGAGATTGATGTTCGTATAGGTCATTGAATCAAGGATGGACAACAAAGTAGAGAAGCGCTTCATCAGTTTTGCATCCTCGGAAAACACCTCCTTAAGCTAAAAGAGAAGTACTACGTCATCTTTGTTATATCATGATGCTAGGTGGTGAAGTACCTGTCCCAAAGATGTCAATAGCCGAGATCCAAATACTGAGATGGATGTGTGACAATTCCATGAAGGATGGGATTAGAAATGATGTGATTCTAGAAAAAGTGGGGGTGGCTCCGATAGAGAACAAGATGAGAGAGAACCATATGAGATAATCTGGACATGTTAAGCGAATACGTACAGAGGAGCCTGAAGCTATGAAAGTATGGAAGTTGCCCATCGTATCAAGAGTAGAGGAAACCCTAAAAGGAGTGGATGGAAACACTCGGTTGAGATCTATATTTGTGGAGTACAAAGAAGATGACTCTCAATACTTCAGATACATATATCCAACCCTACCTAGGGACGAAAGGCTTAGTTAGATTCGCTTTGGCTTATTACCAGTAACAAAAGCCAGTATCAAAGTTCATCTGATTGTACACTTCAGCAGATGTTTGCATTTGAGTATCTACAAAGATGCTACAGCATAAAGAAAACGGATGATAAAAGAGCACCTGTCCATAGGCGAATACGGAGCTGTTAAATCCTGCAAGGCAATTTTCAACAAGCGGAGCTCCTACAAGCTCGAATATATCGACCTGGAAGATAACACAACCATAGAGAAGTTTACGTAACACTGTTAGTAGTGCTAGAATTTACCAGTAGGCATCATCAACAAAATAATATCTTGCCTGTTTTGACTCAGGATCTGCAATTGAATCGAACGTGAAGGTATGTCCTGCTATAGTCAACATATCGTCAGAGACTTTCTGTACAATCATTTCTCCCTCTTCCTCATTCTTGTTTGGTGGACGCATTCTCACTATAACCTGAGTTCATTGGAAAGATAAAAGAATTTAGGAAAAAAATGTGCCATCAAAACTTGACTAAGAAAAATAAGTGAAACATAACAGAAGCTTTTGAAAAATCAAATTAAACAAACAAGTGAATCGTATAGGGCTCAAACAGGGAGGTTCCTTATCGATTCAATTTTTATGATCATAACTTATGTTTCTTGAAACAAATCGTGCTATCTATGCGAGCATTATGCACTGCATACAACATTTAATTAAATTCAATCGCGCAATCAAGATTAGTTACAACATCGGAATTTTTAACAACTGAAAAACAATAAATTAAATTCAGAGTTTTCAATTTCGAACAATTTCAAAAAATCAAAAACTGAAACACTAAGCTTACTAAAATAAGTAAATAAGTAATCTTTTTAATCAACACTAATTTTAAAAAAATAACAATAATCCGAAAATCGAAATAATTAACAATTAAGCAAAATCGGATTTAAATTAGGATTTTTTTTCTTTAATTTGAACAGAATTTAAAAAAATTACTTACTTTAACTCCAGAATCAGAGTATCCAGCAGCAGCAGCAGCAGCAGTAGTAGTAGCTCGCGAATCCGATGGTGGCGTGGCGGAGTCGAGATTGAGCTTCCGCTTTAACAGCGGCGGGCGAGGCGGAAGCGGACTCCGCATAGAGTTGGGATCGGCGTTCTCCTTTGAACATTTCTGCTTCCTCGGCGTCGTAGATCTACTATTACTGCTACTGTAACTCTTCATTTTCTTCTTTAATTCTTTCTTTTTTCTGAAAAATCAAAAACTAGAGTCTGGTGTGTGTGTGTGTGTGTATACAGAGAGAGAGAGAGAGAGAGAGAGAGAGAGAGAGTGTGTGTGTGTGTGTGTGTGTGTAGGGTTTGGGGTTTGATCGGACAAGGAAGCGAGTAAAGAGTGACTGAAGGAGAATAATAGCCGTTAGTGGGGTTTGGAGTTCGAATTGAATTGATTGGGGAGGGATCAGAGAGGGGCTATAATTCGGTGCATCTGGTGTACGTAGTCTTATTCAATAATATTAAGACACGTCAAGGGATCGAACTGGTGAGGAGGATTTGATGGACCTGATTGTTGGAGGTTTCTTCACCAAACGACAAATGGACGTACAACTGAACTTGCCCAAGGTACAATTTTAATTTTGTCGTTTCAACTGCATCTCGTGGAGCGTTTTCTAAATATTTGTTTCGAAAAGGTCAGAAGCTGAGGAGACGCTTTTGGTTGCATTGAGCGTAATTCGTAAATGGGAAAAGTAAAAAATGGATATTATATTCAAAGTGGATTAAACTTTAACAAAGTGTACTAACATAAGGGAAAGTTTAAAAATTTTGTTATATGACTTTAAGTCTTTCTTAAATTTTTTTTTTCTTTTTTTAAAGTTTAAGAACTTAGTAGATGTATACACCATAAAATTTGTTCTTAGGACAATGTAAGAAATTTTCAAAATTTGGCTTAGACTTGAATCCAACTGAACAAGTGATAGATTGAATTCAATTTCGATTCTCCTAGTCGTGCTACATGCTGGCAAGCACACCAAATAGTAGAGGATATCACATCATTATGCTCTCTCTTCATGAGGATATCTTATGCGCTTAATGGAATGCATCGGTGCAGATCACTTTATAATATCTACAAGTTAGCATTTTTTTACCCATACAAGGGGATTGGGCTTGAAAGTCAACCTTACTCAAAAAGATTATGGCAAAAAATTCCAAATATTAGAGTTCTGGAGGACAGCAAACTAATTGTGTGATTGAGCTGTTGAATATAAAAATAGAAATATCTTGCCTTTAGATTCAGTTTCTAATATTCTAGAATGATTGTTGTACCTATTAACGTTGCATTTTCACTTATTGGTTAGTCTTTAATGCTTTTGTAATGAATTACATTTGTCCAAAACAAAAACAAAAAAAATAGAAAAAGAAAAGACCCTAAAGCCCATCTCCAATCAACCCAACCAATGGATTGAAATGGCACCTTTCGAGTACCCAACGTTCTGAATTGAGAAGAGCAATCTTGCAAGGCCTAGGATTGCCCCTTTGCATTTCGACTAGCCAAAGACCGAGGTAATAAACCAAATTGACCACTCAACCAATTCGCCAAGATCAGATGCGCGCGGGCTGACTCGAAGACCTGGGACTTTGGCTTAGTAATGAATAAAGGGAAGCTCGAAGAGCTTTCTCCGCCAACAACTTATGTAGTGGTCAGCCTTATAAAGCTTGTTAAGCAAAGCTTCCTTTTCCTTTCCCTTATTTTCTGAAATTAAGTGAAAAATAGTAGTCTGGTCAAGGTAGAATCATGTTGTGAGTCTAGTAATTGTTTTGTGATACTTACTGACAATTTTGTTATCTATAACTGGTGTGCTAAAGTCACATCGAAAGGGTCAATGCCATATGGACAATTGATCTTTCATGATTTTCAAGCAATCAAATAACTATAAATAGACCTCGTGCTCCTTGCCAAAAGCATGCTCATTCACCATATTAATACTCTATCCAAATCACAACTCAACCCTCTTAATTATCTTCCCTAATTTTCCATTTTGCTTCTTTGATTATTTTATACATTGACCCTTATTTTTCTGCTTTATACATTTTTCTATCCCTTCAAATACTTACTTGAGGGTCAAGGGTTATTTGGTCAGCACTTCATTGATGTACCAAAGTAGCCTAATTCTCTATATCTTCTAAATATTAAAGGCTAGCCTACATAAAATGGATCTAATCCAAGATCTTGATTGTAAATTCGAAGGTCTACAATATGAATGTGCAATTTATTATTTAACTTATTTTTAGAGTAAATACAACTAGTAGTCCCATATGTTTGGAAGTTGTGACACTTTGATCCCGATTTTTTTAAAATGATTTTTTTATTTCTTAATGTATTTTAAGTGTGATGTTTTTGGTCCAACTGGCTTAAATCGTCAACTTTTTAATACTTTTAACACGTGACCTGCACGTGTGTATACACTTGAATTGTCAAAAATGTTAGAATTAATATGCCCAAAAGCTCACTGCATGTGACATTTCAGTTATATTGGATACGTGTTTGTGATTGTTAGTATTAATTAAAGCATTCGTTTCTATTCTCTATCTCATTTTTTTGTAATTACAAGTATAGAGATCCTTGAATTATAAGTGAATGACTTAGGTGCACGGTGTCCGAACACAGAAAGTCTAAGTTATAGACACTTGGTTCTAGAATCAGTTCATAACCGATTGATAGAGTTGGGGGCTTCATCAAAGTCTAGTTTATAGTGAGTTAGTCTCCTGTGAAGGGGAACCTGCCTTCGTCATTGATAGGTTTCCGGACTAAGCCACACTATGGGTCACTGAGGTATGATCTCTTCAAGAGGTACTATCAAAGATAGAGATCAATACATACCTTATGTTGCTAAGTGATCAGTACCCTTAATCTTGAGCATATGTGGATAAACTGATGAAATCAGGTTCATGTGTTTTGATACACTATGGGTAAGACCTTTGTTGTGGGTCAATAGCTCCATGTGTTAAGCATATGGGTTTGACTAGTTGGGACGTGTGTATGCAATATATAATTCATGTCATTGCGTGACGGAATAATCGCTCCCTTGTGATTATTCAGTAGATCGTCCAAATTTAAGCTTAGTGGTATACTCTATGAGTATATTGGATATCTGGCTTGAGGGTCGCTCCTTAGATCAAGTGTTTCATATCCAATGAATGGTTACTTGAAGGATATAGATGTCTCACAGAGAAGATGCAATCAAGCAAGAGATAGTATATTGAAAGAGTTTCTTGTTTGTGAGTGTTACATAGAAGGGTATTTTGGTCATTTAACTTAGTAGGTTGAAGACATAGGTCATACTTAGTGTGACAAGCTTCTGCATACAACAGTAAACACTTTGGAGTGCATCCATGACTTTTTAGTAGAATAAGTCAGGTTGAAAAGCCTAAATGTGTTATGGGGTTAGCAGGGGCATTTTGGTTTTTTCAGTTGCCAAGCTGTTTATGTATTTAGTCCCTCTTCTAACCTATTTTCTTTCAGTTGTTTGTTAAAATTTTCTAGTTGCTTATTATGTATTCGGAGTTGCTAAATTAAGTATCCAATTGCAACTAAGGATCCTATTTAGGAGAATTTCCTATTTGAATTAGTTGTGGATAATTTGAAAACTAGCAAATAATTAATTAAAAAAAGAATACATGGATTAAGCAAGCTTGGGCCAAGTTGGCGCCTAGCCCATCTAGGCCATGGTCTACATGTATGAATTAATGAGAAAGAGAGAATTGGATAATTGTAGTTAATATGCTATTGAGCTAGCCTAGTCTAAAGGTGCATAAGATTAGCTTATGGGTTTGACATCTAAATCCTATTTCTTCAAGGATTAACTACTAAGGCTATTCTATATCTATAAATAGAACTCGTCTTCCACCTCCATAATTCGCACCTCTCACTTGAGAAAACGAAGAAGAAAAAGCTCTCTCTCTCTCTAGTTATTTCACACGAGTTAGGCTAGAAAAAATACAAGAGAAAAATCCCACAATTATTCATCATCTAAGAGAAGGAAGAAGGTCATAGAGAATATGATCAAAAGTTCTTCAGGTCCTAGGCGTGTAGATCTTCAAGAAGCAAGTAGGTGATCAAGTTTTGTATTTTTTCATTAAGTTTTCTGCGCTAATGAGTCAAGGTAACAAAACTATCTCTTGCTGGAATTTATTCTTTATGAATTGTCCTTATACATGTTCTTAGAATTCTTGCAATAATTCATATTATAACTTGTGGTTTGATCCTAGATAAACATTCTATTAAATTTCCACTACGTTTATATGCTTTAAATTTTTTAAACAACATAGTATATCTAGGTAACATGCACCTTCAAAAAATGTCTCTAAAAGCTAAGTACCTTCTAACACACGTGTGAGTCACGTGTTAAAAATGTAAAAAGTTGATTGTTTAAGCCAGTTGGACCAACAGCACCACACTTAAAATACATTGAGACTAAAAGGATCATATTGAAAGATATGGAACCTCAGTGTCAAAATCCCCAAACATATGGGACCACTAGTAGTATTTACGTACTCTTTTTTTATTTATCTGTGATTTGAAGGGATGCCTAGTTGAAAACTAAATTGCAATAGAAAGGATAACCTTAATGGTATATACTGATTATCCAAGGAGATGTTTCACCCCTGGTTATGCTTGTCCCATATACAAGCAAGATCTCTTGAGATATGATCAAGGTGAACACTACCCAGAGGTTGATGTAACCAAAGTTTGCAATCTAATTTGTGTACCTTTTAACTTTCCAATAGACCATACATACCAGAAAATCTGAATTTTGTTGAAGCATGAGTTTGCAGTCATCAATCATAGCCTTAGGACTGTTAAGAGGGAAAAGAAGAGTACATTTAACAAGATTAAGGGGAATATGGTCATGTTATTGCCTGTTTCACCACATCAATCTAATGTGCTTGGTGTTAGAGTGAATAGGAAATTCCAAAAAATTCCCCAAGAAGTTTGGGCAAAAACTAACTTTTGTCTAAAATGTGCTTCCTTGTATGAATAGGTGTGTTATTTGGTTAAACACCTATTCAAATAGGCATCTCATTGCCTATAAATACCAGAACCCAGAATCATTTTAGGACATTCATTTTCATACTTTATATACTACATTTAAAAAGAAAAAGTTTGAGCATCATTTGGTTCGCCGTGTTTGATCTATTTAGAGTTCTCGTATAGTAAAATGTTTTGTCCTTGTATCCTGGGAAACTACTGTCAAGTGACTGTTAGCACCTTAAGCGGGGTGATCAAGTTTTAAGGACTCTAAATCTAATTTAGGCCTCGACTTTTGCATTTTTATTTTGTCTCTATTACTGCATTAATTTGTAAGTTTTGTTTCCTTTCTGTTACTGCCTTTTATATTGATTACATTTCTTTGACTACATTATTTTATTACTTTAGTCACTTGCAAAGTTAGCAACACATGCACATACTTGGGTAAATACCCAATTTGGTCCCTTATTTTTAGAGTTTGTGTCATTTTAGTCCTTATTTTTCAAAATATATTCTTTTAGTCTCTTATCTTTACCATTTGTCCCAATTTAGTCCATATCTTTCAAAATAGTGAAGGACTAACGTGAACCATAATAACAAAGATAAGGACTAAGTTAGTACAAATAGTAAAAATACGAGACTAGATGGGTATATTTTAAAAGATAAAGAACAAGTTGAGACAAATGATAAAGATACAGGACTAAAATTCATTTCAAAAAATAAGGACTAAAATGACACAAACTTTAAAGATAAAGGACCAAATTGGATATTTACCTCATATACTTTTTCATATCTAAACTGCACAAGTTAGTACCCGTTGTCATCCCTAATAACTTGTACCCAAAATCGATGGATAACCATCCGATAAAAAACCGATAACGAAAATCGATGGGGAAACCGTTAGGTTTTGGATTTTATAAAGCAAAACCTACGGATAAACCGATAGGTTTTAGTTTTTGATATTAAAAAAAATCAAAAACCGAAACCCGATTAGTAGTTTATTATTTTATTATATATATATATATATATATATATATATATATATATATATATTATACACATGTATATAATATATATAATAAAATAATATATTTATTATTATTATTATATATATTAGTTACTAGTACTAAATTACTAATAAAGCCATCAGATAGTAGGTGAATCATAAAAAATTGAAAACACATCGAATCATCGATCTTTGGGTTCTTTAACACAAAAAAGTAAAAAATAATAATAAAAAAGTCATATAAACTTATAACCCTAAATCCTATCTTCACTCTTAACATTTCCTTCTTTAGTTTTCAGTCAGCCGCCTCCATAGCCAAAAACTATTTTCTTCATTTTTACCAAAAAAAGGAAAAAAATCAAAGGTTCAAGATTCAGCGTTCAAGGCTTCAAGCTTCTATCTCAGGTAGTCCTCAAACCTGAAACGTCCAAACTAAAAAAAAAAAACCTTCTTTTTCCATTTTTATTTTTTTTTACTTTTGTTAAATATCTTACTTTTATTTTTATTTTTCTATTAATGTTTCAGTGTATTTCTTGGATCTTCACAAATCAAGGTTAGTCTTTTTTTCGTTTTTATTTTTTTAATTTTTGTGAATTTTCATTTTTATCTGATGGTATTAGTATGTTGTGCTGATTGGAGCATTTGGGCTTCAGTCTCCGCCATTGTTGTTGTTGTCGTCGTCAATAAGATTTGTGGTAGTGGTGTTTGATTTTGTTGTGAAGACAAATTTTGAATGTGTTACTGTTACTGTGGGCTTATAATATACTAGGCTATAGATGTTGTCGTGGTTGCTTTCTGATGTTACCACCCTACCAAATGGAAAGCTTTATCAATTATGATAGCTTGTTGTCCAATAGTTATTTTTTCTTAAAGCTTCCTTTATGTCTAGATCTGTGCTAAAGTGATATTTTGGCTGGATATTTTGTTTGCTTCAAGAGCTTGTCGTGTTATGTTTTGTTCACTCTTATGTATATTTGCTAACTGCACCTAATACAATGTGAGAGACCACTTGGTTGGACTGGAATTTGACTTACACGAGGTTGACTGAATTCGACATAACTTTTTCTTCTTTGTAGTTTGCCTTGTTTTAGCTTAAATTTTGCAGTAGAATCAGGGATGCATTTTCTGTCAATGGTTTCAATTCCTTTGTGGTATAAAGCAGCATATGACATTGTTTCCCTAAGATTATTATTTTTTGCTATCAATTTCTTGTTTTTCTTTCAATGGTTTTTGTCTATATTGCAAACTACTTGTTGGTGCTTGAAAATGGATTTAAAAAAATTAGAGTTGAAGTTGCACTATGAGGGCCTGTTGAATCATTCCTTAATTTCATAAAGCTGATGCCATTTGCATACATTAGGAAGTGAATCTTCTCGAGTTTATTCTTTATCCAAATACTTATCTTTTTGACAATTTGTTCTATGTTCAAGCAAATGAATTCTTTTTATCTTCTGTTAAAACTAGATTATAAACTGATAAGTGATCTTTATTTTAAAAAAAAAATAAATTAGATTAATTAGTTGTTATTTTCTTGATGTAGGTTGTTATTTGTTCAACAAAATGTCATCCCAAAAGGATATTGATCAGGTAGATAGTCAAAATGAATGCAATACACCTACTAATTTACATTTTACGACTTCAACCTGTTCTCAAAATCTAAATTGTTCGACTTTTTCCGAACCCCAAGAGTCACAACCCATAGAACCTCAAATTGATTCAATTTGTGAGGGAAGAAAGAAGAAGTTGACTAGTAGTGTGTGGGATCATATGAAGAAGATGAAAAAAGATGATATTGAATATGCCATTTATAACTATTGTAAGAAAGCATTGAAAGCTTCAAGTAGGACTAGAACTTCAAGTTTGAGAAGCCATTTAAATATATGCTTGAGAAAAATGCAGAAAAATATTGGTAAGGCAATTGATCGCCAAAAACAAAAGCCAGTACAATCTCAAAAATAAAGTGATAGAAAGTTTCAATACAAAAACTTTAGCTTTAACCCTGAATTTTCAAGACATCAGCTTGCTCATGCTATTATTTTGCATGAATATCCTCTTTCTATTGTTGATCATATTGGCTTTAGGGATTTTGTACATAGCCTTCAACCTCTTTTTAAGATGGTTTCTCGAAATACTATTAAGAGAGAGATCATCAAAATTTATGAGGAAGAGAGGTTAAAATTACAAAGTCTTCTAGAAAAGAACACAAGTCGTGTAGCTATCACAACCAACATGTGGAGTTCTAACCAGAAGAAGGGTTATATGAGCATCACAACTCATTTTGTTGACAACAATTGGGCTTTGCAAAGTCGTATCTTGAGGTAAGATTATCTATTTATGGCTAATAAATTTATTCATCTTCATAGTTTTGCAAAGTCATTTATTGAGTTAATTGTGATTGGTCTACTTGATGATATTAAATGTAGGTTTATTTATGTGCCTGCACCTCATACCACAGAAGTACTTGCTAAAAATTTGCTTGATGGTTTAACTACATGGAATTTGGAAACCAAATTATCTACCATAACTGTAGATAATGGTAGCACAAATGATGCAGTTGTCAAGGTAATTATTGATAAGCTATTTTCTGATTGTTTGCTTGGAGGGAGGTTCGTTCATATGCGATGTTGTGCTCATATTCTCAATCTCATTGTGAAAGATGGGCTGATAGTTATAGATGATGCAATTGAAGCCATTCGTCAAAGTGTTTTGTTTTGGTCTGCTAGTCCATCTAGATGGGAAAAGTTTGAAGAGATGAGATGTCAAATGAAACTTGCTTGTACTAAGAAGTTGGGGATTGATGTTAAAACAAGATGGAATTCTACTTATTTGATGCTCCAAGTTGCTTTAGAGTACAAGGATGTATTTCCTAGAATGAGACTTAGAGATAAAAATTATAAGAATGTGTCATTCGAACTTGATTGAGGTCTAGCTGCCAAAATTTGTAAAAAACTTAAGCTCTTTCATAGTGTGACTGAGCTTTTCTGTGGTAGGAAGTATCCAACTTCAAACACTTACTTTGTTAAAGTTTGCAAGCTTAGGGAAAATTTGAGTAAGTGGATATCATCTGAAGATGAAATAATTGCTTCCAGGGCAAAAAAATATGTTTGAAAAGTTTGAGAAGTATTGGAGTTATGTGCATATTGTTATGGCTATAACAGTTGTCTTGGATCCTAGATACAAAACGAAAGTTGTTGAGTTTTATTTTTCATCATTTTATGGTGAATATGCAAGTGTGGAGGTTGAAAGAGTTAAAAAATGTTGTTATGATTTGCTTCAAGAATATCAGTCGAAGTCCGTTTGTAAATCCCATGAAAACATTCATGGTCCATGCTATTTACAAAATTTGGCAGATTTGGCTATTTCTAATGTGGAAGGAGAAACTATGGCCAAGTTAGTACAATTTCTTAGTTCTAATGCTACCACTACACATGTGAAATTAGAACCAGATCACTACTTGGAAAAGCTGGTTTTGCCATGGAGTCAGGACTTCAATATTCTTAATTGGTGGAAGATAAATGGTATAAAGTATCCTACTTTGCAACTGATAGCTCGAGATCTTTTGGCAATTCCAATTTCTACTGTTGCATCTAAGTCGGCATTCAGTACCAACGGGAGAGTTGTTAATCCACATAGAAGTAGACTTCATCCACACACTTTAGAGGTTTTAATGTGCTCGCAAAGTTGGTTATGGGGTAATATGGAAGGTAAAGTACTCTTTGTAATGAAAATTTATCACTTATTTTTACATAACGATATTAAGTTTGCTTTTGTACTCAATTTTTGTAGGTGTCTTCATACCACCAGATATCGTTAAAGTTTGTGCTAAAAAGGAATATATCGATTAAAGTATTTATGACATTTTGTCATATATTAAATTTTTTAGTGTTGATATTGATGTTTTGATTGTGAACTTTGTTATTTAGTTGTATTGATGAACAAATAGTTTCTCATTTTTATTATTTTTAGAATTGAATATTTGTGATGATGGTATTATATTTTTTAATTTTATTGTCTTATTGTATGAATGGACGAACAGTTTCTCATTTTTATTTTTGTAGAATTAAATATTTCCAGCGAAGTAGTATATATATATTTTTAATTTTATTATTTAATATGTATAGATTGTGATTTATTGTATTTTTAATTTTTTTTACATTTAAATTAATATTTTTTTTCATAAATTTGGACCTTTTTCTATTTAAATTATTATTTTTAAGTAATTGGTTTCGGTTCGGTTATCCGCGGGTTTTTAAAAACCTGTTGGTTGCGGTTTTGGATATGATTTTTTAAACCCGTTGGTTTCGGTTACGGTTTCGGTTTTCGGTTTGTTAAACGGTTTCGCTTTTGGTTTTGCCAAAAACCGTGTGTCGAGGTTGAAAATCTCACAGTTGAGGTTGGATAGCTACTTCCGCCGAGCTGAATTTCTGGGTCGGCTACCTGACTTGGATTTTCGGGTCAGTTGCTGGACCTGCATAAGGAAAGGAAGGAAAATGCGGGGTGATGACCCGGATTTTTCTCTCGGGAGTTCGAATGATTAGTATGTCCGAGCTGACGAAGTAGCTGAGAGCATTTAATGACGAGTTACCTCGTAAATGAAGGGGTGGAGCTCTATTTATATTAAATTCGGATATGACAGCATTTAATGCGGCGCAACTTTATGTCCCATCAGGACTTCATGTCTCATTAGAACAGCTGGCGCTGTGGTCGGGGTATTCCTGGGTCGGGGTGAGGTCGGATTACCATCCAGGTTGGGCATTAGCTGAATACGCTGGCCTTGGCTCGAGTTGGCTAGCCTCAGCTCGGTGCAGGTATCTTACCTCAACTCGGGGTCCACCCTCGTCAATCCCCCCTCCTAAGTCGAGATCGAGAGGGTGAGATCTAGATTTGGGAGTTGTTCCTGAGATGGAGGTGCCCGACCCTGGCAGAGTAAGAATGGCCACCTCAGCGTTGCATGCTCTTCAGATGGCTGACACATCACCTGCAATTATGATGAGATGCAACGTTTGGGATTCCCGAGACGATTGCTGGAGTTGCCTATAAATAGGGCCTTGAAGTTCGAGATTCATTTCACACTGATCACAAAATTTGGAGAGCTTTCAGGTCGGCAACCAGAGTGGTCGGACATTTTTAGCTCGGCAAGCAATCTTCTTGGTGTATTCAGCTCGGGATCCATTAGCTAAGAGCCAATTAGGTCAGAGGCAATTAGATCAAGTCATCTTCTACAACTAGAGCGGTATGTACGTCCCGACTCCCTTTAGATATTCTTGTACATATATTTTAATTTGTAGACAGGATTGGAAAGTCGGAGTCGAAATATTTCCAAGTGATGGAGGTGAGATCCTATGGAGGGGACGAGAATTTGTCGAGCTCGGAATCCATCTCGGATGGAGGTCACGGTGATGACAGCACCGGTGTACCCCAATGATCAGCTTGGCAATCTGGGCCCAGGGAGAGTGACGATGATTGCCAAGTTATCAGGGTCAGGAAGGTGCAGGAGAAGGCTGAGGAGGATCCTTTGGCCGACCTGGAAAATTTGGGAGATAGAGAAGATAGGTCACTTCTGAACTGGTTGGAGGGGGTCGCGATACCTCAGGAGTATTTAGCTAGATCCTTCACTATCGAGCCGATTGAGCCAGTCCCAGTTAGGGCAGTCCGATCTCGAAGCTCAACTACAGCCAGTGGTTCGTCGGCCCGGGGAAAGAGGATAGAGCAATTGTTCGCCTGTTGTAAGTGCGAGTATCATTCTACCATCTAGATGGCTAACGCTAGGCTAAGGGATTGGTCGGTGGACCGACACCATAAGCTGACGGTTCCAGGTCGGCACAAATCCGTTTGCTATCCTCCTCCCGACCACTTCACTATCTATGACCTCGCCTTCGATGTCATCAAGCTTCTACTTCCCGACTTCATCGTCGGTATTCTGAACTACTTTGAGCTTAGCCCATGTCAGATGTCACCCAATGGTTGGGCCATAATGGTGGCGTTTTATGTGTTCTGCCTCGAGAAGGAAGTAGAGCCGACCCTGTATCGGTTCAGGCAGTTCTTTGTATGCAAGCTCAACCCGAAGCAGCCAAGGTGGTTTCATTTCACAGCTCGGGCCAGTAATGCCATATTCACCAAGTGGCACTCCTCCAACAGGGGCTGGCACAACGACTACTATTGGGTCGAGCCGGTTGTGAACCCGGGGTGCAGAGTGGATTGGAATCCCTACTTAAAGAAAAATGTGAACGACGACCCCAAGCTTTCAGAAGTGGAACTCGTCGAGGTCGGGATACTAAGACCCGAGCCGGGTATGCTGATTAATATTGACAGCGCCCTCAGGTGGGACAAAATCTGGAAATCAAAGTTATTCGGGAGAGAACCCAACCTGAGGAAGAAGCATCACTATCTACTTCCCGAGCTTGAAGAGAATGCGGAGTTCGGCTCAAAAGAGGGTCAATCTGCAAGATCAGTGCCCGACCCTCCCATTATCTTGACTGTCATTGCCTTTTTTAACTCAACTCTCGGTCATCTCTTATTTCTTTCCTTTTTTCTTTTGCAGATATGGCGGATACAAGAAAGCTCGCTTATCTATGAGGAGGAGAAAGGCCGAGGCCAGCGGTGAAGTCTCGGCTCGGTCCGATCTAGGCTCTACCGTCCTTCAAGAGCCAGCCCAATGGCTAAGTACGGGAGGTCGGCGCCGAGGTATCTTCCAAGGGGACTTCGGGGTCTCCCTTTCCCAAATGGTCAAGCTCAGTGGTGGCGATCCTGGAGCACTCGGCGACCCGCCCTAACAATAGAAAATGGCCTCGGACCGAGTACTCCGGAAAATGCAAGGCTACGGAGGCAAGCTCTCCCAACAAGGATTTTATGGAGGCCACGAAGGTCACCCGCGACCCCAAGCTGGTAAAGGTCCCGGTAGAGCAGCTCTCACTGGACCTGAAGACGGCTATAGTCACGGTGAGTTATACTCGATTGTGTAGGTATGGTTATGTTTTTCTTTAGCTCGACTGATCATTCTGTCGCCTTTTCCACAGGCTGAGTCCCACATCTTTTCAGCACTTGGCTTGCTCGCCAAGGCCCAGGCTCACTGCGTCGAGCTCGAGTAGCGATACACCGATGCCCGAGCCGAGCTTGAAATCCAAAGGGAGGAAGCCACCCAAAGGTACAAGGTGGACGCAACTGAGATTGACTGGCTGAATAAGGAGCTCAAGGCGGAGAAATCCCGACGCGAGGCCGCGGTCAAAGACGTCAAGTGCTTCAAGCTGGAGAGGCGTGAAGCCGAGGCAAAGTTCCAGGAGCTTCTTGATTGGGTCGGCCCCCAAGAAGAGAAGGCGGTGGAAGCCTTCAAGTCCAACGAAGCGGCTGTGGAGTGGGTAGCTGCCGAAGACGGGATAATGGCCAAGTACGCCGAGCTGGAGTATTACTTCCGAGGCTAAGTCGCAGCTCAAGAGCGAGCGAAGACCTTTCTTCCCGCCTTCAAGAATGACTATATCGAAGTCTTGAAGGCTCCGCCGCCGGAGTTCTGGGAGATTCCTGAGCTTTCGGCTGACCTGACGTCCCAAGCTCATGAGGTGATCGACTTTGTCAAGAGGGGCATGGATCAGGTCGGGGATGAAGCCGATGCTACCACCTCGACCACTGTGCCTAAATGAATTTTGTAATCTCGCCCGGGTCGGGCTTTGTAATTTGCATTCTCAATTTAATGAAACGAATGTTTTAGTTTTATTCATGTTTTATTCGAGTTTGTACATGTGTACCTTTCTCTTCGCAAATTTTTCTTAAGTAAGTGGGGTCGGGCCAACATAATAGACCTTTAGAACTTAAGTATAAAGAACCGAACTGGACGCGATTAATGAATTTTCATCCTAATCCGAGCTGGTTAACTGGGCAACCATATATTCGTTGCCGACCTGGACTCATCAGTCTGATTTAAAATTGGTCAAACTAGTGTTGACAAATGTTGACTTCGAGTTTAAAACCAAACTAACATACCGACCTAAAGCCGACTAATACCGAGTTGGACTCTAATCCAAACTGGTAAAGTGAATCAAATTATTATTGATTATATCCGAGCAATTAAGCGTAGCCACCGCATTAATCCGAGTTTACAATAGCTAGGTAGCTGAGGTACTTGGGCCCGAGTCAGGCTTCACACTGGTTTACAAAATATATTGTATTGAATTTGTACATGTAGTACTTGGGCTCGGGAGCCAATTACAGGTAGAGTTTCGGCTCGGGGCCTCTACAAAAGATATTTTAGCTTGGGGACCGTTACAAGAGTTTCCAACTCGGGACCGTTACAAAAGATTTCGGCTCAGGAGCCATTACAATAGTTTCCAGCTAGAGGCCGTTACAAAAGATTTTGGCTCGGGGGCCGTTAGGCTAAATATCTCTTCAGGTGTTCTGCGTGCCATGCATTCTTCAATTGTTTCCCGTATCTGCCGCGGAGGTAGAAGGTTCTAGGTCAGACTTCTTTCACGACTTCGTACGGTCCCTCCCAGGTCGGGGAGAGCTTGTTACCCGGGAGTGGCAGAAAGATGGTCTTTCTGAGCACGAGGTTGCCAACCTTAATAGGCTTAGGCTTAACCTACTTGGCAAAGGCTCTTTGCATGGCAGCTTTACTGGCCAACATCCTAATCTGAGATTTGGCTCGAAGCTCTTCAGCGAGGTCGAGTCGTTCACGGATTAAGGCTCGGTTTATTATCGGATCATGGTGGAGGCTTCTACTGGTCGGAGACCCGATCTCCACTGGCAGCACTGCTTGAGTACCGAAAGTCAGCTCGAAGGGCGATTCTCCCGTTGTCGAGCTGGCGGTGGTCCGCTGAGCCCACAATACCTCAGGGAGAATCGATACCCACTGGCCTTCCGCTTCGTCCAACTTGATTTTCAGGCTTTGCAAAATGATTTGGTTACTCATTTCCATTTGGCCATTACTTTGAGGGTGAGCAATAGATGGGAATCTGAGGTCGATCCCAATCTCAGTACATTTGTCTCGAAAGTATGCACTGTCGAATTGCTTACCATGGTCTGTGATGATGACCTTTGGCACCCCAAATCGACAAATGATATTCTTCCACACAAAATCCCAAGCTGCCTTTTCTGTTATTCTATCAACACCTTCAGCCTCAGGCTATTTGGTGAAGTAGTCTACAGCTACGAAGGCGTACTTCTTCTGGCCAACACTGGTTGACAATGGGCCAATGATTTCTAGACCCCATTGATAGAATGGCCACGAGCTTATCATCACTATCAGGTCTACCACAGGCTTTCTCTATTTATTGGCGAACCTTTGGCAGGTGTCATACTTTTTTACATACTCTTTGGCATCTTGTTTTAAGGTTGGCCAAAAATAGCCTTACCTCAATGCCTTCCAAGCTAGAGCCTTGCCACCCAAGTGATTTTCACATACCCCTTTATGAATTTCTCTGAGTATATAGTTTCCCTCTTCGGGCCCGACATACTTTAAGAGAGGCCAAGTGTAGGATCTCTTGTAAAGTTGCCTAGCTATTATGATAAACCTTGAGGCTTGTTTCATGAGTTTCCGAGCTGCTTTTTTATCCTTCGGGGTCATTTTCCCCCTCCAAGTAGTCCATGATTGGTTTGGTCCAATATGGGCTTAAATTAAGCTCGACTACGGCTTGCCTTCCCAACTGGATGCTTGGTTCGGAGACTTCTTCCACATGGACCAGTGCAGGTCGGCTCTCGTCCAAGGCCAAACTTGACAGAGCATCAGCCTTCATATTCTCCTCCCTCGGGATTTACTGCACCGTGAGCCTCTTGAGCCCTGAGGTCAAATCCTTAACTTTGTTGAGGTAGGCCAGCATAGCATCATCTTTAGCTTCGAACTCTCCTGATATCTGACTAGTAATCAATTGAAAGTCGGTACTCAGGTCAATTGTTTGTGCCCCGAGCTGAGCCGCAATTTTCAATCCCACGATCACTGCTTCGTACTCAGCCTCGTTGTTGGACAAGTTGGTAGATACCGACCACATAAGGGAAATTAATGCCGCGATCACTGCTTCAGGAGAAATTGGCTTATACCTTTCTTGAGGTCATCAGAGAGTTCACTCCTGATCTTTGCTCTCTTTGTTTCATCGGAGAGCTCCACCTCTTGAAAGTCTTCAGCTGGACTTCCTCTCTTGGCATCCCTCTTGTCCTTGGGCAAATCTGGTCCCCAGCCAACCTGATACTTGGGGCGGATGGAGCTTTCATAGCACTCTCGAGCCGAGAGTTGAGCTCCTCGGATGGTGGTTGTGTTGCCCGGGGTGGGGAACTTCAAGGCATGATGGTAAGTTGAAGGAACGGCCATGAAATGATTGAGTGTCACCCGACCCAAGATCCTATTGTAGGTGGAGTTGCAATTCATCACAATGACGTTAGCTTGCATCGAAACCCGCTTGTCTCCATCTTCCAGCTTCAGTGGGAGGTTGATGACCCCTTCGACTCGGTGGGCTTGTCCAGTGAAACCAGCTAAGGTGTCCCTCAGTGGCCTAAGTCGGCTCCTGTCCAACCCCATTTGCTTGAATGCGCTCAGGGATAGGACTTATGCCGAGCTCCCGGTGTCCACCATTAGCCTCTTGACGGTGAAGTTGGTTATTTCAGCGCTGATCACCAACGGGTCGTCATGGGGCAATATCACCCCCTCCAAGTCTTCTGAGGAGAAAGTGAGCTCCTCCATCTTCGGGACCGGACCTTGCACCAGCCCATACTCCCTTCCAGTCTGAACATAACCCTTCCTACAAGCCGAGGTCTCCCCACCCGACGCCAATCCTCCTGCGATGGTCTCAATCACAGCCAAACGTCCGCCCCCAGCCTGGCGCCTGGGTGGACTTCTCTCTCTATCTCTCTGATCATGACTCCGAGTCGGCTGTTGATCTACGTATCTCCAGAAGTGACCCCGGGCTATCAATGCCTCGATCTCCTATTTCAAATCTTTGCACTCCTCGGTGGTGTGGTCGTTTTTTATATGGTAGCGGCAATACTTGGTCCTATTGCGCTTCTTAGGTCGGCTATTCATCCTCGGTGCTAGAGGTAGGTGGTTCTGGTGCTGGATCTCCATCAGGATTTGCTCCATTGTAATGTTAAGAGGGGTGAACACGGTGAACCGGGGGTTCTGCTTTGGCTGTTGAAGCTGCTTGCCTTGGTCATTTTGGGCCTTACCCCCAAGTTGGCCTCGGGAGGCTTCTCCCTTTTTCCCGGCTTCTTTCTCCTTGTCATCGTTCATCTTCGCCTGATGGATTTCTTTTGAGTGTATGTACCCTTCTGCCGGTACTATCAGCTCGGCTACGGTATCTACGGGGTCGATGGCCAAGGAGGACGTAAGGGGGCCCGACCTGAGCCCACTCTGGTAAGCTATCAATGCCATGGAGTCTTGCAGGTTGGGGATTCTGAGGGACTCTTCATTGAATCGAGCTGTGTAAGCCCTCAAACTTTTCCCTCTATGCTGTTTCACCGATAGTAATATTGAAGTGTGGCGGGTTGCACATCGGCTTCCCGCGAAGCAGGACAGGAAAGTCTTAGCCAGCTGATGAAAACTTGCAATAGAGCCGGGACGAAGTTTTTAGAGCCAGTCCAAGGCATTGCCAACCAGGGTGGTTGGAAATGTCTTCGTCTTCATGAGGTCGGACATATCATGCAGAGTCATGTGGTGATCAAAGTTGAGCAAGTGGCTGGCTGGGTCGCCATCCTCATTATAGACTGCCAGATTGGGCATCCGGTTGTCGGTGGGCAGTGGTGTTGCCAATTCCTCGGGAGAGAGCGGGCTTACACCGAGCTGGTTAATGACCTTGGCAATGGCAGCCGCGGTCTTGGCCTGCTCGGGGTCGGCATGTGCCGCCCTTTTTCCTCTCACCTCCTCGAGTCCCGCCATCGGTTCCAGGAAGCCCTCTCCTTCTTACGCCCGTTTTTGCCTTGAGGTTGGGATGCAGAACTGTGGACGCGTGGGCCGTGGTGTAGCTGCTGGTGGAGCCGGGAGGTCCGCAGCTAGCCGGGCTACCTACTCCTTAAGTTCCTCGAACATCCTGAACATCATCCTTATCTCTGGCGACAAGTTGGATTTGAGGTCTTCGTCTGTTGAAGGGTTGGTTTGTGAGGCTAAATGTATACGTTGACTCATTCCGACGTCGATTTGGGTTAGGTCTTGGCTAGGCACCTGCGTGGTATCGAGGTCCCTGTCCGGGTTGGGCGAGTCCTTTACCGGTGCGCTGTGGCTTCTTGTTTGTACCATGATGGTTTCTCAATGAGTGATGGGAAAAGTAATGGAAAGAACTCGTTTCCCACATACGGCGCTAAACTGTCGAGGTTGAGAATATCGCAGTTGAGGTTGGATGGCTACTCCCGCCGAGCTGAATTTCCGGGTCAGCTACCTAACCTGGATTTTCGGGTCGGCTGCTGGACCTGCATAAGGAAATGAAGGAAAAGGTGGGGTGATGACCCGGATTTTTTCCTCGGGCGTGCGAATGATTAGTATGTCCAAGCTGGCGAAGTAGCTGAGAGCATTTAATGATGAGTTACCTCAGAAATGAAGGGGTGGAGCTCTATTTATACTAAATTCGGATTTGACAGCATTTAATGCGGCGCAGCTTTATGTCCCATCAGGACTTTATGTCCCATCAGAACAGCTGGCGCTGAGGTCGGGATTTTCCTTGGTCGGGGTGAGGTCGGATTAGCATCCAAGTTGGGCATTAGCTGAATACGCTGGCCTTGGCTCGGGTTGGCCGACCTCAGCTCGATGCGGGTATCTTATCTCAGCTCAGGGTCCACCCTCATCACCGCAGATAACCGACCGGTTGTCATCCCTACAAGTTATACCGCTACATAGGAATAACAATTGGAAATGTAGAAATCTAGGAAAAACAATTAGATAAAGGAGACGTAACAGAAAGATACTCGTTCTGTTTTAAGTGCTAAGACTATAGAATGCAAAAATTAAATTTTAAAATTATGAAAATCTTGAAGAGACATTGGATATTTAAAATAAGTAAGTATAGGAAGTATAACAAAACTTTTGTATAACATATTAATATGCTCAAATTACCTAATTTAAGAGATTTGTCAAAGCTTAAAGAAAGACATGTCATCTTTTTTTTCGTTCTTTGGTAAATCTAACCACAATGTATAATAGGATAGACTACTGAAGATAACTGATTGAGATTCACAAAATAATAGTAAATAATTAGGAGCATACAAAGCAAAACAATAACTCATTTATTATTTTCTTGGATTGCTTGGATTGCGTCGAAAATACAACATATTAGTTGTATGAAATGTTGTTGTGTTTTGTAGAAAATCCAAAATAGTATGACAAATTGCATAAAAAGGATTTTATTAAGTTAGATCTCTTCCTTCTCTCCTTAATGGCTTTTTGACAACTTTTTTGTTTATTGCTATGCATCCTCAAAAGCCATTCTTGCAAATTCAGTTGTTGGGAACGTATAGTAGCATCATACGCAGAGATGATCGATGATTGAGTCGTTGATTATTACTTATTTCCAAATGAACTCGACAATGACACAACTCAAGAAGAAGAGAACAAAATTGGTAGAATTACTTTTAAGAGAATTATTACAAAGCAATATGTGTATATCGAGACTCCGGTCTCAAAAGAATGGATTGATAGAAGATATGAAATATTTAAAGAGTAAAATGTACCATACTCTTCTATGTTTTTATAAAATTGTATTATAAACTTATGTTTTAAAAAGTCGCATTATGGAAACCTTGCATACGACCCCCTAGGTCATATGCAATATTTTTCATTACACATTGTTTATAACGTGAATTTTTAAAACACAGATTTATGATATAACTTCATAAAAATACAGAGGAGTATAGTGCATTTTACTCATATTCTCATAGCTTTGCTATGGAAAAAAAATTAATTGAATTAACACCAAATTGTCACTACATCAAAAGTATTTAAGTTTATATTGCTTTTCAAAACCAACAAGAGGTTAAACTTATTTTTCTGCTTTTGGTTGATCATTTAGTTTCAAATAATCGATGAAATACTAATTAAGCTGGATAATTATATTACTTATCCATCAAAAGTATATAAAAGAATCAAACAAATGAGAGAATATTTATTCTTCAAGTTAAAGGCAACGAAATTTTTAGCTCAAAATGCATATTGAATTAGTATCATTTTACGAAGAAACAAATTTTAGTAAGAGTATGATATGCTAAAAGCCTTAGAATTCTTCAAACAAAAATTAAATGTATGATCAAGTGCTCAATCTGTTAAACTCCTTCTGATAATATATTTCAAAAGTATACTATTAATTATAACAATTTCATAACCACGTTAGTATCGAGCTTTAAGTTGGAGATCTCCTCGTCAACTTTTGCAAGTTGAGCTTTGGAAATAGAATCAAACCCTATTTTTTCACTCCAAACTTTTTTCAATAAGTCATCTTTTATTCCTTCAGTTTAGAGTTGGAATCAAATAGTTGAGTATTATTATCTGAGTCTTAAAATAAAGGTTCTCTCACTTAGTTATTATGATATTTAAATAGAATTAGTCAAATGAGACTGGAAGAAACTCTTTTTGTTAAAAAAAAAAATTGTGGTGCAAATTTTTTCTTTTTTTTTTTGTCAGACAACTTTTTTTCTTTTTTTTTTGCTCGATCAGCAAGTATATTCATTCCACCTTCCAGAACAAAATGACAAAGCCATTACAAAAAGAGACAACTACAAAAACCGCAACTAGAGGCCACTCAATAATCTCTCTAACATTTAGTCTACTACTAATTTCTCTATTTAGTTGGTATTCCTATACTTTTTTCCTGACAAAAAATTACATCGAACATCCTCAATGATTCTATGAGTGACTTGCTCAACATTTACAAATTCATTTCGGAAGATCCTAGCATTGCGTTCAAACCACAGATGATACACATTAGCACAAAACAGGAGCTTTAGGACCATGGCTTGGAATGTGTCTCTTCTTCCAATCGCAATATACCCATGTATTACTCTATCCCATTGCATCTCCAAGGTCGTGGTTCTAGCCATCCTCAAATAGGTTCTTCACACCGCTAAATGTACATTTAAAGAACAAATGGCTTTTGTTAAACAACTTTTTTTATTGAGTAGAGAGAATTAGTGGAAAACAAATCCAATCATAAATGTCATATTATCTTTTTTTCTTTAATTGGACTAGAGGAAAAGAAAACAATAATTCAAGATCTTCAGCATTTTGAATACCTTGCACTGAATGACACGAAGAAGGGGAAAAAAAAAAAAAAAACCTTGCACTGTAGATTCGGTAATCATAGGTATCCCAAAATGTCTTAAAACATGATATAGAAGTGTAAAGAGCATCCTAAAATTCATCGGCAGAGAAAATATTGAAAACAAAGGACCATTTCCAATGACATTGGCATGTGCAATTGCTAAATCGCATGAGACGTTGTCAGACAAAAAGTCTAAACTAAATAGTTGAATCTAAATTTTATGACCAAAAAAAAAAAAATTTAGATCTCAAAATAGGGAAAAGACATTCATATTCTTACTTTTCTTGGCTTATAGACCAAATTAGTCTCTGAGTTATTCTTTTTCCTTTCTCAAGTCACTTAGATTTAACAATATTATTCAATTTTTACAAAATAGAGAGATTATAGTCATCTCACAAAAATAAAAAATAAAAACATAAAAAAATTGACCAAAGTAACCCTCATCTCCTAGCAGTATTCCGCCCACCCCTTCCCTTCCCTTCCCTTCCCTTCCCAATCCTACTCCCACTCCCACTCCCACTCCCACTCCCTACCCTACTCTAACTCTAGCAACAACCCCCTCCCCCCTCAAACCCCCCATCCTTACCCCAAAACCTCCATCTGTCACCCCAATCTTGCCATTACCCTACCCAAATCCCAAATCCCAAACCTCGACCCTTATCCCTAACCCTTCCCCCCATCCCTAAATCCCAAATGCCAACTATACTTATGTTATCAACACTAACTATATCTATGTTGTCAACATTCTTTTTAGGATTTAGAGATAGGGGTGGCGGGTAGCGGTTTTGGGTGTAGGTGGTTGGGGTGAGGGTAGAGGGCTACTGGTGGTGGGATGGGGTAGAAGGTGTGGGGTAAATGGTGCTAATTGGTTGTGATTAACAGTTATTATTAGGGTACCTTAGTAGATTTTTTTTAATTTTTAATTTTATTTTTCATTAATATGAAATTATTATAATACCTATGATCATTAAAATTAACTCAAAAACTTATTTGGTCCAAGATTTTTTAAAAAGAAGGCAAGGACCTAAATGTCTTCTTCTCCTCTCAAAATCTATAGAAAAGAACTTGAAAAATGAAACTTTATTTTGTCCCTTTCCTTTGCTTATTCCAACGCCTTCACAAACGCGGCACCCCGTAGCTGTTGCCACCCTCTCTTCCTCCATTTACGTGTCCATACAACTCTCTCCCTCACCCATACTATAACTAAACACCCCCCTTCCTTATCCCCATTCCATCATTTCACAGCCAAAAACACACCATACTATTCAAGACACCATTAATGGCAACCAAGACAACAACAACGCCGCTAACCATCTTTCTTCTTCTTCTTTCCATAATCGCACTATGTTGTATACAAGCGAGTACTGCCGTGGGAAGAGAAGGCATGGTAGGAGGGAGAACACAGATAAAAGATGTGAAAACAAACAAAGAGGTTCAAGAACTTGGAAGGTATTGTGTGGAAGAGTACAAGAGGAGCCAAAGGAAACAGCACAAGGGCGAGGCTGCAGATTTGTTGTTCTCTCAAGTGGTCGAGGCTGAGAAGCAGGTGGTGTCTGGTATTAAATATTATCTCAAGATATCTACCACCAATTCTAATGGAGTTTCCAAGACTTTTGATGCTGTTGTGGTGGTCAAGCCATGGGAGAAATCCAAGGAGCTCATCAACTTTTCTCCTTCACCTGCAACCAAGTATCAGAGATGACCTTATAGAGATGTCTTATGTAAAAATTGTAACCATGGCTGAATCCAGGTAAGAGAATAAAGTAATAACAAACTAGCAAAAACCATGTTAATGGTTGTTAATCTTTGCAGAACGAGATCCACATTTTGCTTGTCTTTTCTTCTTTCTGGGCTATGAGTAAACCAATTAGCCTCTATAAATCTAAAAGGGGAGACGGGTGAGTAGTGTCGTTAGCTCAATATAACCGACTCATGTAGTGGAATAAAAAATAGTTTGATTTAAACCAATTAGCCTAACCCCTAGGTTGAACGTTACTCCAGTATTATTGTCTGACTATCGTCAATATGTGCTGCTAGGTTAGGGCAAAGGCACTCACCTATGAGTCATAGGCGAGTGAGTGTTGTCATTCCCCACTCACCCAAAGTTGTTTTCTAAAATTTGTGCTCTTTTATTTTTAATCTAAAAACTCAAATGTAAATTCTATTGAAAAAAATTTATCAATATATAAATATTAAATTAAATATTTTAACCCATTGACGAAAATCCTAAATCTGCCCTTGAATGCAACCATCATGTTTAGTTGCCATGTTAAGTTTGAAATTCTGAATAAACTGCCTATGACAAAGATGAATTACACAATCATTAAGTTTATATAAAAAATCATGAAGATCGCCTCCAAGTGCATGATCTAGCAGTAGTTAAATTAAAATCACTCTTGTACAAGTTTGATACTTCTCAATACTCTGAAATTTTGACATGATACATGTGAAGTTTAACAATTACTGGTCGGACACAGATTCAAGGGCCAAATTTTATCAATTAAATTTTCATGTCATTCAAAAAAAGCCAACAATCCTAGAGATTGACGTGAAAACGCAGATGAGAAGTCAGATCTCCAGCGGTGCCTTCGATGTGTTGTTTTTAGTTTGGGTTTTAGACGGTAACTTCTTTTGGCTTTTGCCTTTGGCATGAAGTGGCTAAGGCATCAATCACATATTCCATGTTGTAGTTTCCGTTCCCCCACTTCCATCAAAACTGACATCCTCATATATCCTCAGGATGCTCTTCCGTTTCGGAAATGTAGTTGACGGAGACCCAATTGAACTCTCTGGTATTTGGACTCCGTTGTACTGTGTCTGTCCTTCATTTACATAACTCGTGCATCTTACGTTCAAATAAAATGTTGCACTCATAAAACTGATAGAAAAGACGACTTTCAATAAAAATTGAGAAATTAGTGAAATCATCAACTCCATATAATCAATCCCACCTAATAGAATAAGTTACACCGCCGTCGTTTGTGATTCACGCCATCTGCATCTGCCAAGTTCAAAACTCAGCATAATCTTCACAACTATGAACAACCAGAACACAATTGTTGGCGTGATGGGAAAGACAACCAACTAGGCTTGGCTTTCCTTCAACCCGCCTTTGGCACCAAAAGTGTGAATGCTGCCCAAAATAGCTTACATTAGCAAGCAAAGAGTAAAACGAAACACAACCCGCTTTTCGGAATACTTATTATTGTTATCCCTCAGATCTCTTGAGAGCTAACAGAAAAGAAGGTCCTGTTAACGTCGTCAGGTACAACTTAGCCGTCCTTCACCTCTTGCTATAGCTTCAACAGGAGAAATTTTGTGAAACATAGGATAAGGATACAGATAGCTCCTTGCTTTACCTTATTCAACATGAAGTTTAATTCGTTGAGATGAATTTTCATTCCGAATGATATCATCATTCTACATTATAGTGTACTAAACCTCAGTTACGTGGATTTAACCAATGTCTCTTTGCTTTATCTACAACCCCGTCTCTATTACTCTTAACACACTACCGATCATACGGATACTCTGCGTCGTTCTCAGTCACTTTGAAATGTTGAGGACTTTGGCCCGAGCAGTACAAATTCCACATCTTGAAATAAGCGCGCTCCAAGTTCTTAACCTGAAGGTGTACAAAGCAAATCAGTACTCTTTCCCAGAATCCTCGTTCCAAAATACAAGAGGTAATAGTGAAACCAAAGTCACGTAGTGGAAGAGATTACTGGATTACTCACCCAGCGTGTTGTATCAAACAGCGGGCATGTCATACGTACAGCCTTAACTCTATCAGTAAGATCCTGGAGCTTTTGACGATTCAGAGCCAGCGATACTGCCTTCTCTTCATACTCTTTCATACTTTAGAAACAGAATGAATCAAGTCAGTAACAACAGATGAAAAATGTCAAAGACGAAAGCTCTTAGCTCTTCACCTTCACGAGATGGAAAGAACCATAAAGTGGAAGCCCAAGAACATAAAAATGTGCACTGGTGTACAAAAAGAGGAAAACCGAAAAAGAGAGAATTATCTTAAACCATCAAAACCAAGACTAGTTGGGACCTGCGATCCACAAGTATCAAAAAGACACGTCTTATATCTATCTAATCTATATATGCCAGTGGCGATTACTAGTTTACAATTCCACCAGTAGGCAAAAAGTTGGCTACAATTCCACCATCTTTTTTTATTTTTCCTTTTTTTTCTTTGAATTCTTTTTTTGGTCTATAACTTCAAGACATAATATTCCACAAAATTGATACATGTGATTCTTCTACATCCTATTTACTAAAAACAACTTAACGACCTTATTCAAGTTTCATCCAGTTAAAATGTTGAACAACTAAACAACCACCGTCCTTATTCCACATTCCTTTCGAAAATTATCAAGCACCTATATTCAAAGTTCACGCCTAAATTATTTTACATGTGAATGCAGTTCCAAAGTAAATGCTCATTTTGCTGGATAATTTTGAAGCGGAAATAAATTGGGAAATACTCCTGTAAATGCCACAAACACACCCCTCCTTTCAATAAAAACAAAAAACAAAAAAGCAAAAAGTACAACCCTCCAGCTCCCTCCCGGCCAAGAAAAAATGCTATAGTACAATAAAAAGGAAGAAAGACATCAGAAAACTTAGGTGAATCATCTACTGAGATACCATTCATATGACAAAACATGACATAAATGGAAACATCTGAAAATGCATACCTCGAGACAATCATCTCCTCTCCGACTCCTGTGGCCAAACACAGTGAACCAGCAACTCTCGTTGCCATCTTCTCAAGTGGAAGCGTTATCATGGGCAGACCAGCCCAAAGAACATCTGTTCCCGTTGTGTGTGCATTGCACAGTGGCCTGAGGAAAGCCAAACAAAATATCTTTCTTGAGACACCTAATTTGACTTGTAGTCCTTACAAGAATACATTCAAGAGAACAATCGTTTTTTGATCAAATGACTCCAAAAGCAGACAAGAAGCTGATGCTACACGTACGTGTCAAGAAATAGATCTGCCAGAGCACTGCGTCTTATATGCTCTTGTTTCATTGCAACATCTGTGAAAATGATTTGATCTGGCTGTACCCCTTGCGCAGCAGCATCTGGACAATATGAAATTTTTAATTAGGTCATATCTTAAGAATTGCGCAATTAAACCACAGGAATATTGCTTATCCACTCATAGATGAAACAGGCCAGTATATAAAGATGGAGTAAAGGAAACATACATGCACGAACCCGCATCTCGCCAGCAGCTGGAAACCTAAGAAGCCAGAGTGCACTGTTTGGTACACGCTTAAGAATGTTGCACCTGTACCAGTTGTACACAGTTCACCATACAGATACCAATCATATGCACAAACTAGTAGTTATATCTAATTACTACAGAAATTACCAGGTTCTGAAAATCTCAGGATCCATTTTGTAAAGCTGATTGAAACAAGCAAATATAAATTTGTCCTCAGGTAGTCCATAATCTGATCGTTTAAGGTGGCAATTTGGATCTAAGACATCCCGGTTTTTCTAGAACACATTACATCAGAAAGAGATTAATCATAATTCACGATTTTATATAAAAGAAATGAGACATTCAATTTAGCTCCAGGACGCAGCAACTTACCTGATTATAATCATTCACGAAATAACAATGAGGGAGATGGACAAGCTTCTCGGAATAAATGTGTGCATAGCGTAACGGCGAGACGAACTGCCAATGATCGACCGAGTGTGTTAACCACTGAAAATTACATGCACCCACTAATCAAGAGAAATAATTGCTAAAGTACCTCATCAGTGACCAAATAGTGGATGTAGTTCGCCCCAGTTGTTCCAGGAAATCCCATGTAAGAAACCTGGATAGGAGCAGGCTGCATGGCAAATATTTCATTTCTAGCCCCCTGCAAAATTTACAAAAGTGAGAACAATGATGAAATACATGGAAGCTTTTACCAATAGATTCAGGAAAAGCAAGCATCCAGAATTTGAAGGATGAATCAACGATGCAGGAGAAGATAATATAGATTTTGAGGTTAGCCCCTATGATGTCATCCGTGTTTCTTACCATTGTTCCATACAATGCTGGATTCTTATGGACCTAATCCTGTTGAAACTTGAAACGTACCTTAGTATAACCATTAAGGTTGATAAGGATCTGTATTTGATCCTCATTTATCATCCTTGCAATCATATCAGATGACATGGATGAAACATCAATGAAATGCTCAGCTTGTGCCTGGATACGGAGCCTCCATTCGGTTCCATCATTTGGACTTAAAGCATAGCAGAAAATCTACAAATAAAATAACCACAGTTTTATAGCACAAATAACAGAAAGAAGAAACCTCAGAGCTTAATTAAACCAATGAATTCCAAAAACTCATTATGTAGATCAGCAAACCTCAACAGTTTCTCTATTGTGCATGCCAAATACTGAGCCCATGAGATGTGACAAGGGGTGGTTACCAAAGTCACTGCTCACATATCTGAAAGACAGAAGTAGGATCACATTACTTCTTTATTCCCATAGAAAAGCTCTGTTAATAAATAACCAAAAGATCTCTTCCAGAGACTTACCCAATCCTTAATCGGCCATTTCTGCCCCCACCCTTAATAGGCAATGGAGGAGGATGATTGAAAGGTGGAAGTGAGTAACGGGAAGCAATCACAGAACAATGTGCAGCATATTTCCGACTACACAGAAAGCAGACGAATTAGCACAATAAATTTTCATCATTATTCACTCAGTTGAAAAGACAAGTACCTCACCTTATTTCCAGAGCAAGCATTGGATCAAGAGGATACGCAATAGCATGAAAAGGCTGCACACTAGGGATAATAGACATCTAAATGAAGACATTGATGCAATGAGGTAGTTAGAGTAAACCAGCATTACAAACAAATTAGTGTTCGAGGGAAACAGAAAGGAAGAGAAGGGGGAATATTAGGCAAATATTGGGAAACCTTAATTTGTCTTCGCAGGATTGCTTCCACTTCAATGAACATCTTTTCTCGATCATCCCAGTCACAGACACACTGGAAAAAATGAATGCCAGGAGACCAATTAAATATTGACCAACAGAACAAAGACAAGGAAGTTGATCCAATCATATGATAAAGCACCAGCAGTGCAAGCAAGTTAGGCTCTGTTTAGCTTAACTTTTAGACACTCAAAAGTGCTTCCTGTAAATTTAGAAGCTGACTTCTAGGTAAAAGCAGAAGTTGAAAAAAATTGAAAAACAAGAAGCTCCAAATTGAAGTTTTTCGAAATAGGCTTTTGCAAAACTATTTTTAAATAATACGGGAAGCTGTTTTTTGTTCTCAAATATATCCGATCATATTTTTTAAAGTCTAACATTTCCCTCAAGTTTTTTAAAAGTTCAATATTTCCCAATATAGGCTAAACAGTCAATGGTTTTTGTTTAATAGCACTTTCTAACTAAAGTTCTACTGCTAAAATCTCTACAGCTCAAAAACTAAAATTCACAACTATGCCAAACAGAGCCTTAATAAGCAAACTACCCACTATTGTTGCAATCCAAATTAGTATAAGAAGTCCAGAAAGAATCTATTTGATAAATTCATCTTCATACATATTAACAGGCTTGAGGAACAATTCAAATGGCAAAAGGATCAACAAATGGCTAGAAATAAAACTGCAACTTAATTTTGTCCAAGTTTTGTAGGAAAAGAATCAGATTGATGGTGTCTCTTTTCCATGTTAACTTCGAGTCTAACATGAATAGGACAAAGTTAACAATATATGACCGACAGATGACATGCAGCATAACATCCTATTTTATAAGCCTGTGTTAAAGATGCATTAAAGATTTCCTGATAGGTATGGAACAATGACAATGTGATACCGGTGGTAAAGCACTTATCTCATGTAAATTAAGATATAAAAGGTATACAATTTGCAAGGACACTACAAACTAGTTGCATCATCCCTAGCGGATATGCCCAACATTAAAGCGCATTTTCACAAGACAAGGTAAAATTATCAATTGCTGGCACAACAGTTGTTTCTGCAGAGAGCATTAACATGGCAACTCTTTGTATCACCTCTCTGGTCTATGTCATAAACTAGCTATGCTTTGGCAAATATAAAATCTTATAAGAATACTAACAAGGAAACTAAGACTTAGTTTTTTTTGAGAAATAAGGAAACTAAGACTTAGTTTTTTTTGAGAAATAAGGAAACTAAGACTTAGTTTTTTTTTGAGAAATAAGGAAACTAAGACTTAGTATTGCTCATAGATTCAATTTTCTGACTGATTAAAATTCAAGACAGTAAAATTTACTGTCCAAATGTATAAACTCTAATATAAACAGGAGTCAAGCTGTAATCACATCAGGTACATATCCCTTCCCACCTGTGTGCCTAACTTGTCAAACTCAATAACTTAAAAGTAACATCTAACAGCACCACTCTAGTATAGGATGTCTCACAACACCCAGCACAACACTATCTTAGAGCAACTACAATTGAAACTTCAGTCACATTCATTCACTGCAACTAGTTTTCTCCTTTTCATTATGAATAAGCATTTTACCAAATACTTTTCTGTATGTGAATCGCTCCGAAGAACAATACTGCATATTTGCTCCATTCACAAACCACATTTGATATGAGAATGATTAACATCAAAAGCTACTGCAACTTGGGTACAGAATAAAAAACACTTCACAACCTTGACTTCTTTCATAAAGGACATGTTCTTATGAATTCCAATAGTTCAAGATTGGCAGATCCACAAAACAAGAATTGTCAGCTTTCAACAAAATCCAACCAAGAGAATATTAGAGACTAATTGGACACTTGCCTGTAAAGTATGAAGAAGATTACAAGTGGCTTCTGGAAAATCAGGCCGTAGCATCAATGCTTGCCTATAGCTTGTAATGGCTGCTTCAACATGACCACTGCAGATTTCCAAATCAAGGGATTAAACTTGAGCAAACTAGAATTATGCATGAACCTGCATGATTCTGGTCAACCAAAGATGTAAATATAACATCTTGGGGAAAATATTACGGGATACCTGTCCTTGTAAGCTGACGCCAAATTAGCATGGGCCTCTGCCATGGTAGGCCGGGTTGCAATAGCACGTAGATAGTCCTGAATAGCTTCATTGACTCTTCCAATCTCCTTATACGTATTACCTCGATTGACAAGTCCATCAGCCGCCAGAGGATCGATTCTGAGTACCTCATTATAGCAGGATATGGCATCTGCATAGTTGCCCTGTAATTGAAATCAAAACAAAATCAATAACAGCTGCCAACAAAACCTTGTTAAACAAGTGCAGAAAACAAATATCAGCTCAAAAGGAACATCTCCTCCTTCACTTCCATTCTTTGCACTTTTGAAAACTGACAATTTCCTCTCTTTCTTTTCTTATAAAAACAGAGGGAACCATTACCTGCTGCTTGTATATAATGGCTAGGTTATTAAAAGGAGCTGAGAGCCCAGTTGTTACAGCCAATGTTGCCTTGTAGCATTGCGCCGCAGCACTCGTCATGTTCCTACAGATTCAAAAAGAACAAGTCATAAAGACAACTTCTATGTCTGCCTTTAGAAAGAGAAGCACCCAAGAACCAGAAATCTCCAGGTAACAGATGTAGATAATGTCACAAACCACTCCATATAGATATTTCCAAGATTAGTAAGAGCCTGAGGATGGCTAGGTTGGAGAGCAAGGCATTGCTGCATAAGCCAACAAAACAGGTATATGTTAGTTGTCGAACATTCAATAGTAAATAAAAAATAAAAATTATAGAACTAAAGAAAACAGAACCTACACGATAGCAATGGATTGCTTCCTCAACTCTCCCAGCATCTTTAAGTGCATTACCCTAAAAGATAAGGACAAAATACGAAAGTTAACAGAAGACTTCAATGGCAGTATAACTTAAGAAAGAACTAATCAATCATTTAGAAAATGAAGTCACGAGTCAAACCAAATTATTATATGCTTCCAAGAAGCCAGCATCGCAAGCAATAGCTCTCTTATAGTGGAGTATAGCCATATCCAGATTGCCTTGCTCATAGTACACACTAGCTAAGTTGCCTGTAAAATTTGTTTTGGCAATATGATCAAGGATAGAAGTAAACATTACAAAATGCCCACTCTTGTCTAATGTATTGAAAACCACTTGTATCATCAACTTTCGTTCTGGGATGCTAGGAACAGAACTGATGGAATACGCTTAATTGATCAAACAGTAAGGCAATGCAGAGCTAGACTATGTGCTTCCAAAATTATTTTTCAACTCTGGAAAATTTTAATCACCAATCTGGCGGTACTAATCCATGACTTCCAAGTCAAATTAACCTTGACATGAGAAACATACAACGAAGAAGCTGCAGATCATCATTGAGATCCCAAGAATAATATTATCTCAAACACAAACAAACAAATATAAATACTCACCAAATGCCATGGCATAGTCGGGTCGTGCTTGCAGAGCTCGCTGGTAACATAAAATAGCTTCTTGGGGCATTCCCAAAGCCTGGAAAACGCAAAGAAGAACTTGTATTTTTCCAGATTCTTGTCCTGGCATTGCAGCTGCCTGACCTTACTAGCACAATCTGTAAGGGCTTACCTTGTAAACATTTCCCAGGTTCAAGTATGCATCTGAAAAGTTTGGTTTCAGCTTGACAGCTTCCTGAAAAGAAACAAAGATAGGATAACTAATTTAGCAAAAGAGGTGGACAAGTCAAATATACAAGTAAAGAGAGGTAAATGACTACACTAGCCAAAGCATGAACTGCAAAATTCTTGATTAGAAAAGGGAAAAGGAGAAAAATAAACATTTCATACCTTGTAGTACTGCAAAGCCCGGTTAAGATCACCAGCCTCCATGAAAAGACCAGCAAGGTTGGACCAGGCAATGGCAAAACTTGGTTGTATGCGGAGAGCCTCAACATAGCAATTGTATGCCTAAATGAAGCACATACAATTGAAAAGTTAATAGCCTATTCTAGAAAATCAACTGAGAAAGCAACCTGACTAACCAAAATTTAATGCATTAGCAGTAAACTATATGTGCACTTTCTTTCTAATAGAAGCATCATCTAGTAAAGCAGATGCATTTCAATTTCCCCAACCCTGTTGCGTTTCCGTTTCTACTGCCCCTCATACCCAACTCATTTCAATTTCCAAGAGCCATCTTATCTGCTTCCCTTTCTTCCCTCAAAGGCTTCCATCACCACCCAGGGTCCAAGTGACATCTTACCTCTTGCACTAGACCTTGCGCTTTCATCAGATTTCCAAGGTTGCTATGAGCATCGACCTACAATATTTTAGGAAATCGCAGAGAAAATGAATAACAAAATCGCATAGTCACAAGTAACCAAAGTGAACTCAAGAACATTATCTACCAATCGAGGATTTAGTGCAAGAGCCTGACGACAACATTCGGCTGCTTCATTCAACCGTCCTTTCCGCATATATGCACTGGCTAGGTTCGACCACGCATCCGCAAAGTTTGGCCGAAACTGTGATGAACAAAAACAAGAAAAATTCACTTACTTCCTAAAATGCTAGACCAGAAGTCGCCACACATAGCTTCCCTATTTGAATTAAGCCATCCCTCAACAGAAATATTTTCCCATCACATATCCTCTCAGTTAAGCAGGACTTGCACAACCAAATACAAACCCATACGTACCTCAATAGCAACAAGATAATAGCGGATTGCAACATCAATATTGCCTTTCTCCTGTGAGCAGAGACGCCCAAATATTTACTTATTAGAATCACTATGACGTAGAGATCAAAAAATATAAGGAATAAAGATATAGAAATTCACCTTCCAAGCATTTGCCATATTACCATAGCACTCAGCAAAATGAGGATCAATATGGAGAGCTTCTTCATTCTTTGCAATGCACATGTCAAAGTCGTGCAACTGAAAAAACAAATTGGTGACTCTATATGGTTCAGATGTATGACATCAATACCGAAATCATTAGCAGAATGAAAGGGCGGGTACAAGAACTGGAAGAATATTCATGCATATATCACCACATATCGAACCTGATAATAAACTGCACCCAGAAGAAGAAGATTATCAGTCCGCCGTGGATTTCTCTCATAAATGGCCTTGCTATGTTCCAATGCCTGTTTATAGTTCCCAGCTTTGTAGTTCTGATGAGCCAGTGCCAAGAACATGTCTTCATCAACTGCAGAAACAGAAAACCATGGAAAAATATGATTTTACTTCAGGAAAAATGCCCTTTTGGGAGTAAACAGAATAGAATCTGATAGAATAACACAAATATCTTCTGACACAGGAAGCATCTTCAGGTAGCACTCTCAACAGGTAAGACAATATGGTGTGTGAAAGAGCAGTCATTCATAGAGCACGGGCAAGTTTATCCTTAAGATAGCAATATCTTTCTTCATATTCTTACATAGCATCTTTTACATATGCTAGGAGAACAATCAATCGTGACTACATTGGAGAAGTTTTCTTCTTTTCCCCAATATTTCACCCCTCATGAATCAAGCGTCCAAACCTGTTATCATAATACAGTCATGTCACAGCATGTCAAGAGAGTAGAAGGAGTCTGGGCCATCTTTTGACGTGGGCCCTTAACTTGCTATTTTGATCTTTCTTCAACTAACCTCTAATCTTCTGAAGAAAAGTTATTCATCCCAAATTCAGAGTAATGAAAGTACTTCCTAATTAATGTGTATCCCATTTAAGAGAAAGTTGGTCATGTGGCCAGTTAACTTGCTCTAGTTCAATCTTTCCACACCAACCTCTGATCATCTTATCAAAAGAAATTCATCCCAAATAAAGAGTATATCCCATTCATGTAAGAAAATTGGCCTCTGAATTGCTAAAGCAATGAGTGCATGGATCTAAACTCATGCTGACTCCTGCTTCAATAGGTTCTACTGATCTTAACATATTTCACTAATGAGCCTCACATGAATTTAACCTTTATACAATGACGGTGACAGCCAAGAAAAACTCCCTCATTAAATATTCCAAAATTAATGCCTTCGTCTGACTTCCATTTTGACATCTTATTATGTTTAAGATGAGAGGTTGGATTAGTAATATCTAAAGAGAAGTGATGCCAGGATAGAAGACTTCAATTTTAGGGTTAAATCCACTTTCACCCCTGAATCTGTCGCCAATTCACACTTTCCTATCTTCATCTTTCAATTGCATCACTTGGCCCAATGACGCCTATAAAGTAACAAAATCAGCTTGAGGACAACATTTGCCAGTATCAAGGTCACTTGTGGCATCTCCCTCTCAAAATATGAAAACCGCAATATATACACGCATCATCTGAAGCATTTAACAATATCAGATCCCCGTCTCTACAAATCAAATCAACCTCAAAGCTGGAAAATGATGAGAATATCATCATCAACGTGAACAAGCCTTCTCATTGATATCTATAATCCCATGTCCCCATGGCATCACTTAAGAGAAGGGAAGCCAATTCATTGCACTCCAATGCAAGAACATAATCCTATACAAAAGATTATCAATGTTGTCAAAAAAACATCTATTCCTTTCTTCCAAGTTCGTCCATAGTTTTATATTTTAGATTTACTATCCTGCCAAATACCATGTGGACAAGCAATGCTTGACACAATTTGGCAAAAGCCAGCAAACATCATCAAGGGAAGTGCATCTGCCACATATCCTTAGGAACCTCACTATATTGCAAAGAAAAGATACCGTTTCCTCCTCTCTAAAAAAGTAGCAGCAGTTAGCTAAACTTCTCTCTGTTCTCTGGGGTTGGTCCCCATAAGTGTGACTCACATGCTCTCTGTCCAGAAGAAAAAGGAGCACTTTCAGCGGTCTCCATTTAGCTAAACAGCTTGTTAAGTGATACTGTGAAACCACTGGTCAAGAGTTCTTTACAGGATGACCTGTTGAAAACCTCTGTAATTATGAACTTGATCATCACAGAGAGACTTGGGACTGCTATGACCCACAAATAATAGAAACAGCCTGCTGCAAACTTCTTTCCTTAGTTATTCATCACTAAAACTCGTATATTCTTTTTGGCATTCAGGAAGCAGATCCTTGAGGATCTGCTAAGTGGTATAACAATGTCAACAACCGAGAATTTCATTATAAAAGCAAAGAACTTGACTTTATTTAATTGGGACACTACAATATCTATTGGATGCCCTTTCAATGATCATTACCATGAATGTTTGACTATAGATGGCTATATTCTAAGAACCGATATTTATTCTGGATCCTCGAAAACTCCAGCAATTTCATAAACCAGAGACCTACTAACTATGAAGGCAGAAATTCGCATTGGGTCCTGGAGATCTCCAGGAAGCACTAAAAGCTTCTTCTATCTTGGGAAATAAAAGCTGCAAATTTTCTAAGGCCTCAACTCCTTCCATCTTCTCAGCATCATCATCATCTCGGTTCTCACCATTTCACTTGGAAAAAAAAATTAAAAAATAAAATTAAAGATTGATTAGCAGCGTCCACTTGCCAATAGTCGGTCTTTCCCAATATAAATTGTGGCCCATAACATAGAAAATGTCATCAACCAGGGGTAACACATGTTACCCTGCAGCTTCTATGTATTTTTAGACACCGCAATATCATATAATAGCGTACATAAGCCCAACACTGTAAAATAATCATTCTGTTCAACTTCGTCTTTCTTCTGCCGATGATATTTAAACCAGTCCTTACAGAGAACCCCACCACAAGCCTCCTCCAGGTTCTATCTCCAATCCACTATATCAAAAGATCCAGGGTTTCCAGCTAGTCCATACCTCCTCACTATATAAAACTAAGCAATAAGAGAAGTTATATATTTCAATCTCTAAACCTTTAAGCTAATAACCTTGACTTCTCCACTGTAACAGACATCAATACAGAAATTCCAAACCTTAGAATTCTCATATTCGTATAAAAAATAAAAATAAAAATCAATTTTTCGTACATATATGAGTTCATAAAAGCCTAAAATAATCAACAAAATCAGAAAAACACAAAAGACTATTAAGTAAAATCGAAATTAAAAAGAAAAACAAAATTCAACTAAAATTTGGGATTGTTAAAAAAAATAATATTTACGCTTATAAGACAACAAAAGCTCAAAAGTCAAGAGATTCAGAACAAATAAACATAAAATCAAGATTAAAAAGAAAATACAACAAAAAATCCAAAATTGTCAAAAAAAAAAATCAATTTTTTTACACATATAATACCATAAACGCTTAAAAATAACAGATTCAGAAAGAAGAAAAAAAACAATAAATCAAAACTTCAACGAAAAATAAAATACAACTAAAATTCAAAATTGTCAAAAAAAAAATCAATTTTTAAAACATATATGAGGCATAAAATCATACAAGTAATTAACAGATCCAAACTATAAAATTAATACATATAAATCAAAATTATAAATTTTAATTCCCAACCTTCCTGTTTAATCTCCGACTTAACAGTCACCGAAGAAAGCGCCGAATCAGAGTGAATCGAGAACGACAAATCGTCCCGTTGGTGCTGATCGACGACGCCGCTTCTGTCGGTTCCGCTGCTGCTGCCGCTGATGCTTCCGGCTGCACCTCCAACTCCATTGTATATCGCCGCCGCAGCAGTCAACGGCGGAACCCTAATTACCTGCTGGTGCAGCAGCTGCTGTTGCCGTTGCTGCTGCTGCTGTTGCTGGTGATTGTACTGCCTCGGATCGCTCTGCAGCGAGAGCATTTTCACGATCCACAATCAATTTTAATTTTCTCTAAAAATAAAAAGGTGAATAAAATAGAACGGTGAAAAATAGAACGGTGATTGTTGAGAGAGCAAAGCAAAAGAAATGGAAGGAAAGGAAGGGAGAGGATAGGAAAGTTCTATATATATTTCTCAGCTCCAAAGAGAGAAGAGAAATATATGATGAATAAATAAAAAGAGGGAGAGAGAGAGAGAGAGAGAATGGAATTATAATTTTTTTTTTTTTTTGTCTTCTTCGGTTACGTACGTTAGTGAGTGACAATGACTTTTCTAGGTACTTGATATTGCCACTCCAAAATATTGATACCTCCGCTCCAACTGAAATGACGGTTTTGGCAATAGATTTGTTACAGGAATTATTAATAATAATAAATATATTGTAAAATAATATATTTATTTTACAATATAATAATAAATAATACTAATAATAATAATAATAATAAATAATACTAACTAATATATTTATTGTATGTGTCATTTGCGTGCAGTTTTTAATTGTGTTTTTGGCAGGGGTTAGGTGGTTAAGAAACTACAACTCAAGACATTGGTATTAAATTTACACCTAATAAATCATTTTCTATTGTTTTTCTTTCTTTGTCTAAGAATGATTTAGACTATGTTTGATTTAGTTATAAAATTTTAGTTTTTAAGTTGTACAATTTTTAGTAATAGAATTTTAGTTAACAATATTATTGAACAAAAATTATAGATTATTTGGTTTATATTGGACAATGTTGAGCTATTACAAAATTTGAGGATAATGTTAGACTTTAAAAAATATGAAAGGGTATATTTGAGAAAGAAAAAGAAGATTACTTCCCGCATTATGTAAAAACAGTTTCGCAAAAGTCTATTTTGAGAAGTTCCAAATTGGAGCTTCTTGCTTTTCAGCTTTTTTCAATTTTAACTTTTACCTAAAATCAGTTTCAGAAACGAGCCAAATAGGATAGCCTCAACTTTTAAACTCACAAAAAGTACTTTTAAGTGTCAAAAAATTAAGCCCATACAGAGTTTTAGTCACTTAGAACACATTATGTAAGGTTTTAGAGTCCAGAGTTGTTATTATCAATATTCATATATCTGGAATTGACTCAATATATTGAAAAGGGGTAAAAATTATTTTAGTCCCTGAAGTTTGCATAAAGACCATTTTTGTCCCTGTTGTTAGTGGGTTGTTAACAGTCAACCCTTTGACCGCATGAAATGACTGTTTAAATTGTTGTTGATATATAAAAAAAAAATTAAATGATAGTCATTGGGTTTTAGTCATTGAAAACCCAACCAAACCTGGCATGCATGCAAAAAAAAAAAAATTCCCAACCCCAATCCTATGGCTATATAAGCTCCCCAACCCCTCTTCCTTTCTCACGTTCTCAGCTGTAAAAATCCCAAAAAAAAAAGCCAACAACAACAAATTATTGCTATTTAGCTACACCAAATCATGTCTTCTTCATCATCATTATCAACAACTGTCCAAGAACATATAAATGGAAATTTAATCAAGTTCAAAAATAGAAGATGATACTGTAGATGCAAAGCAAGCATTTGAATATCTAAATCAAAAGATAATACATTCAAACTATATTTCTATTGCTCAAGATCAAAATGTCGATTTTACACATTTTAGGAACCCAACGAATAAGAGATATCATTTGAAAGATTTCATAAATTCACAAGAGTCATCTCGGGAAACAACGCATCACAGTCAAACAACAATTCCACAAATATAAATTACAAATTTCTCAAGTTCAATATCATACTATTTGTCATAGTACTACTTATGCTACTAGTTGCTTATGCTATGATACGAATAAATATAATAATGTAATATACTAGCCGAAAATATCTCATTTCATATGTAGTATTGTTTCATTTACAAAATATCGAAACTACTTATGCTACTAGTTTCTATTGCAACTTACAAGACTACTACCATTATTGCCTATACGCAAAATGCATAAAGAGAATTAAACTCTAACTATATTACATCCTATACACATAGTTAGTAGTATAATTCTCCAAAATGAGCTTCAATTACCATTATGATAAAATATCATTTTGCCCAAAAATATAATGGCATGACCTAAGTAGCATCATAATGGTTTGCAAAATAGATATATGAGAGCAAATAATATCGTCTAGTATAGCATGAAAATAAAAAGACAAAGTGGCAAACGTAAGAATGTAACACCAAGGGCCATCAACATGGATACAATGATGCACAAAATGAACCTTGTGACCAAGAAGCTAGCAACCACTCCTGCATTAGACCCAAATAGAAATATGTATAAGTCACATAAGAAGCTATTACTATATCGGTATCCATAACAATATTACTCATGCATACTATACCAATGTGCAAAATGGTCTTCAAAAACCCTCGAAGTAGAATCTGTTTGGCTCGTGTGATGGAGTGAGGCATTATTGATGTCCGAGCCGTCACTGAAACCTGTGGTAGCATTTCTCTGAGAGACACAATGTAATGGTTGACTACCCTCCTGAGTCCTACATAGTGTGGACTGAGAATCTTGAGCAGTGGAAATATTTTGGACAACCTAGTGTTATATAAAATACAAATATTACTTCACTTTCATATGAATGATTTGATGAGATTCTATAATATTAATAAGGCCGAAATTAAGAATATGCAATAGCCTCGTCATGTGATTCATGACTTGAGTTGTTCCTTCTTTTTGTGCGTCTTGCACGCGGGCAAGTTTTTTTATTGTGTCCAAGTGAATGACACAAAGAACACCTAACATGTACCAACCTTGGAGCCCTAGATGATTGCATTTCCCCTTCTTCTCTCTTCTTTGTAGTCTTTGGTCTCCCTCATTTCCTAAGCTTCTCCGGAGGTTGCCATGGAACAGAATCAACATGTGGCCACATTGATTTATGAGGGATTTGGTGAATCATGCCTTGGTATGACATTTTGTAAGCATCGAATATTAAATATGGATGTACATAATCTTGCGGTGCATATCTCATGCATGTTATGCAAATCATAGCATGTTTGCAAGGAATGCCACTGACTTGTCATTCCCTACATTGGCAAGTTTTCTCAGTCAAGTCGACCACATAAGATCTACCATCATTGACTTGAAACATTGTTTCTGATGCAGGTATTGGGCACAAATGTCTGATATCTTGGAAATTCTTATCCATTATTAGTCATAACCTTGGGTGGAAGATGTATATTCCATGTCAATGTTTTTTGATATCTCGTGTGAAATCTTTCCATTACCTTGCACCTAATCCACTCTAGTATCGTCAGAATAGGCATGGATCTTCTAGTGCCAAGTAGACTATTAAATGATTCGGACATATTGTTTGTAACATGATCCTTTTTAGTCACTTCATCAAACCCATGTTTTGCCCACCTTTCGACATTCTCTTGGAAATCTACCATCAACCATTTATGAGCCTCTGGGTCGACATTGAAGATTTTCCCCATAAATTCATTGAAATCAAAGATGTTGCATGCTTTTGATGCTTGCCAAAACAGTCTCCTAAGCATCAATTTTATAAATGTCGTGCACAATATCTATGTCTGACGTTCACACACACATCACGGATAGCATTTTTTGATCCTTTTTGTCTATCGCTCATGAAGGTGATAAACACCCTTCGATACCAACATACCTTGTAAGCACTCGAGAAAATACTTCTATGTTTCTTGACATTCTTGCTTGCACTCCATGATTGCAAGTGAAAAAATACCTGAATTTGCATCTTAAAAAACAACGCAAAGAAGTTGCCTACCATATGGTCCTTTCAAGAAGCAACCATCAAGGCCAATGAATGGCCTTAATCCATTTCTAAACCCATCTCTTTGAGCTCCAAAACATATAAAATATCTGTCAAATGTTGGTGTTTTCAAATGCAAACTAATACATAATATTTAACATAAGCTCCAGGATTGCTCTGCATGATAGCTTCATCATACGTAGGCAATAAAGCATAACCTTCAGTCCAATCCCCCAAAACTAACTCTAGCGCCTTATTCCTTGCCCTATTCAACTTCTTCCTCGAAACTTGGACCCTAAAGCGGTTTTGTAGACTCGCGTGCATCTCTTCTACGGATTTTTGTACATTACATTTAAAGTCATCGAGAAATTCATTAGCAATCCACTTTGATGATGCCCCAATACGCTTCAAATTTTTTATATACTTGTGATGTTCACTAAGTGACTTGATTTTAAAGGTTTTCTTATCAACATAAGTGGATGCATGAATCCTTCAACCACAACCTTCATTGCTACACATAGCCATGAATCTTGACTTATCATTTTTCTGTTTGCACATCTTGAAACCAACTTGCACAGCATACTGCTCTACTATTCTCCTAAAATGATATACATCACTAAATAATAACTGTGGTCGAAGCTCTACAATCTCCCTTCTGTGATCATCATATTTCATCTTAAAGTAATCCCCTTTTATCTTCTCACTCAATTTCATCAGTCGATGACCAAATGAACGTTTATCCTCACCTGAATCAGATAGCACACGATCACAATTTTTATCATTCTCGGATCCTAAGTTAGACAACTCATCTTCACTATCACTTGATGACATATCATAATTATGTTCATTTTCCCCATTTTCAAATGCATCATTGTTGTCACTCTAAGCAAAGTCTTCACCACCATCACTCCTATCATCCACAAGGTTTTCTATTTCATTTGAAATAGGTTGAGGTACAAGTGGTAAATTGACTTCTTGGTCTAGGTTTACAACTTAAGTTACTTGGGATATTTGTGATCTACAGGCTTGCATTGTAATATTAATGTGTACATTTCGTTCACCTTCACAAATGTATTACCCAAGAACAATTTGAAGATCTTCATCATTCTTTATTACCAAACCCTTTTGTGTTGTTGGATGCATGCCCTAAAAACACATCAATTGCCCCAACCATTCTCCATCAATTGTTGTGCATATGTCATTCAACATATCAATATAACAATAGCCATTTGAATCCAAGTTTCGAACAATACTTGTTTGCTCAAGATATTGAATATTGATATCGAATAACATTTACGGCCATTTCCGGTCACTATCAAAGTAAATTTCATACTTGTCATTAAATTACTCAATCATAATAATACATGATAAAACACAAATAATCCGAAAAACCCAAATGAAAATACTTCCAAGTTTCGAACAATCCAAGTTTTTTCTATAATCCAAATAACTCGAAATGCATAATATCATCAACAAAACAATCTATAAAAAATTAATCAAACACAATATTATAAGATAAAACACAAATAAAAACAATATATATGCAAATAAACAAGAATCATATAATCTTAACAAACAAATAATCCTAAAAGCTAGAAAACAAATTATATACTACACATTGATCACATGCAAAGCTAATAAACAACATAATTAAACATAATATGTCTAAAATAAATTGTAAACCATAACATAGTATACTATAATATTATTAAAATTGTTTGAGAAAAAGTCAAGAAAAAACCCTACTAACATTTGAAATTTTAAGCAATTTCAGAGGAAAAAAAAGCAGCTGGGATGATCTAAATGCAAAGAAGCACTCACGTGACTGCCTGGAATATTTCTTCAATATTTTTTTTAAAGTAAAATAAGTCATTTCGCTCTGTGTGTGTGTGTGTGTCGAAGAGAGAGAGATAAGAAGGGGTGGGGTTGTTGGAATAAGGACCAAAAAAAAAATGTCAAATCCACTCCTAACATACTACCCATTTCCCGGCAAAAAGAGGAGTGCTGACGTGGCACTCCCCTGTCCATCCGATTCAATCTTTATCTTTTTTTTATGAAGTGCAAAATGACATTCCTACCCTTAAATTGGTTAATTCTAACGGAGGGGACTTAATGGTAGGGACCAAAATGGTCCTTATACAAACCTCACAGACTAAATTGGTCTTTATGCAAATCTCAGAGACTAATTGATCTTTAGGGCAAAGCTCAAGAACTAAAATGGTTTTTACCCAATTAAAACGTAATTTGAGTTAAGATCCACATAAATTGATATGAAATACCATTAAACTTAAAAAACAAATCACAAATATTAAGTTTGAAATTTGTAAAATATACATGTCTAATCTTTTCTGTTAAAGCTAAAACTTGAGCTAGGCTTATAAAAAAGTTTCACTCTTTTAAGCTAGCCTTATTTATTTGAGTTATGAACCTAGCTCGAGAGAAAGATAAACCCCTATCCTATAGAAAGGATTTTATTTTACAGACTAAACAAAATGGAAAAAAAATTTATTTCACTTTTTCTTTTAGCAAAATTGACTATTCTAACCAATATTGAACATTATTTAATCAATATTAGGAAACAATACTAACATAAGAAGAACTGGACAAAACATACTTTTAACTATATACTTCATGATATAAAAATCATAAATATGTTATTAATGAAATTCAAATTTGACCCAAAAAATGTATTTTAGTGTTTAATGTTGTGATATGTATCAAACTACTAAATTCTACATCTTATGTTGACTAATTTCAATTTTGACCAGAAAAAGTGAAATTAGAATTCTTAATATTGTGATATCCAGGCCACTAAATTTTACTTCTTGTGTAAATAGTTTTTGGCTCTATTTGGCCTAACTGTGAAATTTCAGCTTTTGAGCTGTAGATCTTTTAGAGTAGAGCTTTTGTTAGAAATATTGTTGAATAAAAGCCGTTAACTGTTTGACATGTGTTAGGCAACATTGACTTTTAAAAATTTTGAGGTAATATCGGATTTTAAAAAATATGGAGGAGTATATTTGGAAAAAAGAAAAACAGCTTCCCGCATTATATAAAACAGTTTCGGAAAAGCTTTTTTGAGAAGCTCCAATTTGGACTCATTTTTTAGTTTTTTTCAGCTTCAATTTTTACCTAAAAATAATTTAAAAAATAAGTCAAACAAGTTAGTTCAACTTTTAAACTCACAAGAAGTACTTTTAACCGTCTAAAAGTTAGGTCAAACAGAGCCTTCATCAAAGATAATGTGATGTTTTAGAAAAGGTTTAAATAGCCTTATATACAAAAAATAGTTGGTCTTTGTACTTGATTGTTTCCTAAATCTTTGTTCTAATTACATTGATGCAGAATATGTTCAACATATGCATGCATATTACAAATGCTATATAATGTATGTAAGATTTTTTCTTACTCACAAACTACTTCTAATTAATACAAACATGATTTTACTCGCTAAAAATTAACTATTGCGTATGAATAGCCCTAATTTGGACATGTAAATGAAATTGAACATATTAAACATATTTGCAATGGAATACATGTCGAGTAAAATTCAAAATAAACTATAATACGAAGATGGTACAAGCTCCCAAAAATAATGTACTCGAAAAATAAATTTTAATGCGTGGAGAAACCTTCCAGGGTAAACACTAACGCCAAAGATCAAATAAATTGATTATGTTACCCTTGTCAAATTACAATATATGTAGAAAAAACTATTGTTATGATAATTTTTTCTTTTGTCCTATTGGAATAAGAAGAAATATTATGAACTTGCTAAAATTAATGGACTAATATACCATATTTCCTAAATATTACACCTTCTAGAATTGGAATTAACAAGGATATTTTGAAAAAGTGATGAATATTTCAAGTGTACAACAATATATTTAATGATTAACATTAAAATTTACATAAAAATATTAGGAGAAATGGAAAGTTTGGTCAAAATCTTCTTTTTTTGGTCAATAGTTTGGTCAATTGACAGATTGTCACCACGAACTTTGTCATTGTTGCGTGGCTAACAAGCATTTCCAGACAAACACTTCAATCTATTAAGAAAAATACTTTGCCCTCAAATAATTGCCATATAACGAAAATCTACTTGCATCTAAACCTTAGATTTGCGTTTTTAATGTACAAATCTGTAATTTGGATTTTGGTGCCTGAAATGCAAGTACAAAGGAAATCTTCTGTGCACAAGTTTTTCACTGCACCGGCCAGCAAGATGTGACGCATTTAGAGCCAGTGATAGTTTAAAACGGGGAAAAGAGAGGCTTCAAGTAGGGTAACCGAACCATTTTACTTACTTCCAAGAAATATCATTTTACATTTATCCAAATTCAATAATGAGAGAGAAAGTCTTCAAAATGACATAAAACATTCATTGTCTTCATAAAAATTAAGAGATAAAACTAATAATTTTTTTTTTCGATTTATCTCTGTAAATTCCTTATGATACACCGATTCAACTCAGTTATTGATTAGAGTTAATAAATTTGTTATTTTTTGAAATTTATCTTCAAATTCAAAATCGTGGTATAAGGTATATTTTTTCATATTCCGATCATGGAATAAATTAAATAAATTGAAAAATATATTTTTGTTGAAAAATAAAATCTTATTAAAACTGTCCATATCTAATTTATCTTTCAAAATTATATCACACCCGAGATATGATGAAATTCGACTTCCAATGGTAGGGAGACTTTACTTCAGTTAGTAGGTCTACCTGCCTTCCTAACTCGAGTGAATTCCGGAAGTCAAGGTCGCTAAGGCTTTCTTTTCTTTTTGATCAGATCGATGATCGCCTTGCTGTTACGTGTGGAGCATGAGCCACATGCATCAGACATAAGATATACAAAGATGTAGTCAAAAATTTAATACAGTATTGAAGTGGTCAAGACTCAATTTAAAAAACGAAAAAAGGGAAATAGAGGAATTTTAATAAGAAAAAAAAAATTAAGGAGGATCATAGTATTTTTAAAAAAAATATTACTTATTTAAAAAAAGAAATTGGAGGCTTGGGGAGGCTCGGACCCCATATCCGCCCTCCTAAAAAGAAAACAATTCAACCATGCTGTTGATTAGATACAAATCAATATTTAAAAGGCCAATTTATAATTAATTGGGTATCTATTGTCTCCTTTGTACTCGAAAATGTTGTCTCCAATGACCTTTTTTTTTTTTGCTAGACAAGTAATCAATTAAAAAAAAAAAACCTTTAGGAATTGGATAATTTAATTATCTATAAAAACTATATTTTACCGAATCTGAGAAAAAAAGAGGAAATAATAGAAGAAATCACATCATCGTACGAGTCAACATAAGAAGCCAAACAAGAGAAAGAGACAGCAAATGAATCTAGTCCAATAACCAACCCGAACAAAAGGGGGAGAATTGTAAATCCCCAGTCCAACAGCTATTATATAAAATGGGCCAAGTCCCATTTTGTCCCAATCAAAGGAAAGAAAAGTGCTAGGCCGAGGCCCAAAAATTTGGTAAGGTTCTCATCATGTGATTTAAAGTTCACACGTTCAAATTGTGAAAACTGTCTCTTACAAAATATAATGTAAAACTATGTATAATAGATTTTAAAAGTGGATGTAATCCTTTCACGAACTCCACCAATAGCGAAAGATTCGTACACATGACTTATTTTTTGTTTTAGACAAAATTTAATTATCCTTTTGTTTAAGATGACTTTTACTCCTTTTCTTTTTAGTTCATGTTGAAGAGAGACCTATTTTTCTTTCCGGGTTTAAAAGAAGAGCAACGAGAGAGAAGTATATAGATAAAGATAGTATTTTCTTTTTCCTCTTGGTCAAGATAAAGAAAGTATTTTCCGAATCAAAAGATTTTAGCTACTTTGGACATTAATTTACGCAGAGGTCGACACGTGTGAGATGAAAATGCGTGTAGGTTTCATTAATAGGGATGGGAAAGTACGTGCGGGATGAGAATGCATGTGATTTTTTTTTTTTTCGTGTTATATGTGGGTTTGATTGAGTAAAATGAAGAGTCGGTTTGGAGAAAAGCTAAGTTGGATTGGGTTTGTGCGCACTTTTAGTGAATATTAGATGCTTTGAGATTTTGATTAAGAACGCATTCTTCTCCTTTGCTCAGATCATTTTTGAGATGTTCTTTGATAGTGACAAAGCATCTTATGTTCGAATGCAGAGTTAGCAGGATAATTTGGGAGTGAGACTTATCCTTTATCTTTTACTTTTAATATTCAAGTTGTTAGGAAATCATTCATGACTTAGGTGCTGTCTATTGCAAAGGAAAGACCTTCAGGCTACTCTTCTTAGGGTGTTATTTTGTGCCACTGTTCATGTTATTTGGAGAACAAGGAATGTTAGGGTGCATAGTGCTAGGATTACAACTGAAGATCAAGTTTTTACTATAATTTTTGACATGGTTAGGAGAAAATTACTCACTGTAAAAAAATAAATAAATAGAACCATAGCATTACAAATGATAGAATAGGTGCTAACTTGAACTTGGGAGAAATCTTTCTTTATTTTTGGTTGTGTTGTAAAGATTTGTTCGAAAGTTAATGAAATTCTTAGCAAAAAACAAAGCAGTGCATATATCCATCCTCCAACAAAATCTGAGGTTTGTTCTTCGTCATATTATTCGGGGAGTGAATATATTCGTTGATTGGTTGACTAATTTTGATTTAAATCACTCCTTTGGCAAGTATTGGTTAAATCATGCTTCACTGGCTGTGGGTGCTCTTTTGGAGAAAGGAGAGAGACACACACTCTTGAATAGTTGCTGGTTTATAGCTATCAAGTTGTCCTTCTTTTACCCAAAAAGGAAAAAAAAAAGAAAAAAAGCAGTTCATATGTGTTTTTTTTTTTTTTTTTGCAGAGGAATCATTACCACAAGGCATAGATGGGGAGGTCATCTATTTTTGAGTCTTTAGAAAGAGTCTTTCTCTACGGCAAGCATATCAAGCAGAATCGTGTCAACAGTGCATATGTTTCAATTACATTTTATGTACTAATTTAGGAAAAATAGTGCAAATGGTCTTTATTATTTTTCAAAATTTTTTTATTATTCAAAATTAGCCAATTTAGTCCCTAATATTTCTCAAAAAAAAATTAGTTTAGCCCATATTATTTTCATATAAAATTTAAATTAGTTCTCAATGTTTAAAAAAATTGTGACTAAATTGAATTTTTTTGAAAAATAATAGGGACTAAATTGACTTATTTTGACCAATAAATACAAATTTAAAGTTTTTAAAAAATAATAGGAACTAAATTAGCTAATTTCGAACAATAAAGATAAATTTAAAATTTTAGAAAAATAATAAGGATCATTTGTGTAATTTTCCCTACTTTTTTATTTTGTCATTAGTTTTGGTCCATAGTTACTTTTTATGTTCTTCGGAGCGAACAGAAAAAGGAAAAAGAATAGTTTCTTTTTTTTTTTTTTTTCCTCGTCTTTTTCTGTATTTTTGGCCATAGCCTTCTTTCGTCAAATCTTTGAAGATGGGTTGGGTTAAATAGTATTCAATATTGTTTTTTAGTTATTAATTTAATTAATTTGTTAGTCATTAAATTAAAATTAATTAATTAAAAATGTGACGAGAGTGGGGTGGGGTTGGGTTGGGGTAGGATAAAATGAGTGGACAATATTTTCTTCTTCCAAAGGATATGAAAATATTTTTCGCTCATTTTAACTAAATATTTTTCTTTCAATCGGAAAATATTTTCTGGTTGACCAATTTTTTGATAATTTTATAGTGTTATCAAACACCGAAAAATCAAGAAAAGATTTTCCAAAAAAATATTTTATGGCAAACAAACAAAGCCTAAGTGTACAAAATTATTCTAATAATTACATATTTGGTTAAATTTATGAACGAATATGCAAACATTCGTCTTATTTGATCAATTTTTTGAAACTAGCATTATTAATGAGAAGGATGCAAAAATACTCACAACAAGCGTTCTTATTTCACCTCCGAGGAGTTTCCTCTCTTAATGAGATGGAATGATACTCCTATTCTTCTATTTGATTGTATAACGGAAGTAATTTAGAACTAGAATAGGTTTTTTTTTTCCTAAAGAAAAATCTTGGTAGAGAAATCATAAACATTGAAGTAGTATAATACTTGAGGAAACATTTTTGTAAATTCTACGGCTTATCCTTCTTGGGATCATTTCCTATAATTTGAGAAATAATAAAAAAATTTACCTACAAAATAAGGTAAAAGGGACAAGAGTGTGATTTCCCGTGCTCCTCTATGAGTGTGAGAGTGAGTTAGTATGTCTGAGCTTAAGTAGTATGTTAAGAGAGAGATAACAATTAATGGGGACCAGTTACATTAGTTTAGTGCATTTAATAGGCTATTTATACTAATCACAACTTGTCTAGGGGAGTTCCATTGCCCTCTTCGACTTCTTCCACGTTGGTGAAACCCTCAAGTCCCTCGGCCTTGATATTATCATCTCCCTTTGGTGCCTTACTCCTGGCCTCATATTCGATGATCTCCACTGCACTACTATCCTCTTCATGGTCATGATGTTGGGAAGACCTGGTCCCCAAACTACTTGCTTCTTCATTGTCTCCATAGGAATGGATGAAGCATGCTTGGGAAGCGGATTAGTGCTCGAACTCACCATTATAAGAGAATAAAAAGGGGAAAGATGAAAACCTAAGAGGGGTTTAAAGGCATGCCTAGTCAAGAAGGGTTCACACCTAAATTCCTGAGTTGAACGAAACGAGCTGACTGGGGAAATGAACTATTCCGAGCTGGCCATTTGGGCAAAGATGAATTCTTGAAACACAAATGCTTAAGGGTGAAAGTGTGTTCTGGATTAGTACGCGCCTATTTATAGACGTGAACAGTGGTCTCGAGAAGACCAACCGTCGCGTCCCTGACATGGCTGTCAAGAGGAGTAGATGACGTGTACAAGTATTCATTTCATTTTGAATTTTGGTGGCTCGGTCAAATCTTTCATTTCTAGACCCCATTCTAAGCTCTAGAGTTGACACGTGTGCAAGAACATAGGTGAAAAGAAATGATATGGGTGTAAACCGACCCGGCTGGTAGGATCCGGATCAATCTAGTGATATGACCACCAAGTCGGGAATTGCACGTTGGATAAAAGCAATAACCATTGGGTAATATTCGCTGGGTGGCTCAAATTTGACACGTGTGCAAGAACATCATTGCGCATTAATTGCTTGACTGTCGTTGTGATTAGTATAATTAGCTTATTTAATGCACTAAGCTAAGGTAACTGATCATCATTAATTGTTATATCTCTCTTAGCATATTACTTGAGCTCGGACATACTAACTACTCTCACACTCGAGGAGGAACGCGGACAATCACACTCGTTGTCCCTTTACCTTATTTTGCAAGTTTGAGTTGAGCTCGGACTGAAGAATATTCAACCCTTATCACCTTCATTTCATATATTAATTTGGATATTTATTATACACATTAGATTTCTGAAATCATGAACAACTAAAGGCATTACGTTGATATAAATAGAACTTGAAGATTGAATAGCATTGCAGTCCCACCAAAAAAAAAAATGTATTGCACATTTCATACATTGTAACGTAAACTAAATTAACTTATTTCACCAAACACTGCCTTAGTAAGCTATCTTGTTGGTTAATTTTGATTTATTCTACATGTTCTTGGGGTAAATTAGTTTGATCATAAGCTGTGGTAGATCCACAACTTAGACAAGTGTGCCTGTGCACATCTTTGCCTGATGAGGAGTATTTTGGTAATTTTTTCGAATTAAAAAAAAAAAACTTTACTTCCGTGTTCTACTTTCTGTGCTGCTGCTATGACTGCAATGATAATCTGGCAGATCGTGAGAAGCTTTTTCATTTGTCCATGGACTTGATTTTATGACCATGTTTGTACTTTTTTCCTTTTGGTAGCGTTCAGAATTTATACTTTAGGCTCTGTTTGATTTTATTTAATTAATTTAAATATAATTTATTAAAAATTAATTAATTTTTTATTATTAAATAAATAATTTTTATTATTTAGATTAAATAAATTAATTTTTTAATTAATTATTATTAATTTATAAAATTAGATAAATAATTAATTAATAGTTATTAAATGAATAAAAATCTTAAATTAATTAATTAGTTATTAAAAAAATAATATTAAATATAATTTTATTAATTTAATTAATATATTAGTCACTAAATTAAAATTAATTAATTTTTTATTATTAAATAAATATTATTTAATTATTTAATTTTTAGTTAATATAATTAATTAAAAATGTGATGGGAGTGGGGTCGAGAAGGGGGTAGGGTGGGTTGGGGTCAGGGGTTAGGCTGGGGTGGGTGATGGTGGGGTGGAATGAGTAAAAAATATTTTATTTTTCTAAATGACATGAAAATATTTTTCATTCATTTCAACTAAACATTTTCTTTTGATTGAAAAATATTTTTTAGATGATCAATTTTTCAGTGTTGCCTAACACTAAAAAATAAAGAAAATATTTTACGGCAAACAAACGGAGCCTTAAGGAGAGAACTGCAAGACGTGGCCTATGAAATTATATGCTAGCATTTAACTATAGTGTGAGCTTTGTAATGGATATGGACTTGTTGGGTCTGTGGTTGGGCCTTCTTGCGGCCCATATTGTATGTGCCATTTCGAATGGTTTTGTGTTGAGGAAAACAGATTGGGGTTTGCAAGCAAACAGAGCTACAGAGATGTTTGAAATTGAAGAAGACCATGAACTTCAAGGTGAGGACATTGGGGATCAATAGTTGTCAAACTTGTAAATTAATAGGTTAAACTTAAAGAACTCTAAAGGTTTTGTCCCATTTCTTCATTTCGACAATTTTATTTCTTTCCTGTTTCCATTTCAATATCTAGTTTAATATGAAACTTAAAGGAAGGAAAAATGATCGTTATGCATAGAATTAAGAGAAGATATTGATGTCAACGAAATTAAAGATATAACTCTCAAAAGGGTTATACGGCGTCGACAAATTCATATAACTGATTTAACCTAATCAGGTAAATGAGTTGGTTTGATTTTTATTTTTGCACTTGTTTCTAAATAAACTGGCATAATTCAGCTACATAATACAACATCACTTCTTTCATCACTAGCAAAAAATAATGCTTTTTGATTGTGGCTTTACATGTAGGCATATGATCGAAGAAATAGATTATAAATAATAGAGTAATACTAGATATGTTATGTAATTATCAATATTAATGGATATTCATTCCGATACAGATTTTGGTTCGTAATTATCTTAACTTTATAGTGATAATATTTATCTAAGCTCTGTATCCTGACTCTATGCAAAGTCTAGTAGTATGTAACTTTTCTTGTATTTTGGCTATAAATAAGATTTTTTACATTGTAAAATTACACCATGAAAATCAATAGAAATACTATTTCTCACTTTACTTTCATCGTCTCTTATAGTTTATCTCTAGTTTCATAACAGTTACCTTATTTTTATCACTCAAATATCACCTCTTACGTGTATGCATAGAAAACTTTTTTAATTCTTTTTCTTCTTTTAACATGTCAACTAGGCATACATATAAAATGTGACATTTGGGTTAAAAAAATAGAGTGACGTCTAACATTACTCACCCAAATATCACCTTCTATGATGCGTTGATAAAAATAGGGTGACATGAATTGTACAATTTAGGCATTCTTTAAAAAAAAAGAAGAAAAAAGACCATGATGCACTTGATATGAATATTTAAAATTGAAAAATATTTTTTTTGAAAATTATAAAAGTATATATATTTTCTTAATGAGGAACTCATCTAAGGTAGGTCCATATTGAATACATCGATGACACACTAGCACGACCTAACGTATATTTCAAGTCAATCTAGAACGTGACAATATTCGTAATTGAGTAGCATAAATTCAAAGTTGAAACTTTTGGTCATGAGTGCTACCAACTAGTTAACTCAACCTTTGTGGGCAATATTTAGTGAAAGAGAATGTTGAATAATTTAATCAATTACGGAGACTTTTCCACAGATAAATATACAGGTTTTGCAAAACTTGATTGTTATTTTATTGCGAAATAGTATCTTAACTAGTCAAAAGTTAATTTTGTTCTACTTAATTTTAAACTTAGAAATAATTAGATTTTCTTATTTAAACCATGTGTACTAATCCAAGAAAAGCAGAGTCTTAATGATATTTTGTCGTCGTTATTTTTCACATTCTAATGTAGGAGTTAATTAGGTGCAAAAATCGCTTATAGTTGAACATAAGTTGGAAAAGGTTATCCATCAAATTAATAGCTTGTATATTGACATCTTTAGATGCCACAATAATTACTTTTTTAGAATCATAACAATAGCTAAGCTTGTATATTAACATCTTTAGATGCCACAATAATTACTTTTTTAGACCCACCAGTAATAAAATAAAAAACCAAAATGCACCCGTATCTCCAATGGGAGATATTATTAACAAAAACTTATTATTTTTAGTAATTTTTAGAGATTGAGTCTCTAAATTTAGAACTAAAATGCATGAGGCCCACACAATTTTAAAGATTTTAGTCAAAATAGAGACTTAATTTATTTTTTTTGCTTTAAATTTAGAGACTCAAAAAGTGATTGGGTCTCTATTTTGACCAAAAAGTTGATAAAAGTGGTGGACCCCATCTATTTTAGTTCTAAATTTAGAGACTCGAGTTTCTAAAATAGCCAAAAATAATAAATTTTTGTGAATAATTCCCGCCATTAGAGATACCCTAAGCGAGCTTATCCATCTTTACTAAGATAAAATCAACTACACTTGAACATTGACACCTTTAGATGCCTGAATAGGTAATTTAATTACTTTTTTAAATCACTTCTCGATAAATTTAAGTTGCATGTCTTTATTTTCTTGGAGTAATTAGTATATAACTTTTATTCTTTATTGGCATTTGTATTATTAAAAAAATATTGATAAGCCTTCATGTTTTATATCAAATATTGATTTTGTGGATGATGTAGTTAATTCAATGCATTACGTATTTCAGTTTACTCGTAAGTGCACCAAAGAGATTTAACTCTTGATTGATTTTGAATTCAAGTAGAAGAATTATCCCAAAATAGTTGCAAATGAATTTTGACATTTCCAAGGTAAATAATTCAATGGAGAACTGTTCGAAACAGCAGTAGATGTCACACATATTCCCTATCAGAAAGATAAGAATGACTTGAATTAACATTTCGTTTCAAGTCACACCAACACATGCTTATTTATCCTACCAATATGTCTCGAGTATTTGTACAGCTCTTTTATGAATTTCATCATTATCATGAGATTGTAGATCTTTTATCTTTTCTAGGCCTTCAGCTTCATCTATTACTTGAGCAAAGTTGTTAACATCTCCAGTGTTTCCCTGGTTCTTTTCAACTTCCTCAACCTTTAATATGTTTGCCAGTCCTCTTAAACATACACTCACAATCTTTGGATCAGGACATACAAGGAGATCACACAATGACTTTATACAACCTTCATTCACCAGGAACCTACCCACAATACATAAAAAAAAATGGGCATCCACAAAAATCAAGTTACAAGAAATGGAAATGGAAGAAAACATACTTTAATTGCTCGTGAGTACCACGGAAAGTGGCATTTGAAATAGCTCTAGCTGCCCATTGCTTTTTATCAAATTCAGCTGTTTTGAGTAGATTGAGCAAGGAAACAATCAATCCAGCCTCAATGACAGCCTAAGAATAGAGAAATAAAGAGTGAGCATCACATCGCAATAACATCCCAAATGAAGCAAACAAGCAACGAATCTGCACCATTGAGATGTCATCGGAACCATAAATAGAGGACAACATAAGATTGAAATAACTTCTCAGTATAAAATGAGCTTGACACCAACTTCCACTCTAAATAGCATATATAGCCATTAGCATCTCATGCACCATAGGATTTGGCTGGGATGAAGGATTCTAATACTTAGTACACCCAGGGAGAGGAAACTCAAAAAATATTACCCGATGCCCAATGGACAAGCACGGGGACTATTTTTCCAGCTCTGTTTTGGTCATTTAACTATTTCAAGTCTTATTTTTTTCATTCAACTATCAATTAGGTCTCAATTTAGTCATTCGGTCAATTTTTTTTTGTTAAAATACATTAATTTAAGGGTAAAATCGTAAAATTAATTATATATTTGCCACGAAACAAAACTTATTTACAAATTTACCCTAATAGGTTAAAAAAACTTCTAACAACACTTGAACCCCAAACCACCGACTTAAAAATAATCACTCAAACCACTAGGCTACAACATAATTATTAGTTAAAGCATTATATATAATATAAGGTAATTTTGACCCGCAAAACTATTTGACAAAAAAAGGCAAAAAACTAAAACTTTAACCCAAATCTAAATTATTCGAATCTGGATTCGGGTTTTGATACCAAAACCTAGCCCTAATCTTCCTCTCCTCTCCCATCCCATGGCAGCTGCTACAGCCTTACACCGCTGCTGTGGCTAGCAGCAACGACACGAGTGTTAAAACTGTTTAAGAACAATAAAAGTTGCACTTTAAGCGCGTGTTATGCAAGCTCTGATGATTTTTTTTTTTTCAGATGGGGGAAGTGTGCTGCATTTTTAAAAGGAATTTGGTGGTTTTTAGACCAAAGGAACGTATTGTGCACTTTCCAACCAAAAACCAAAGGAGGTCACGTGCTCTTTGTCCTAAAAAATATTACCCGATGCCTAATGGACAATCACCTATCGAAATGATCTTGAATGTCAACCACTAGAATAAAGCCCATAAGGCAAGTTGCTTCCCACACTAGTAAACTCTCACGACGGCATGATCTATTCTCGGAGTCACAAAATGTCAGATAGAGAAATAACAAAACAAATGTGACAATAATATTTCATAACTCATACCAAGAAGACAGAGCCTGTAGAGCACATGACTAATCAATCTGAAACCTCAGACCAGTAAAATGAAAGAATGCCGCTCATTAAAGAACAAGGAAAAGAGAGGAGCATGAGAAGGTAGGATGGCAGACCATCGCTATGCATAGAACTGCAGAAGAAAATCATCACATCACCTGTATCTGATCCCTGTTCCCTGCTGTTATATTTGAAATAGTCCAGTAAGCATGTTCTTTGATATTCTTTTCGTGATTATGTGTCAACAGGCTTAGTAGGCAAGGAAGTGTCCCATGGTCAATTATACACTGTAGTTGAAAGAAGCCTATTAAACTACATTCAAAATTATAAGTTGTCAATAAAGGTAAAGACAAAATGATGAAAATGATCTTAAGCATATCAAGTAGAAAGCTAAAAGCGCTCAAGGACCTATATTAGCCCCATATCATTCAACCATTCCAGCGATGCAAAACAACAAAAACAAAATCATAATAAAATTTCTAGAGAGGAAAAACGTTTCATTTTTTGTCTTCTTTGGTTTTTCCTTTTTGCAATTTGTATATATATGTCGAGATTGCCATGAGACATGAGAGAGCATGAAGAATTGTGCAGATTTTATCATAAAGATGTGTGTGTTACAATATATACAAGCATACCTTTATATAGGCAGAAGGTTACTTGGTGTCCAAGTCGTAAAGACTAACTATGGAAATATACAACAATGGTAAGTACAACAAGGGTAATAATACAACTGTATATACACTGAGTGCTCCTATTATAAAAAGTAGATTGTTATATCTTGGAAGACTTGCATTATCAACTGTGATCACCGTAGTAGTAGGGCGTTAAAGTCTTAAGGACATTGACTCCAACTCAAGCCTCAATCTAGTTTAATCTCTGGTTTGCTATTTTAATTATGGTTGTATACGGTAACTAAATTCCATAAATATTAAATATTTCTTTTAATTTATTTTTAAATATTATTTTAAAATATTGCATATCAACACGAGTATATTGTATTTTTCCCAACATATTAATCCAATGCAAAGGTTAAGATATCACCCACATCATTATGTACAATTCAAATTGATGAAGTGGAAAATCCAAACTATTCCCCAGTTCTTTCACAATCATTTAGTTACTTGTGGACAAAATTACATCAAAGAGCGAGTCAATTTTTACTTAACTCTCCAAGACAAGGTTCAACATATGAACAAAATTTTACCATGAATACAAGAAAGCACTTGAAATGAAAGCTCATACCTGAGTTTGGACATCATCTCCTACCACAATATTTACAACTAGCCACAATGCAGGAATGAGCACAATTGGAGATGGATGATTGAAACATTAAGTTTGTACAATAATATTTCATAATCAATGAGAATATGTGATAGCTAAAGACCCAAACAAAAGAACTGTAACTTTCCACTCACAGGAGCAACTCCACTAGTCATTGACAAATGCCAGCCTCAATCACAGCTTGAATTTTGTCATTCGTACCATTAGAGAGATAGGAGAGAGCCCAGCATGTATTTGTTAATACCTCTTCGTCGTTTGCATATAAAAGATGCTATAGAACTGGAAGTGCCGGTTTTACCTGACAATATTATCACCAAATACATGATGACTTATCCAAGAAAAATTATCATGGTTAAAAACAACATACATATCACCAAACAACCTGCTCAAATTGAGGCTGTAGGTTGTGTCGACAGAAATTCACGAGGGTCCATGTGGCATTTATCTGCATTGAAAGGTTGGCATCTTCATTTATCTGGTGCAGCAGAGGCATTAGAGCTCCATGTCCCAGAACAAGGTCACGACACTTGGGAGAGTCATTAGCAATATATCCCAATGCCAACACAGCCTGCAGGTTTTAAAAGGTCATCTAAACAAGCTATCTCCAGTCTCCATAATTTCAAAACGAGAAAATTGCTAGGAATCTATATTTGGAAGTACATAATAACTAATATGTACTACCTGTTTACGAACATCTTCACCAGGAGAGCTAAGAAGCTTTACAAAATTTGGGATTGCTCCATGATCAATTAACACCCTTATATTCTCTGAGGTTCCAGAAGCAATGCTTTTAAGTGCACTAGCAGCCTTAAACTGCAAAATATATAGGAGATGAAGCAAAAGAAACCTATAATACTCAAAGGCACCTAGATAAAAGAAAGACTAAGTCCAACATAATACAACTTCAAGAAGTAAATGAGCAACGAATCTGCTATAGCCATTTTGGATCTTTGGAAGAGGTTTGGCTGGGATAAAGGAAACTCATAAGAAATATGCCTTGATGCCCGATCGACAATCACCTATCAACTGCATGTAATTGCAGTCTGTCTAGTGCACATGTGTTACTGGATTACATGATTTAATGTATATGGTAAATTTGGGATCATTTTCACACATTTTGGCATGATGATTTAGCTTTAAATACTTACAAGTACGCAAGGTGATTCCAAAAGTTTTTTGAACTATTTCAAAGTTTAAGAAAGTTTCAGAAATAAAAAGTGTTTCAGAGTGATTGTGAAAAGTGTTTTGAGTAATTCTGTATTATGTAGACCCAGTCAATTGCGGTCAAACATCGGCCAAGATGTGAATAAAATATGTGAGGGTAGTACACTATTATTCGAGATCCCTCTCCGTTTATGGTGATTGGATAGAATAACTCACCAACCAGGGGATCCAAACTGCTACGACTAAAACTGGCAGTGATTAAGTGTGAATTAAGGTCTATTTGGCCTAACTTTTAGACATTTAAAAATGTTTCCTCTGAGTTTAGAAGTTGAAACTAATTTGTTTGACCTACTATTGAAAAAGTTTTTACATAAAAGCTGAAACTAAAAAAAGATAAAAAAAAATAAGAAGCTCCGGATTAGAGAAGGCTTTTATGGAAACTATTTTTAAATAATGTAGGAACCTATTTTTCTTTTTCAAACATACCGCCCTATACTTTGAAAGTCTAACATTGTCTTTAAAATTTCTAAAAGCCAAACATATGCCAAACAGTCAACGGTTTTTGTTCAACAACACTTTTAACTAAAACTTTATTGTTGAAAATTCTATAGCTCAAAAGCTATACTTTTACAGCTAGGACAAATAACGCCTTATGTGGCTTATGAAAGTACTTATTTTCAGATATATGAAAAGACTTAAGTGTTACATGTTTTCAATAACGCTTTACATTCTATCTTTATCATATTTTTGGAAATGAGTCGTCACTAGTGTTTAGTTTAAGTGCTAAGAGGTGTATAAAGAATACCAATCTTTTATATTTCTTTTTCTTTTTCTTTTTGTTGCATGATGCCCCCACCTTTTCGGCAAAAAGGGTTTTTTATTTACACTTTTTTTAAAATATCAGTTTCGAATGCAAATACTCGCTCTATTTTTTTTTTTTTGTTATTTGTAGATTTCGATTTTGGTAAGTGATTTTAAAACCCATTGGATTTTGGTTCCAGTTTCGGATTTAGGTTATGCTAAATAGTTTTGATATTGGATAATCCATTTTTTTTGGTTATCCGACCCGTTGCCATCCTTAGCAACACGCCAGACAAATCAATCAAAAACCTTAATGTGTGACATGGAAGAATGTCGCTCACAAAAGGATAAGGAAAAGGGAAACTTTAATGTGTGAAATGTAAGAATGTCGCTCACAAAAGGATAAATCCAAACTGTTCCCCATTTCTGTCACAATCATTTAGTTACTTGTGGACAAAATTACACCAAAGAGCAGGTCAAATTTTACTTGACTCTCCAAGATGAGGATTCAACATATTGACAATTTTACCATGAACATAAAAAAGCACTTGAAATGAAAGCTCATACCTGAGTTTGGACATAATCTCCTGTCACAATATTTCTAACTGTTTCCAGTGCAGGAATGAGCACAGTTGGAGATGGATGACTGAAACATTAATTTATTATAATTTTATTTCATAATAAATGAGAAAATGTGATATCTAAAGACCTAAACAAAAGAACGGTAACTTTCCACTCACATGAGCAACTCTACAAGTCGTTGACAAATGTCAGCCTCAATCACAACTTGAATGTTGTCATTTGTACCATTAGAGAGATAAGAGAAAGCCTCACATGCACGCCTTAATACCTCTTCATCATTTGAATAAATAAGACGTTGTAATGTTGGAAGTGATAGTTTTATCTGACAACATTATCGTGAAATATGTGACAAATTATTGGTAAGAAACAATCCAAAGAAAAATAACTATGGTCAAAACAACATACACATTGCTGGCCAACCTGCTCAAATTGAGATTCTTTTTCGTAACAGAAAGTATACAGGACCCATGCCCTAAGTCTCAGCATCATAACATCGGCGTGTTCATTTAATTGGAGCAATAGAGGCATCAGAGCTCCGTGTTCAAGAACAAGGTCACGCCACTCGCGAGAGTCAATAGCAATATTCCCCAATGCCAAAAGGGCCTGCAGGTTAAGGAGACAATCCAAATAAGCAATCTTAGCTTTGGATCAATACTTGGAACTATGCAATAGTTATGATGTACTACCTGCTCACGAATATCATCCCGAGGGGAGCCGATTAACTTTACAAAATTTGGCAATACTCCATGGTTGATTACCACCCTTCTATACTCCGATGTTCCAAAAGCCATTTCTTGAAGTGCTCGAGCAGCTTGAAACTGAAAAGTATATAGAAAAGAAAGTCAAAGGAATATATGATACTCAAAGGTACCTAGATAAGAGAAAGGCTAGAAGTGTAACATAGTACAACCCCAAACCTGAAGCAGTGGAAAATCTTCTCTTGTAAGGAACTCAACAAAGCGAAAAATAACTCCAGATTGTATAATTTCATCATTAGGTACCCGCTCTAATAGTTACATCAAAAGATCTACTCAGTGATCAAAAAGTCATAGAAGAATATATATAAGCATAAAAAAGTGTTAAGTGACCACCTCAACTAAAAGCTTAAGCTATTAGAGAGAAATTTATTATATTATTTATTATCTTCAACTCGTCCCCGCAAGTGCAGACATAGTTTTTGAGTCTTGCACTTGAAAAATTTTAAAAATAACTCCAGATTGTATAATTTCATCATTAGGTACCCGCTCTCAGAGTGACATCAAAAGATCTACTCAGTGATCAAAAAGTCATAGAAGAATATATATATAAGCATAAAAAAGTGTTAAGTGACCACCTCAACTAAAAACTTAAGCTATTAGAGAGAGATTTATTATATTATTTATTATCTTCAACTCGCCTCTGCAAGTGCAGGCATAGTTAGTCTTTTAACCTTGCAGTTGGACAATTTTAATATCTTTAAACGGGTGACGGTGAGTTTTGAACTCAAGACCTTTAAGTGCCTAGACTCTGATAGTATGCTAAGTGACCACTTCAACTAAAAGCTTAAGCTATTAGAAATATATTTAATATATTATTTATTATCTTCAATAAAAGGAAAACCAAACAGCATCACAACTCATACTGTTATGGGGCAATGCATTGAAATGACTAGTTCCCAGCAGCTGCAAATTGCTGTCATTTGACCAAACACCAGCAATCACTTTCTGAAGTCTCTTTAACTGCAAGTAGATAAATTTTAATTAATTATAATCATAAAAAATACCGAACTAGCTAAAACCAATCATTACGCCTATACCTTCAATAAACTCATAACCCACTGACACTATTGTACATATAATCAACATAACTTAGACCTAGACACACACAATAAAAACCTTGGATTCAAATGTAGTATTAATGCAACACATTCTCATTACAAAACCACACAACTCAATAATTATATATATACCATGAGACACATACAATTGCATACATGAAACATACACATATTCAAAAATCATATGGTTCACTACACCTCCACGTTGACCGGCATATAATTTACATACACACAATGCAATATATATCAAGATATACTTGCACATAATTAAACATAAACATTCATATCCATCAATCAATTCAACTATACATGCACATAAAATATAAGTTATTATTGTGTATATGTTGACTATATGTTTAAAAACACATATACACATAACTAAAATTCATTCCCTCCAACAATTAATAGATTCATAATCATAAAAGTAATAACAACACACACATATTAGATGAATTATTATTAACAAGCATTTCGAAGAAAAATAATTTTCGTAAAACAACACATATCATCGAGAAACCAGTTTGAATTGAGGTTGAGGTTTGCCTCTATAGAAATTCTACAAGGTCCATTTGGCATTTCTTAACATCAAAACGTTGCATGTTCATTTGAATTAAGTTACTCGTTTGAATAAGTAATAATTATTGGATGATATACCTATTTTGTTCAGTGTATAAAAAGGGTACGCCTAGGCGCTGAGGCGAGGCAAGACGCACCCTCAGCGCCTAAAAAGGCTTAAGCGAGGCGATTTGACTAAGGCACACTAAGGCGCACAAGGCGTGCCTTGCTGCGCCTTTGTATATTTATATATTCTTTCAATAAATTTTCTTTTTCATTTGTTAGTATGTATGCAAAGTACTTGATTATTCATTGACTTCTAGATATTTTTAAGCCAAACTCTAAAAAAAGAAAAATAAGATAGAAGAAGAAACGATAGAAGAAGAAAAAGAAGACAAAAACATCTGGTCATGATGCTTAGATGATGTTGATGATATATAATGTAATACTTTTTTATGAATATATATCTATCTTTTTTGATTTCATAGCTTATTTTTCACAATATAAGAAATGCGCCTCACTTCGTTAAGGCGCGCGCCTTCGCCTTGTGCCTTGCGCCTCAGTGCGCCTTACGCCTTTTTATACATTGCCTTTGTTTCCACACATATATTTATTTACTTCTTCACTAACATACTGTTTAGAACAAATGAATTCTATAAAATTTTACAAAATTCATTTACAAATTTAACTTTTTGTGTTTGGAAATACCTTTCTAAAAAATTAGAAATCCAAGATTTGAAAATTCTGGATTTACTCAAGCTTTACTCAAATTCTCGCTCAAGATGTGGTATTTACAATTCTAAACCACCAAATTCGTTACTCATCTTTTAAAAACTAAACTACCCTATAAGTTTCTTTCCTTTTTTACTGCTCTTATTTTTTCACTTTTATACCTATTAGTTAGTTCTTATTATTCTTCTTGTGAGCTTCTTCACGAAAAATTTCTTTTCCATAATTTTTAATCCAAGCTTATTTTTCATCTTCAAATTAAAAGGCCAAATCATAAGTTACTTATTTATCCACTAGTATTAATATACTTAGCCATCTAAAATTACTTATCTATTCATCAATAATAATTAATTAAGTTTAATTTTAAAATTGATTGGTGTTGTTGATGGGATACATATTCTTTTCAAAGTTTCAAAAGCAAAACTTCAAGATATAGAGACAGAAAATGAATACTCACAATAAATATATTTGCAGATCACAAAATTGACTTAATATATTTTACAGTTCTAAATATGGGAATTCATTTGTAAATACAAATCCTCACGGAATTCATTAATAAATTAAAAGAATTCCACACCACAAGTGCTTCAAATGTAAAAAACAAAGAATTAAGGAAAACAAGTATGGAAAAAGAAAAGGTAATTATACCTGGAGGGCCTCTTTTGTGCTCATGCTTTGATGGTCTGGTTTTCTTGCTTTTACTTCTTCTAGCGTAAGATTTGTAGATAAAATTGTAGATGGATTGTATTTATTCTCGTCAAGCTGAATACACTCTAGTGATGACGCTTTACGCAAGAGGCGATATGGCAAACTTTTAAGCTTCGTGCATTCACCCATTGTTAACCAACAAAGGCGTGGCATTAATGAGACAGTATCATCTTCTTCTTCTACCAGAGTGATGTCTTCCCACTCCTCCCATTCTTTACAGCTAATGAGTCCTAACTCCGCCAACATTGGGAATCCAATAGAAGGCGATAGCAATGAATCTCTTATTCCCAAAAATGCGGGGCCCACAAACTTTAATTTATTAAAGTCCTCTATTTCAAGCTTTTCAAGTAAAGGTAGTATTCCTAATGAGGACAGAGAAGTCAATCCCAAGAACAATCTAAGATTCGAGTGTCTGAGATACTTGAGGGATGTCATCCATGTGGCGAGTCGGGTTCCTTCATACTTGATCACATATAAGATTTGTATGTTCAGGGGTGGTTCAAGAGCTTCTATTACATCTTCTGCTTCCCTTATAAAATTGGAAAATTTTAATGTTAAGTCTTCGATGTGCTTCTTAGATTTGAGATTTGCATCCTTTGCATTTGCCACATCCAAATTATCCGCTATTTCAATATTTAGGCTTCCTCGAAGTTGGTTTAGACTTTTCAAATAGCCCAACTTATTGTATTCCCCTTTAACCTTGAAAAAGGTCAATGTCTGTAAACATGTCAACTTTTCAATTCCTTCAGGATAGTTCATATCTTTTCTACTAGGAAAGAGGTGCCTCAACTTCTTCAATTTCTCAATCCCTGGTGGAAGCTCTATGAGTTTCCAACAACCATCTAAATTCAATGTTTGCAAATTGTACAAGTCATAAACAGTTCTGGGTAATTCCCTGAGTTCATAATTATCGCACAAGCCCAAGTATCTCAAGTGAATTAAATTTCCTATTTTCTTTGGAAGCTCTTTGAAACTACACCAATTTAACTTTAACACCCTAACAAGTTTTAGGCTATTCAACAGAAGGATGGTGCTAAGCGTGTCCAATTTGAAGTTCTTCACGGAAAAGCTACGAAGTTGTCCCATATTGCAATTGTAAAGAGTATCAACAACTTCTTGACTACCAAACCAGGTTAGATGACGTGCATTATTGGAGAATGTCTCTTTCCTTTCCCCATCAATTATTAAACATTCCGTTTTCGTGAGAAATTGAGCAAAATCATGAACTATATCATGCATTTTACACGTGACTATCATCTCTCCAAAAGCATAATCTGTTTCAAAGTCTTGGAAGAATTAACGCATGGCTAAATACTCAAAATACTCTCTACCTTTCAGTTCCATCTCATTCTCCCTTTTAGTTGAGTTGAGATAACCTTGTCCCAACCATAGCTTGATCAGGTCATCAACATCTATTCGATAATCTTTGGGAAAGATAGCACAATATGAAAAGCATCTTTTCAATGGAGAGGGCAAGTCACTATAACTTAGATACAGATGAGGAAAAAGCTGAACTTCAGCTACCTCCAATTCCCACATATTACTATCCATAACTTTCTGCCATGCTTCAACAGTGTTCTTCGAACACAAGAGGCCACCTATAGTTTTAATAGCCAGAGGCAAGCCCTTACATTTACTTGTTATTTCTCTACCGATTTTTTCAAATCTTTCAAGTTTGATCTCAGTTGGACCAAAAAAGGCTACTTTGTGAAACAATGACTAGCTTTCTGAATCAGACAATACACCCAAGGGAATAGTACAAGTAGAACCTGCAACTCGTGCCACCTCCTCGCTCCTCATTGTTAATAAAATTGTACTTCCATGTTTAAGAGAGTATTTGAACGGTTGCCATTTCATTTGGTCCTCTGTCCATACATCATCCAAAACAAGAAGGAATTTTTTCCCAAAAATATAAACTCTTATTTGTTGTAGTAGTGAGTTGAGTTCATTCAAATTTGATGAACTCGACTGCAGAGCTTCTAGGATTGCCTTGGCGATTCTAATTTCGTCAAAAGGGTCGGAAACGCAAACCCATCCTCTTTTCTCATAATGTTCCTTTACTTGATCATCGTTATATGCCAGTTGAGCAAGGGTTGTTTTGCCTATTCCCCCCGTACCTATTATGGACACTATCTGGATGGCATGTTTTTCTTCTTGACGACTCTCAGACAGCAATTGACTTATTAGGATTTTCTTATCAGTTTCACGACCAAATACATCGGATTCATCAATGAGTGAGGTACTGGGAACTGGTCTCCATTCTTCTGAATCGCCACTAGCATTCACAAACCTAAATTTATTCTTTTCTTTGGCAATGAAATCCAATTTTGTATTGAGTTCTTTTATTTTTACTGCAATTTTACGATTTACAACTAATTGCTTGAAGCAAAAACAAGAGCAAGGGGTAAAGGAACATACCCGGTCCCGTTGCCTAGGAATGGAAGTTGAAGCATTATTACTGCTGCTTGCTTCAATTTCTTTTCTAAGAATTTCGTAGTTCCATTCGTCTAGCACATCGTCAATTTCGTAGCATACATCTTCCAGTTCCTGCAACCAAATTTTCACACTTTCCTCCGTAATCCTTTTTCTCTCCGCATCAACTAGCGCAGCTTGAATCCTTTTCAATGTTTTGGATAGATTACGGACCTTGTCTTCAACGCCGGACAGCAGATCAATCTCCTCTTTCGCCTGCTTGAACAAGAGATCAGCTAATTGCTCCACCACTACAGAAACAACTGCCTCCGCCATGCTTGTCAAATTATACATATATATATATATATATACTTGATATAATATGGTTTAGAATCGAGAATCAGATAGAGGTTGTATGATTTTTCGAGTGCTTGTGTAAAGATCAGCTAATTTCCTCTTTATATGCTAGATTGCAGACCCATGTTGACAACTGTTTGGTAGATGGAGTGCAAGTTAATGATATTTTCTGATACAAGACTCGAGACTTACAACAGTAGTCCTTTAATTTGCGCCCGTCATTGTTGAGTTTGTCTTGGGACACGGTGATCATTGATTGGTTAGACGGTGGCCCTGACGCTGGCCTAAACCTTTAATCTAGTGCTAATATTATTCGTTTTTATGTAGAAGTTGTGAGTTTTAATTTTTTTGATTACGTTGTATGATCTAACCTTTCCTGAATTAAAAGAAAAAAAAAAACCAATTACGGTTGTTGGCATTAGCAATAAAAAGGTTAGGTATAGACTTCTTGGCTCTTTGCATACGCCATACTTGGAAGGTTTCATTAATTGTCTTGAATGGATCAAATTCTAGAAGAGAGAAGAAGGTTTGTTGAATGTGAAATCTCAGCATCTCAATGTTTAGGGTGAATAGCACCAGATCCCCCTGTGGTCTAGTATAAGTGTACACTACTCCCTTGTTGTCTCAAAACTTCCTCCATACCACCCTGTGGTCTACCCGTTGGTCCATACTTACCCCCTCCGTCTAATATTCCGTCAAAAGTAGCGGAAAGTGCGAACCACGCGCGACATTTGTAGCTGTCTATGATTTTTAACAATAACATTAACAAAAATAAGATGAAAGTTGACCAAACTACCCTCCATTCCAATTCTAACATATGCCCTAGCTCTATTGTGTATCCTCATTGTATCTGTCGTGAGTAGTGAGGTTGAGCTGCCATCGTCAAGCTTTCTCCGTGGTCGTGCTTGGTGCCGTCATCGAGCTTAAGCTGCCTTCGTGATTCTTCCACTGTAAGTTTACTTTACTTATGCATTTTATAGAAGGAGTTTCCGTTATTTGCTTAATTTATTTATCTCATATATGCATTTTCAGTTTACTTAGCATTTTATAGAATCAATTTCTTGGTACCATTTCCACGGACCAACACACTAACATAAACTAGAATTATTTGTTATGGACCAGCATACCAAGTTAGTTTGAATTGGGTTTCGGGTTTGTTAAATGGCTTTCAAACAATTGTTTGTTAAGGTAAGTTTTACATTATAAAAGCATGTTTGTTTACTTACTTTTGAGATTATATATTTTAGCAGAAGTGAAAATGTCCACAGCTACTCGTCGAAGTCGAGCTTCAGACGACCTAGCATTTGATTTGCGGTACGTCAACACAAAGTGCAATTGTTATCGGAAGGCTGAAATTATTGTTGTGTCATCTGATCGGAAGGCCTCAAAAGGGCGTTTATTTTATAATTGTGATGCATGCAATTTTTTTAAATGGTGTGAGCCTATCAAGGCTTCTTGGTTTGACACAGAGCTGGACGTTAGTCTGAGAGCGGGAGACAATGTTAGTAAGAGTTTGGGAGACGAGAATAGTGGAGAGGAGGTAACATTTCCCATGAAGAAGAAGAAGAAAAAGAAGAAAAAGAAGAGTAACGAGATTGCAAACTTGAACATGCTTCTTGGCGTGGCTGTTAGTTGTTGTAACGTGTTGCTGGTGCTACTTCTTGTTGTTGCAATCTTCAAGTGAAATGGTGTTTTGTTGTGTTTAAGATAATTATGGTTGTAACTGGAAGATGAGTTGTTAGCCATCTTCAATTTTGTTGTTTATGTTTATGATGTATCCTTATGTAACTGGCAGTTCTACCACCTCTAATAACAGATCCACCACCACGGTTTATAACTCTACCACCTCTAGTAACACCTCCACCAACTCTAATAACAGCTCCACCACCTCTGTTAACTCCACCAATTGTAGATCTGACACCATTACCAGCAGATTTGGCACCATCAGATGTATTATTTGTACCACCTCTGCCACCACTTGAATTGCCTCTTACAGGTCTACCTCTACTAACAACTTTTGGTGTAGGTGGTAATTGAGTTGAGAGGTTTGATTCTTGAGTTGAAGCTTGAGTGGTAGTTGGCTGTTCAAATGAAGTTTAAATTAGAACATATAGTATAGAATTGTTACTTCAATCTAGAACATTTATGCTGATTTTCTTACATCAAAAGAATTTGTATGATCCACATTGGTCTCATCATTGCTTCTTACAGGTCTACTTCTGCCAACAACTCTTGGTCTAGGTGGTAATTGAGTTGAGAGGTTTGATTCTTGAGTTGAAGCTTAAGTGGTAATTGGTTGTTTAAATGAAGTTTAAATTAGAACATATAGTATAGAATTGTTACTTCAATTAGAACATATATGCTGATTTTCTTACATCAAAAGAAGAAGATTGGGGCTGCTCCGTATTTGAATTTGTGTGCTCTACATTGGACTCATCTTGATTCTTCATTGCCTGCACAGAAACATTGATTAGTGTTAGTTTAAATTGTGAATGATAACAAAATAACAATTGAAGAATTTTCTTTACCTTCAATAACTTTGATTTTGGATGGAATTGGTTCTTACAATAGGCCTTGTTATGTCCTTGTTGTAGGCATTTAGCACAAGTTATGGTCAAGCCCTTCCTTGTAGAAACAGTGGCAGGCTCATTTTGCTTTTTCGGCTCATCAAGACTTTTTTTCCTTGCCTTTGGAGGCCTGCCAGTTCTTTTGTGCACAATGGTGGCTTCAATGCCTCACCTCCACTGTCAACATAATCAAGTGGACCAGGTACCGGATGAATCATATATGCATATACACTCATGTAAACTTCTTTGGAGTAACAATGATCCACATAATCCTCCATAGTCTTACCATATCGGTGTATGCAAGCCAAAGCATGACAACAAGGATATCCTCTTAACTGAAACATGCCACATGTACATGTCCTGGAGGCTAAATTGACAACTTGTTTGTTCCAATCTTGAGCAACCTCATATTTTTCATTTCCGGACCACTTAGCATACCAACCATTTGATTCATTGTATAATTTGGAAATCCTCTTCAATTAATTTGGACAAACTTTGCCTGTATATTTTTCCATCCCCTGTCTTTTCACTTGCATCCTACTCATCAATTTGCCTCTGATCATTTCAAGCATTGTTATAATCGGTTTATCTCTGGCATCTATAATATAATTATTGAAAGACTCGCAGAGATTGTTAACCAATATGTCGCACCTTGAAGTTAATGGAAAATGAGACCTTGCCCATTGTTCAGGAGGTATTTTTCTTAACCACTCAACTGCATTTTGGTCTGCCTTCTCAATGCTTTTCATACATCTTTCAAATTCTCTAATGTTACCTGTTGATGCAGCCTTCCAAAACCAAGCTTTGAGTGTTAAACCTTGAAACTTTTTCTTGAAATTCTGATACATATGACGAACACAGAATCTGTGGTGTACACCTGGATAGTCATTTTCAAATACATCACATAACCATTTTTGCCTGTCAGAAATGTAAGACCAACCATTCCTATACGGATCACCAATTAAGTTGTGTAGTTCATGCAGAAACCAACACCATGTCTCTCTGTTTTCAATTGGAACCAATGCAATTGCAATTGGGAACATATTGTTATTCCCATCTCTGCCTATCGCTGCTAACAATTGGCCCCCATATAAAGTCTTCAGAAAACACCCATCTAGGCCTATTATTGGCCTACACCCAGCTAGAAAACCATCATTCATCGCAGCCATTGAGAAAAACAACCTCTCAAACACCGGATCAGGTAGACTTCTATCAACCCTCAACAACACTTTGCTTCCTTCATTATAATGAATGACTGTTGTACAATAATCCCTCAATCTAGCAAACTGTTCCTCAAAATCCCCTTCTATTAGCTTTTTAGCCACTTGTTTAGCTCTCATTACCTTGTATTTGCTAACTGTCACTTTCACATCCTCATGAATCTTTTTTTGCATTTTTGCAGTGGGCCGGGTTGGGATATCCCTAACAGCCCCAACCATTCTATTTCCAATGTACTTATAATCAGCCAATATGTTATCAAACTTATGTCCACACTTATGAGAACCTTCAAGAGTTTTAACCATAAATGTTGGACCACCCATGACTGGAGATGCATGTAATACCCATGTGCAACCGTGAGTTTCAGCATGAGTACATTTTGCTCTAATTTTCGCTTTCTCATTTTTCACCAATTTGTAGTCGATGCCCTTTCTAATAGACCAATCCTTCAGAACCCTCATAAATTCATCAATTGACTTAAACTCCAATTTTTTAACCATGTCAAAATTTGCCATGTCAATATCATCAGAAAACTCTGGATGACAATCATTGAAATTTAAGTTATCATCTTCCACATCACTGCCCCACTGTTGATGACTACTTGCATTTTCCTCATTGCCATTTTCATTGTTTTTCTTCTTTTCCTGATTTCTCATTCTAAGTTTTTCTTTCAATGCAATATACCTAGCTCTTTTATTCTGTCCCTCATCAGTCTCATTAAAAATATCATCCTCACTTAATCCCTCAACATCCTCATATACCAAGCTAGGTGCGTCAGAATCTGTATCTGAAATTGATGCATTTGTTTCTGCAACATAATCCTCATCATCTGAATCTGAATCTTCAGGCACTTCATTAGTTTTTTTAGCCACATCATCATCAGACACTTCATTTGTTTTTTATGCTACATCATCTTCAGGCCCTTCATTTGTTTTTCCTGCCACATCATCTTCATGAACTTCATTTTCATCTCCATAATCATTCTCAACTATTAGTTCACTCCAGTCAAAATGAGTCTCCTCTGCTACCCCTGAACCATTAGTTGCATCCACTGTATCATGCACTTTTACATGTTCATGTGCTTGTGTAGATTCTCCTACTACACCTAAAACACTACTTGAAGCCCTTGTCATACCTTTGTCATACAAGACTAGTGCACTAGAACTAAGTATCTTTCCATTAGCATTAATTGCAGCAAATGGTTCATATTCTTCTACTACATACACTGTTACAAAATAATACTCTGTACAAACACTTTGGAACTCCATCACACTAGCATCCCCATCAATCTCCCTTATATCATCATGCAATGATCTACCTGGCCTAGCGTAATAGATTGATATGTTGCTTTTATCCCCACCAGCATTTTCATACATCTTTCTAAACTTATACTCATTCAAAGTATCAATCTCCAAATTTTGGAACTTCTCTTTCCTCCCCCCATCATACCTAAGCTTAGGGTCACAAACAAAGCTACCACCTATCCATAATTCAATCTCACAATACCTATCTACCATTCTAAAATCATCATCACTAACATCAACATTATCATCACTCATTCTGAAATAAGCAATTGACAACATAAATAACTAATAAATTTACAATGTAAATAAATATCAGTTTCAGTACACATAAATAAGCTATTTCAGAATGAGTTTCACTTTACAATATACGCAATTAACAACATAAATAAGCAATCAAACAAGCCGAATGAGTTTCAGTTGGTTAGATTCATTCGCCCTTATTTATTTACCAAAATCCCTAAATTTAGAGAATATATGTAAAACCCTAAATTATTTACCCAAAGCCCTAATTTTTTTTTGCCGAAATCCTAAATTTTTATCCAAATTATAAAGCACTAATTTATTTACCCAAACCCCTGATTTATTTACTAACTATAAACCCTAATTTTATTTACATTTACAATAGATGATCTACTTATAAAGCCCTAATAACAGTAAACATATGCGATATTTTGGAAAATAATTTCGATTTCAACTGTAGATGCGATTTCAAAATGGTGTAACTATGCTTCTGCTTGTAAGATAAGTGTGCGAGAAACGAATGAAACCTGAAATCGCCAACTGATATGAAAGTGATGTTTGAGATAAAGAGCCAACTAAGCTTCTTCTGTGATTGTGATGTATGAGTGTGTGTGTGAGAAAAATCACCAACCAAGCTTCTGTGATAGCGACTTCAAATCGTGCGTGTGAGAGAGTCAAAACCCTTTTTTTTTTAAAGGTCTGCCTTTTGTTTGATTTAAGAAGACTAAAGAGTTAAAAAAATAATTGTTAAAAATAAGGGAAAATTCGTCAATCAACGTCTTCCGTTACTTATTTTGACGGATACTAATGTTTTGGGTGAGTGTGCACCAACGGGTGGACCACAGGAGGGTATAGAGGAAGTTTTGAGACTATAGGGGGGTAGTGTGCACTTACGCTAGACCACAGGGGGGTCTGGTGCTATTCACCCCAATGTTTAATGGTTGACGGTCTAAGCCTTTTCTCTCTAGGTTGTTAAATTCATCTTTAATTTTAGTTTAATGCATATAAATCTCAATTTACTATCTCCGTATAGCCGATCTCTTTAAATTAATACTCAATATTAAATAATTTTTTCTAAATAATAAAATTTGTTGGTCACGACTTGGGACCGGTGTAAAAAATTAATAATTTCGATAAAATTATAAGATAATACATTTAAAATATTTTCTTTGTATTTTATAAGCCCAAATATTTTATAAATTAATAATTACTAAAAAGTATGTAATAAATTGACTATGCGATTTTATCAAAATATGAAATAATAAGAGCTTATCTTTTGTTGAACTTCAGATATAGTTGAATCTCATCTTTAATTGTTCCCAATGCGCCTAAAATCCTGGAGTTGATTCTCATATCTACAACAAGAAGTTTTGGAGTGTCATTGATACTTCTAGTGCTTCTTTACGTGACACCAGTTTTAAAGGTTGTGTATCTCATCAACTTCAATTCAACTTCATCTTGAAATCACTCTATCATGTTGTCAATGATCTCATATATACTCAAAACTTTTGTACTAGTGTCATTTTTACTGAAAAATTCAAGAAGTGGTTGACATATATTTTTTTATGGTACCTAAACTCATTGATCAGAACTCCCAATTCATTTAGTGGTGTCTCTATCTAAAGCTTCATCAAAAGTCTAGAGGTTATATTTTCCATAGATCATATCTTATGAAGAAAAAACTATAATATGGTTGCTATTAAGCCCAAACAAACTAAATACCTTCATAAATTAATAATTATTAATTTATTGATAAATTAATATTTCGCTAAATTAATAGAATTTAGATGGTCACAATATTATTAATTTAAAGAGGTTTGTAATTTTTCATAAGTCTTACTCTGCCATTTTCTTCTGCCCCACTTCTTGATGTACTCTGAGTTGAATTTGCATTCCATATATTCTTTTTTTTAATTATTTATCTTGTTAACTTAAAAAGTCATTTTCTTACAAAGTCTTCCTTAACCTATCCAAACTTTCTAATAACCGCCATATTTCGGCTGCTACAAAAGCTGATTTTTTTTTTGGGTAAATAGCTCCGGACCGCCCTGTGGTCAAGCGAAACTAGTTATAACCCCCTTATGGCCTAACAAATATAGCCGGACCCCCCTATGGTCCACCTGTTGATGCACACCGCCCCCCTTCGTCAAAACTAACGGAATATGTACCACATGCGAATAAAATGTATTTTTTATTGGTTTTTAGCGTATTCAACTAGATGATTTTTTAAATTTTTTAAATTTAGTAATAAATAAAAAAAATAGGTGAAAATGAAAAGAAAAAAGATTTTTTTTAATTACTAATATTATTTTATTATTAAATACGTTAAAAACTAATAAAAAACGCATTTTAAGTGCGTTTGTCACACTTTCCATAAAAAATGATAAAAAATTTGACGGAGGGGGTGGTGTGCATTAACGGGTAGACTACAGGGGGGTTCGGCTATATTTTTTAGACCACAGGAGGATTATAGCTAGTTTCGCTTGACCACATGAGAGTCTAGAGCTATTCACCCTTTTTTTGTAGTGGTTATAATTATTTTATTTATTTTAGTTATAGTTGTTTTTATTTTTTATTTGTAGTTTTAGTTGTTTATTAATTAGTTTAATTACAACATATTGTGATCTGACATCATAAAAAACATGATATTAGGCATAAAATCAATGCTTTTTAGAAATTCAGATAAAAAAATGTACATATGAGTATCCTTGATCCTGGTTACTGACTTTTCCATTATAATGCACCACCTGACCCTGGTGTCTGACTTTGCCACTAAACATAAGCACCAGATAACTCAGAAAGAAAAGGAAAAAGTGCTAGTTGATGTATTAAAAATCTCATACATGCAATTGTTTTTTTTTTTTTTTTGAATGACTCATCTGGTGGAATGCTCTTTGTTTGAGGTATGAAAGGACAACCTTGCTTTTCATACATGTTAAGGTCTGTTTGGAAGTATTCCTATTTTTCTATTTTGTAGAATAATTTTCAAAAATAATTTTTAAGAACAAAAGACCAAAAAAATTATTTGAGTAGAGTTGTTCTCTAAACAAGTTTTTGAAATGAAGATTCCTTTAGAATTATATGAATACTTTTTTTTTTTGGTCAAATTACGAAATTTGTTTATTAAATTAATTAATTAATTTAATTACATCATTAATTTTAGTAAATGATTAAAAATTAATATTCTTAATTAATTACTAAATTAATAATTTAAATAATTTAATTAATAACTAATATAATTTTAAATTAATAAATAATAAAGAAATTATTTAATTAAATGATAATTATTATTTTAATTAATTCAATGTTAAATTAATTTTGATAAACTAATAATAATTAATTACTGTTAATTAACTAATTAATTATATTATTATTTATTAATTATGTATTAATCAATTTTGATTAAATTAATTAATTATATCATTCAATTAAAATTAACAAATTTAATTATTAAATTAAATATGTGTTCAGAAGTATTGGTAGGGGGTAGGGGATAGGGAGAACAAGAACACATGAAAACATCTAAAATGTATTTTTGTTTTCTTGTTCTTGAAACATATTTTTCAAAATGGTCTTCGAAAACAATCATTAAAAACAATCCATGCTAAACATTATTTTTTTTTTTTTGAAAATAGAAAAGTAGTTTTCGAAAACACTTCCAAACATGACCTGATTATTGTTAAAAGACATATTTTCAGAGAGTAACATTGCATTTTTTTTTATAATTTTTATCCCTCATTAGAGGAGTTTCCAACTCATCAAGTAATCCGAATAAGTAGTTTAGTAATCTTAAGTTAGGGAATTGGAAAGATTTCTTTAATTATATGAAACAGAAAGAGATTAAAGTAGCAATTTGTATATTGAAATGAGTTGAGAATGAAATGGTATTCTCAACTAAATTTATTTCAAATTCTATGCTTGTTATGAAGGAATTAACTTGAGAATCCCATTCTCAAGGTAATCTTATTTTCCCGTATATGGGATTAGTCATTCCAGAGCAAAGATTAACCCATTCCCATGTGCTTGGAAAAATTTATTTCTCAAATGACTAAAATACCCGGTCAAAACATAATATTTTACAAATATATCACTTTTATTTCTCAAATCACACCACCACCGCCACCACCACCACCACCACCACCAACAACAACAACAATAATAATAATAATAAGAATAATAATAACAACTAATAATAATAATAATAATAATAATAATTATTATTATTATTTCGTTGTTTACGTTTATGTTTATATTTATTCTATTTTTAATACTATAATAATAAAAGAGTAATTCTATCATATTATACAAGTTATTCTCATTACTACTCTTGTATAGTGACTACCAAACATGTGTTTGAAATCAATATATCCATACCTAGAATATACAAAGCATGTCATTCTCATTCCCAAATTTATTCCATTCTCAGTTCATTTCATTCCTATCTTAATTTATTTCAGTGTACTAATCGCTATCTAAGTTCAAATGAAGTTATACAACTTTAATAATAAGATAAGCTCTAGACGTGCTAATTTTTTTTTTTTCTTCTCCTTTTCTTCTTGAAACGACGTGCTAAAGATAGAAGAGATGTGATCTTATTAACAGAGAGCACTTGCAGTAGTTTTTTTTTCATTTCTTGGGGATCACACTATTATTGGGGAATCACACCATATTGTAATGTTTTGGAATTTTTAAATGATTTATTATTCTATTTTTTCCAACGACCTTCCCCCATTGGATCTTTTTTTTTTTTTCCTCTTTTTTTTTGGGTTTGTAATTGAAAGAAATAATGTTGATTTAGCATGCCAGGGTGAGAGTGAAAATTATCATTACGTAAGTTGGGAACAAAATTACAATCAGGAGTTGTTGGAGACATTAATGATAATTTGGAGTGAGATTTCTTCTTCTTATATTATTGAAAATTGACGTAGAAAAGCTAAAAGGGAAATATCAAATATGTAGCCAGGGGCGGTCCCAGGATTTCAACATAGGGAGAGCCGAAATTTAGTTAAAAAAAATTAATAATATAATATATTATAAATACGAACACATGTAAATAATACTATTTAACAAAATGATACAAGATTATGTAAAATAATGTTTACCGTTAACGAAGCTGGGCTCGTCTCTCCTTTATAGCATATAAATCATCGATTGTTTCATGTTCAACCCTTGAAAATTTTGTTGATGGTACTAAAAGCACATTTGTATCAATATTAGATGCAGAAAGTTATTCACTATATTCTGGATCAATATCCTTTTCTTTTCTTTTAAAGAATGAATAAATTATTTTAGATTTATTCATCCTTTAGCCTGAAAATAAATTTAACATTGTTAGAATAGTTAAATAAATGAATTTGATAAATCTGAATTTAATTAATTATGTACATATATATCCAATAAAAAATATTATCCATACTAAAATTACCTAGCCTAAAAAATAAATAAATATCATCTAACAGAAAATATACATTATAAAAAATTACTGCAATTTTAAATTTATTATATTCAAGTATTTAACTAGCAAGAAATTAAATAAGTTACATCTTACTGAAATTTATCACTACAATTATATATTTGCTACATAATATTAAATATTAGAATATAATTAAGAAAACAATATAACTAAAAATTTATTATCATAAGTATTTCAGTCAAATTGATTAGACAAAAAATTAACATAACTGAAATTAATTATATGTTCACCCACTGTAAAACAAAAAAATTAACAAAACAAATTATGCATTCATAAAATTATCTAGCCAAGAAAAATTAATAAATAAGCATAGTATAATTATTTTCATCATTTCATGATATATTACCTTAACTTTGCCTTTGCTTGATTATGTGGTGTGTATTTTGTTAGGAAGAAGAATGAGAGGTGAGAGGTGAGAGGTGAGAGGTGGACGAAGAAGATGTGAAAAGTTTAAGAGAATGGGAGGGATTTCGGTTTGGGAAGAAGAACAAAAGAAAACAATATTATTTTTAATTCAAGTAGATTAATCATTAGGAGACAAAAAGAACAAAAGTTAAGGACCACTTTATTCTTTTTTTAAGCTTTTTGACTCTACTTTTATGTTTTTAAGATAAACTTTTTTTTTTAATGCAAGTTGGGGGGGCCGGGTAAGATTTTTAACAAATATAGTACATAAATTTTTTATAAAAAAATAATTTTGGAGGGGCTCGGGCTCCCCTTGATCCCCGGGTGGATCCGCCTCTGTATGTAGCAGTGTATCCCACCTCAAGATTTTATCAAAGTCTATGGCTGAAAACTGTGACTTTTAAGCGATCCATTAGTATTAATTTGGTTGTGAAACAACACCAAAAGTGTAACCGAAGAATTAATCCTGTTTTGGGGGACGCCCGAAAAGTTGTTCTTAGAATCAATCAAATTAAATTGGGTAAATACTCAATTTAGTTCACTATCTTTAATATTTATTTTAATTTAGTCTATATTTTTCAAAATATACCCTTTTAGTCCATTATCTTTATCGTTTGTCCCGATTTATTCTATTATATTTAATATTTGTTCTAATTTAGTCCATATCTTTCAAAATGTAATCTTTTAATCCACTATCTTTATCATTTATCTCGATTTAGTCTATATCTTTCAAAATGTACTATTTTAATCCACTATCTTTGTTATTGTGATCCACATTAGTCTTCCACCATTTTTCCATCCAAAAATCTGACAGAATAAGCACGTGAGTCGTATTTGTAGGGGCAAAATTGTCCGCACACTATTTTTTTTTTGATTTCATAATAAACCCATCGATCAAATGCTTTCAAAACTTTTACCAAGAAAAATTGTTCTCAAACCAACACAGTGCCACAACTTGAACCAAAATAATCAGTGTCAACAGCAAATTTTTCAAAAATTTTACAGTGACACAATGCAATATTTAATAAACTAGACTCTTTCAAACAGAATCACAAAAAATTACAGCCCTCTAGACTAACTGTACGATTGAAGAATGGGAAAATTGGACTCTTTTAGACATAATCACGAATATAATTCTAAAAAGGATTAGACACTGTGTTGTTTTGAGAGCATTTTTTTTGGTAAAAGTTTTGAAATCATTTGATCGATGCATTTATTATGAAATAATAAAAAAAAGATTTTAGTGTGCGGACAATTTTGCCCCTACAAATACAACTCATTTGCTTATTTCGTCAGATTTTTGGATGGAAAAATGGTAGAGGATTAACGTGGATTATAATAACAAAGATAGTAGATTAAAATGGTACATTTTGAAAGATATGAACTAAATCGGGACAAATGATAAAAATAGTGGACTAAAACGGTACATTTTGAAAGATATGGACTGAATCGGGACAAATGATAAATATAGTGCACTAAAATAGTACATTTTTTAAGATATGGACTAAAGTGGGACAAATATTAAAGATAGTGGACTAAATTGAATATTTATCCAATTAAATTTTAGTGTATTTGAAAGAATATAACTAAAAATAATCTCTCAAAAAAACTACCACAAATCTATAAAGCATTTCTCTAGGAGACTGCAAAATAAGGCTTTAACTGCAACATAATCTTGAAAGCAGGCTAATACATAAGATGAATTGAAAGTTAGGTTGTGCGCAACCGGGGGAGGATTTGAATCTATTTATTATATTATAATGCGTTATGACAGAAATCTAATTATGCCTTTATACTGAAATAATAATATAATTATAAAAAAATAATTTAGATCATTGAGTGTGAAAATTAAATAATTACATTATTATTATATCACGGCAGATTTCTTTTCATAATATTAATTTTATGAGAGCATCCAAATCCTTAAGTTGGGAAGCAAACTAAAGAATCGTCATTGTAGAAACAACTGTTCATTGTAAAGAAATTTCCTATAAATGCTTTAGTTTCTATTGAGCATATGTAACAAGTGATTCCAGAACAAATAAATTAAGAAGACACATCATCTTTGATACTTGAAGCTGAGAAGCATGACAAAGCTAGCGATCAGGAATATAGAGAACATCCATAACAACTTGATATTCTTCTCGGTTCTTTGTCATATGCTTGGAAGTGCTAATGACCAATTTTATGAAGCATATGAAAAATATAATAGGCCTTAATTTCAGTATACAATGTAAATTAGTTTCGGCTCATTGGGATAAGGATAGGTAAAAGAGAAATTTCGTTGATTATAAATCACTTGAATAAATTGAAGTAGTATATTTTTAACACAAGGAGAACGAGTCTATAGATTGCAAATTGACAATCACTTACAAGATGAACATAACATCACGATGCATTACTCCTACGGAATATTTAATATGAAAGGTTTACATTGATAAGTAGAACGTGGGATGAATATTTTAAAATTTGAACAGTAGTATAATTTGAAAGTTTGTGCTTGTTGTTAGTAGGACTTTAGTCCAGTCGTAATGTCATTTATGGTTATGCGAGAAATTATAAACTCAAATTTCGCAAATTACATTGTTAAGGTAATTGACCTCCCCTAAATCAAAAAAAAAAAAAAAAAGTTTGTGCTCGCTTTTTGGGGGTTTCTAGTCATGGTTTTGGCCTTTGGTCGTGAGTGGTGCGCCGTCAGTGTTATGGTTTGACTAACAGTGGATCTCGTAATGTGGTGGATTTGTGCCAATCCAACTTCCTTTTTCTCTTCAATTGCTGATGGGACGATATTCATTTGCCTGCGTCAGAATCGATGACTATTACTTGGGTCTGGCGTTCAATTGGATTTGGGTTTTTTGTGGTGTTGGATTTTGGTTGTTCTTGATCTGTTTTGATGTCTTGGGTCTTGGCCCATGTTTGTTTGCTTTGTAGTTTTGTTCTCCAACCATGTTTGGTTGTTCATTTGTTTGGTCTTGTTGTTTGGTTCTGAGAATTGTTGGGCTTGTTGTCCCTGGGTCACTGTTGGACCCGTTTTGTTTTTGCCTCACTTTTGAGCCTTGTACGTTTTCTCATTTGTGTATTGAAATTCAGATTTTCAGTCGAAAAAAAAAGAAAGAAAGTTTGAGTGACTTTTTCTTTTACTTTGAACAGACAGAGAGGGAGAAAGTCTTTGGATTTACAAGGAGTAGGGCTAGGGCCGGCCCTGTCTTAAATTTCTCTTTGAAAAAATTACACAAATGATCCTTATTATTTCATTAAAATTTTAATTTTTTTTATTATTTAAACTTGATCAATTTAATTTCTCTTATTTTTTTAAAAATTTTAAATTATTCATATTGTTCAAAATTGACTAATTTAATCCTTATTGTTTTTCAAAAGAATTCAATTTAGTCTCTATTATTTTTTAAAAAAATTTAATTTAGTCTCTGCATGTAACTCCTATTTAGGGACTGAATTGAAGTTTTATGAGAAATAATAGGGACTAAATTAACTAATTTTGAGCAATAGAGCTGAATTTGAAATTTTTTAGAAAGTAACGAAGACTAAATTGACTAATTTTAACAATAGGGACAAATTTAAAATTTTAAAGAAAATAATAGGGATGATTTGCTATATTTTCCCTTTCTCTTTCACCTTTTTGTCTAATAATTTTTTTTTTTTAAAATTAGATCTTGTCCTATAATTATAAGGGGTTAGGTTGATGTATTTAATGATTTCATTTATTAATGTTGAGAGTCGTTAGCTCCATGCAATCGAGGTCTCTTTTAAGTATTTCTATTTAGCTCACTTTAGATCTTCTTTTACCTCTCTATGAGTTATTGTTTCCATACTTTCACACTTTTTTAACAGATACTTTTATGAATCATCTTCTAATATATTCATACCATCTCAAATGATTTCCTTTAATTTCATCTTATCCTTGATTGAAATCACCCTAACTTTTCTATGTTTAATCTAGTTCCTAATCTTATACTTTCTGATTTCGCCTTTTCGTTTAATAAGTAGAACAACATATCTCCATTTCTTACTTTGTTGCAAATGTTTGCCAAAATCTAGACTATGAGTTTTTATTTCATTGCAACAAATAATTAATCTTTTTCCGGCTACTTATTATTAATTCTTTCATGCTCTAGGCTTAAACGTTCATGGCTGTTGAAAACAACTAAGTTTCATTTGAAAGAACAAATAACGAAGGATTGGTAGGTACGTAACAAGTGAGAGATAAAGTTCATCCATGCACAGAACATGAATGGGCGTATACCTCATGCTTTTATTCAAACTTGTACAAAAGTACTAATTATATTATTACATTGCATCAGCTTATGAGCGAGCATACACAATATATTTGTGGCCATAAGTTGGATTTCAGTTATGGGGCTTGGCTTCAGGCTGAGCATCCACGGCCTGGCCAGCATATGAACAGCATCTTCTGCAACCTCCATAATAGTCGCGGCGACAGCAACCGTAGCGACAACCTCCACGGCCATAACCACCCCCACCACCACCACGGCCACCACGGCCACCACGACCTCCGCCGCCAGGGTACCCTCCACCACGACCACCTCCAGGGTACCCTCCACCTGGGTAGCCTCCATATCCACCACCAGGGTACCCTCCATACCCTCCACCAGGGTAGCCTCCATAACCGCCACCAGGGTACTTGGCATCACTTACCCCATTTGTCTCCTTAGCTTGCTTAGCTGCATGATAACATGCACATATGCACGTAAGCTAAAGTACCATGCAGATGTATTTAGAAAATGAATAGCTTCACGATCTGTTCGAAATATGTGTTTGATTACGCTATTCTTGTTAAAGCTGCAAATTTTATATACGCAATAAAGAAAAAAACAAAATGCGAAATGAGAACATCACTTGAGCATATATATATGACATTGTGCATTCGATATATAGGAAGAAACTTACTAGTGTCAACTGAAGCAGAAGTCTCAGCCAAATCCCTAGCTGCCACCTCTGAGGTGATCATGAGAAGTATAGCCAAGGAAAGGCAAAGGAAAACAACTAGTTTGCAACCCATTCTCTTACTCGAATTGTATTCTATGCTATTTGTTTCTGAAGAAGGATGAGAAAGCTTGTACCCTTGCTCTGTCTATTTATAGAAAGATTAGCCCAACTGGTGTCGCCGTGTCGGCCCATAATTTAGTTGGTTGTTGAAAGAGATGGCTTTTAATTAATTTTTAGTCAATTACGCTTATCTTGTAATGCATTCGCCTATGGGCAACTCATGTCTTGTCTATTCTCTTTCATTTTCTATTGCTCATTAATATTTCATGGTGGCATAGATTTTTTTTGAAGATTGGAGAAAATTCGATAGTGAATTACATTCTTCTTCATTTGAGGTGAGATGGGTCAGATTAATTTCGAGTTTTAGGATATTTTTTTGTCTATCATGTATCCATAATGTTATATATATATCACAATTTTTTTTAAACACTCCAATTAAAAAAATCATTATAATAGGTGTCTTGCAATAAAAATTATTGTATAAACTAAAGTTTTTCTCAACAGTTAATTTTTTTATCCATTTTTTATTAATAATTGCTAATGAAATTATTATTTTTTCAACGATTTTAAAATTATTATTTAATTGCGAAGGTTTTTAAATCATTGGTTATACGATTTTTAACCTTTCTACAATAGTTTTAAGTGATGCAACTAGTAAAAAGTGTGGTAGAGATATGTTTCCAGAAATCTGAATCACTATGCATGTCATGTTATTTAACTTCTAAGCCATTGACGACAAGTTTACGTTCATTGGGATCGGAAGAAGAAGAAGAAAGAAAACAAAACGAACAATCTTTTAGAAATAGAGATCTGATTGGTTGGTGGAAATGGACATTATAAGGTGGATGGTTGCAAGCAATAAGAAGACATTCAAAGTCTACTGGAAAGTAGAAAAGCTAGAAGTAGATGCTAAGCTTTTATGTGAAGTGTTAAGATGAAGGTTTGTTCGAGAACATATATATATATATGAGGTTAACAAATAATAATCACTACGTTGATACTCGCTCATAATATAATAATACTATAAGGCGATCGCTCATAATATAATAATACTATAAGGCGATCTGTCTTCTTTGGGCCTCTTTGTCAGCTTCTAGGCTTTAAAATGCCAGACTAGATCTGAGTGAATTTTCTTCTCAGCATGTTAAAGCTTCATATATCGCAGCAAGCATTACAGGGCCATTATACACTGATTACAGGCACGGTCGCTTTCAAAAATTAATTCAATTGATAGCGGATAAGATCATTTCCGATCTCCGTAGTCACAAATGTTGACCTTCTGCATTAAGACTCCGTTTGTTTGCCGAAAGTGGAAAATACTTTTTTTTTGAAAATAAAATATTTCCCAAGTACCACTAGATGGTGCAATTTCGTCTCAAGTATTGCCAGTGATCCATCAAGTACCAATCACCATTAAAGAAAATCAGAGCTTCATCTAGATAGTAGTGATGTATTAGCCTTTATATCCACAACCAGCAATTTGTTTGACTTTTCAGCTTCTTCATTAAATATAGGGTGAACAGTCTCAAATCTCTTTGTGGTCAAGTCAAATTAGTTATAACTTCCTTGTGGTCCAAAAAATATATTCAGACCCCCCTATGGTTTATCCGTTGATGACCACCACCCCCTTCCCTCAATTTTTCCGTCCAAATTAACGGAAAGTGCTAACCATGAGCGAGTAATGTGATTTTTAACGTATTTAATAATAAAATAATATTAATTATTAAAAAAAATTAATTTTTTCTTTTTTCTTTTCATTTTCATCAATTTTTGTATTTACTAAAAAAAATAAAATAAAAAATTAAAAAATTAAAAAATTCATCTTCTCTAACACCTCCCCACCCACCCCCTACCCACCTACCCATCCACCACGCCCACCCCACGCCCCTGCCCCCACCCCTACCCCTCCCCCCCCGCCCCTGCTGCCGTCGCCGCAGCAACAGTGACCTCTCGCTGCTACGCTGACACGTAGGGAGGAGGAGGGGGGAGGGGGAAGGGGTGGGGGTGGGGGGGGGGGGGGGCATGGTGGGGGGGTGGGGTGCGTGGGTGAGGGGTAGGGTGGGGAGTAAAATGGGGTGTTGGAGTAGGTGAATTTTTTTTATTTTTTATTTTTAGTAAATAAAAAAATAGATGAAAATGAAAAAAAAAGAATTTTTTTTTTTTTTTAATAATTAATATTATTTTATTATTAAATACGTTAAAAATCATTAAAAATCGCATTACTCGCGTGTGGTTTGCACTTTCCGCTTATTTGGATGAAAAATTTGACGGAGGGGGGTGTTGGAGAAGATGATTTTTTTTTTTTTTAGTAAATAAAAAAATAGATGAAAATGAAAATAAAAAAGAAATAATTAATTTTTTTAATAATTAATATTATTTTATTATAAAATATGTTAAAAATTATTAAAAATTGCATTACTCCCGCGTGGTTAGCACTTTCTGCTAATTTGGATGAAAAAATTGACGGAGGGGGGTAATGGCCATCAACGGGTAGACCACAAAAGGATCCAGCTATATTTTTTGAACCACATGAGGGTTATAACTAATTTTGCTTGACTACAGGGGGGGTCCAGAGCTATTTACCCTTAAATATAATACACGCCCTCAAAATCCGAATGGGCGTACACACAAATGGATGGAGAATTCTTTCATGTTCTAGACTTATCGTTTTGATGAGAATTGGGTTGTCCAAAAGCGCATTTTTTAGTGAGACTAATAAGTATCAACATTTCTAATCCTATAAGTAGGAGGAAAGAATCAATTGAGATGATCAAGTCCTATTAGAAAAACAATTTAAGAATTTTAACTCAGAAATGGTTGCCGCTCTCAGTGCCTTGCCATGGCTGAAGAGACTACACTAGGTAGAGATGGAACAAGTTTTAGAGACAAAGCTCAGCTAATTGCCAAAGGGTGTTTATTAAAAATAAAAACATTCAGTCCTTTGATCAAACTTCAAAATATTAGACTTTTTCTCTCTTCAGCTTTTCGATGTCTTAAATGCGTTTTTACATTGTTTGTTAACTGATGAAGTTTATATGGTTCAACCTCAAGAAATTAAACAAACCTTCACGTGCACAAAGATAACCCATGAACTAATATTGAGGTCAAATGGTCACGTTTGCCTTTTAATAAATGACAATTACTTAGCCTAGATTATAGAAGGCCACATCATTGAACTAATGGCCTTTGAAGCTTGTTTAATATTGACTCCCAAAGTGCATGCTAGGATGTTGCTTCCAAAGCTTCTGTATGTTCTGTTCTTCATATCTATTATAGAACAACTCTTCTCTTTTTTTTTTGAGAAATAACAGAACAACTATTTAAAAATTAATAAATCCCACAACGGGCGAACACAAACTCTAGAACAGCCACATCTACTTCATTCCTTGTGACAATATTTCAGGTAAAAGAAGCCACAAATTCATGGGAAATTGGCAAAAAGGTGACAATCATTGACAAAATTCATAAGTGATCTCTAGCAAAGAAAAAATTAGAAAACTTCGTGAAAATCAAACATCCTTAGTAACTACATGAACAAAATTTCAAGAGTAAAGATAGGTCATTCCTCAGTAGAACCTACGGTACCAGCTGACCGGCCAAAGCCACAAGGGAAACTAATGTGGCTGTTTCAACACATGATCTACGAAGAAAATTAGATTCACAAGAATATTGCTCCTGACAAGTAAAATTTTAATGGTGCTTGTGTACATCTCAGCAAAATTAGTTACAACATGTCCCACTTCATACATCATTTATGACCAAATGTAGCTTATGCATATATCAAACTTCAGATAACAAAATGTTATTACTCAAAGTCAGTCACTATCATCAACGCACGAAGAATTATGCTCACAATAAATTCAAGTTGAGAGTAATCTGTAGAAGTTATTATATATCATAACTGTAAAATGACTGGTTTTCAAGAAGACACATTAGAATATCATTAAGAAGGCTTTCTTACATGATGGAAACAGAGATTCATTGGGCATGGGAACAGAAGCAACTGCAGTTGGACATGTTTGATGCATTAGCTCGACTTGTCTCTTGAGCAGCTCATTGAATCTCAATATTTGGTCCTTCAAAATCAACCTCAAACGGTATGCTCTAAAAAATTCCTGATTCTCTTCTTCAAGCCTTTGCCACACTCAAGACAAATCAAGATCTTTTATATTCAAAAAATGAATACCAATCTTAGGCACAAATATGATGGCAGCTAAATCCAATTCTAAAAAATTAAATCAGTGAACACACGGCTAACTTATTATACACCATAATGATGAAGATATCTTTGGTCTAACAGCAATCTACTATGACTATTCATCACGTTTATCTCTATTGTCAGTAAAGCATTCTTCACCAATTTTTATATATACACACCTACAGATACAAATCAAAATATCTGAAATTTAAAAAAAAACAGTAAATAAATAATTTGGCAATGGCCTAGAACATCTTCGGCACAAGTTCTAGGTTTCAGGTTTTAGGGCTGGATTTAGTATTTTCTTTGGAAATTTTTTTCTAAACTCTTCTAAATTAATTCCTTTCTAATTTATGTATTTCAACTAAACAAAAATACATAATGAACTGGATCAACAGTAACTAGAATTACTTAATTTTCACACTTGTATTTGTTATTCCCATCCAAAACCTCAGGCTGGAAAATAAATAAATTAATAACAGAATATTAAATAAATAACAGAATTTTTTTTAAAAAAAAAATTACACAATATATTAAATTGAAACAAAAAATAGTAAATTAAATTAAAAATAGAAAAATAGTGTATATAATGTATGTAGATGTATATATACATATGTATATATAGATATATATACAAAACTTATATATATACACACAAATACCGCGGGAGAGAAGGGTGGCCATTGTGGTTGTGGTGTTGGTTCGCCGAGGGGTGGTGGTGCTTCCGTGGGAGTGGTGGTGCTTCGCGGGGGGTAGGGGTGACAGATTTAGGGGGTGGGGATACTGGTACCGGTGGGGGATGGTGTAGGGGGTTAGGGGCTACAGGGTGGTACATGGGATAAGGGGTGGGGGGCTACGGGGTAGAGGGTGGGAGGCTTGGGAGGGCGTGGGGGGTGGGGTGCGGTGGTTTGTTTTGAGATGGACTATGCAGGTCCGTCTTCAAATTTTTAGAACTTTTTTTTAAAAAATTTCTTTTAAAACTCTTTTAAAAAAAATATATACTAAAAAAATAAACATTTTAAAAATTATTTTATTACTTTTTTTAAACAATTTTTTCAAAAAAATTATATTACAATATTAAATATAAAATTGTAACAGGGGCGAATTTTGGAGACGCGCCGTCTCCAAAATTGGAGACGGGAGCGCCTACCGTCTCCAAAATTGGAGACGGGAGGCGTTCTCGTTTCTAATTTTGGAGACGGCGAACTATGCCGTCACTAACAGTGACGGCTTGGTGACAGTTTTTTTTGTCTCACACTATGCTGTCATTGTTCTATCACAAAATTGGTGTCAATATTTGCCTTCACCAAGCCGACGCCGTATTGATGACGGGATAGCGACGGCCTGTTGTAAAATTCAATTTTTTTTGTAGTGATTATCCATCTTGATTTGCCTAATCATGTGTGAATGTAATGCCGCGTCATTTTGGACCTTGACTTAACCCGAACTAAATATTTCATCTCACTTTGGAGCGAGTTGTGGAATTATCTCCTTATCTTTATTGGTAGTATAATTATTTTAGGCCTTGAAATAAGGCATATTTGAGGGAATATGTTTCCCGATTTAAAGCCTGAATTAATCTTCTTATGGGAGAGCATATATGGATAATTTGCAAGGGGAGTTACTAGTCAGTTAACAAAAGTAACTCCAAACCCCAATTCTCTTACTTTTAAGTTTTCTTCTTCAGCCTCCCAAAGCTTTGTTTTTAGAACTCATTCAAAAAATAAACTTGTTCATTCTTGGTCATTGAAGGAGAAGGAAAAGGCAAGAGTAAAGAGGACACACTAAGAGTTCAATTGGTTCAATCATAGGATAAGGCCTATAAAATTAATATGTCAAGATTGATCTTTTGTGGTCATGATAGCAATTTCTCATGTGAAATTAGGAAAAATTGGACAAATAGTCCCTATTGCTTACAAGTTTTGGACAAATAGTCTTTATTGTTTTAAAAGTCACGCGGTTAATTCCCATTGTTTAAAAAGTTACTTAGTTAGTCTCTATTATTTGCAAAAGTCTCTCCATTAGTTCCCAATGTTTGCAAATGTAATTGCAAACATTGATAACTAATGGAGAGACTTGTGCAAATAATGAGGACTAATGGAGAGACTTTTGTAAACAATAGGGACTAACTGAATGACTTGTGAAACAACAGGGACTATTTGTGAAACTTTTGCAAACAATAGAGACTAACTGCGTGACTTTTAAAACAATGAGGACTATTTATCAAAAATTTATAAACAATAGGGACTATTTGTGAGATTTGGCCGTGAAATTATGGTATAAGCTATCCATTGTGTGCTTGAGGGCTTCTTTTAAAAGATTCGAGTTTAGGAGTTTGCCTTACTTGAGATAAGTACCAAAGTCATTCGTTTGGTATAAAACCCCATTTTATGATTGATCTATTGTGGTATGTGTATAGGGTTCATCGTTTGTGAAAAAATATTTAGGTAGCGATTGATATCTCAGAATGATTTTAAACATGAATGTAATGAGTTAATGAATTGAATGACTTTGGGAATGGAATGAACTTAATTGGGAAGGGATATTCCATGCTTAGTATGTTTTAGGAATGAAAATATGAATAAATATGTTGATTCCAAATCCATATTTGATAGTTAGTATAACAGAGCAGTAGTAATGACAAGAACCTTTTGTTGCTATAGATATATTATTGTCTTAAAAATAAAAATAAGTATCATAGTAATAATAATGGTTAGTTTGAGGCATATAATAATAATTATTATTATTATTATCATCGTGGCGCATCCAGTGATGGTACGCCGGACTGGGAGAGCGTTTATCACCAGTTCCAATCATTTCAGGCAGACATGGTGTACTGATATCAATGTAGCCGACGAGGTCATATCCATAAAGCAAGGCATCGAATTGAGTCTTCCACGAATAGTAATTTGTTAGGGTCAATTTGAGAATCAATTGTGTGGCAGCATTAATGGCAATGAGGGAGGAAGAAGCATCAGAAGAGGAGGGAGTGGAAATAATTTTAGTTTGTTCAGAGGCCATTTGCGCAGGAATGGAAAGCAGCAGGATCTTACTCGTGAGAGTGTGGAGAAAAAATCTAATACCATAAAGAGGAGCAGATTGACATGCTTAGAAAGCTTGAATGTATTTTACTCAGTATTGCAGTACATATATAACAACCATATGCTAGATTACAAGGATAAGAAAATGAATTTGAAAAGCAACAGACAATCTGAAGATAAGGAGATACAACAAAAAATATAAGTGCAATGTTTATCCTGAGTTTGAATGAGTCTTGAGCTGAGAGAGATCTTCCTCTATCTCTCTTAAGTGATACTATTTTCATACCTTACACATTCTAATAGATGCCTCCAACGGGTCATTTGTTAACATGCCCATACCATTGAAAATGATTTTTCCTTATATTATCTGTTCTGGTTTCGCCTTTACATTTAATAAATAGGACAAACTAGCTCTATTATTTTTTGTTGAAAATGTTTGCCAAAATTAGAATATGAATTTCTATTTCATTTTGACAAACAAACTACTTTTCTGGCTACTTATTAATTATTTCTGGCTCTAGGCTTAAACCTTCATGGTGCTGTTGCAAAATTACTAAGTTTCGTTAGAAAGAACAAAAAACCATTGATTGGTAACCAATGAGAGATAAACTCCATCCACAGGACATGAATAAGCATACCTCATGCTTTTATTCATACTTGTACACAGTGGCGGATCCAAGCATCAGAGGTCAGAGCATGCACTATAGTGAATAACTAAGGGTTCGAGTACACTTATCTATATATATATATAAACTAATACCTATTAAGTACACTTTAACAATTAAAAAAATATAAACATATAAATAGAGAAAAAAAGAAGTAATTTAAAAATTTATCCATGAATATCTACAAAAAAAAATAATTAATTTTAGACTTTTAGTTATACCTAAACTACTAATAAATAACTTATATAAAATTAAAAATAAAATAATAACTCTAACAAAAATTATAAAACATAACAACTATAACTACTATTTCAGAAAAATATTAATTTCAATTATTATAAATTAAATTAAACAACAAGAACTACAAAAAAATAAAGGAAATTAGAACTATAACTGCAATTAAAAATCAATAAAAAATTAAAATTACAAATTAAACTAAAAGTATTAAACAACTAAATAAATAGTATAATAAAAACTAAAAGTAAACAATTATAGTTAAATTAAGAGTAATAGACAAGTAAACTAAAATTAAAAAATAAATATGTAAAAATTGAAATAAAGATAAATAATTAGATGTACATCTAATAAAGATATCTAATTAGATGTACATGTACAATTTCTCACCTTGGATTGAATGTTGAATGTGTTTAGGGAAGAAATTGAAAATGAATTTATTTTTTTGTTGAATTTTAAGAGTAAATTTAAGATTTCTTGGTTGATTTAAGGAAAAAAAAATTGAGCTTTGAAGTTTGAAATCTTCCAGAGAGAAAGAGGGTTTCGGGTTTGAGAACTTTGCCTCATTTTCTCTTGCAAGTTTTGATAAAAACGCTTAAAAGTTAAAACTCTAATGGCTTATGGCTTATGACTTTGTTACATATCAGAAGGAAAGAATCTACAAGTATATTTTCTCGATTTGGTAATTTAATTATACGCGCGTTTAGTGAAATGGAAGACAGCTTAATCGCGTTTGGAGTCTGGGATTTGGGAAGGAAGTGTTTTTTTTAAAATATATATATATATATATATTATAAGCTAAATTACCCAAATGCCCCTAAAAAATGCACCTCCTTAATCACTATTTTGTGAGTGTAAGTATTTGCATACACATCTCATATTGTAGGTCCGCCCCTACTTATACAGAAGTACTAATTATTACATTGAGGCCAGCTTATGAGCATACACAATGAATCTACAGCCATAAGGGGAGCTCCAACAGCTCTCCAAAATGCCCAAAATCATCAAATTTGGGGGAGCTGTTGGTGCTATGTAGCTCCAATAGCTGCCCCAAATGATCCCCTATATTTTAGGGGATAAATGATTTGAAGTTTGGATCCCGCTGGGGGATCAAATCCCTCCCCCATCCCTTCCCCTATAGTTTTTAATGTTATAGAAGTATGAATTTTCTATATAGACGAGCTGTTGGAGTAAAACTATAATAGAGATTCTATAAAATAAGGGATTGGTTAAAAATAAGAGAGCTGTTGGAGTGAAACTAAAATAGAGGATCTGTAAAAATAGGAAAAATGCTTCAAATCCCCTAAATATAAGGAAAAAAATAGGGGAGCTGTTGGAGTTAGTCTAAGTTGGAGGATTTTAGTTATGGGGCTTGGCTTCTGGCTCTGCGTCTATGGCCTGACCAGCATATGAATCACTTTTTCTGCAACCTCCATAATAGTCGTGACGGCAGCAACTATAGCGGCAGCGTCCATCATCGTAACCACCACGGCCACCACAACCACCACGACCACAACCAGGGTAGCCTCCATACCCTCCATCAGGGTACCCTCCATAACCTCCATAACCGCCACGAGGGTACTAGGCATCACCTACCCCATTTGTCTCCTTAGCTTGCTTAGCTGCATGATAACATGCACATATGCACGTAAGCTAATGTACCATGCAGATGTATTTAGAAAATGAATAACACATAATTTGGTTGGTTGTTAAGTCCACGTATCTTGTAATGCACTGCCCTGATGAGGACAACTAGTTATCTATTCTCTTCCATTTTCTATAGTTCATCAAAATTTCATTCTGGCAATAGATATTTTTGAATACAGGATAAGGTTCTCTAGTCAAGTACTACATTATTTTTCATTCGTGGTGATATGGGTCAGATTAATTTCATGTTTGTCAATCGCGCGCGTGGCCATAATGTTAAATAGAATCCCCCAACAGAGCGTAATATAAGAGCATGAGTGAAAAATTTGCTAGAAGTCTAAATCGCTATATTCCTAGTAAATAGGCATTTCTAAGTTTATAAAGTTCATCTTTATAGTAATGAGTAGAACGTGGGATGAATATTCTAAAATTTAGACAATAATATAATTTGAAAGTTTGTGCTTGTTATCACTAGGGCTGTCGTCCAGTGATAATGTCACTTATTGTTATGCGAGATGTTGTAAATTTAAATCTTGTTAGTTACGTTGTTACGGTATTCGGGTCCAAAAAAAAAAAAAAGTTTGTGCTTGCTTTTTGGGGGGTTTCTGGTCATGGTTTAGGCCTTTGCCGTCCGTGTTATGGTTTGACTAACAGTAGATCTCGTAATGTGGTGGATATGTACGATTCCAGCTTCCTTTTTCTCTTCAATTGCTGATGGGACGGTCTTCTTTTGCCTGCGTCAGAATCGATGACTATTACTTGGGTCTGGTGTTCAATTGGATTTGGGTTTTTTGTGGTGTTGGATTTTGGTTGTTCTTGATCTGTTTTGATGTCTTGGGTCTTGGCCCATGTTTGTTTGCTTTGTAGTTTTGTTCTCCAACCATGTTTGGTTGTTCATTTGTTTGGTCTTATTGTTTGGTTCTGAGAATTGTTGGGCTTGTTGTCCCTGGGTCACTGTTGGACCCGTTTTGTTTTTGACTCACTTTTGAGCCTTGTACGTTTTCTCATTTGTGTATTGAAATTCAGATTTTCAGTCGAAAAAAAAGAAAGAAAGTTCGAGTGACTTTTTCTTTTACTTTGAAGAGACAAAGAGGGAGAAAGTCTTTGGATTTACAAAGAGTAGGACTAGGGCCGGTCCTGTCTTAAATTTCTTATCGAAAAAATTACACAAATGATCCTTATTATTTTATTAAAATTTTAATTTTTATTATTATTTAAACTTGATCAATTTAATCTATATTTAAAAAAAATTAAATTAAATTATTCATATTGTTCAAAATTAGTCAATTTAATCCTTATTGTTTTCCAAAAGAATTCAATTTAGTCCTTATTATTTCTTAAAAAAAATTAATTTAGTCTCTGCACGTAACCCCTATTTAGGGACTGAATTGAAGTTTTTTGAGAAATAATATGGACTAAATTAACTAATTTTGAGCAATAGAGCTGAATTTGAAATTTTTTAGAAAGTAACCAAGACTAAATTGACTAATTTTAAACAATAGGGACAAATTTAAAATTTTAAAGAAAATAATAGGGATCATTTGTGATATTTTCCCTTTCTCTTTGACCTTTTTGTCTAATAAATTTTTTTATAAAAAAATTAGACCTTGTCCTATAATTATAAGGGGTTAGGTTGATGTATCTAATGATTTCATTTATTAATGTTGAGAGTCGTTAGCTCCATGCAATCGAGGTCTCTTTTAAGTATTTCTATTTAGCTCACTTTAGATCTTCTTTTACCTCTCTATGAGTTATTATTTCCATACTTTCACACTTTTTTAACAGATACTTTTATGAATCATCTTCTAATATATTCATACCATCTCAAATGATTTCCTTTAATTCTTATCCTTTATCGAAATCACCCTAACTTTTCTATGTTTAATCTAGTTCCTAATCTTATGCTTTCTGATTTCGCCTTTTCGTTTAATAAGTAGAACAACATATCCCTATTTCTTACTTTGTTGCAAATGTTTGCCAAAATCTAGAATATGGGTTTTTATTTCATTGCAACGAATAATTAATCTTTTTCCGGCTACTTATTATTAATTCTTTCATGCTCTAGGCTTAAACGTTCATGGCTGTTGAAAACAACTAAGTTTCATTTGAAAGAACAAATAACGAAGGATTGGTAGGTACGTAACAAGTGAGAGATAAAGTTCATCCATGCACAGAACATGAATGGGCGTATACCTCATGCTTTTATTCAAACTTGTACAAAAGTACTAATTATATTATTACATTGCATCAGCTTATGAGCATACACAATATATTTGTGGCCATAAGTTGGATTTCAGTTATGGGGCTTGGCTTCAGGCTGAGCATCCACGGCCTGGCCAGCATATGAACAGCATCTTCTGCAACCTCCATAATAGTCGCGGCGACAGCAACCGTAGCGACAACCTCCACGGCCATAACCACCCCCACCACCACGACCACCACGGCCACCACGGCCACCACGACCTCCCCCGCCAGGGTACCCTCCACCACGACCACCTCCAGGGTACCCTCCATAACCGCCACCTGGTTTCTTGGCATCATTTACCTCATTTGTCTCCTCAGTTTGCTTAGCTGCACGATAACATCCAATATGCATGTAAGCTAATATACCATACAAGATGTATTTAGAAAATGAATAGCATCAAAATCTGATCGAAATATGTGTGGGATTTTGCTATATATGCTTGTTAACGCTGCAAAATTTTCTATATGCAATCAAGAAAAAACAAGTGAAATGAGAACATTTTACTTGTGCATGGCATGTGCATTAAATAGCAAGAAACTTACTAGTGTCAATTGAAGCAGAAGTCTCAGCCAAGTCCCTAGCTGCCACCTCCGAGGTGATCATGAGAAGTATAGCCAAGGAAATGCAAAGGAAAACAACTAGTTTGCAACCCATTCTCTTACTCGAATTGTATGCTATGCTATTTGTTTCTGAAGAAGGATGAGAAAGCTTGAACCCTTGCTCTGTCTATTTATAGAAAGATTAGCCCAAGTGGGTGTCGCCGTGTCGGCCCATAATTTAGTTGGTTGTTGAAAGAGATGCTTTTAATTAATTTTTAGTCAATTACGCTTATCTTGTAATGCATTCCCCTCCGGGCAACTCATGCTTGTCTATTCTCTTTCATTTTCAATTGCTCATTAATATTTCATGGTGGCATAGAATTTTTTTAAAGATTGGAGAAAATTCGATAGTGAATTACATTCTTCTCCATTTGAGGTGAGATGGGTCAGATTAATTTCGAGTTTTAGGATATTTTCTTGTCTATCATGTATCCATAATGTTATATATATATATCAAATTTTTTTTTAACACTCCAATTAAAAAAATCATTATAATAGGTGTCTTGCAATAAAAGTTATTGTATAAACTAAAGTTTTTCTCAACGGTTAATTTTTTTTATCGTTTTTTATTAATAATTGCTAACGAAATTATTATTTTTTCAACGATTTTAAAATTATTATTTAATTGCGAAGGTTTTTAAATCATTGGTTATACGATTTTTAACCTTTCTACAATAGTTTTAAGTGATGCAACTAGTAAAAAGTGTGGTAGAGATATGTTTCCAGAAATCTGAATCACTATGCATGTCATGTTATTTAACTTCTAAGCCATTGACGACAAGTTTACGTTCATTGGGATCGGAAGAAGAAGAAGAAGAAAGAAAACAAAACGAACAATCTTTTAGAAATAGAGATCTGATTGGTTGGTGAAATTGGACATTATAAGGTGGATGGTCGCAAGCAATAAGAAGATATTCAAAGTCTACTGGAAAGTAGAAAAGCTAGAAGTAGATGCTAAGCTTTTATGTGAAGTGTTAAGATGAATGTTTGTTCGAGAACATATATATGTGAGGTTAACAAATAATAATCACTACGTTGTTTACGATACTCGCTCATAATATAATAATGCTGTAAGGCGATCTGCACTCGTTTACCCTATGTTAGTTGAACTCCTATCGACACACTTGTAACTGTAGGTTTTGTACAGAAATCTGTCTTCTTTGGGCCTCTTTGTCAGCTTCTAGGCTTTAAAATGCCAGACTAGATCTGAGTGAATTTTCTTCTCAGCATGTTAAAGCTTCATATATCGCAGCAAGCATTACAGGGCCATTATACACTGATTACAGGCACGGTCGCTTTCAAAAATTAATTCAATTGATAGCGGATAAGATCATTTCCGAACTCCGTAGTCACAAATGTTGACCTTCTGCATTAAGACTCCGTTTGTTTGCCGTAAGCGGAAAATATTTTATTTAAAAAAATAAAATATTTTCCAAGTACCACTAGATGGTGCAATTTCGTTTCAAGTATTGCCAGTGATCCATCAAGTACCAATCACCGTTAAAGAAAATCAGAGCTTCATCTAGATAGTAGTGATGTATTAGCCTATATATCTACAACCATCAAGTTGTTTGACTTTTTAGCTTCTTTATTAAATATAGGGTGAACAGTCCTGGATCCCTATGTGATCAAGTGAAATTAGGTATAATTTTTCTGTGGTCCAAAAAATATATCCGGACTCCCCTGTGGTCTATCCATTGATGGCCACCACCCCCTCCGTCAATTTTTCCGTCCAAATTAGCGGAAAGTACTAACCACGCGCGAGTAATGCGATTTTTAATGATTTTTAACGTATTTAATAATAAAATAATATTAATTATTAAAAAAAATTAATTTTTTCTTTTTTCTTTTCATTTTCATCAATTTTTGTATTTACTTAAAAAAATAAAATAAAAAAATAAAAAATTCATCTTCTCCAACACCTCCCCACCCACCCCCTACCCACCTACCCATCCACCACGCCCACCCCACGCCCTCACCCCCACCCCTACCCCTACCCCTACCCCCACCCCCACCCCCTCCCCTTTCCTCCTCGCTGCTGTTGGGCCGACGGCAGCAGCAGCGAGATCTACTGCTGCTGCCGTCGACGCAGCATCAGCGAGATCACTGCTGCTGCCGTCAGCGCAGCAACAGCGACCTCTCGCTGCTGCGCCGACGCAAAGATAAGGACGGGGGAGAGGGTAGGGCGTAGGGGTAGGGGTGGGCGGTAGGTAGGGTGTTGGAGAATATGAATTTTTTTAATTTTTTTTAGTAAATAAAAAAATAGATGAAAATGAAAAAAAAAAAGAAAAAAAATATTTTTTTAATAATTAATATTATTTTATTATTAAATACGTTAAAATCATTAAAAATCACATTACTCTCGCGTGGTTAGCACTTTCCGCTTATTTGGACGGAAAAATTGACGGAGGGGGGTGGTGGAGAAGATGAATTTTTTTATTTTTTTTAGTAAATAAAAAAATAGATGAAAATGAAAAGAAAAAAGAAAAAATTAATTTTTTTAATAATTAATATTATTTTATTATTAAATACGTTAAAAATCATAAAAAATCGCATTACTCGCGCATGGTTAGCACTTTCTGTTAATTTGGACGGAAAAATTGACGGAGGGGGGTGGTGGCCATCAACGGGTAGACCATAGGGGGGTCCGACTATATTTTTTGGACCACATGAGGGTTATAACTAGTTTCGCTTGACCACAGGGGGGTCTGGAGCTATTTACCCTTAAATATAATACACGCCCTCAAAATCCTAATGGGCGTACACACATATGGATGGAGAATTCTTTCATGTTCTAGACTTATCGTTTTGATGAGAATTGGGTTGTCCAAAAGCGCATTTTTTAGTGAGACTATTAAGTATCAACATTTCTAATCCTATAAGTAGGAGGAACGAATCAATTGAGATGATCAGGTCCCATTAGAAAAACAATTTAAGAATTTTAACTCAGAAATGGTTACCGCTCTCAGTGTCTTGCCATGGCTGAAGAGACTACACTAGGTAGAGATGGAACAAGTTTTAGAGACAAAGCTCAGTTGATTGCCAAAGGGTGTTTATTAAAAATAAAAACATTCAGTCCTTTGATCAAACTTCAAAATATTAGACTTTTTCTCTCTTCAGCTCTTCGATGTCTTAATTGCGTTTTTACATTGTTTGTTAACTGAGGAAGTTTATATGGTTCAACCTCAAGAAATTAGCCATCTTGATTTGCCTCATCATGTGTGAATGTAATGCCGCGTCATTTTAGACCTTGACTTAACCCGAACTAAATATTTCATCTCATTTTGGAGCGAGTTGTGGAATTCTCTCCTTATCTTTATTGGTAGTATAATTATTTTAGGGCTTGAAATAAGGCATATTTGAGGGAATATGTTTCCCAATTTAAAGCATGAATTAATCTTCTTATGGGAGAGCGTGTATGGATAATTTGCAAGGGGAGTTACTAGTCAGTTAACAAAAGTAACTCCAAACCCCAATTCTCTTACTTTTAAGTTTTCCTCTTCAGCCTCCCAAAGCTTTGTTTTTAGAACTCATTCAAAAAATAAACATGTTCATTCTTGGTCATTGAAGGAGAATGAAAAGGTTAGAGTAAAGAGGACACGCTAAGAGTTCCATTGGTTCAATCATAGGATAAGGCCTATAAAATTAATATGTCAAGATTGATCTTTTGGGGTCATGATAGCAATTTCTCATGTGAAATTAGGGAAAATTGGACATATAGTCCCTATTGTTTACAAGTTTTGGACAAAAAGTCTTTATTGTTTTAAAAGTCACGCGCTTAATTCCCATTGTTTAAAAAGTTACTTAGTTAGTCTCTATTATTTGCAAAAGTCTCTCCATTAGTCCCCAATGTTTGCAAATGCAATTGCAAACATTGAGGACTAGTGAAGAGACTTGTGCTAATAATGAGAACTAATGGAAAGACTTTTGTAAACAATAGGGACTAATTGAATGACTTGTGAAACAATGGGAACTATTAGTGAAACTTTTGCAAACAATAGAGACTAACCGCATGACTTTTAAAACAATGAGGACTATTTGTCAAAAATTTGTAAACAGTAGGGACTATTTGTGAGATTTGGCCGTGAAATTATGGTATAAGCTATCCATTGTGTGCTTGAGGGCTTCTTTTAAAAGATTCGAGTTTAAGAGTTTGCCTTACTTGAGATAAGTACCAAAGTCATCCGTTTGGTATAAAACCCCATTTTATGATTGATCTATTGTGGTATGTGTATAGGGTTCATCGTTTGTGAAAAAATATTTAGGTAGCGATTGATATCCCAGAATGATTTTAATCATGAATGTAATGAGTTAATGAATTGAATGACTTTGGGAATGGAATGAACTTAATTGGGAAGTGATATTCCATGCTTAGTATGTTTTAGGAATGAAAATATGAATAAATATATTGATTCCAAATCCATATTTGATAGTTAGTATAACAGAGCAGTAGTAATGTGAATAACTTATATAAAATGACAAGAACTTTTTGTTGCTATAGATATATTATTGTCTTAAAAATAAAAATAAGTATCATAGTAATAATAGTGGTTAGTTTGAGGCATATTATTATTATTATTATTATTATCATCGTGGCGCATCCAGTGATGGTACGCCGGACTGGGTGAGCGTTTATCACCAGTTTCAATCATTTCAGGTGGACATGGTGTACTGACATCAATGTAGCCGACGAGGTCATAACCATAAAGCAAGGCGTCGAACTGAGTCTTCCACGAGTAGTAATTGGTAGACATCAATTTGAGAGGCAATTGTGTGGCAGCGTTGATGGCAATGAGAGAGGATGAGCCATCAGTGGAGGAGGGAGTGGAAATAATGTCAGTTTGATCAGACGTCATATGCGCAGTAAAGGAAAGCGATAGGATCGTACTCGTGAGAGTGTGAGAAGAAATCTGATACCATAAAGAGGAGCAGATTGGGATGCTTAGAAAGCTTGAATGTACTTTACTCAGTATTGCAGTACTTATACAACAGCCATATGCTAGATTACAAGGATAAGAAAATGAATTTGAAAAACAACAGACAATCTGAAGATAAGGAGATATAACAAAAAATATAAGTGCAATGTTTATCCTGAGTTTGACTGAGTCTTGAGCTGAGAGAGATCTTCCTTAAGACTTCCTCTATCTCTCTTAAGTGATACTATTTTCATACCTTACACATTCTAATAGATGCCTCTAACGGGTCATTTTTGAACATGTCCATACCATTGAAAATGATTTTTTCTTATATTATCCGTTTTGGTTTCGCCTTTACATTTAATAAATAGGACAAACTAGCTCCATTATTTTATTTGTCGAAAATGTTTGCCAAAATTAGAATATGAATTTCTGTTTCATTTTGACAAACAAGCTACTTTTTCTGGCTACTTATTAATTATTTCTGGCTCTAGGCTTAAACCTTCATGGTGCTGTTGCAAAATTACTAAGTCTCATTAGAAAGAACAAAAAACCATTGATTGGTAACCAATGAGAGATAAACTCCATCCACAGGACATGAATGAGCATACCTCATGCTTTTATTCACACTTGTACATAGTGGCGGATCCAAGTATCAGAGGTCAGAGCATGCATTATAGTGAATAACTAAATGTTCGAGTACACTTATCTATATATATATATAAACTAATACCTATTAAGCACACTTTAGCAATTAAAAAAATATAAACATATAAAAAGAGAAAAAAAAAAGTAATTTAAAAATTTATCCATGAATATCTACCAAAAAAAAAAAAATTAATTTTAGACTTTTAGTTATACCTAAACTAATAATAAATAACTTATATAAAATTAAAAATAAAATAGTAACTCTAACAAAAATTATAAAACATAACAACTATAACTAATATTTCAGAAAAATATTAATTTCAATTATTATAAATTAAATTAAACAACAAGAACTATAGAAAAAAATAAAAGAAATTAGAACTATAACTGTAATTAAAAATAATAAATAATTAAAATTACAAATTAAACTAAAAGTATTAAACAACTAAATAAATAGTATAATAAAAACTAAAAGTATTAAACAACTAAATAAATAGTATAATAAAAACTAAAAGTAAACAATTATAGTTAAATTAAGAGTAATACACAAGTAAACTAAAATTAAAAAAAATAAATACGTAAAAATAAAAATAAAGATAAATAATTAGATGTACATCTTATTAGATGTACATGTACAATTTCTCACCTTGGATTGAATGTTGAATGTGTTTAGGGAAGAAATTGAAAAGGAATTTATTTTTTTGTTGAATTTTAAGAGTAAATTTAAGATTTCTTGGTTGATTTAAGGAAAAAAATTGCGCTTTGAAGTTTGAAGTCTTCCAGAGAGAGAGAAAGGGTTTCGGGTTTGAGAACTTTGCCTTATTTTCTCTTGCAAGTTTTGATAAAAACGCTGAAAAGTTAAAACTCTAATGGCTTATGGCTTATGACTTTGTTACATATCAGAAGGAAAGAATCTACAAGTATATTTTCTTGATTTGGTAATTTAATTATACGCGCGTTTAGTGAAATGGAAGACAGCTTAATTGCGTTTGGAGTCTGGGATTTGGGAAAGGAAGTGTTTTTTTATTTTATTTTATTTAAATATACTATAAGTTGAATTACCCAAATGCCCCTAAAAAATGCACCTCCTTAATCACTATTTTGTAAGTATAAGTATTTGCATACGCATCTCATATTGTAGGTCCGCCCCTACTTGTATAGAAGTACTAATTATTACATTGAGGCCAACTTATGAGCATACACAATGAATCTGCAGCCATAACTTGGAGGATTTCAGTTATGGGGCTTGGCTTCAGGCTCTGCATCCATGGCCTGACCAGCATACGAACAACATCTTCTGCAACCTCCATAATAGTCGCGACGGCAGCAACTATAGCGGCAGCGTCAACCATCGTAACCACCACTACCACCGCGACCACAACCAGGGTAGCCTCCATACCCTCCATCAGGGTCCTTGGCATCACCTACCCCATTTGTCTCCTTAGCTTGCTTAGCTGCATGATAACATGCACATATGCACGTAAGCTAATGTACCATGCAGATGTATTTAGAAAATGAATAACACATAATTTGGTTGGTTGTTAAGTCCACGTATCTTGTAATGCACTGCCCTGATGAGGACTACTAGTTATCTATTCTCTTCCATTTTCTATAGTTCATCAAATTTTCATTCTGGCAATAGATATTTTTGAATACAGGATAAGGTTCTCTAGTCAAGTACTACATTATTTTTCATTCGTGGTGATATGGGTCAGATTAATTTCATGTTTGTCAATCGCGCGCATGGCCATAATGTTAAATAAAATCCCCAACAGAGAGTGAAAAATTTGCTAGAAGTCTGAATCGCTATATTTCTAATAAATAGGCATTTCTAAGTTTATAAAGTTCATCTTTTAAGCCATGGTTGACAAACATGAGTTTTTATTTATTTATTTATACAATAATCTTGAAATTTATGACTTACTAATGTTAGAAAATTGTTTTTTTTAAAAATATTTTCTTTAAGTGTGACTCAAATTGATAAAACTTCTTTAATTTGAATTCGAGACCTGATTACACATTGAAGAATAGAGCCATTCTCCCACCCCCGTGGGACCTGTCTAGCACTAACCCACTTGAGTTTCTCCGCCAGACCCTTCTATGGAGGAGGTCCTCAAGGACCCACCCCTTGATTTATCAACTTCATTCTCAGGAAAAAGTCAAGCTCGAGACGAAGACATCAGATCTGGTAAGAGATAAAAACCTTTTGGTTATTCAGGTTTTGGAAAAGTAATTTGTTGGTCCCTCAACTTTTGAAAAGTGTTTGGTCCATTTTTTACAGTAGGTTGACGAAAAAGTTATCAGCTGAGGGGTATTTTGAGAATTTCGCATCGTTTTAAAATAAAAAAAATTAAGTAGTCCTAGTGGAGCCACGTCGGCTCCACTAAAACCACCTTAGTGGGTTGTCCAAACCACAGGAAAAGCTTTGGTTTTCTCTTGGTAAGCTTGGAAATTGTTCCATGAAAACTTCTTGTTCTTCAGGTATCCAAAATGTGTAGAATGAGTATCGTGATCTTGCGCAGTAGAAATAGAGCTTGTATAGATTGTCTCTTTAATTCAAATATGCAAACAGTTACTTTTGACCCACAATAACATCTCATATTTTTTTAACTTGATAATTGTTCCGTTTATTTCTTCTCTAACTGTGGTGGATGATGATATTGAAGACATTTTGTAGAAATTGAATTTTTTTGTTTTGGTTTGGACAGGTATATTTTGTGAATTTTTTGGTGATTTTTTTTTGATTTTTGGTGATATCCCATTGCTGCCAAAATGGTGCTTAAATAAGCATCATAGTAGCCGTTGCTCCCTCTCTTTTTACCATTGGTAGCAATGGTAAAAAAAGGAGAGATTCATTAGCTTTCAAAACGTATTTTTAATGTTGTGCAGGAGAGAGAAAATGGGTCCAATGGTAAAATAAGAAAATCACAAAAAGTTAACATTTTCTGTCAACTTACCATTAAAAATGGACCAAATAGTCACTTTTCAAAAATTGAGGGACCAAAAGGTTATTTTCCTAAAACCTGAAGGACTAAAAGGTTTTTATCTCGATCTGGTAAAAAAACTAAAATGGTAGTCACTACTCAGAACCAGCCTCGAGAGACAACTCCTATGGTGACTTCTCACCATGAACATGCGGCTCTTGAAGATAACGAGCAAGAAACTTCTTATCTCGAAACTAATACTGAGCCAAAATGATGGAACCAGCTTTTCAAATAATGGCCTATCAGCGGCATTCAACAATTCAAAAAATTATTGTGCTTCCATGTGAGGTTCTTCATTAACCTCAACATTGTGATCGTTGGTCAACTGCGGACCGGCAGCGTCAAAAACCAATGTTCTGTAATTATTTGTTTCACCAACAAATTGCTCTTGATCGTACGTGAAAGTTTGTGTACTTAGATCATTGGTACTATACACGTGTTCCCTTTGTGCAATCCATTGATAGTACAAATGCATAAAACCCTTCTGATACAGATGATTAACCACATTTTCTGATGTTTGGAATTTTAAGTTCCGGCATCTTACACATGGACATCTTATCTTGTTGCCATCCATATAATAATGTTGGCTGCTTGCGAAGGATACAAAATCCGAAACACCTTGGATAAAGGCCTCATTAAGATTACTGTCAAGCCATTTCTGATACACTGAGCAATTGGATAAATGTTATTGCATTTTAAAAATTACGTAATAGATTATTAGGTAAAAGAGCTATTTAATTCTATGAGTGAGAATTATTATGCATGAGTTTCATTACATAACAAATATAAACAACAAAACAATCCAAGAACATATTATTCAACGCATAAAATGATATCTGTAAAAAATTGTAAAACTTAAAAAATACATGAAATTAACTTTGAATTATTTTTCACAAATACTATTCAAATTAATAGAGGGGCACGAACCTGTAAATCCGGATAGAACAAGTCCAATTTGAAAATTCTGAACAATCCTGATAAATTTTCCATATTAGCAGACTTCTCAAAAATGCATACACAAAAATATACGAATAATATACATTGTTGAAAATATTTGATGTCACGCCACGCACAAACCCCAATGTTTGGTTAAAGTCCGGACACGACAAACGGACAGTGTCTCCTCTGTACCGTGAATGATCCGATATCTGCACTGAAAAGATTTCCACAACTACAATACATTTTTAAAATTACTCAAAATGTTCATGTACAAAGTACAATGTTGAAAATTACGCAAAATGGGCCAAAGTACAATGTACAAGGTTACGCAACATAAGAAATTGACAACTTGTCAAATATGAAGTTCGAATAATTCGATAAAACATGGTAATAGTTGATCCGGGAACGGACGTGACATTAAAATTTTTAATTTTAAGGTTTACAATTATCCTAATTTGAAATGAACAACCACAAATTGGAAAGGTAAAAATAAAAAATCTGGGAAAAAAAAAATCACCTAAATCTGTCAAGTCCGGACGTGACAAACGGACAAAGTTTCTTCTGTACCGTGAATAATCTGATAACCTGCACTCAAAAGATTTCCACAACAGCAATACATTATAAAAATTACTCAAACACATTCACATAAAAACAGTTTTAGTATAATGAACTACGCAAAATGGCCCAAAGTACTAGTACAAGGTTACGCAACATAAATATGTGACAACTCGACAAATATAAGGTTAGAATAATTTGATAAAACATGTTAATAGTTGATCCGGGCTCGGATGTGACATTATATTTATAATTTGAAATTAACAAAAAAAGAAAACAAATTATGGGGAAAAAAAATAATATGAAAGTAAAAAAAATATCACCTAAATATATAAAAAAAATCCCAAAAAAAAACCAATTCAAAAAAATAAATTATAACAAAAAAAAATATATAATTAAAAAATGAAAAAAAAATATATCCGAAACTAAAAAAAATAAAAAATCCGAAAAAAATAAATTAACCTAAAGATATTAAAAATAACACAAATAAAAAAAATAACACAACAAAAAAAAGTATACATAAAAAAATTTAAAAAAATAGAAATTTAAAAAACAAAAGAATCCGAATTTTTTTTCTTCAGAAAATACAATAAAAATAACAAAAATATGTTAACAATAACACCAATTAAAAAAAAAATTTATAACAACAAAAAATGAATAGATAAATAAAAACAATAGAAAATAAAAAAAAAAAACATTTCCGAAAATACAAAAAAAAAACAAAAAACTAAATTAACATATGCATTATTAATTAACAAACTAATGACAACAAAAAAATATATAATATATACATAGATGTACATACATATACATATATATAAAAATAATCTCTCAAAAACAATTTATATGTGAGGTGGGGGAGAGGGTAATGTGTTGAGAGAGTCTATAACTTTATAGGGGGTGGTGGAGTTAGCTAGATCTATACATACATATGCATACATTTGTATATACATACATATATATATATATATACATATATATATATATATATGTATATCACATATATAAATAGCAAAAAAAAAACATTATTACCTTTAATAAGATGGGAAGCAGGGGTTTTTAGAGGGGTGGGAAGGTAGGGGGGGCGGGGCGGATTAGGTGGGGGGTGGGGTGGGAAGTTCGTTTTTTTACTTTGTAAATTTGGAAAATGAAATAATAGAGGGCAGAGTCTGTTGCCCTCTGTTATTTCATTTTAATTGGGCGACGGCCCTAGTTAGAGACGGGCTGCTGCCCGTCTCCAACAAAGAGGCCCACGTGGGCCTCTTTTAATTGGAGACGGACGATGCTCGTCTCTAACATAGAGATGGGCTAATGCCCGTCTCCAACAAAAGAGACCCACGATCATGGGCCTCTTTAATTGGAAACGGGCTGATGCCCGTCACCAACAAAAGAGGCCCACGATCGTGGGCCTCTTTAATTGGAGACGGACGATGCTCGTCTCCAAAATAGAGACGGGCATCAGACCGTCTCCAACGGAGACGAGCTGCTGGCCGAAGCCAACGGAGACGGGTTACTGCCCCTCTCTAATTTATACTGAAATTTATATGGGTCCAATAATTTTGCCAAAACGTTCCCCTCGCCGAGCCCTCACCATGTTGTCGCCAATGTTTGGACAACCACGTGAATTTGGCACCAATAATTTGAGGAAGACCCCTCCCGTGCCGTCGCCAATATTTTCACCACTTTCAGTTCTATATAAAGAATGAACCACCCCACATTGTTGTCTTTCATATTTACATAAGCTTAACCTCGGTGCATCAACATCTTATAAACGATGAGTAAAGAAGTTCAAGGTCAGTGGGTTACCGTTAAAAAAGAGGAACACACAAAAAAATGTGGTCCATCGAAGGCAAGCAGTAGCAGAGTTGAATGTCGATTTGATCTAAACGAACCACCAAAAGAAGATGGTTGCATTTCGATGGCTCAACACCATCAAATGAATGTGGATCAAATGTATCGCATCCTTCTGCCGAAGTTGTTCGAGTGAAAAATTATGTAAAAAACTGGTAGTTAAGGTTACTTTCAAATAATTTCATATATGGATATGTGTGTGTATCTTTATGATCACTTGTGTATGGTGAGGACTAAAGTTAACTATCTGTTAATGTAATCCCTAGTTGTCAATAATGTTATGAAATAAAATCTTATCTAATGCAAATTATATTATCAAATTTCTGATATATTGTAGTTAATATCTCACCAAACATAGTATTTTATTACTAAAACAAATAATGTCAATACTTCAAGTTAACAATTTTTGAGTGAAATGGTACTGATTCGGAAAATTTTTTAACACATCGTTGTTACTCATAATATTGAAAGCCTAAATTGGTAAAAAAAATAATAGAAAATTGAGCCGGCACCCTTTATTGTGACGGCACAGTGACGGACTGTGAGAATACCGTCATCGTGCTGTCTCCACATATCGGAATCGTAGAAACTTGTCACTGAGCCGTCACCAAATTAGTGATGGTCGTAGCTTAGCCGTCACCGAATTGGAGACAACTAACAAAACCGTCGATAACAGTGACGGTTTGGTGACGGGTGTTCTTGTCCCTCACTTGGCCATCACTGTTCCGTCACAAAACTGGTGTCAACCTTTCCCTTCACTGTGTCGTCGCCATATATGCGACGGTTTGGCGACGGTCCGTCGCAGAATCCAATTTATTTTGTAGTGTGTGGTCATGGAGGACGGTATATCAAGTGAGGCGATTTTGGATTTTGATGAAGACAATCCGGTGGATGATGATGATGATGCAGTATCTGGTGATGACACTGACCTTGACTTTGGTCTCTAATGCGAGAAGAAAAAGTAGATGCCCATCGTTCATGAAGGAATGCCCTCATTGTGAAGTTGATAGGGCAGACAGTGGGGTTCAAGTTTCTCTCGGCAAGGTTGAAGAAGCTTTGGTCACTGGAAAAACCCATTCATATCGTGGATGTGGGGCTTGGGTATTTTATAGTTCGTTTGGCCTCCAAGAGAGATTTTGATCCAAGGTCGGAGTCAGAATTTAAAAATTGAGAGGTTGAGATTTTTTTTTGTACAATATTTTTTCTTATATATTATGTTTTTTGGACTAGTAAAAAAGACCAAAAAAATATTTTTTTCAATATAATTAATTATAATGAAATTAAATAATAAAAAACTAATCAAGAATAATAAAATATAGATTATATATTTACATTTGACCAAACTTAAAACTTTTAACATTATAAATTAATTTGATTCAAGAAATAAAACAAATCTGATATATACTACAAAAAATAACAAACACATATCATACTCATATCAAAATTAAGTATTTCACAAATAATTATCTAATATAAATACAAACTAACAACCAAGAGATAGATGAGAAAAAAGTTAATAAAAAATAATAATTTGGACTTACTCATATTTTGAACGGAAAGTAATTTCTAAAAAATAAAATAATAAAAAAAGACACTTAATTTTTCTGTATAAAAGGAATAAACAATTATAACAACTAAATTAAAATTAATAATCACTATCAAATCTAAAACTAAAAATATATTCATATCAAAATCAAGCATTTAACAAATAATTATCTAATATAAATGCAAACTAACAAACAAAAGACAAACAAATGAAACTTTCATTGTTTCTGTGATATATTACCTTAACTTTTCGTAACTATGTTGGTGTATATTTTATTATGCGAGAATTGGATTTAGAAATTGCCAAATTAGAAAGAATCGATAAAGAAGAAGGATGGAAGAAGTCTATAGAAACTCTTTGAGAATTTCTTGGGAAGAATCGTGAAGAAGCAAGAATGAAACAAACAAATGTTATGACATTTTTCAGTTTATATGTAATCAATACAAAGAGACAAGGTACATGATGGGCTAACTTTTTGTTTTCCCTATAACTTTTTAGTTAACTTTTGACTAACTTAAAATCTTTGAATTTTTTTTTGCAAAACTTTTCTTTTCTTAAATTTTAGGGGGACCGGAGTATATTTAAATTACAAATAAGAAAAAAAATTACTTCAATTTTTTTTTTGGGTGGAGGTTGGAGGGGCCGGGGCCCCCGCTAGCCCCTCTTTCTCTCTGCCACTATTTTGATCATGTCTTTACCGGCGGCCCATGGTTGTTGTTAGATTACTACCTTACAGTTAGAAAATGGGAGCATGATTTCAAGCCGTCAACTACTTCATTAACTACGACAGTAGTATGGGTTAGATTTCTTGAACTTCCAATGGAATACTACACAGATAATCTCCTAACCAAGCTTGGAAATAGAATGGGTAAAACTTTAAAAATTGATAAACTAACCGAAGGTGTTGTGAAAGGTCGTTTTGCTCGAGTTGCAATTCAGGTTGATTTAGCCAAAACACTCCGCTCTAAACTAACCATGAAAAATGGGATTCAACGTGTAGAGTATAAGGAAATTCATATGATTTGTTTCAAGTGTGGAATGTATGGGCATCATAAGGAGAATTGAGGTTCAACTGCAGACGACATGACTAGTGCTGGAGGCAGTGGTGTTTCAAATGGTGTTGGGGAGTAAATTACCCCACATGCTCCTCAATGGAATTTAAATGATGAATATGGAGAATAGATATAACGCCCTGATCCCTCACGAGATCGGAGGCTCTAATAGCCATGTTAATCACAACCCAATTTCAACCCGGTCACAAAAATTAGGAAAAACGGTAAGAGTTTCCTCTATTTATAGGACTATTTGGAAACCTGTAAACTACAACATACAATCACAAGACCATAATACACAACTTCAATCTGTTTCATCCCTATCAGCATGCAAGTCAACTAAACAGAAGAGTAAACAATTTAAGTTATTACAAACCACTAGCACCTAACTATCACCCAAGACTAAAACTTTAATTTTACATTTATTAAGATAACACAAATACATACATGACCATAAGGTCTCAAATAGTATACAGGCATATAAAGTCACATTATTCCTTGTTCTACACACTAATAGAGCAGACAGGCTACACAAAAGTCAATATCATTTCCAACTTATAGCACTGATCCTAAAAGATGTTAGAAACGAGGATGAGTATACAACATGTATACTCAGTGAGGGAGGTGATGCAGCAAACCGATGAATGCTTTCATGAGATGCAACAAGAATAATAACATATATAACACAAAATAACAAAATTATTTTGACTAGTATTTAACCATATTTTAAAAAGGATACGGTTCCATGTTTGTCTTCAATCACGAGCCACGAGCCAAGATCTTCAAGCATATGGCGGCAAACCCTTACTCCTCAAAATTGGGGTACTCCGGATGTACCCCGATCCTACGACCCTTTCTCCTGAGATAGGTCCATATGCCCAGCAGGTGAACCACGCCTCTGGGGTAGTGGAGTATACTCAACGAGAAAGGGAATAGGCACCATGGTAGTCGAGGGAGCACGACAAGCCCAACGCTGCTCGTGTTTCTCGACGCTACCATGTTAGAAAAGGTTGCGCAACCCCGGGTTAAGATCACGAGAGCCAAGTATATCAAATATCACACAAGAGGAACGACAAAGTAGGCCGTCCTCACAGTTAATCACCCAAGACTAAAACTTTAATTTTACATTTCTTAAGATAACACAAATACATACATGACTATAAGGTCTCAAATAGTATACAGGCATATAAAGTACACATTCTTTCTTGTTCTACACACTGATAGAGTAGGCAGGCCACACAAAAGGCAACCCCATTTCCAGCTTATAGCACTGATCCTGAAAGATGTTAGAAACGAGGGTGAGTATACAATATGTATACTCAGTGAGGGAGGTGATGCAGCAAACTGAGGAATGCTTTCATGAGATGCAACAAGAATAATAACATATATAATACAAAATAACAAAGTTATTGTGACAAGTATTTAACCATATTTTAAAAAGGATACGGTTCCATGTTTGTCTTCAATCACGAGCCACGAGCCAAGATCTTCAAGCATATGCCGGCAAACCCTTACTCCTCCAAATTGGGGTACTCCGGATGTACCCCGATCCTATGACCCTTTCTCCTGAAGTAGGTCCATATGCCCAGCAGGTGAACCACGCCTCTGGGGTAGTGAAGTATACTCAGCGAGAAAGGGAATAGGCACCATGGTAGTCAAGGGAGCACGGCAAGCCCGACGCCGCCCGTGTTTCTCGATGCTACCATGTCCGAAAAGGTTGTGCAACCCCGGGTCAAGATCACGAGAGCCAAATATATCAAATATCACACAAGAGGAACGATAAAGTAGGCCGTCCTGGCAGTTAATCACAAATAACATAAGAAAACACAAGATAACGAGTAATTAGTACATATAAACTATTTCAATTACTAAAGAATACAATCTAGAAACAATAAAATAAGTTAAAATGCACAGAAGAGATGAAGACTCCCTCACCTCTACCAGGTAGCTAAAAGATACAAGAACTAGCGTCAGTCTACTTTCAACACCTTGGATTGGTTCAATGGATCAACCCTAGCATGTAATAGAACATATACTTATCACAAAGAATCTCCTAGAGACATTCGTAACCAACACAATAAAATCACATTAATGGCTCAACTCACAAACTTCTCCAAGTAGATAAACACTCCACACAAGCGTAGTTAATTATTAGTTGACCAATTCCAAGACACTAACATGTAATAAGAACAGTACAACCATATAGACAAGATACAACATATTCTCATATAATGCTATGCAAGTAACTTTAAATCATTTCTTTGATCTTGCAAATGACATTTACTACACTAGAATTCTAACTACCTAGGTAATGAATCATTCCACCTCATAGCAACAAAAGTGTCCACACTTTAAACTTATAATATAATACAATTATCATGTACTTCTCATTCTCTAGCATGCATTTAACTCATTAATGCCCTCACATATAGTTACAATTTAGAAGTAATAGCAATACAATCAAAATATGCTCATATCCCAACAAGGTAGCTAAGCAACTCAAATCACAAACCTCACCAATAGGGTATACACATGCTATACAAATGCATATAATCACCTAATCAATCAACTAGAAAGCAATCTCCAACATTTAATTAAACTTTGACACTATTTCCCCTTTGATAACTAAGCAATTTTACTTACCTACGAGATTCAAGGTTCTAATCCCAAAAGAGGCAAACAACTTATCTTTTCCCACAACCTTCTCAAATAGCTCAATTACACTTTAGATAACCATATAAGTACATACAACACATCTACAAGCAATATACGCACCAAAGTAGCCAAGATACGACTTTTCCCCTTTTTTTAGCCAAGCTTTTCTTCTCCTATGTGCTTTTCAAAGTTACAAAACCACATCCTAATCATACTACATTCCTAATTAAGCCAAAAGACACCTATCAAGATCATGAAAACCCATTTTAGAAGCAAAAGCTCGGGAAGGCCTCGAGTGGGTTTTAACTACAACTACCCTATTCAGACCCCAAATTCACGTAACGAAAGTACTAAAAGTGCTTCCATACCCTAAGGATACCTAAACCAAAGCCCAAATGTGCCCGGATTGCTTAACGTGGAAAAACTCATTTTTAAAGTTAGCGAATTTTGCAATTTTACTACATTTCGGGTGATTCAACTTCACGTAGCCTCCCAACTAGTGTCACTAGAGTCTAGAGCACCTAAAGGAAGCCTTAATTCAATCTAATTAGTCAATTTTAACAAAACCCTAACTTTGAGCACTACTCATCATCTCTTTCAATGCAACCAAGCTTTCAACCATGGCTTTAGCTATCACACCTCACAATCATGGTCTAGAGATCATAAACAACATGTATTTCATAATATATAAGCATATCTAAAGCAATAAACAACAAATCACAAAAATGCAACACTTGACATAATCTTTAAAACAATAAAAATACTATCTCCCTCATAATTTTGATGATGCAAACAAGAGGTTGAAGCTCCCAAGTGCACTAGAAGCCTTCCAAAGTAAGCCAAGATATCAAATCCAAATTTTGATGAAGAATTTTTCCCTCTTTTTGGCCCCTAGGGCTGTCGGGTTCATGGGGGGCTTTTTGGGGATTTTTTTGTTTTATTTTTATGAGTATTTTGCTTATATGAGTAGTGTATTGTATATATGTATGATTAGGTTTTATTATATTAGATCAAATGTTACTAATACATGATCAAATAAGCTCAAAATCAACTCAAATGCTAACTAGTTTAAAAACAATGTTTATGTTATATAATACTATTCATACGAAACACAAACTAATTTTCAAACGCGTACTTCCGGGCTTTAAAGTCCAAAACGATAAGTTTCTTATTCCTTTTATGTGTCATATGACTTAGGAAAAATATTAAATCGCACATCCGAGATAGTCAAATTTCTTATGAATAGTGCTTAATAGTAAAACAATTAAAAAAGACAAGAAATGCACATAAAATGCACAAGTAGTTTATGTAATAGTTATTTAAAAAGATGTGATGAAATTCCCGGACGTTACACTCTCCCCTCCTTCAACAAATTGCGTCCTCGCAATTTCTTAGGCTCAAAAGAGTCCTCGATAGATGCAACAGTTCTATTCGGTTCTGAAGCCAAAGAAGCACGATACCCCAAAAGAAGAACACCAATACATACACCGAGCGAGATTACCAATAAAATTTTCAATAAGAATACTAGAAAAATCTTCATAAGTAATCCCGAATAAGTACTCCAATACGTGATCCGATTGCAAATGTTGTAGATAACGTTACTATCACATACTAATGTCAAGATAAATATCGAGGGGATGCTCCATATAAGAATTTCCAATGGAATTCCAATAAGTACACGAAGTATGGATGTTGGATAAGCATACCACCAAGAATTCCCAATAAAATGCAGTGGAGGTTACCATTTACGAAGACTCGAAGAAGAATTCCAATCATAATTTAGTATAAGAAGTCCAACTGAAATTCCCATATGAGAATACCAAAATTATTAAGTAGAATATCCGAGCATAGTACTAGAATTCCGAGATAATACTTTATAAGAATTCCAATGATCACGATCCAAAGACAAAAGAGAATACCAAGAAAGATTATGGAAGATGAATACCAACAGCTATTTGCTGAATAAAACCTCTAAGTACTAAATCCTTTTCATTGATCATCGATAGCCAGCTGGTTCATAATTCTCTCTTTCACTTATCCACATCTTCAGATAAGCTGTTACTTTATAGGGGAGAGTGTTTGCTTACCATTCTGAAGGGTAATGCATGTATGCGGTGGATTCACATAAGATAAACATTTAATATATCTTTACAAGCAAGGGGCAAGTAAACACTCCAGAGATCACTTAGATACACAATGAATCACATAGAGGCACCTATCACACAATCTTTACATATTATGCAAGTAGGACATATAGGTGCACGCAGAATCACATATCACATAATCTTCATATTTCCCACAAAGATAACACATATGAACACATTTTCATTCAAGCAATTACAATCCCACATAAAAGCACATGACTATCCAAAACACATTTCACATGCACACACTCAAGGTCGCTACCTAATAGACTGAGGACCCTGTCCCGGCTATGAGCTACTAAGCTTTGATACTACTTTTGTAACACCCCGATTCCTCACGAGACTGGAGGCTCTAATAGCCATGCTAATTACAACCCAATTTCAACCCGGTTATAAAATTTAGGGAAAACAGTCGGAGTTTACCCTATTTATAGGACTATTTGAAAACCTATAAACTGCAACATACAACCACAAGACCATAATCCACAACTTCAATCTGTTTCATCCCTATCAGCATACAAGTCAACTAAACAGAAGAGTACACAATTGAAGTTATTACAAACCACTAACACCTAACTATCACCCAAGATTAAAACTTTAATTTTACATTTCTTAAGATAACACAAATACATACATGACCATAAGGTCTCAAATAGTATACAGGCATATAAAGTACACATTCTTCCTTATTCTACATACTGATAGAGTAGGCAGGCCACACAAAAGGCAATCCCATTTCCAGCTTATAGCACTGATCCTGAAAGATGTTAGAAACGAGGGTGAGTATACAATATGTATACTCAGTGAGGGAGGTGATGCAGCAAACCGAGGAATGCTTTCATGAGATGCAACAAGAATAATAACATATATAACACAAAATAACAAAGTTATTTTGACAAGTATTTAACCATATTTTAAAAAGGATATGGTTCCATGTTTGTCTTCAATCACGAGCCATGAGCCAAGATCTTCAATCATATGCCGGCAAACCCTTACTCCTCCAAATTAGGGTACTTCGGATGTACCCCGATCCTATGACCCTTTCTCCTGAAGTAGGTCCATATGCCCAGCAGGTGAACCACGCCTCTGGGGTAGTAGAGTATACTCAGCGAGGAAGGGAATAGGTACCATGGTAGTCGAGGGAGCACGGCAAGCCCGACGCCGCCCGTGTTTCTCGACGCTACCATGTCCGAAAAAGTTGTGTAACCTCGGGTCAAGATCGCGAGAGCCAAATATATCAAATATCACACAAGAGAAACGATAAAGTAGGCCGTCCTGGCAGTTAATCACAAATAACATAAGAAAACACAAGATAGAGAGTAATTAGTACATATAAACTATTTCAATTACTAAAGAATACAATCTAGAAACAATAAAATAAGTTAAAATGCACAGAAGAGATAAAGACTCCCTCACCTCTACCAGGTAGCTAAAAGATACAAGAACTAGCGTCAGTCTACTTTCAACACCTTGGATTGGTTCAATGAGGTGCCTAGGTAATGAATCATTACACCTTATAGCAACAAAAGTGTCCACACTTTAAACTTATAATATAATACAATTATCATGTACTTCTCATTCTCTAGCATGCATTTAACTCATTAATGCCCTCACATATAGTTACAATTTAGAAGTAATAACAATACAATCAAAATATGCTCATATCCCAACAAGGTAGCTAAGTAACTCAAATCACAAACCTCACTAATAGGGTATACACATGCTATACAAATGCATATAATCACCTAATCAATCAACTAGAAAGCAATCTCCAACATTTAATTAAACTTTGACACTATTTCCCCTTTGACAACTAAGCAATTTTACTTACGTACGAGATTCAAGGTTCTAATCCCAAAATAGGCAAACAACTTTTCTTTTCCCACAACCTTCTCAAATAGCTCATCTACACTTTAGATAACCATATAAGTACATACAACACATCTACAAGCAATATACGCACCAAAGTAGCCAAGATACGACTCTTCCCCTTTTTTTAGCCAAGCTTTTCTTCTCCTATGTGCTTTTCAAAGTTACAAAACCACATCCTAATCATACTACATTCCTAATTAAGCCAAAAGACACCTATCAAGATCATGAAAACCCATTTTAGAAGCAAAAGCTTAGGAAGGCCTCGAGTGGGTTTTAACTACAACTACCCTATTCGGACCCCAAATTCACGTAAAAAAAGCACCAAAAGTGCTTCCATACCCTAAGGATACCTAAACCAAAGCCCAAATGTGCCCGGATTGCTTAACGTGGAAAAACTCCTTTTTAAAGTTAGCGAATTTTGCAATTTTACTACATTTCGGGTGATTCAACTTCACGTAGCCTACCAACTAGTTTCACTAGAGTCTAGAGTACCTAAAGGAAGCCTTAATTCAATCTAATTAGTCAATTTTAACAAAACCCTAACTTTGAGCACTATTCATCATCTCTTTCAATGCAACCAAGCTTTCAACCATGGCTTTAGCTATCACAGCTCACAATCATGGTCTAGAGATCATAAACAACATGTATTTCATAATATATAAGCATATCTAAAGCAATAAGCAACAAATCACAAAAATGCAAAACTTGACATAATCTTTAAAACAATAAAAATGCTATCTCCCTCACAATTTTGATAATGCAAACAAGAGGTTGAAGCTCCCAAGTGCACTAGAAGCCTTCCAAAGCAAGCCAAGATATCAAATCCAAATTTTGATGAAGAATTTTTCCCTTTTTTTGGCCCCTAGGGCTGTCGGGTTCATGGGGGGCTTTTTGGGATTTTTTTGTTTTATTTTTATGAGTATTTTGCTTATATGAGTAATGTATTGTATATATGTATGATTAGGTTTTATTATATTAGATCAAATGTTACTAATACATGGTCAAACAAGCTCAAAATCAACTCAAATGCTAACTAGTTTAAAAACAATGTTTATGTTACGTAACACTATTCATACGAAGCACAAACTAATTTTCAAACGCGTATTCCCGAGCTCTAAAGTCCAAAATGATAAGTTTTCTATTCCTTTTATGTGTCATATGACTTAAGAAAAATATTAAATCGCACATCCAAGACAGTCAAATTTCTTATGAATAGTGCCTAATAGTAAAACAATTAAAGAAGATAAGAAATGCACATAAAATGCACAAGTAGTTTATGTAATATTTATTTAAAAAGATGTGATAAAATTCCCCGGCGTTACAATGGATGTATCAAAAGAGAGGTAGGAAGAATCCTTTGCACTCCCTTGGTAATAATCACCAAGCACCACTTAATAGAGAGAGACCTCAAACTCGTAACACTTATGTGGGTTCTAAGCCTTCAAAGCCAAGTATTAATGGAGTGAAGGTAAACGCTGATACTGGTTTCCTTTTTGGGAGGGCTCTAAATTTGGTGTTCTGGGAAATTTAGTAGAGGAAAACATCTAATTTACTATGGGACAAGGTCATATTAGGAATGAGAAAGATCTAGCTTCATCTAAAGGCAAGAGCTTTGTCTCACTGGATTCTAGACGCAAGGGACGCTATGTTTCCAGGAAGGGGGAAAATGCAGACAATCAACCGAAATCTTCTAAGGATAAAATTAACATTGGCAAAAAATGCGCCTCTGTCAGTGCAACCCAATATATGGTGGTTCAAGACTTAGTCTTTGATAGGCAGAAAACTTTTGGAAGCCAATTTGTTATTCAAACTTCTCTTGGGGTAGAATATGTGACAGAGCATTGTAGAGAGCAGATTGAGGTCTCATCTCACACTAGTGAAAAAACTAACGTTTACCAACTTGAAGAATTTGGACACTTCTCTGATCGTCCCCCTAATTCTCGAGATGAGGATGTGTCCTATGCTTCAGAGGATTATGGTTCTGTTAGCTTGCATGACTTTGAGGTAGCTCTCCAACAAGATATGGAAGTTGTTAAAGATAGAACTAACATGGATATTGCAGTAGATATCGAAGGTATTTCTCAACACCCCTTCTCTCTTTGCTGATGGATAGTAGTCCTTTAGGATCATTGCCCTTGTTGGGCATTAATAATTTTAAAATATTGGTTTGAAATTGTAGAGGTGCTAGAAGAGATGCATTTTAGCGTACGCTCAATCATCTAGTTCGTAGTCATAAATATTTGATTGTTGTGGTTCTTGAACCTCGAATCAGTGGTGAACGGGCTGACCGAGTCATATCCAGACTCAACATGTCTCGTTCGTTAAGGGTTGAGGCTAATGGCTTTTCGGGTGGTATTGACTTCTATGGAGTGATAATAATGTTGACATTGAATTCCTTTCATCTGGGAGTCAAATTATCAATGTGATGGTCAAGAAAAGGGGCCTTCTGGATTGGTTACTCTCGGCGATTTATACGAGTCCGAATCTGACCATTAGAAGCCAATTATGGGATAATATTCATGTAGGTGCAACAACCCTCATAATACCTTGGCTTATTACTGGGGACTTCAACCAAGTGCCAAAGCCTTCAAATAAACTGGGTGGCTCTCCTAGGGTCTTTAAAAGTATGTTGCAGCTTGAGAAGTGGTGTAATGATTGTACATTAATGGACTTGGGTTTCATTGGGCCGCGATTCACGTGGAATGATTCATGGGACTCGGGTCAGCAAATTATGGAAAGGATTGATAGAGCTTATGCAAATATTGGTTGCAATTTTCTTTTTCAGAATGCAAAGGTCCACCATTTGGCTAGAACTAGCTTTGACCATCTTCCGATTCTTATTAGTTGTGGGATGAATGATTCATCACAACCAACCTTCAAGCCTTTTTGTTTTGAGCTCGCTTGGTGCAAACATAATACTTTTCATGATTTTATCAAGGTAAACTAGGCTAGTAATGGAAGAGGATTCAGTGAAGCAGTAGTAGACATTGCAACCAAATTTCAAGAGTGGAATAGACAAAGTTTTGGAAACATTTTTATTAGGAAGAAAAGACTTATTGCTCGTATTAGTGGTATTCAAAAAAGCTTCCAAATTCACTATAACTCTTCTTTGGAGCGACTGGAGAAAAATCTGAGAATGGAATTTGAATCTGTGCTGGATCAAGATGAGCTTTTTTGGTTTTATAAATTGCATAAAGACTGTCTTTTCTCAGGGGATAAAAATACAAAATACTATCATCCTTCAGTTATTTCCAAAAGAAAGAAGAAAGAGATACACATCTTGAGAGACACGAATGGTTTGCTTGTGGAGGACCCAACTGACTTGCGCAGCATAGTGTTGGACTTATTTAAAACCTTGTATGGTCAGCGAGGCACAGTCCCTAATAGCTTCTCGAAGTAATCTTTTCCACCCATTTCTTCTTTAGATCGAGAATCTTTTAGTAAGCAAATTACTAATGGAGAAATCAAACAAACAATTTTTCGGATGAACCCTTCGAAATCGCCGGGTCCAGATGATCATATCAACGGGTTTTTATTAGCATTGTTGGGGTTCTGTTGGTGTCGTGGTGTGTGAGATGGTCCGTGAAGCCTTCTTGAAGGGGACCATTGACCCCAATATTAACCACACACTAATTCATCTAATTCCAAAAGTGAAAGATCCAGAGAACATTAAACAACTCCATCCTATCATCTTAATTAATATCTCAGCCAAACTTATCATAAAGGTTATGGTCAATCGCTTTCGCCCTTTTTTAAATAAGTGGATTTCTCATTGCCAAAGTAGTTTTATGCCGAGTCAATCTATCGGGGATAATATTATTTTGGTCCAAGAATGTGTTCATTTGATGAAGCGGAAACAAGGAAAGAAGGGGTTGATGATTATTAAGTTAGATCTGGAAAAACTTATGACAATCCGAGTTGGGAGTTCATTCACAACACTCTCATTTAGCTTTAACTTTCTTCTAATTGGATCTCTCTTATTTTGTCAACATTCAAATCTTTTAGCAGTTGGGTTCTCTGGGATGGTGCACCTTCTGATGCTTTTTTTCCATTAAAAGGAATACGACAGGGAGATCCCCTCTCGCCTTATCTTTTTATTCTTTGCATTGAAAGATTATCTCAAATGATATCTCAGGCAGTTGATCGTAAGATGTGGAAGCCAATGATAATAAGTAAGAATGGTACTCCCTTGTCTCATTTATCTTTCGCTGATGATTTTTTTTTTTTTTTTACAGACACTTCAATTGATCAAGTGGAGTTATTTCAAAACAATTTATCCCAGTTTTGTAAGGAGTCAGGACAAATTGTTAATGCAAACAAGTCTTCCATGTTCTTTCTAAAAACACTAGCCTAGAGTTGAGCAGTGAGCTTTCCACTTTAAGTGGCTTCCTATTCTCGCACGACTTAGGGATGTATTTGGGGACCCCTGCCTTACTTCGAGAGTCTGCAAGGGAACGTATAAACATATCCTTACTAAAGCTCTGGCTAAACTTGCAGGGTGAAAAAAAATGTGTTGTCCTTTGTAGGGAGAGTTATTCTTGCTAAGTCTATTATAACTGCCTTGCCTGTCTATACGATGAATACATCAGCTATTCCTATTCAAACACGTCAGGAAATTGATAAACTTCAATGCAGGTTTATTTGGGGATTTTCAACAGAGAAAAGAAATGTGCATTGGGTTGGATGAGATAAATTGTGTTGTCCTAAATTAGTTGAGGGACTTGGTCTTCGCCCTTATAAGTTGGTAAATGAGGCAATGCTTGGTTGAAATATTCTAAATGAACCGAAACTTTTATGGGTATTAATCATGAAAGAGAAGTATTTCGGCAGCAATTTTCTCCAATACAGTGCTAAACCCTTAGATTCAATTGTAACAAAAAATATTCTTAAGGGTCGTGAACTCCTTAGTCGTGTCCTTCGGTGGGTAATTTGTAATGGTAGAATAGCTAGATTTTGGGGTGATCATTGGGTGGGAGATAGTCCCCTCATTGCAGTGGCTTTAGGGCCCATTCCGCAAGAACAACTTGATTTATCGGTTAGTGATTTTGTATGAGACGATGGGTCTTAGGACTGGTCTTTATTCCAACACCTACTTTATCCTACAACTCTATTCCAGATTGCTAGTTTCCAAATTTGGTTTGGACATCCAAATTTAGTTGGGCGCTTAATCCGAAGGGAGATTTTTCTGTTGCCTCAACATTCAAGCTCTTTTGTTGTTCGATCGTTTATACCTCTAGCATTTATTGGGATTACATATGGAAGCTGCAATGCCCACAGCGGGCTAAGATTTTCCTTTGGCAGGTTGCTCACTAGTGCACTGCTTGTGGTTACCAACTATCACTGCGAGGAATTACTAAAAGTGCTTCATGCCAAATTAGTGGTGCAACAACAGAGGATGTCGAACATGTTTTGAAGCAGTGTCCTTGGGTCAAACAAGTTTGGGAAAACATTATCCCTTGAGCAAAATCGGATTTTTTCTTTCAATCCAATTGGTGTGATTGGTTCAATACAAACATTAGAAGCACTACTATATGGAGAGGGCTAAGGTGGAATGTGGTGTTCAAAATGGCATTATGGTTTTTTTGGAAACGGCGCATCGACAATCTCTTTGGAGTTAATAGTTTCAACCATGGTAGTGATATGGTGAGTATTATTAGGGATTTTGCTCATGCTACTGCTGAGGCTTGGGCGTTCAATAGTACTTCTTGCAGACAATCTAAACAATTGGTTGATGTTTGATGGAAAAATCCTCACAGGGGTTATAAATTAAATATTGATGGGTGTGCAAAAGGGGATCCAAGTATTGCAGGAGCAAGAGGTATTATCCGAAATGATCTTGAGGAATGGGTTGCTGGGTTTACTGTTAACTTGGGAGTAACTTCGAGCTGTCACACTGAACTGTTTGCATTATGAGAGGGGCTTAAACTTGCTGAAAGGTTACTGATTGATGAACTCTTGGTTGAGACAGACTCATCTATTGTGTACAACTTTATGAAGGGTACCGATTGTTCATTTAGTTCGTTACGTCCTATTCTTGATAAGTGCAAGGCTATTCTGTTGCGCCATAGTGAGTTTAGAATATCGCATGTTTTTTGTTAGGCCAACCGATACACTGATTTTCTTGCTAAATATGGGACACAACAACCACTTGGTTTGTCATACATCACAGATTCTCCAGGCTGCCTCACGGTGCAGATTGAGAAAGATCTAAGGGGTAAGACAACCCCTAAAAATGTGATAATGTAATTGGCTTTTGCCTCCATTTGATAAAAAAAAGAATTATGTATGAGGTCCAACATAGAAGAACAAAATCAGCGAAAAAAGAAGAGATTAGTGACATATACATGAATAAGAGACTATGGCTAATGTCCAATCCTAATACCACCTTTCCATAAAGAATACATAATTCATAATTAATCATACATACAATTCTTAATTAAGTATACATACAATTCTTAATTAATCATAAATTAATAGGTACAATTCATAATTAACATAATAAATATAAATATCAATGTATATATATATATATATATATATACACATATATACATTGATATCATTATACATATATACAGATATACATCATATATGTATATACATTTTTTCTCAATTATGTATACACACACACACACACACATATATATATATATATATATATATGAAAAGGAGGTAGAAATGAGGTAGAAAGCCACAGTGGAGAAGATGTGGAGAAGAGAGGCTGCGGTGGAGAGAGAATGGCGTAGCGAAGAGGGGAGAGAAAGGCAGTACCAACAAGGAGAGAGATGGGGGAATATCGAGAGGGTAAGATAGAAGAAAGAAGAAAGAAACTAAGGGCTAAGTGTATTCCGGTTAGGCGACAACTCAAAGACAACTACGAAGATCGACGCCTAAACCTTAACATGTTTTATATTTATATTTCTTTAATAATATAGTATTTGTCGTTAAATAGTAATGATTTAGTGATGGATATTAAATATTTAGCAGCATAAATAGAATTTCAAATGACCGTCGCTAAATCGTCGCTATTAGCGACGCATTAGCAACAGTCTTTAGGTTCAAGAGCGGGAATTCAATAATCATGGCTAATCAGTGAGGAAATAGTGACAGTTTGCAAAGAAAATATTTTGCATTCACAAACTGTAGCTAAGTTGTTGCAAAATAACAACTTCTTAGCGATAGTTAAATAGTTTTTTTTACTATCCGTCGGTAAGCCGTCACCAATATGCGAAGACTTAGCAACATATTTCCTTTTTTTACGACAAGTCATCGCATATTTGTCCATAAATTTTTGCCAAAATTTTCCTCTAATGGTCCATCGGCATTGGTCGTGGGGTTATCACGAAAAGTGACGGTTGTTGTTCCATCGCTAAATTTTTGTCGCCAACAACTATTTTTTTGTAGTGATTGGCGGAAAGTACCTTCAATTAGAGATGGAGATGGAACACTGGGAAGAGTTTACGGAGCGAAGAAGAAAGAGGTGAGAGGAAGGGATATAGAGAGATATATATATTTATTTGACGAAATGAGTATACTTTAGTAAGAATGAAAAGTTACGTAACAGAGAAAGGTCCAAGTAATTTAAAATTTTGTTCAATGTAAATTTACATGGTAAGATTGTCATATTGTCGTTTAATCAGCTAGTTGGCCCAATATTTGCCCAAACACACGTTTTAGCTGCCCACATTGAGAATTCCACATTTTCTAAATGTTTGCTAACCGCAAATCAGGTAAATTGTATGATGCACAACCATCTCAAGTGCAAAGGATTATAGTTCTAAACGTCAAAAAAAGGCATGCATTCACATTAAGCCTCTCAAACACACATTTAGAATAGGGGTAGATGCAGAATTTATATTTAGTAAGGTCTAAAATAGTACAATTTAACAGCTATATAAATTATTTTTTTTAAGTAGGGGCTTAATTGATTTTTAATTTAAAAATACTTTATAAATATACATATTTTTGAAAAAAAATTGGATTGAGTGGGGGCTGCATCCGCCATTGATTGTTGACAATGGTCAGCTACACACCTAAGAGTTGGATGAAATGGTCAGGTAATAATTTATTATTGTGATCATATTTAATCAAAAGCTTTGTATTTAAACCACAGCTTTAGCCTCTATTAAACAAAAAAAAAAAGGCCAGCTACAGTATTCTTTTTGTCATTCTTGTATGGTCTATACATTTGTTATCTTAATAGTATCATAAGTTATCTCAACCAGGGGCGGATCCAGGAATTTTTATCAATAGGGCTAAGCCACATAATTTTTTAACTATATGAATAGAATTTTTTTTTTTCAGTGAGAGCTAATTAATTTTTTAAAACTAAAAATACATAAATATCGAAAAAAAATTTCAAAAAATACATAGAATTTTTACCCTTTTTTGAGTCCGTGGAAACTTTAGCCCGACACTATCTCCCATGTGGATCCAGCCCTGATCTCAACCATTTTCTTACTCCTTTGATGGTACACAAAAGGTTAATACTCGTAGTCTTACTATATAACAAGGCAAAACCGTAAACTAATTTTTTTCAGTACATGATTAAATTGGATTTGGATCCCCAAAATATAGTTATTAGAGAGATAAATGATGGTAAAGTAATGATAAAATTAAGTGATTTAAACTATTAAATATGAAAATTAAATAATTATATCATCACTTTACTATCATTATTCTTTTTAATAACGTTATTAAAAGATTCAAATCCAATTACCCTCCATTGACTCCTCATTCCCTGAGCTCTGCTGGTGTACGCCCATTAGGTTATGTCCTTTCTCATTTTCTCTGACAATCTTGTGGGTGTCTTTTGTTAAATAATGAAGAACGAGAAAGGTCAGACAACTTGCCGCTTGAGGAAATTTAGGCTACTAGATCACTATTGCATGCGGAGGGGAAGCTTTAAGGTTTGGTAGTTGACCATCCTAAACCGAGATTGGTTCTGGATCATTGGCAATAACTTCCATTAATATAGCACCATCTACTTATATTAAGGATTTTTTTATAATATTATAAAATTATGAGCAAAATTTATTATTATGAACTACAAACATCATTTGATAATAATTATATCAATAATTTATAACTGTTAAATTTTATCCTCTCTCCAACTTTACGCAGAAAAAATGGGACAATTCTGATCGCGGAGATGATCTTATCCACTGCCAATCAAATTAGCGCCCATGGTTCTCATCAGCCTATGGCCCCGCATTCCTAAATGCTTTTCAGGGAGAAATTTCAACTTGCTGACACGGAATTGTGCACTGAATCTGAGACTAATTAATGTGCAGTTCAAGAGCAGGAAATCAAGGGGCAGAATTTGAAAAAGAAGTGTGTCGGCACCAATATACAAGATATTAAATAGTACTACTTTTTTTCTTTTGTTTTTTCCTCTCTTTAGGTGGGTTTGTGCTTGTTTATGGGCAAATACTGCAGGAAAAGTAAATTATTAAATTCTAGGCTCAAGTTGTTTGCTGTAGAATTTTTTTTAAGATAATATTTTTTTTTTATCTTTTGGTGTTTGGTAAAATTATAAAATAAGTTAAATAAAAAATATTTTTATTCATTGTAAATAAAATAGTTATAAGGAGTGTAAAATATTTTCATATCTTTTAATTAAATTTGTAAAACATGTTTTACTCCACATTTCCCCCCACCTCTCCCCCACCCCTTCACACACATAAATACAAGAGTGTATGTGAGTTTATATATATATGTGTGTGTGTGTGTGTGTTTACGTTTATGTGTAAGGATGACAACAGGTAGGGTTTAAATTCAAATTTGATCGGTATCCGACTCGATTATAAAACCGTTTACGAAACTAATAGAATATCTGTTAGGGTTTGATTTTTACAAATGGTTACTGACGGGTAGTTCGATAGGATTTGATAATAGCAATTTAAAAAAACTCAAAACTCGATAACCCGATTAGTAATTTAGTAAAAATAAATTAATAAAATGTTTATATATTTACATACATATACAAATAATATATTATTTAAGAAAAAATAGTTTTTAAATTTTGGTCCTAGATTAATATTCGTGGGTTATAGTCCAACTCTTATAATAAATTGTTAACCCTCATAGTTTATGTTTACCTTTTCTTTTATCTAATTCAACTAATACAATCTCTTAATTGCTGAATAATTAATGAAAATTTACGATTGTGACAAGTACTTTATGTTCTTTTTTCTTCAGGTTATTTCATATTATTATGGAAGGATGATAACTTCTCAACATAAAAATTTTGTTGAATGTTTCTATTAAGTTTAAGTCTGTTTATAGAAAAAAAATTTAATTTATTTTTTTTCTAATCCATTGCGATTTGTCATTATTTTAGTACATCTTTCTATTTCTTTTAAAAACCTTTTAAGTTTTTCTTTAATTTTTTTTTCTATTCATTAACGGGTTGGGTCGGGTACCCGCGAATTTTTAAATATTTAACGAGTTCGGGTTTGATAAGAAAAATTTAAACCTAACGAGTTTCCGTCACAGGTTTGGTAAAACATAATTTAAATGGGTTCGGGTTTGGTTTTATAAATTTTAGCGGGTATCCGACCCGTTGCCATTCCTATTTATGTGTTTATATATTTTTAAAGGCGGAGGCATGCATTATTAAGTGCACACCTCAAAATTTTTTGAAAATGTGTTTTTAAAATATTTTTAGTTTAAAATATCAATTAGCCTCCAATGAAAAAAATATTAGCATATAAGTGCTAAATTATGTGTTTTAGTCCCACTCAACAAAAGTTCTAGATCCACCCTCTATATATATATATATATATTATAGATCCTCATAATCTACAACTAAGATTACGTGACTTTTAGATCGATATAGATTTTCTCCTCTACAATCTCTTTTTCAGTAGGCACTAACAACTCCACTATTCCAAAAAAATTTGAAAGGAGAGAAGGTAGAGGCTAAGTACCCTTGGGTTCCTTTCAGTAGAACTATTTATAAGAATCTCATGATTTATGGCTCACGGCCTAGTGTCATTTGGACATAAGCTGACCTAAACATAACTAGTTATTAGAAAAATAAGGCTGAGAGTGAGGCCACATTTTGGCCATTACACACATATATATGTAGACCATCAAAATGTACCATTAAGGTCAAGGAAAGTCTTAACCCTTTTTTGTGTAGGGATCCTGACAAGCAAGTGACAACCATGAACCTTTGCAGGCTGTCTAATGTCAAGGTGTTGGGTTTAGGTCTAGTGTCTGTTTTCTAGGGTGTCCCCTCAAGATACGTGGACTTTACATAGCAAAAGAAAGAAAAAGAAAGATACGTGGACTTTTCTAACGAATTGAAAGCCATCTCTTCAACAACCAATTAACGAAATTATGGGTGCAGCCCTCCTTAACGTTTTGCAAAAATTTTTTCTCATAATATTATAATATTATAAGTAAAATTTAATAGTTTTAAAATATTTATATCATTTTATTATAATTATATTAATAACTTACAACTTTTAATCTTATTTGTAATGTTATAATATTATAAATAGATTCATTTTTCAATGTTCTCCCACATTATCACCCCGGCCATCTAGAAATATCTTTCTATAAATAGATAGACCAAGGTATAAGCTTTCTCATCCTTTATCAAAAACAATTTCCAAGTAACGTGAATAGCATAAAAGTCGAGTGAGAATGGGTTGCAAACTAGTTGTTTTCCTTTGCCTTTCATTGGCTATACTTCTCATAATCACCTCAGAGGTGGCAGCTTGGGACTTGGCTGAGACTTCTGCTTCAGTTGACACTAGTAAGTTTCTTGCTATATATCGAATACACACTGTCATATATATATGCACAAGTGATGTTATCATTTCGCATTTTGTTTTTTTCTTTATTGCGTGTATAAAATTTGCAGCTTTAACAAGAATAGCGTAATCAAACACATATTTCGAACAGATCGTGAAGCTATTCATTTTCTAAATACATCTGCATGGTACGTTAGCTTACGTGCATATGTGCATGTTATCATGCAGCTAAGCAAGCTATAAGGAGACAAATGGGGTAAATGATGCCAAGTACCCTGGTGGCGGTTATGGAGGCTACGCTGGTGGAGGGTATGGAGGGTACCCTGGTGGTGGATATGGAGGCTACTCTGGTGGTGGTCGCGGTGGTCATGGTGGCTGTGGTGTAAGACGAAAAGCGGATATTTAGCTCATGTCTTATAACATAATGAAATAATCAAAAACAAAACATATCTTGATATTCTTGAATCACTTTGTAGATATACAAAATAGTATATAAACTTAATATAAATAACTTTTATGGTGTATATCATTAATTAGTACACACCCTATGACTAACTTGATATTCTCTCCTCTTACTCTATACATTTTTATATTTGTCAATTGATGGTAATAACAAACTTAGGTATGGCTGAGTGGAGAGAGGAACCAAAAGTCCTTTATATAGTGCTCTTTCAATTAATTTTACCCATCATGGATTTAATTAGAAATGACCCATTATGAATCCACTAACCCTTCAATAAGTACACCATAATATGGTTATAATTAACCCATTAACCCTACTAAGTTATACCATGATGTAAAGATATAATAAGCTTACTAAACCCACTAAGTGTACAATAATATTGGGTCATAATATAAGTGGATTCAATATTGCATTAGATTCATGGACTCTTCATATTCCTCTTGTCTTTTTATGAATCCATTAATATTTCATTACGTAGGAGGTTACAGATTGGATAATGATTTTGGTCATTGAACCATCACAATTCATTTTGCATTTTATGTGGTCATGAAAGCCACTTTAACAAAAAACATCTTACATTCTCCCACTTGGCCAAATGATCACAAAAAAATTGTGATATTCTTTATTGGATTCGTTTAGTGGCCACCTCAATAATATTTATCTAAACAAACGACTAATATGGATCATGGCGGTTTTATATCTAATTTGTCGATATAATTCCATCCATATATCACAATACTAATCATTTTACTTAGATAAATCTTAAGGAAGAATAGCCACAATAACAGGATGCATGCATATCCTTAATATAAACCATAAGGTCCCACTTTCATGTCAACAATTTGACAATTCCAGTAAGCTTTTATTCCATACAATATGTGCACAATGGAAACTGGAAAAATATTGTTTTGATGTGTCTAACTATTAACCATTATTAGGATCCCTTGTAATTTCTATACTTCATTCACATGCTAGCACTTTCATGAGGATTTATAATTATCACTTACAGTGATATACTTAATGGACATCTCCATAAAACTTTAATAGAATTAGACTAAAATAGTCTTTACCTTAAGCCAAAATATGTCATTAAACCTTTACATGACACGAATAGCTTCCGAAAATTATTTTCCTTTCTCTTCTTTAATTAAATAACCAAAAGACACACTTTGATAGATCACTTCAACTATTTCTTTAAGCGTGATATGAGAACAAATAACTTTAATATATCACTTAATTTTAGAAAATCGTCAAAGAAATTTTAGAAAATCGTCAAAGATCCTTCCCAGGATATAGAAAACACTTAATGTTTTAACCAAAAATATAACACATGATAATATCAAAATCATGTATTCAATATACCTTATTGACATTGATGTGACTTCTTGCTTTTATTGATGAGACAAGATCTTTACTCTCTATAAGATGAACCATTTATATACTTCAACACAAAAAGATTATTACTAAATATTTAGAATATAATAAGAGTGAACAAAAATTTACTCCTAACTTTTTATAAAAATTACATAGTAAAAAACTAAAAGTTCATCTCATAAATCCCATAACATTTTTTAAGAAGTTAATTTTACTATCAATGTCAAATAAAATTACCATCATTATGGTTGAAAAACTTTATGTTGGTAACGGTATTATATGTCCAAATATCACGATCATCATAACAAGTGCATACTCAAAAAATCCATTTTAAGGATAGTACTCAACTTTAAAATATTGGATACATGCTTTAATTGGAAGCTGTCAAAAATTTCAATAATGCTAAGTAATATATGACTATAATAGTGAGAAATCTATTGCATCATCACTCTCACCTTTGGGCAAGAATAGTGATATACTAGTTATTTCACTCACAAGTAATGCTAAGCATGTTTGTTCTTATTATCATGAGCAATCTATTGCTTCATCACATTTTACCTTTGGGTAAATATTATGACAAGCTAGTGATTCACTCAAAAATTGATTTTTCAAAAATTCACTTTAAACCGTTATAAAAATTGAGATGATACATACCTTTGGGTATAACACAACTCAACTTTACTTTTCATCATAGAGATAATAAATCACCTTTGGGTAATTTATATTTCTATATTCTCTATAGGCTTGCAAAACCATGAACATTCACTTATCAAATGATATGATTGAAGCACTTTGGTGGCAACCAATCCACCATTAGATTTAGAAATCCAAATGATGGTTACTAATGACTGAGTCACTTTGACAACTAACAATCAATCATCTATATTCATTAATGATTAGTAAGCCTTTTCAAGAAAATGCCCAAAAACAAAACTTTAAAGGGCCAAGATATCATTTATATGTCAAGTTAGCTATAATCTTGACATAAAAATAATCTTGAATATTTGTTCCAATGTTTTGGAAATATTCACCTTTATTCCAAAATCTCATAAATTCAAGAAACAATATTATGAATAAAGGAGATAAAAAACTTTAGTACAATCCGAGGTGCAATTTATAATTTTCTTACCCCAGATACAGAAGAGAATTTGAAAATACTATATAATATATCATCCAATGTGAATAAATAAATAAAGTCACAATATACTAAATATTCCATTCCATGAACCAAAATTTCTTAATATGGAATAAAGACCATGATTGAGTTATAAGATGTAAGCTTCAACCTTGCTCTGATACCACATGCAAGACGAATATCAGATATTTAGCTCATGTCTTATAACATCATGAAATAATCAAAAACAAAACATATCTTGATATTCTTGAATCACTTTGTAGATATACAAAATAGTATATAAACTTAATATATATAACTTTTATGGTGTATATCATTAATTAGTACACACCCTATGACTAATTTGATCTTCTCTCCCCTTACTCTATACACTTTTATGTTTTTCAATTGTTGGGAATAACAAACTTAGGTATGGCTGTGTGGAAAAATGGACCAAGAGTCCTTTATATAGTGCTCTTCTAATTAATTCCGTCCATCATGGATTTAATTAGAAATGACCCTTCATGAATCCATTAACCCCTCAATAAGAACACCATAATATGGTTATCTTTAACCCATTAACCCTACTAAGTTATACCATGATATACATTAGATTCATGGATGTAAGGATATAATGAGCCTACTAAACCCACTAAGTGTACCATAATATTGGGTCATAATATAGGTGAATTCAATATTGTATTAGATTCATGGACTCTTCATATTCTTTTTGTCTTTTCATGAATCCATTAATATTTTATTATGTAGGAGGTTACAGATTGGTTAATGACTTTGGTCATTGAACCATCACAATTCATTTTGCATTTTATGTGGTCATGAAGGCCACCTTAACAAAAACACTTCTTACACATGGTGGTTATGGTGGTGGATGCAGCCGCTATGGTTGCTGTCGTCGCGACTATTGTGGAGGTTGCAGAAGATGTTGTTCGTATGTTTGTCAGGCCATAGATGCAGAGCTTGAAGCCAAGCCCCATAACTGAAATCCTCCAAGTTATGGCTACAGATTCATTATGTATGCTCATAAGCTGGCTCAATGTAATAATTAGTACTTCTATACAACTATGAATAAAAGCATGAGGTATGCCCATTCATGTCCTGTGGATGGACGTTATCTCATTGGTTACCAATCAATGGTTATTTGTTCATTCTAATGAAACTTAATAATTTTGCAACAGTGCCATGAAGGTTTAAACCTAGAGCCAGAAATAATTAATAAGTAGCCAGAAAAAATATTTTGTTTGTCAAAATGAAATAAAAATTCATATTATAATTTTGGCAAACATTCGCGACAAATAAAAAAAGGGAAAATGTTACATTTAGTCCCTATTGTTTTAAAAATATTTTTATTTGGTCTTTATTGTTTAAAATTTTTCAATTTCATCTCTATTATTTCTTCAAAAGTTTTAATTTTGTCTCTATTGTTTCTAAAAAGTTTCAAATTTATCCCTATTATTTTTCTAAAGTTGCAAATTCATCCATATTATTGAAAGTTAGTCAATTTAGTCCCAATTATTTTCTAAAAAAATTCAAATTCGTTCCTATTATTTGTCAAAAAAAATTAATTTAGTCCTTGAATAATAGGGGCGAATTCGAAACCTTAAAAAAATAATAAGGACGGAATTGAAACTTTTAGGAAAACAATTGAGTCAAAATTAAAACTTTTAGAAAACAAAAAGGATGGAATTAAAACTTTTGTGGAAACACTAGGGACATTAAACTATTTCTCTAGTTTTGTTTTGACCATCAAACTATTTTTAGTCCCGTTTTGGCCATTCAACTATCAATATATTCTTATTTTGGCCATTCTGTTAATTTTTTTTATTAAAATAGATTAATTGTTAGGGGAAAAATCGTAAAATTACTTAAACAAATTATATTTTAGCCTCCAAATAATAGTTATTTACAAATCTACCTTGATATATTATAAATGTAACTTATTTATAAATGTACCTCAACTATTTAAAAACCCATAATAATAAAAGACAGTAGCAACACTTGAACCCAATACCTCAAATTTGGAAAATAGTAAGCATACCACTAGGTTGCACCACATTTGTTGGTTTGAATACTTTGCTACAAATATTTAACAAGCATAAATGCTCTTGAACAAGAAAACCAACTACCAACCAACCCCGTGACACCCCCCTTACGCTACCCCACCCCAATAGTTGCCCCCACCCCCTACATGAACATACACACACACACACCCCCATAGATGTGTATATTTGTGTATGTGTGTATGTAATAGATGTATATATATGTGTGTGTGTTTATGTATCTATTGTATGTGTGTAATAGATGTATATACATATGTGTGTGTGTGTGTGTTTTCGTGTTGGGGGTGGGGACAACTGCTAGGGGCCTTGATATATATATGCAGCAAAGCCTTCAAAGTACAAACGTGGTGTAACCTAGTAGTTTGCTTACTATTTTTCAAATTGGAGGTATTGGGTTCAAGTGTTGCTAGTGTCTTTTATTCTTATGGTTTTTAAATAATTGGGGTAGATTTGTAAATAAATTTTAGTTCGTGGTAAAAATATAATTTGTGAGGTAGATTTGTAAATAAGTTTCATTTGGTTGCTAAAATATAATTTGTGTAAGTGATTTTATGATTTTATCCCCAACAGTTAATCTATTTTAATAGAAAAATTAATAGAATGGTCAAAATGAGACTCAATTGATAGTTGAATGACCCAAATAGGATAAAAAATAGTTTGACGGCTAAAATAGGACTAGAGAGATAGTTTAGTAGCCACAAAAATCTTTTACCCTTTAAACAATAGGGACCAAATTAAATTTTTTGGGTAAATAATATGGATGAAATTAAGAAATTTTTAATAATAGGGACCAAATTGAATCTTTTTTTGAAAAAATGGGGACTCAATGTGATATTTTCCCATAAAAAAATTAGAACTAGTTTGTCTTATTTATTAAATGAAAAGGCAAAACCAGAAAGGATAATATAAGGAAAAATTATTTGAAATGGTATGAACATGTTAAGAAATGACTCGTGGTAACACCTATTACAATGTGTAAAGGTATGAAAATAGTATCACTTAAGACCTAATATAAATTGGATAGAGACACTTAAATAAGACCTTGCTTGTATGGAACTAACGGAGAAAATAAGTGATATTATGAGTTCTATATAACCTTCCACACATAGGAGAACAAGGCTTAATTTAATTTAGTTTGATTTATTAAATGAAAAGGCGAAAAGAAAATTTTCAGACTGGCCCGAAAGTACCCTATCTTTGGATATCCAAAGATTTCCCCATCTCCAACTCCATCACATGTCTAAACATATTATTTGTTCTTTTACTTTTACATTTCATTTTATGTGATGGTTTAGGGATGGTGCAGGAAGGGGCTATATCCAAGATTTTTATTTAATGGGATTAAAAACATAATTTAACATTTACAAAAAAAAAAAAACTAGTGGAAATATTTATTTTTTAAAATATTCAATACAAATTTGAGATGAATGGGAGCAAAAAGCGTCACTAATCCCTTAAAATATCTACCCTTCGGTGTGGGTAAGTAGGAAAAATAGCAAATTTAGTCCCTATTGCTTCCAAATTTTTTTAATTTCATCCCCATTGTTTAAATTTTTTTGATTTCGTCCCTATTATTTTTTCAAAAGTTTCAATTAGTTTCCAATGTTTAAAAATTTTCAATTTCATCCCTATTATTTTTAGAAAGTTTCAATCTTGTCCCTATTATTTTTCTAAAGTTTCAAATTCGTCCTTATTATTTAAAAAAAAAATTCAAATTCATTGCTATTATTTCTTTAAGGAAATATAGGGATGAAATTAATTTTTTTTTAAAATAATAGGGACAAAATTAGAACTTTTTTAGAAATAATAAAGATGAAATTGAAAAATTTTAAATAATAAGAATGAAATTGAAACTTTTGAGAAATAATAAAGACTAAATGTGATATTTTCCCTGGGTAAGTACATAGTTTAAGTTATATATTGTATTTCCATTAGCAGCACTCCACAAAGGCTAAATCAGACTAGAAGTAAAAGATAAGCCATTCGAGGGTAGAAGTTAGTCTTTGTATGCTAATATTTTTTTCTGTCATAGGGACAGGATTGCATGAGGTTACGCAGACTTACAATAGTGTAAAAGGAACATGTCAATGTTTCATCTATGGTCTCAAATGAATATACATACATATATATATATATATATATATATATATATATATATATATATATATATTAATACATGTTAACATTTGGGTTTTAACTTAAGTGAATGAGTTAATTTTGAATCAATCATTAAGTGGGTCTTACACCTCATGGAGAAAAGAATCAAGTATGTTTGCATTTATCTTTCTGAGTTGATGACTGTATATATTCACTTGATTAAAACAAATGAGAAGTGAATGATAAATTGTAGCTCAAACTTGAAGAATGAAAATGAGGAATGTGGAGAGTAAGTTTGCATAAGTTGAGTTGTCCTACATGAAAATATGAAAACCATTTATGTCCATTTAAACAACCTAAATTTGACATTTGGATTTGGGCCCCAAGGGCACCCACGTCGTTAAATAGAAGAAGACCTACCAAATATTGGCTTCAATATAATTCAAACAACACACCTTAGCGTCGTCTACCCGCCTATCTAGCTTAGGGTAGGCATACAAGTTCGGGTGTGGATGAATTTTTCTTTTGGATAAAATTACATTTAATTTTGTTCTAGAAAATAAATTGCTAATATTTATAGTATTATATTTCAGTTTTGCTAGGACAGTTATTTCATCAACTGGACAATTTCGCTATTAAATTATTAGCAACTGAAAACTGTTTTGGATAGTTATTGTCCAAAATCTTTTTGGATAGTTTTTCCTATCCAAAATATTAGAACCCATAATAGAAAACTATTCATCATTCTTATAGCATCCCCTTATCCTCTGAACCCCATTTTCTAATATCTCTTCTACCCTTGAACCCATCCTAACATTTACCAAAACCCCATACCAAACCCCTAGCTCCCCACATTCCATCTTCACCTTGGAACCCCCTCGCCCAAACATACTTGACAATACTATCCCTACTACCACCAAACCACCTGAATTAGTTTGGGTGCGTACATGCGTGTGTATGCACACGAATGTGCCTATATGTATTTGTCTTTATGTCTATGTGTGCATAGAAGTATCTGCATGAATGTGTATGTCCCTGTTTGTGTATGTGGGTGAGTGTGTTTGTACATGAGTGCTTGTAGGTGCCTCAATGAGATATAAAAAGATGAGTGTGTATGAGAAAGAGAAATAGTTTTTTGGGGTCATTATTTGTTTGTTTGTATCCAAATAAAAAGACTAAATTGCCCTTCAACCTTAAGGATTGTTTGACAGTGTTAGATGCTATGGGGAAATCTAAGTGAATAGGTTTGACAACAGGTCGGTTAACCGCAGTTTTTGGAAAAACCAAAACCGAAACTGTATGAGAAAGAGAAATAGTTTTTTGGGGTAATTATTTGTTTGTTTGTATCCAAATAAAAAGACTAAACTGCCCTTCAAACTTAAGTATTGTTTGACAGTGTTAGATGCTATAGAAAAATCTAGGCGAATAGGTCTGACAATAGGTCGGTTAACCGCAATTTTTGAAAAAACCAAAACCGAAACCGATTACCATAACCTAAACCAGAAACTGAAACTGAAAACCAACGGTTTTAAAAATTATTATCCAAAACTGAAACCGACAAATAATGAAAAACCTACGGGTAACCGAAATCGCTAACTTAAAAAAAATAAATTTAAATAAAAAATACTCCAAAAATAGTAAAAAAATTAATAAAAAACAAATTTGACCACAAACAATAAAAACCAAAAATAAAATAAAACCGAAATAGAAAATCTAAAAAAATGTGCAAATAGCTAAAAAAATATCTATATCCAAAGAAAATTAAACTTTAAATAAACATACATTCAAACCATAAACAAATCAACATTACACACATACACACACACACATACATATATATATATGTGTGTGTGTGTATATTATATGTATGTATATATCACCATTTTATACACATACAAATTGGGAAAAATAAATATAAAAAGGTACACTAACGTACCGATCTAGTAGAAGATACTATAGAGAAATTTGTACAGATAATGGCGTCTGCTTCAAATGTATGTGTAGGTGAGAAAGAAATTGGAAAGATTGAGAAAGTAGAGTAAAGAGAGAAATGTTAGTGAGAAAAACTAAAGTTGGAGTGAGAGATAGGAAAATCGTGAAAGTGAAAGAGAAAAAGTGGGGCAGAAAAGGTAAACTTGGATTCATAGTGTTTTGTCTTTTAGTGTTATTTTTTAGTGAGAAAAGTTGAGTAGAGAGAAAAGAGAAATAATGTATTAAAAGTAAATTTTACATTATTTAGTACATATATATATATATATATATATATATATATATATATATATATATATATATATATATATTATAATAAATTAATAATCAGGTTTTGGATTTCAGTTTTTTTTAAAGTTAAAAACCAAAACCTATCGATTTACCCATCGGTTATCACTTATAAAACCCAAAACCTAACAGATTCCCAATCGATTTTTGTTATCTAAATTTTAGTGGGCGGATACCCATCGGTTTTGGGTAAAACGGATACCCATTTCTATCCCTATGAGCGAAAATAAAAAAACGTTCAATGGTTGAGCGATCAGAGATGGAGAGATTATCAACTAAGGTGTGATGGAGTTTTTCTATGAGCAGTAGGCTGAATAGTTTGTGAGGGAAAACTGGGTTGTCTTTAAGTCTGATTGTGGATTTGAAAGACTCATACTCAAGAGGTAGTCCTTTAGGCATATAGAGAGTGAGATCTTTATCCTTAATAGGCTTTCATACTGAAGCAATGTTATCACTGATTTGTTTTGCAGAGTCTAGATAGGACTGCAATTGTTTTGAACCTTTTTGTAGAGTATGAAGTCGTAAGTTTAGCTGTTGGATGTGAGATCTGCTAAAGGAGTTAAATCTCTACTCTACAGAGTGCTAAATAGAGGAGGTTGTAGGCAGATGTACTACATGTGGTAGAACAGATTGAGTGATAGATAGAAACGAACTTGTTTTGAGATGCTAATCTTGATCAATTCAAGAGGTATAGGCTGGATTTAAAGTTGTTTTGCCTTGATCATCAGTGAGATGTCGTGGAGGACATGGATCTTTGCCTGTGATATGATCAAAGAAATGATAAGCTCGAAAAATAGTTTGGATTTGAGTCTTCCAAATGATGTAGTTGTTGTTGTCTAGTTTGATATGAACTAGAGAGCTAAGATTCTGGAAGAAAAGTTTCAGTCTAGGTGACAAATCAAGAGGAGCCATTGAATAGATAGAAGAATAGCTTGGGAAGAAGAGGTAAATTAGGGTTTCTTGGTGCAGAATTAGTGAAAATTTTGTAGCTGATTTGGAAGAGTGAAGGATGAGTAAGCTTCGATTGTGTAGAAAAGCTTCTCTAAGAGTTTCCATGGAGCTCGAGAGTGGTTCTCCAATGGAGGACTTGAAGAATGAGGAAAGTTAGGGTTTGTCTGCAGAGGTTGGAAATCTGCAGAAAAAAGTTGTTGTAAGCCTACAGTACTGAGCTTCTGTGAAGTTTCGACTGAAGAAATAATAAAGCTTTAATAGAGCTTAAAAGAGTTCTCTCATGGAGATTTTTCTTCAAGAAGAGAAGGATCAACATGCTCTATGATACCATGAAAGACGACTAGACAAAGAGAAAACTGAAAAGAATTTAGAAGTTTATTATTTGAGAGAAAACTGAAAAGAATTTAGAAGTTTATTATTTCTTGATTCTAAATGTTTACATCATATAGGTATATATAATTGAGCGAAGTTTATTATTTGAAAGAAAACTGAAAAGAATTTAGAAGTTTATTATTTCTTGATTCTGAATGTTTACATCATATAGGTATATATAATTGAGCTTTACCTAGTCTTGCTTCAAGACAACTGCCAATTTAGTTGCTTAACTAACTTGATAGGCTGTACTTAACAACTAATTAAACTGATGCTAACTAGCAATAGTAAATCTAAACAAGAGACTCTAGGTACTATCCTTATCACTGCCCTTTAAACTTAAAGATTATTTGACAGAGTTAGATGCTATGGGGAAATCCAAGCGAAAATAAAAAAATAAAAAATACAAACTCATATGAGAGTAGTTCTGGGTTAAAGGGTAAACTCAAGGAGAATTTTGGCATTCTCGCATTGACAAAAATGCTCCAAATTATCCACTTATTTGATAGGTGTTAATGCAAAAAATGGGCTTGGACCCTCGGTCCAGTCACGATGGTTCGCTTAGCCCCAAACGACGTTAATACTTGGGCCAGGGCCGGTATATAGCACATTGAGTCGCAGCCTACTACCGAATGAGCCCACACGGAGGCCCCTAGCTTTACGCTACACCCAGATGCTAGACTACCTTATATGGGTAATTGACGACGGACTCGGGTACGACCCATGGCCCTGACAGGTATTAGCGGATAAACGACCAAGGAAGAGTCCTAAGGGACTAGCCTACCGTAGCGGATAAGCGACTGCGAAGGATACCTCAAGGGACTAGACTACTATAAGCGGATAATGATCGACAAGTTTGGATAAAGGCCTATCTTACAGGATAGGTAATTGTTTCTTCGAAGTAGTTTGCTCAAGTTGCAAGTCCTAGGGGATGAGCGACTCCTGACCTATCGCGTTCGCCCAGCCAACAAGAAGCAGATAATCGACGAAGGGTTCGGGATAGAGACTACCTCAATCCTACGCGATAAGCGATGAGGTAGTCTACGGAAAGTACAAGTCCCAAGGGTCCGTGACTCTTGGCTTGACAACACATATAAGTAGGCTACGCCTACACAAGGAAAAGGATCAGATACTAGCCGCACTAGCATTACTTCTCCTCTCCCCCTCTACATCTCCACGGCCTACACTCCCAATATCGACGCCGATACTACGGTAGTCTCCGCCTTTCCCTTCCTATTTTTCTTGTTTTCTTATCCTTTCCGATAACCTGCTGACTTGAGCGTTGGAGTGTCTTCGGCCGGCACCACACCGGTGTCCTAAGACTTATGCCGCTTTTCTCGCCTTCTGTCCTTGCAAGTTGCTGGTGGCCCAAAATTCGTAATTGTAGATTTTGGCATCTACAATTTGGCGCCCACCATGGGGCCCTAGCAACTTAGCTACCCGAGCAGAGGGCTACGAGCCTTTGGTAATTTTTACTTGCGATGAAAACAATAATCGAAACAAGCATTCAAAACAATCTTCAAACACAGATGGAAGCCTTGTTGGCCGAGATGGAAGCTTGCAAAGACAAGCTGAAAGAGCTTGAGGCGGAAAACATTGCTGTCCGCCAGGAAAATATCGAGCTAGAGGAAAGGGTCAAGACCCTTACGGCGTCCGCTACCCCATCTAACCTTGGAAAGTCAATTGCCCACGAACAGTCAGTGGCGCCCATGCAATCCCTTGGGTCTATACCGCAACAGGCACCTGGGAGTGAAGTTTACCTCCAACCTACCGTCGCAACTGAGCAACCACCGACTCAGCCAGCAAATGAAGGAGGACCGAACCAAGACATTTTTCGTCAATTCCAAGAGATGGAATCCTTAATCCAGAGGATCCTTGGGGTACCTGTCCCCATCAAGAAGAGTGCGGCAGACAACTTTGCTGACTCCCCGTTTGTTGATGTCATCGCCATGGTAGAGATGCCGGCTAAGTTTAGTTTTCCAAACATGAGGCCCTACGACGGGACTACCGATCCCGACGACCACATAATGCAATACAAGCAGAGGATGTTCACAGTAGCTGTCCAGCGAGATTCAAGAGAAGCATGCATGTACAAGGGCTTCGGCTTCGGCTCCAGCTTGGTAGGACCTGCTTTGCAATGGTACACTAGCTTACCGAACAACTGTATCTCTTCCTTCACCAAGTTAACAGACAAGTTCGTGGAGTAGTTTGCTAGCAGTAGAAAATTAGAAAAGTAATCAAACGATCTCTACTTGATTGTGTAAAAGAGAGGCGAACTTTTGCACGACTACGTGGGAAGATTCAACAAGGAGAAAATATCTATTCCACACTGTAACGTAGCCACAGCTATCTCGGCCTTTCGCAAAGGCCTGCTCCTTGAGTCTGACCTGTACAAGGAATTGACCAAGTACCCATGCAAGACCATGAATAATATCCTAGCCAAGGCGTGGGCCCAGATCAAATGGAAGGAAGATAGAGCCAACTACCGTCCCTCATCGCCGTAATGTAGTAAGCAAGACCACAGACGAACTATGATATCTAATCGATATCATGGAAGATGTGAGCCTTACAATACGGATAAGCGAATAAGCAACAACTCACAAGATAATAGATGATTACTTGAACAAGAACAAATCCACGGGAGAAGAATGATGACCCAAGGAGAAGGAGAGCATGCGACTCAGGATACCACTTCGCCAAGATCAGCAAGATATAAGTACACCGTCAATGCCATCAAAGGCAGATCAAGGGTAGGTGGGACTACTCACTCGGCAACAAATATACGCACCGGACGTGCGTTCAAATCCGACTTTAGGTCCCAACGATTAAGGGAGTCCGAACAAGGTGAAGTCATCACGTTCTCCAACCATGGAACAAACTACCAAGATAACCCGCACTACGATACCCTAGTCATCGAATTGATGGTGGCCAACCGATTGGTTAGGCAAATACTAGTTGACAACGGTGGCGCTGCCAATGCACTCATGTTAAAAACCCTTAAAGAAATGGGAATTAATGAATCTTGCATCACGCACTCTACAACCATACTAGTAAGATTTAGCGGCGAGAGCAAGAGCACCATTGGGGAGATTATCCTTTCTATCGATGCACACGGCGTAAACCTCTTTACTCAATTCTCGGTGATAGATTTTCTATCATCCTACAACGTCATTTTGGGAAGACCGTGGATCCATGATATAAAAGCTGTTCCATCCAATTACCACCAAGTGATCAAGTTCCCTACCCAGTGGGGGATCGGTGAAATAAGAGCGCAACGGAGAACCTCCCAAAGACAACCAGGCTACGATGTCGTATACCAACTGGAACAAGCTACTGTGCAAGCTCAATTCAAGCAACCTACCGCAAGCACATCTTTGTCACAGTAGTCAAAATACCGTTCGCCTCAACAAACATTACTTTTAGCATTAGCGACCTTTAGTTAATAGCCTTTTTACGGGGTCATTAGTCTAAAGTTAGTCTCAACTCCAAAAGGTTAGTAGAAACAGTCTCAGTCGGTGACACGCCCAAGAGCAATCACTATAATTAGTTTCTCAAGATGAAAAGGCAACCTGTTTCGGCCCACTCATTGTATAATTTGTCTAGTTAAGAGTCCAAGGTCTGAAGGCATCTTTGAAGTAAAGTAGCGAAATGCGAACGAGTATAACTATCATTTGGGCTGTGCGATGTGAGCACGTAGACGAACACAGACTCAAATAGTCTTCTAAACCTATCTCGATCAACTAGAAGAGGCACGCGAAGTCCCCAATTCACCACATCGGTATCGAAAGAAAGGGAAAGTACAAAATACAGTCCATTACGACTACGTGAAAGTCATAAAGGGATTAACTTACAAGGATAGAGCCCGTCGTGGCCCGAACAAAGGTCTTGTGAGGACCAATTTACGAAACATAGCCCGTTGCAGCTACACAAAAGTCCTATGAGGACTATCCTATGAAATATAGCCCCTTGTGGCCAAATAGAGGTTCTATGTGGACCAACTTACAACATGTAGTTCCTTGCGACCAAGTACAGGTTCTAAGCGGGCTAGCTTACGTAGTCCCTCGTGACTGTATAAAAGTCCTATACGGACTAACCTACGTAGTGCATTGCGACCATATCAAAGTCCCAAGCGGACCAAACTACTTTGGTAGAAGCCTCAGCGGCCAAACTATCAATTCAAAGTTCCAAGTGGGTCAAACTACTTTGGTAGAAGCCCTAGCGGCCGAACTACCTATTCAAAGTCCCAAGTGGACCAAACTACTTTAGTAGAAGCCCCAATGGCCGAACTACCAATTCAAAGTCCCAAGTGGATCAAACTACTTTGGTAGAAGCCCCAGCGGCCGAACTACCTATTCAAAGTCCTAAGCGGACCAAACTACTTTGGTAGAAGCCCCAGCGGCTGAACTACCTATTCAAAGTCCTAAGCAGACCAAACTACTTTGGTAGAAGCCCCAACGGCCGAACTACCAATTCAAAATTCCAAGCGGATCAAACTGCTTTGGTAGAAGCCTTAGCGGCCAAACTACCAATTCAAAGTCCCAAGCGGATCAAACTACTTTGGTAGAAGCCCCAGCGGCCAAACTACCAATTCAAAGTCCCAAGCGGATCAAACTACTCTGGTAGAAACCACAATGGCCGAACTGCTAATTCAAAGTCCCGCGAGACCAACCTATGGTCCCACACGGCCACTCGAAGTCCCAAGTGGACGAACCTACAATTACGATCCCATGCGACCACTTAAAGTCCTAAGAGGACCAAGTAGTAGTCTTTTGCAACTTTATAAGAGTCCTAAGTAGACCAACCTACTATGGTAGGGTCCGAAGTGACCTATCTACCAAATAAGATGCCTTAAAGGCGCAACCTACTATGGTAAGGTTCGAAGTGACCTACCAACTAAGACGCCTAAAGGGCACAACCTACTATGGTAAGATCCGAAGTGACCCATCTACGAAATAAGACACCTAAAAGGCGCAACCTACTATGGTAAGGTCCGAAATGACTTACCAACTAAGACGCCTAAAGGGCGCAACCTACTTTGGTAGGGTCCGAAGTGACCCATCTACCAAATAAGACGCATAAAGGCGTAACCTACTATGGTAAGGTCCGGAGTGACCCATCTAACAATTAAGACGCCTAAAGGGCGCAACCTATTATGGTAGGGTCCAAGTGACCTATATACCAACCAAGACGCCTAAAAGGCGCAACCTACCATGGTAGGGTCCAAGTGACCCATCTACCAACTAAGACGCCTAAAGGGCGCAACCTACTATGGTAGGGTCCAAGTGACCCATATACCAACTAAGACGCCTAAAGGGCGCAACCTATTATGGTAGGGTCCAAGTGACCCATATACAACTAAGACGCCTAAAGGGTGCAACCTACTATGGTAGGGGTCCAAAATGTGTAATATACCAACTCGACCTCTTGTATGATGCAACCTACTATGGTAGGCTCTGGAATTATCAACCCATCAGCCTAGGATCCTAAGGGGATCCACCTATTACGGTAGGTTCCGATATCATCACACCGCCACTTATTGTCCTAAGGGGACCCACCTACTACGGTAGGCTTTGAGATTATCAACCTACAAGTGGCACGACTTTTGAAAGCTAAGCTACCTTACCCAAGTCCACGCAATGGTAGGCCACTCTTGGGACAAGCACATTAAGGGCCAAACTACCCTATGGTAGTTTGCCATCCTAAATTGGGAAAGAGGGCAACAGTCCGATCAGGAGCAATATAGCTTACAAAAAAAAGAGGAGTCCTAGACCTTCTAAACATACTCAAGTGGTTAGAAACGGACTCACGAATTCCCTAACCTACTTTATTCATCAAAGAGGAGTCGCGAACCCTCGAAACATACTCAAGTAGTCAAGAATGGATTCATGGAGTCCTCAACTTGCCTTGCATTTCTAAGAAGGGTCGCAAACCTTCTAAACTTATCTGTTTAGCCGAAAGAGGACAGAACAAAGTCTCTGACATGTTACACCTATAACAAAATGTAGTAAATGTCTCTATCCAAATAAGAGGATCTATCGCACCCTACTATTTTAAGGGTACTTGTAAGCTCAATTTGCTATCTATCGCACTAAGCGCCTATGCACCGTCCTAAGGACTCCTACATGTTAGTTGGAGCCTACTATTTATAGTAGGCAATCGCTTGGTTTTAGAATACCCCATGTTAGGTCCTACCAACCACAGGAGGCTGCAAGGATACAACAATAACAAGTGGTAGCCTACTTGGCTATGAGTAAGAGATTGTTGCGGTAGCCTGCTCGAATACGAGTGAGAATGGTCATTGTAGTCCGCTTTACTATGATGAAAAAATGGATTTCTATGGTAGCGTATACAGCTATGGATGAAAAAGTTGCAATGGTAGTTTATGTGGCTACGAATGAGAGCTACACCACTAATTCACCCTACTATGAGTAGAGAGAGGAAAAAAAGTTTACAACACTTTGGTGCACACTTTTTGAGTCTTATTAACATGGTAAGCTTCGTCTCCAACTCAAGGAAGTGTACGATTTAGAGGTAAGCACATTTTTGGAGCCTACCACATTGGTAGGCTCTAGTTAACTCCTCAATTTACGATGAGAAGGCGTACATTTGTCTTTCTTTCCCAAGACTTCAGAACTTTTGCAAAACTCGTTATGGAAGAAGGAGCAAGGAGAAAAGGTTGAATGAAACAACTAAAGAAAGAAAATAGTGTATCTGGGTAAAAGTGGACGAGCAAGTCTCACCTACAAAGAAGTATAAAAGTAGTCCACTCGGCTTTAGTCGAACAACTATTATAATGGTCTATGTAGTTACGGGTAAAAGTTGACATTAGTAGTCTACTGCTCCGGGATAAGGTCTTGTGCGGACCAACCTATGGCCGTACAGAACCACATGTGGACCAATCTACGATCATACGCGACCCCATAAAATCCTATGTAGACTAGCCTTCGTAGTCTCTCACGACTGCATGAAAATCCTACAAGGACCGACCTATGAAATATAGTCCTATGGCACCATACAAAGGCTCTACAAAGACCAGCCTACGGGCATCGTAGCTTACGAGCGTTGTAGCCTACAACGGCCAAGCTCCCCTATCCACGCCCTAAGTGGACTAGCCTGTTAGCACGATAGTCCACAAAAATGGACCCGCCAACAAGGCTAGTGGTCCTCTCAAATTAAAACCTATTTAATGGTAACCTGATGAGGTCAAGCTCGCCTAATAATAGGCCACCTGATGGCCAAACGCATAGTTGATAACCACGGGTAAGGCTACGATGAGACAAATGATAAATAACTCACAAGGTAACAAGGCTTATACAGAGCATAAGTGAAGACATAAGCAACATAGGCACGTTCAATATAGCCAAGGCCCTAAAGTCGTACTTAACATGCACTTACCGTGCAACAAAATACAAAAATGCAACATGCGCAACACACCGATTCGAGAGGTCAAAGTCAAGAGTGACAGTGTTTACCATACATCAAGGAGTACTAGGGGCACGCTACCCCATAGCTAAATGGCGCTTGCGCTACAACTCATCAAAAAGAGAAGATCGGCAAACTAAAGAGAAAGATTCGTTGCAAGCTTGCCACAAATGTTAGGCAAGCTATCTCGTCTGAGTCGATCTAACCTTTGAAAGGCACCTAAGTGCAGCAACGAGGGTATATAACAATAGGAAACACTTACTTGCAACTACCAAACTATTATCTTAAAGCGCTACAGCGTGTCGGCTCCACCTCAGCAACAAGTTGGAGGTCCAAAAAAGTAGCCTACTGGAAGTAGAGAGTGTGCTATGTTACTGACTAGTCGTCGGGTTACGAGCTCAGGGCGTCAAATGAGTCCGTTCGGGTCCGGGGATGCCAAGAGGTCACCTACTGACAAGGTTCAAAGTTCATAGCCTACATAAAGGCACTAAGTTATCGCCTACAATAAAGGTTTAAAAATCATAGCCTACGTAAGGTTGCTAAGGTGTCGCCCACAATCAAAGTTCAAAAATCACAACCTACGTCAGGTCCGAACGACTAGCTTAAGCAAGCTCCAAAGTCTAAGCCTACATATAAAGGCACCTAAAGAACAACTTAGATAAAGAACTCATACAAGGAAGAATTCCAGGGAGCAACCTACCTTAGAAAAATATAGGTTGTGAATTACAAGCAACATGTAAGTTGCAAGTTAAGAGTAAAGTGTAGGCTACAAATTGAGAAAAGTCATGGTAGGTTGCGAAATTGTGCACTACCACTTGGTAGGCTGCGACATTGTGCACAATCGCATGGTAGGTTGTGAATTTTCGGCTCCCATACCGCGCACAAGACGTTTTCTTTCATAATGGTAGGATACGAGATTACCTACCAACACATGGTAGGGTGCGAGATTGCCTACCGACAAATGGTAGGTTGCGCAATGATGCACAAACAACACGTAGGCTATGCCCGAGCATGTCCTGACTTTGCATGTCATGTCACTTTCAAGCATGTATTGGCCAAGTAGGCCCCTCCATCTCAAGCACAATGACTCATACATAGTCCAATCAAGATCGCAACCTACGTGCGGGAAGTTGCGCTAAATAAAATAACTCGACCAAGTGGTCTTTACAACACTCTACTCGACCACAAGATAAAACCTACAATGGTGACCTACTCTGTCATAAAGAAGGAATACCAAGGGAAGAAATAAATTGCTATGGAAGGTTGCACCACTAAGGAGAAAACTGGTTGGAAACAGCGACATTTAACATCACATCAACAAAAGAGCTAGACTCAAAGCCCTTTTAAGTCAGCCACCACGTGTCACTGTTGGGCTTCTCGCGGACCCATACAGCTGAATGGGCAGCCACTGCCCAGCATGCATAGGGCTCGCGCCAATAGGGCAGCATTAAATGTTGTCCTGACCGCGGAGTCACGCGTCAATTTTGACGTGTGAGAGTGTTGCAGTAGCAATGGCTGCAACGAGTGGGCCCTGCAGATAGGGACAGCTATTAAGTCATCCTATCCGCAGTGGTCCGCGTGCTGGTCCCCAATTGGCCCGAACACGTGTCCCGCTCCAATTGGACAACGGCCATTTTGTACCCACATAATGAAAACAGAAAAAAAAATTATTTCAGTTGGAGAAACAAGGACAAATCGTGTCCTATCCTAGTCAGAGCGTTGAATGGCGTGTCAACTCCATTACCCTTACATAGCGTTTTGTTTTCCTTGATTTTAGCTGAATGGATGCAAGGCAGACTCATAAAACGCACACGACAGTGTGATGCAAGAATGGTAGGCTGCGATTTGTCAAAATAAAATGGTAGGCTACGAATTATGAAAACAATTTGTGCGCTACGAGTTGCGAACGAGTAAAGGTACATAGTAGGCTGCGTAGTCATAAGGCCAAAGATGGTAGGATGCGAAGTGCAAGACTAAAGGTAGTAGGTTGCGAATTGAAGAGGCAAGTGCAAATAGCAAACTTTAACTCCAGTTAAAACACGTAGGCTCTTCCGAAGAGGAACACAAAGTCGTAGATTGCGTACAAACATGACGCAGCCCGTACACAATGCCTCTTCAAGTCGGAATTGCTTCGCCAACGGAAAACTACTCCCTAACTCGAAGACTTTTCGACTTAAGGAGTAGGGGACAAACTGTTAATGCAAAAAATGGGCTTGGACCCTCGGTCCAACCACGATGGTTCGCTTAGCCCCAAACGACGTTAATACTTGGGCCAGGGCCCTCATATAGCACATTGAGTCGCAGCCTATTGCCAAAGGAGCCCACGCGGAGGCCCCTAGCTCTACGCTAGGCCCAGATGCTAGACTACCTCATATGGGTAATTGACGACGGACTCGGGAACGACCCATGACCCTGACAGGTATTAGTGGATAAACTGCCAAGGAAGAGTCCTAAAGGACTAGCCTACCGTAGTGGATAAACGACTACGAAGGGTACCTCAAGGGACTAGACTACTATAAGCGGATGATGATCGACAAGTTCGGATAAAGGGCTATCTTACGGGATAGGTAATTGCTTCTTCGAAGTAGTTTGCTCAAGTTGCAAGTCCTAGGGGATGAGCGGCTCCTGACCTATCGCGTTTGCCCAGCCAACAAGAAGTGGATAACCGACGAAGGGTTCGGGATAGAGACTACCTCAATCCTACGCAATAAGCGATGAGATAGTCTACAGAAAGTACAAGTCCCAAGGGTCCATGACTTTTGGCTTGACCACACCTATTGTGATACCCCGAACCTGTCATGTATTCAATAGCATTTTAAGTTCATTTAAATTGCATTTTATTGACCTTTCACCTTCTTTGACCAAACTAGTTGACTTTTCATCTACATTGACCAACTAGGACAAGGTGGGAATTTTTGAAATGTTTAATAAAAGGCAAACTTGGGATTAGAAATAAAAAAATGCAATGTTAAGTTAGTCAAATTTTGGGTCAACTTTGGAATTAAATCTGAACCAATTGGGGAAGAGTTAGGTAGCAAATTATATATGGTTGGAAAGCTCTATGAGTCTAGTTTATGAGGGTTCAAACCGTTCGTGAATTGGAGTTTTCTAGAAGAAGTTATGGCCATTTTCGTGAGGTCGCGCATAGCTGTTTTGGTTTAGCGGGTTGACCGAATTTTGACCTTTGACTTCTTGACATTTTTTTTTTAAATAAGAAAAATGTGCACGAAAAAAAGAGAGAGAAAAAAGCTTGAAACCATGAGGAAAAAAAGGAGAAAAAAAAAAAAAAAATCTCAACTCCAAATCTCCGATTCTTGGCGTGGGCTTGTGCGGGGTGGTTTCCGAGGCACTCTACGAGGTTTTTCTAGCGTCTAGGAGCGTCTAAGGTGAGGGAAGCATGTTATTTGCGCATTTATACGTTGTATATGTTAACTTTGTCAATTTTTAGATTTATCCGTAGATCGTTATTTAAAGCGATTTGATGCTTCTAGAATGTTCCTTAGCATTTGTAGAACATGTATTTATAGCTTTGTAACATTTTCTGCGGTTAAATGTTGAGATTGCAAATTAAATTGTGAAATGAATAGTGTTTTATGAATAGTAAAACTTTGAAACGTTGAAATTGCACTGTTATGCTTTCTGTTGATGTAAAAACGTGCTAGGTATGCTAGAATGCTAAAATGTGTGGTTTGTTTGGGTTACGTAGTGGGAAAAACAAGAATTAAGCCTTTGGGAAAGTTGGGGTCGTTTTGGTCGACTTTTGCATTTTCTCGTTTTGCGTGTTGGCATTGCTTCGGGAGGCCATGGAAGCACTTTTGGTGCGATTATGGCGTTGGTTGGGTATTTGGTTGATATAGTTGTAGTTCAAACGAGAAAGGGGGAAATCGGGGCTTTGCGCGAGTTCTAGGGTAAAGTAAAGTTTCGGGGTCTTTAGACGTGCCTTATGGTGACCTAGGAGGGTTGGCGAAGTCGGTTTCCAGAACTCTTGGCTCGTTTGGAAATGGTAGCATTTTGATAGTTGGGGCCGATTTGTGTTTTTGTGTGTTTTCTTGTCTTTATGCTTATAGAATGTTTAGAATTACTTGGAATACTTGTTTGAGTTATTTTGGATTGAATTACTTATCAAATTGCTGCTATTGCGTGCGAGAGTAACCTACTTTGTTATTCTTTCACGTGTGGCTTTATCGCTTGTTTATCGCCTTGTATCGAGTCTTGCATTGCATAGTGTCTCGCGCGTGAGTGATGGGCCTCTCTGGGTAGCCTTGGGTTGCCAGTGTTGGTTGCTCTAGCTCCGCTGCTATTCCCTTTCTCGCTTGGGTTGCCTCCCAGGGAGATTTGGGTCGTAGGATTGATGGATACTTCCGGGGTATTCCAAACTGGTGTTATAAGGTGGTTTGGGCCGGCGCGTCATCGTTAAAGTCATCGGAATCGTGATCGGTACATTACTCGCTCGAGTGAACCATAGCCTTCAAAGTGTGGTATAGCTTTGATTGGTTGTGTTAATGCTTTCTTTAGTTGTTTAATTGTATTGTTGTTTATATTGAATGCCTTTTATTGATTGTATTGCTTAACTGTACCTATTTGCATTGCACGATCTTCTTTCTCTCCAATTCGATATCTGTCTCGCCCTCACTGAGTATACGTGTTGTGTATACTCACTCCTCACCACCACATTTCAGGAAATGCCCTGTTAGCTGGAAAGTTCGTGATTTCGTGAAAGTCCGTGCTTGAAGAGTTGTCTTGAGTGCCTATGTAACTTGAGTTGTCAAAGTTGTCAAGTTGTATGCTTTTATGTTGTATGTAATTATTGTTAAAAGAAATGTAATATAAATCTAGCTATGTAGTTGGAATGGTTTGATAAGTTAGATTATGTATATAGTTAATGTAGCTTAACTTCAATGCATGGCTGTAATGTCCAAAGGAAAAGAATTAGAATGGCATGATAGTTTATTTTATGCAGTAGCTTTGTATGGTTTAATTGCCTAAATTGAATGTACTTGTCAAAATGAAAAGATAGGTTAGTTTTTAAATTGGAAATGTATGTATACTTGCTGAGTTTAAATTGTTGAGAACCGAGGCTCGGATGGCCTTGAGGAAGTTTTGTATGGTTGGACACGGTGGTGGTCCATTTATATGCTATTACAGGTTTTGCATTTCGCCTATAAACAGGGGAGACTCCGTCCGTTTTCCCTGAAAATTTTGCCCGGGTTTGGTTTGGGTTGTGATTAGTTTGATTGATAGAACTTCCGGTCTCGAGAGGGATCGGGGTGTCACACCTATAAGTAGGTCACGCTTACACAAGGAGATGGATCAAATACTAGCCACACTAGTATTACTTCCCCTCTCCCCCTCTACATCTCCACGGCCTATACTCCCAATATCGACGCCGATACTATGGTAGTCTCCGCCTTTCCTTTCCTATTTTTCTCGTTTTCTTATCCTTTCCGATAACCTACTGACTTGAGCGTCGGAGTGTCTTCGGCCGGCACCACACCAGTGTCCCAAGACTTACGCTGCTTTTCTCGCCTTTTGTCCTTGCAGGTTGCTGGTGGCCCAAAATTCATAATTGTAGATTTTGGCATCTACAATAGGTTGGTTAAGAGATTATTTATGGTTAAACTCTTTACAACTTATCAATGGATATAACTCTTTTGGTATGAGTAGTTTAGAGTAATGCTAGACGTCACTCTTTTTTTATTACCCAATTGTTACCTCCTAATTGGCATTCTTAGTTGGCATGCCAACTAGATGTTTTTATTTATTCTCTGTCTCCAATCTTATTAATTTTATTTAATTTATCTCTTTCCTTTTATTTATTTTTCTCTCTCGTTTTTTTTTCTCTCCTTAATCAAGGATTCCTTTCTTCTCTTCTCTTTTTTGTTTAACCCTATACACATTTAAGATCCATTTAGTAGTCAATTTTTAATTTTTCATAGATAATTTAGTAATCCTTAAAATAATTTATTCACGACTAGATATCCTTTTATTGGCTTTACGTACTTTTAATGACCATGCACTTGCAGTAGCCAAATCATATCAAATTTGAGAAGATCACTAATCTTAACAAGTATTTGGAGCAGAATTAAGATGGGTTTCAATTTTATCTTTCTTTCTAATATCCCAATCAAGCAAATTAAGTATTAATCAGTAGAGAACAAAACTAACTTGTAATCAGCTATGCATAAAGTATTACAAAGAGCTATATCAACGACAAAAATAAAAAAATAAAAAAAAAAAGAGAGAGAAGAGAAGAAAGGAATAATTGATTAAGGAGAGAAAAAAGGAAAAACAATAGAGAGAAAAATTAATAAAAGGAAAGAAAAATTCAACAAAATTAATAAGATTGGAGAGAGAATAAAAATAAATCTACTAAGTTGGCATGTCAACTAAACATGCCAATTAGGAGGTGACAATTGAGTAATAAAAAAATGTGACGTTTAACATTACTTAGTAGTTTATTGATAAAGTAAATGAGTTAAATCCAATTTCCTTCACGAGTTCTAACATTAATCCTAAACTCTCCCATAAAATTTTATTTTCATCAATGATGTTTATTTATATCAAACACACCTTAAGACTAAAGTGCATTTTCAAATCTTTTTAACTGTCTGATAATTTTTGAAAATGAAAAAGGTTATTATTATTATTTTTTATTGAAAAGAAGTTGAAAGACGCACAATACATATTAAAAATATAACCAACACTCCCTCCCTCCCCCGACACCTGACCATACCACCTCCGTACCCCTCCTTGCATACTCTTCAGCCATGGCAAGACACTAATTAATGGCGGTAACCATCTCTGGATTGAAATTCTAAAATTGTTTGTACACTTGTTGTTCTTGTGGGATACCAGATCATCTCAATTGATTCTCTCCACTTAATTGTAGCATTTGAAATGTTGATAATTAGTAGACTCGGTAGAAAATGCGCTTTTGTACAACCCAATTCTTATCCAAACGATAAGTCTCGAACATGAAAGAATACCCCACCCATGTGTGTAAAGATGGTAGCCTGACGTATCATTTTGTTTTATTTTCCCTGCTTACGTTTTTTTTTTTTTTTGGGGGGTAGGTTGAAGAAGTTGAAAAGTCAAACAACTTGCTCGTTGTAGAGATTCAGGAGTAATCTAATAGTAGATTATTTATTTTAATAATTGAGAGATTATAATTCAAATTTCGTAAGAATAAGGTAAAATAAAATAAAATAAATAATAATAATAAATAAATAAATAATTGGTAGTTGTGGATGATATATATATATAGGCTAATAGATCACTACTGTGTAGGTGAAGCTTTGATTTTCTTTAATAGTGATTGGTGGTTGACATCGATCACTTGCAATAACTTGGACAAAAATTGCACCATCTACTCATCTAGTAGTACTAAGCTTCCATCGGAATTTAATGCAGAAGGTCAACATTTGGCTTACAAAACGTGGCAAGCCTGACCGGAGAGTTTCGAAATGATCTTATCCGCTGTCGATCGATTTAATTTTTGAAAGCGATGGTGTGTCTCCGATCTGTGTATAATGGCCCTGTGTTCTTTAATGCTTGCAGGCTCTGAAGCTTTAACATGCTGAGAAGATATCGCACTGAATCTAAGGTGCAATTGACTGGGACTGGAAATTAAGAAGGGGTGGTTAAGTCTTGCATTAATTGGTTGCTGTTTTTTTTTTTTTTGGGTCAAAATCGGTTGCTGTTGATAATTGGCTTTCACACGTATGGGCCCCTAAGGCCTTGTTTGGATTCGGGAGGGAATAAAATAATAAAAGAAATGAAATGATTCAATAATATAAAAGAAAAGAAATGAGAGGATTAAATTTTGTTTGAATTGAATGAGATTATATATAAAAGAAGTATTCATAAAGAATTATGTATATTCTTTACTTGAACTGAGGACAAAAAAAAAGGAAAGAGATAAATTTTAGAAGCATATTGACAAATTTACTCTTTTCTCTTGTTTCCCTTTTCTTCTAATTTCATTGTACAAACACATAGGGTCTTTAAACATTCATTAAAATCATTTCCTCTCTTTTGACCCCAATTTAGGGTGAGTGCAAAATAGGGCTTGGCGGTGATTTTTAACATCATTATTAACCAATCATCTCTAATATATCCTTCCCAATCCAAACAAGGTGACGGATTTGCAAATCCCATGAACGTAAACTGTTCCATGGCTTACAAGTTGAACTTTATAACTTAATTGTTGTATATATATTTCATAATTTACAACATCTTTTATATTTCAGGATTTATACATATATGAAATAAATACCAAAATACAAAGGATGAATAAGCGTGTCTGTTATAATACAACGAATTAAGTTTTCCTCCGTATACCCTTGCCTTAACCACTTTTAGAGGACTAGCACAAAATAATACTACTATAGGTGTAAGGTCATTTATATAGTATTAAGGTTAGAGATGAGACATAACTCAAATAGGAGTTCTATTGGGTTTTCCTATTGTGGGCTTGAATAAAATTAATAGTCTACATTTAACTCCACAATTAGACTTGTAATAAACAAGATGTTGAGCAAGTAATCACATGATCATATATGGGCTTACCATTCAACGAACTATCCACAAACTTGTTTAATGAAAACTAAAATAACTAATTAATATAAGCAAACATATTTAACAAAAAAATGATACAAAAGAATTTAACTGTTGTAAAAAATTTTAGGTTTATATAACGGTTTTGTTTGCAATAAGACATTTATTGTAACAATTTTTTTATTTTTTAGCAAGAATATTGTAAAAGGACTGATGTCGTAGTATATATGTAATATTATGGTTGCACAATAGACAAGAAAATCTCCTAAAACTTGAAATTAATTTCATCCATCTCACCCCTAATAGAAAAGAATGTACTTCACTAGCGAATTTTCTCATCTTCCAAAAAATCTATGCCACCATGAAATATTAATGAACAATAGGAAATGAAAAAGAATAGACAACTAATCAGTTGACCCTGAGAAGTAAGTACTACAAGATAAATGTAATTGACTACGAATTGAAAGCCATCTCTTTCAGCCACTAGGGTTTTGGTAGTAAATTACTCACTCTCAATACGAGAGGTTACGAGTTCGATCCTTGTTGATTATATATATATATATTGTACAGTCTTTCTGCCTCTCTTAAATTTAAAAAAAAAGAAAAAAAAAAAAAAAAAAAAAAAAAAAAAAGCTCTCTTTCAACACCCACTTGGGCTAATCTTTCTATAAATAGACAGAGCGAGGGTACAAGCTTTCTCATCCTTCTTCAGAAACAAATAGCATAGCATACAATTCGAGTAAGAGAATGGGTTGCAAACTAGTTGTTTTCCTTTGCCTTTCCTTGGCTGTACTTCTCATGATCACCTCAGAGGTGGCAGCTAGGGACTTGGCTGAGACTTCTGCTTCAGTTGACACTAGTAAGTTTCTTGCTATTTAATGCACATGCCATGCACAACTAAAATGTTCTCATTTCACTTGTTTTTCCTTGATTGCATATAGAAAATTTTGCTGCGTTAACAAGCATATATAGCAAAATCCCACACATATTTCGATCATATTTTGATGCTATTCATTTTCTAAATACATCTGTATGGTATAATTATCCTACATGCATATTGGATGTTATCGTGCAGCTAAGCAAACTGAGGAGACAAATGGGGTAAATGATGCCAAGTACCCCGGTGGCGGTTATGGAGGCTACCCAGGTGGAGGGTACCCTGGAGGTGGTCGTGGTGGAGGGTACCCTGGCGGCGGAGGTCATGGTGGCCGTGGTGGCCATGGTGGCCGTGGGGGTGGGGGTGGGGGTGGGGGTGGACGTTGTCACTACGGTTGCTGTCGCCGCGACTATTATGGAGGTTGCAGAAGATGTTGTTCATATGCTGGTCAGGCCGTGGATGCTCAGCCTGAAGCCAAGCCCCATAACTGAAATCCAACTTATGGCCACAAATATATTGTGTATGCTCGCTCATAAGGTGGTCCAATGTAATAATATTTGAATAAAAGCATGAGGTATACACCCATTCATGTTCTGTGGATGGACTTTATCTTTCTCACTTGTTACGTACCAATCCTTCGTTATTTGTTCATTCAAAGGATTGTTTTCAACAGCCATGAACGTTTAAGCCTAGAGCATGAAATAATAAATAATAAGTATCCAGAAAAAGATTATTTAATTTGTAATTCGTTCAAATGAAATAAAAACTCATGTTCTAGTTTTTGGAAAACATTTGCAACAAATAAAAAAGTAGAGATAGTTTGTACTATTTGTTAAACGAAAAAGGGGAACCAGAGAGTATAAGATTAGGAAGTAGATGATATGTGAAAAACTGAGAGTGGTTCCGGTTAGGACTACTATTTGAGAAATTTGTTTCAAATGGTATGAATGCTAGAAGACCACTATTTGAGAAGTTTGTTAAAAGTTGTAAAGATATGGAGATAATATTTTATAAAAGAGGTAAAAAACGATTTAAAATGAGTAGAATATAAATATTTAAACAAGACATCGCTTGTATAGAGTTAATAAATAAAATAACTCTCGACAAGAATGAAAAATATTATTAGATCTATAAAATTGGCCCCTCATTAAAGGACAAGGTTTAATTTAATTTGGTTTAATATTAAACAAAAAGGCGAAAAGAGAAATTTAAGACAGGATCGGCCATACTCCTACTCCTTGGAAATCCAAAGATTTTCTCTCTCTCCTACTCTTTCATCACATGTCTAAACCGTTTTTTTTTTTTTTTTTTGGGGGGTGGAGGGGTTCGAGAACCCCTATTTCACTGCAATGTACATACATGAAATATTAGTAGGCAGCTTAATAATCGAAAAAAACACACTAGACTTTCCTAATATTAGCGGAAAAGGAAGAGAAAATCGAGGATGATTGAGGGAACCAATCTGAACATGGATCATAAGTAGCAAAGTGACACATCTCAACCTCGGGCCCACTACACCATCAACCCTTTTTTTTCTCTCACCTCAATTTTACTTACACATCTTATTTCTCTTTTATGACCCAACTATCTCGACACATGTCAACTTGCAATTAAAACATTTGAAAACATCCAAAAGTATAAAACGTTTTCAAGAAATTTTCAACAAGAGTAATGCTATATATCATCATTTTCTCATCACTCTTTTATCACCTCCTACATGACATTCTACGTGTTATGCCAACTAATTAATATTTTTAATTGTGTTTCTTCTTTTTAATTTATTTTCTCTCTCTTCAATTTCCTTTTCTCTCTCCCTCTTAATTAATATTTATCATATCAAACCCTACTGCCAAATTCACCATCATTTTTTGACCAAAAAAAAAAAGAAGAAAGAATTCACCATCATTTCTGACAGCAACTGCTCATCATCTTCTCTGGGCAAAATCAAGATGGATGGGCTTGTCGATGTTGGTTAATCAAATAGTTTGGCGAGTCGGGGATTTCTCCAACAAACCCGTAAGTTTGATCATATTGCGTATTAATAATTAAGCATACAAGAAATTGGCCATTCAATAGCTTCACGCATTAGACCATTGAATAGTTTGGCTTCTGTGTAATATTTGAAATTGTGTATTAAAGTTGGGAATCTTGTTGAGGGCAAATGGATAAACTCTTTTGCCTTTCATGTTGATGCAACATATAAGTTGAATGATGAGAAGTCTACTTCTAAATGGGAAGACCATTGAAGTATCTCTGTACGAGTAGACCACTTGTGTAATCACACACATACAAGGATAAACCTAAACCTCAGAAGAAGGGGTGCATTTGGTTCGGCTTGAGCAAACAATCAAATATACAATTACAAATAATAAAAAAAAAACTAATTATATTATAGAAAGGGATTCATTTGTTGAGTTTTAAACTAGTCCCAACCACATCTTACAATACATGTGTTATAGTTCCATTGAACCAGATAACTGCAAAGAAATTTGCGAATCCAATAATTTATGCTAACACAACTAGCATCTAGAAACATTCGTTTCAAAACGCCTTTACTGCTTACTTCGCTCATATACATTTCTGACTCTCCCAAAATCATAAAAAATCCTAGAGAAAAACAAAGGAATGATAATGTTGTAAAAACCCATCATAAAAAATGATACTAGAATTAAAAAAGTAACCATAAAGTTTCAAACTTTATTCAAATTACACAAATTTCACACGGTTTCTCAATGATTCTCCAAAAATTTAATAAAAATTTTAAGAATTAATGATGTGTTTATATATATATATATATATATATATATATATATATATACACACACACACATATGATTGTATATAAGTGGTAGAGGAATGAAAATCTTGCGGGTTTTGGATAGAGAAGACGACGAAGAATCGTTGATGGAGAAGTGAAAAAATTTTGGTCTTGGTTGGAGTCTGATATTGTGGAAAGAAGGAAAGATTTCTTTGTCTTTTTTTGCTAGGTAAAAGAAGGAAATATTTAGACAAATATTAATTAAGGGAGAAAAAAAGAAAATAAGAAGAGAGAGAAAAAAAATTTAAAAAAAAGAAGAAGAAAGAGGAAAAAAATAATCTAGTTGGTATGTCATGTAGGATGCCACGTAAGAGGTAATAAAAAGGTGATAGAAAAAAAAAAGGTGATATATAACATTACTTTTTCAACAAGGGAAAATATCACTAGAAGTCTCCATTATTTCATTTTGTCTCAAATTAGTCCCTATTGTTTAAAGTATACCAAACTGGTCCCTAATGTTTGGAAAAAAAGTCTCAAAATGGTCCTCGTATCCAAAATTATGTCATCTTTGATAGAAAATTAGTAAAAATACTAAATTAACCTCACACATTTGAGTTAATGAATGCTACAGAGAAGACAGAAAAAGTTTTTTTTTAAAAAGGAACAACTACTAGTGCTCAAAAAGCAAATTGAGGCTTGACCAATTCAAACTATTTTAGGCTCTTATTTGAAGTAAAAGAAAGTAGGGAGATACAAGAGAAAAGGCAAACAAAAATGTGTAAAAAATGCAGAAGTAAAGGAAAAAATGCTAGAATTTAAAGTTAAGAAAGCTTTATAGCAACACAAGAAAAAATAAGAAAAATAAAAAAGGCTCTCACGTAAAAGGGAGGCAAACACAAGGGCATTGAGTCTTGTACTGAAAAATTAAAAGAATTTTACGGATATACATGTATGGGACAAAATTTTACGGATATACATGTGTGAGGTTAATTTAGTCTTTTTACTAATTTTCTGTCAAAGATGACAGAATTTTGGATGTGAGGGCCATTTTGAGACTTTTTTCTAAACATTGGGGACCAGTTTGGTACACTTTAAATAATAAAAATTAATTTAGGACAAAATGAAATAATAGGGACTTCTAGTGAGATTTTCCCTTTTCAACAAATATAAAGATGTGATGGGAAGTATAAATATGGGCTCGAATTTCATTACACAAATGAGTAAAAAGTGACGCAAAGACAAAACGGGTCCAAAAGTCACCCAGGGAGAACAAGCCTACAATTCACAGATCCAAACAACAAGACCAAACAAATGTACAACCAAGCATGGTTGGAGAACAAAACTACAAAGCAAACAGGCATGGGCCAAGGCCCAAGACATCAAAACAAATCAAGAACAACCAAAATCCAACAACACAAAAAGCCCAAATTTAAATTAAACACCACCCACGTAATAGTCATCGATTCTGACACAGGCAAAAGATGATTGTCCCATCAGCAATCGAAGAGAAAAAGGAAGCTGGAATTGCACATATCTATCACCACATGACGAGATCCACTGCGTTTGGTCACGGATTCGATTCCCTTCTTTACTTTTGAAGTTTCATTTCTGACTTATTTAATGTATTATTACAGTGAGTTTCTATACTCAAAATTTTATTAATTGGTAATCAGATTATGCCGGATAAGCTAGAAGTCAGATTCTGCCAACAGAGTTTCCTTATCATCGAAAAAAAAAATTCCATAGGAGTAATGCATCATGATGTTATGTTCATCTTGTAAGTGATTGTCAATTTGCAATCTATAGACTCGTTCTCTTGGTGTTAAAAATATACTACTTCAATTTATTTAAGTAATTCATAGTTGACGAAATTTCTCTTTTGCCTATTCATATCCCGAAGAGCGGAAACTAATCTACATTGTATATTGAAATTAAGGCCTATTATATTTTCCATATGCTTGAGAAAATTGTTCATTAGCACTTCCAAGCATAGGGCAAAGAGCCGAGAAGAACATCAAGTTGTTACGGATGTACTCTATATCCCTGATCGCTAGCTTTGTTGTGCCTCTCAACTTCAAGTATCTTAGATAATGCAAACAAATAGACGTGCCTTCGTAATTTATTCAATTATAGGAAATTGTTTTACAAGGAACAGTTTTTCTAAAATGATGATTCTTTGTTTGCTTCCCACGATTTGGATACTCTCATATAATTAATAGTTTATTATATAGTTATGTAATTTAATGGATTCAAATCCCTTCCCGGGTTGTGTGCAACTTAACTTTCAATTGATCTTATACAAGACAACATTGTTATTGCTCAAGAGGCAGTTAATTGGCTTAAGAAAAAGAAATAGTCTAAAAAATTTCAAGCTATCTTTAAAGAAGATATGAGTAAAGCTTATGATAGGGTGGAATGGGATTTTCTAGAAGGCACTCTTATTCGTATGGGATTTTACCTCACTTGGATTAAATGGATTATGGGATGTCTTACCTCAGTGTCCCTCAATGTCTTAGTGAGACACTCAATGTCTTAGTGAATGGCTCCCCCTGGATACAATTTATCCTACTCGAGGGATTAGGCAAGAAGACCCATTATCTCCGTACCTTTTCTTGATCCTCTCTCAAGTCCTTACATGCCTGATTCATTGGAAGCTTGAGCTTGGCCTTCTTAAAGGTGTAAAGTTAAAACAAGCTTACCTTCCCCCCCCCCCCACCGGCCCGCGTCCCTATCTCATCTATTGTTTGCAGATGATTCAATTTTTTTCCTAGAAGCTAACTATTGATAAGCTTTGGCCCTACAAGATTGCATCTATAAATACTGCTTTGCATTAGGACAATGCTTGAATATTAACAAATCATCCATAATGTTTAGTTATGGTACCCCGAATGGCATAAAAAATTGTGTTGCAGATATTTTTAGAGTGAAACAATTTCCATCTTTGGGGAACTACATGGGACTGCCCACTGAATGGGGAAGGTCTAAGAGTAATGCACTTGGCTGGATACAAGAAAAGTGTGCAAATAAGCTTGAAGGTTGGAAAAGTATTATCCTTTCTGATGGCGGAAAAGACACCCTTATTAAGGCTGTACTTATTGCCTTGCCTTCCTATGTTATGTCTTCTTTCTTGTTTCCTAAGCATGTCTGTAATAATCTGTCTTGTTTGGCAGCTCACTTCTAGTGGGGAAAGAATGGAAAAAAATCCTTTCATTGGCTGCGAAGGGAGAAGCTGGCCAAGCCAAAAAGTCAAGGGGGTATGGGATTCAAAGACATTTTCAACTTCAACCTTGCTATGATTGCAAAATAGGCTTGGAGAATTCAGTCAGCCCCCAACTACCTTCCGGCACAGATCCTCAAAGGCTTATATTATGCAAATGGAGCCTTTTGGAATGCAAAGAATGGCAGATCAGCCTCATGGTCTTGGAGAAGCATTATTAAGGGGTGAGACCTTATTAAAAAGAAGGCTATGTGGGCAATTGGCAATGGCAACTCTATCAACATTTGGCATGGCCACTGGCTTGAAGAGTTCCCATCTTTAAATAATGAATCGGGCTCAAACCTGAATACTGTGAGCAACCTTTTTGATCCTGTGACTCGAAGATGGAAAGAGCCCCTCATTAGAAGTCTTTTCCCAAGCCACATCGTGAAATCCATTTTGTCCATATATATTCCTTTGGTTGAATAAGAAGACTACATCTTTTGGCCTCTTAGCCGAAACGGGTAGTATAGCATGAAAACTGGTTATTATGTTGCTAAGGAGGTTTGTGTGGCAAGTAACTTTCAGCCACCCCAAAGAGCAGAGTTATCTTTTCAGGAGCCGACTGAGCTATGGAAGCTTATTTGGAATGTTAAGGCCCCACCCAATGTTTGAGTGTTTTTATGAAAGGACTGTCGCAATTGTCTGCCAACCAATGAGAACTGATATAAAAGGAAATGCGCAGAATTAAAGACCAACTTGCTCCATTTGCTCTCAAGAAGTTGAATATGTGGAGCACCTGCTTCTCTTGTGTCATTGGGCCCAGAGTTTTTGGTGTGCTTCTTCATTGTAGTGTGTTATCTCCCCCTCGCATATTACTCGCTTTAGTTCTTGGCTCTTGTCTATAGTTTGTCGGTGCCAAGATACAGGGTACTGCAAAGAAGAAGCATTCTCTTTGATTTCCTTCTTTTGTTGGCATATTTGGAAAGAGAGAAATGGGTTCTGTTTTGATGGAAAAGAAATTGATATCATTAGCGCAGCTCAGCTAGCCCAGGACTCCTTTAGAGAATTCACTTGCGCTACAGAAAGGTCTTCATCGCCTACCCATGATGTGTCACAAGCCCTTGATCCAGCTCCAACTACTTGGTCCCTGCCTCCTTCAGGATCGCTCAAAATTAATACAGACGCTGCCTTCCTCTCCTCTGATCGTACAGCTGCAGCATTTGTTGTTCGAGATTCCAGGGGCATGTCTATCGCAGGCCAAGCTGACTTTGCTCATTGTAAAACTGCCTTTGAAGCTGAAGCTCTCGCTATTCGCAACTCGTGTCTTCTTGCAATTCATTTGGACTACCAAAGCATCACAATTAAAAGTGATGCAGAGTCTGTTCTCAAAACAATCGATTCTTCAAACCTTGCTACTAGTTGGAGTGCAAGATTAATTGGGGAGGATATCCAAAAGATTGTGCCAGGGAATGCTTTCGTGCAATTTCTTTGCATTAGGAGAACGACTAATTCTCTCTGTGATTGAATTGCAAAAGCTAAATTTTGTAATGAGCTTCCTCCCGATTGAGTTTCAATTCCTCCCCAAAGAATGTTATCCCACATGTCCCAGGATTTTACCCCATCAGGAATTGGCTAAACTGTTATTCGTTTTATTAATGTATCTTATTTCCAGTTGACCAAAAAAAAAAATGTATTAGCATGCTTTCAAGATTATGTTGCAGTTCTTGCTTAGCAAAAAAAAAAAAAAAAAAGATTATGTTACAGTTAAAGCCTTATCTTGCAGTCTCCTAGAGAAATGCTTTATGAATTTGTGGTTGTCTTTTTTTCTTGGTCACATTAAGATTCATTAACAAGAGCAAAGTACAAGAAGTTTATCCAATTCGAGTGGGATGTAAATCCCTACACAGTAAATTCAATAAAGGAGGGATATTGGCAATTTAACTATATGAGAGATTAATTTTAGTTATATTTAGAGATGATAATGGGTCGGATAATCGTAAAAAATAAATTATTCGAAATCAAAATTGAAACAAAATTTACGGGTTAAAAAATTACCAAAATCGATCACTATCGAATCGTTGTTTATCTATTTTGAATTTAAACCTTAATCATTACTATTCCTAATTATATTCTTTACGACTTAAACATAAAAATTAGTAATTTTTCAAATACACCAAAATTTAATTTGATTGATTTAGAATCAACTTTCGGGAGTCCTCAAAAATGGGATTAATTCTCCAGTTACACTTTTGGTGCAGTTTTATAACCAAATTAATAATAATGGATCGCTTAACTGTCACATTTTTTACCCACACAGTCTGATAAAATCTTGAGGTGGGGTACACTGCTACATATTTGACTACGTCAATTTTCAATAATATAATAAGAAGATATTTAATTCCAAGAAATCAATAATGTCTCCAACTACTCTCTTGATTGTAATTATGTTCCCAACTTTTCCTTAAAGAGAATTTTCACTCTCACCCTAGCATACTAAATCAACACTATTTCTTTCAATTACAAACGAAAACATGACTCGTCAATGTTCCCAAAACAAAAAAACAAAAAAACAAAAAAAACCAATGGGGGAAGGTCGTTGGAAAAATTAGAAGAATGAATCATTCTTAAAAATTCAAAAACATTACAATATGATGTGATTCCACAATAATAGTGTGACACACAAGAAATGACAAAAAAAAAAATATATATATTGTAGGTGCTATCGGTTAATAAGACCTCAGCTCTTTTATTTAACACGTCGTTTCAAGAAAAAAGGAAAAGAAAAAAAAAATCTTTAGCACGTCTAGAGCTTATCTTATTATTATTTGAACTTAAATCTCTTTTTGTTTCATGTAATTAAAGAAACCTTTCCAATTGCCTAGCATGAGATTGCTAAACTTCTTATTGAGATTGTACAACTTTAAAACAAAATTGTAAAATAAGTGACCACATTTAACATGGGTTGTTTTTGTGATTGTTTTCAAAAACCATTTTGACAAATATGTTTCAAGAACAAGAAAACAAAAATACATTTTAGATGTATTCACGTGTTCTTGTTCTCCCTCCTCCTTCCCCCTCCCCCACCCCGACCCCGCCAATACCCTTAAAAACATTTTTAATTTTTAATTTTTAATATTTTATTAATTTAATAATAACTTATTACTATTAATTAATTAATGAATTATTCTCCTCCTTATTGATTATATTTTTATTAATTATTAATTACATATCATTAAATCAAACTTAATTTATTAAATTAAAATATTACTCATCAATTAATTAAATAATTTATTTATTATTTATTAATATAAATTTTATTAGTTATTAATTAAATTATTAATTTTAGTAATTAATTAAGAATATTAATTTTTAATTAATTAATTAAATTAGTTAATTTAATAAAAAAAATTATAGTTTGACAAAAAAGCTATTCATATAATTCTAAGAAAATCTTCATTTCAAAAACTTGTTCAGAGAACAACTCTACTCAAATAAATTTTCTTGGTCTTTATTCTTAAAAATTATTTTTTTAAAATAGGTCTACAAAACAGAAAAACAAGAATACTTCAAAATAGACACGAACTTGTATGAAAAGCGGGGTTGTCCTTTCATACCTCAAACAAAGAAGAGCATTCCATTGCATGCATCATTTTGTTTTTTTTTTAAAAAGCCTGTTCCATGTATAGGATTTTTAATACATCAACTAGCACTTTTTTCTTTACTTTTTGAGTTATTAGTTAGATGGTGCTAATGATCAGTGGTAGACCAAGATACCGGAGGTCAGAGAGTGTATTATAGTAACAAAGTCAGTAACTATGTTAAGAGCACTCATCTATAAATTTTTTTATTTGAATTTTTAAAAAGCTGTTGATTTTATGCTTAATATCATGTTTTGATCAACTAAACCAATTAATAAACAACTAAAGCTACAAATAAAAAACAACCACTACAACTAAAATAAATAAAATAATTATAACTAAAACTAAAAATAAAAAATAAAAACAACTATATCTAAATATAAAATTAATAAACAACTAAAACTATATCTAAAACTAATAATAAACAACTACAACTAAAACTAAAAATAATAAATAACTAAAACTAAAAATAAAAATAAAAATAAAAAATCAACTAAAACTAAACTATTTTTTTGTCAATAAAACAAACTACGTTAATGAGAGTTTAGTCATCGGCGCCGCAGGGAAGGGGCGGGGAGGTCGTCGATGATGGGCGGAGGGTTGGCTAACTTGCTTTTTGTTTTTCTGTTCCATTTTGGCATTTAATTGGTTTGTGTCGGGTATGAGCAAGGCAAAACTAGAAGTGGACCAACTTTTTAGGAGTTAGTGTTACATGACTTTTGAATTCATCTTACTTAAAATAAATTTCTCGTTATACTAAAAAAAAAAAAATACTCGACCATTGCCACCATCACAAATTATTAGACCACAAAGACACCTGACAGAGGCTCAAATCCAACATAAATCCCCTTTTTGTTTTGTGGACGGCACTATGGGTGGAGCGACAAAGGACATACTACCGTTGTAATTATAAATTGGGTAAATACCAAATTCGGTTATTTATCTTTAGAATTTATATTATTTTAATTTTTATATTTTAAAATTTATTTTTTTAATCTTGTATTTTTACTATTTATTCCAACTTAATCCTTATATTTTAAAATATAACATTTTAGTCATGTATTTTTACTATTTATTTTAATTTAGTCTTTATCTTTGTCATTATGGTCTATGTTAGTTCTCAACCATTTTAAAAGATAAGAACTAAGTTATGACAAATAGTAAAGATACAAAATTAAAATGGTATATTTTAAAAAATAAGGATTAAGTTGAAACAAATGGTAAAGATACGAGACTAAAAGAGTACATTTTGAAAGATAAAGACTAAGTTGGAATAAATGATAAAGATACAAGACTAAAAATATACATTTTGAAAGATATGGACTAAATTGACACAAATCCTAAAGATAAGAGACCAAATTAGATATTTACCCTTATAAATTCTTAGACGAGATTTCAAGTTTTGGTTTTACCAAAAGAAATATTATGATAAGCAATAAATTAGTGGTGCAACATGTAATATAATAATACAGTAAAACCTCCTTAAATTAATAGTCGAGAAATTAATAATTTTTTTTAAATAATAAAAATATTTGATCCCAACTTGGTCCAGTGTAAAAAACAATAATTTCGATAAAATTATAAGATAATACATTTAAAAAATTTTCTTTGTATTTTTTTCACCCAAATATTTTATAAATTAATAATTAGTTAAAAAGTACACAATACATTAATTATAAGGTTTTTTCAAAATATGGATCAAGAGTATATTGTCTTTTGTTGAACTTTAAATCTAACTGAATTTCATCTTTAATTGTGTGCAATATGCCTAAAACTTTAAGGGTTGTTTTAAAAAAAATATGAGTCACTTATAAAAAACGATACCATGAATATAATATGTACTATTAGACCAAAAAAACTAAACTATGTTGAGAAATTAATAATTTTTAATTTATCGATAAATTTATTTCTCGTTAAATGAATAAAATTAATTATTTCAACACTATTAATTCAAAGAAGTTATACGGTATATTCCATGTAAAACTAGACCACTCTTTTTCTCACGAGTAATCATCAAGTAATTTGCTTCAGAAGTTTCTTTAAAGATTCTTCTTTAAAGATTCTACTAGACACACATAAGAATTCGTTCTTGAACCGCGAGAGATTCTATATAACTTTATGGATAAATTTCACACTTAGTCTTTATTGTTTAAATATTTTTTTAATATAATTTTTAATATTTTAAAAAATTATAGAGGTCTTTAATATTTATAAAAGTTATTTTAAATGGTCCTTATTATTCAAATTTAGCCAATTTGGTCTCTATTATTTAAAAAAAAATTAATTTAGTTTCTATTATTTTTAAAAAAAATTTAATTCAATCTATGCATGTTATCCTATTTGGAGACTAAATAAAATTTTATAGGAAATAATATGGGCTAAATTGGCTAGTTTTAAATAATATGGACCATTTTGAATTACTTTGTAAACATTACAGACCTCTATGAATCTTTTAGAATATTAAAGATCAACTTTAAAAAAAATAGCAAACAATGGGGACTAAGTGTGAAATTTACCCTAACTTCATTGTGGATGAGTGCTAATTAATTTGCCTGACCACCTGGAATTAAATCTTGCAAATCGATCGATCGATCAATCGGCTCCCTATTTGAAACGAATTATTCTCCTAATTTTTTATAGATAATTACTGTGTTTTTACAAATTAGTGACGTGAAGAGTGCTATCCTGTTTTTCTAAAGAATGCCAACCGAGATATATTTTTAATAGATCTCTAAGACTCGGGCATTTAATTGGATAGTTTTTAGCCAACCGATATATATTTATACTTTTTATCTACTAACATGGATATCAATGATACAGGTAACTACTGTCACTGACTTTCCTATGTAAAAATAAATTTTAATTATTTATGTAAAACTTTTATACATGAAACTATTAATGCCCAAAAAATTTAAGAATTTTATGATGTTCACAGTTTATTGATAGAGATGTGTACCTTGTTCCATTGCAGTGTTCTGATGTAGATTTTATTCAAGAACTTTGATAAATAGAAAGAATACTGTGTTTTTCTTTCTTTCACACTATTCTATTATGTAGTTTTTCTTTGAAGATGGTATAAACGTACGATACTATTATATGTAGAGAGAAGACCAGGTTCTAAAATATATATTAAGTATGAATGGGTGTCTTCCATCAAGACACACCTAATCAGAACACGTACCTCTTCATTAGCCAATAAGATTTAAGATATAACTTTTCTTAAATCCATAATTATATAATAATACGATTATCTAATTAAAGCGCATGCCCTTTTATTTACACGTGGGCCACATAATTCTAACATCTTATAGATTAGTCAGTCATATATATATATATATATATATCACTACAAACAAAACTGGATTCTACGAGATACGGTTCCCCTCACCATGCCGTCGCCAATGGGAAATTTGTGACGACATGGTGAAGGGCTGTCCGTCAGATAGGAGATTGTCGCCAAATTGGTTCCTCTCACCGTGCCGTCACTGTTTTGGTGATGGCTGGAAACGCTTTCCATCTCGTCTCCAAATCCGCCCTCACCAACCCCTCACCATAATTTCTAGTCTCCAGGACGTCACTACAGTCCGCCCTCACCAACCCCTCACCATAATTTTCCGTCTCCAGGCCGTCACCAAACATTCTTGTCACCAGCCCCTCGCCAATTAGAGCCGTTTCACAACTATCACTGTGTATCCCATCGACAAGCCCTCACCAACATTTCCCCTCACTCGGCCGTCACCAATGATTGCTGTCACTGAACACTCGCCAATTTAACCCCCTCACCAAACTATCACAAAATTGTTGTCTCCCAGCCTTCACCAATATTTCCCCTCACCAAACCGTCACTAACTATTCCCTTCACGCAACCCTCACCAACTTAACCATTCTATCTAATTAAACTAGTCATAATTCCTTCAAAATTTTTAAATTTTTTTTCCCAAATTGAACCTATTTCATATATGAAATACAATTCAAATAATGACGCAAATACAATATTATCTATATCTATTTAAAATACAGACTGTTATTTTAAACTGTAATCAAAAGGAATGTATTGTACATGTCAGTGTATTAAACATCAAACTACAAAGATAACATTCTCACAAATTAGTTTCCATCTTCATCACTATGTGAAGATGAAGATTGTTGGTCTTCAGGTTGACCACATACTTTCGCATAGAGAACTTCCAACACTTTGTTCTGCTTCGCTATTTATTGCTGAAGTTGAATGATTAACTTGTCCTGACTCTCGATCCACTGACGATGACTTTGTACAGTTTCATTCAAAGTCACTGTGGCACGCGTAACGGCGGCAGTCAGTTGTTCCTTTGTGATGACACGCCAATGATGGGATGCAGTATTTGACACAGACTCAACGGATACCTGAGAACCTACCCCGTATATCCGACCTTTTCGTGGTGGTCCAACAGCCTGCAAAAATACTGCATTCTCATCCACAGGCGTTGGATTCGAGTCTGATTCAGATGCATTCCTAGCCGTTTGGAGCATTTCGTCGTAACGAGCCTACAAAGACAGTAGTAACAAGTTAGTGTTAAATAACCGATGTGAGTTACAACCAAATGATAACAAGCTACATATACTTAATATTGAAACACACAATATTAAATTACTACATCTGTCTTTAATGCATTTACTCGTCAAAAAATAAACGGAGTTATAACCAAATGTTTATAAGCTACACATACTTAATATTGAAACACACAATATTGAAATTATTACATCTGTCTTTAATGCATTTACTTGTCAAAAAAAAAACGGACAGAGTCTCTTCTGTATTTCGGAATTTTTCCAATTACCTGTTTGTGAATAAAGCCAACCTACTACATAGTATCCAAGCTCATACAGTATTACACTTAACCTCAATATATTAATCATGTTCTACTACAACCATAATGAGTCATTTCTAAATACATTAGACAACACAACAAGTTACTGTTACATAACCGATGTGAGTTACCACCAAATTTTTATAAGTTACACATACTTAATATTCCAACACACAATATTAAGTTACCACATCTATCTTTAATCAATATTTACTTGTCAAAAAAAAAAAAAAAGGGACAGAGTCTTCTTTGTATTTAGGACTTTTCTTAATTACCTGTTTGTGAATTAACCCACCCTACTACATAGTTACAAGCTCATACAGTACCACATTTAACCTCAACATATTAATCATGTTCTACTACAACCTTAAGAAAACATTTCTAAACTCGTTATACAACACAACAAGTTAGTGTTACATAACCGATGTGAGTTACAACCAAATGTTTATAAGCTACACATACTTAATATTGAAACACACAATATTAAGTTACTACATCTGTTTTTAATACATTTACTCGTCAAAAAATATTTAAAACGGATAAAATCTCCTCTGTATTTAGGACTTTTTCCAATTACCTATTTGTGAATAAAGCCAACCTACTACATATTATCCAAGTTCATACAGTACTACACTTAACCTCAATATATTAATCATGTTCTACTACAACCATAATGAGTCATTTCTAAATACATTAGACAACACAACAAGTTACTGTTACATAACCGATGTGAGTTACCACCAAATTTTTATAAGTTACACATACTTAATATTCCAACACACAATATTAAGTTACCACATCTATCTTTAATCAATATTTACTTGTCAAAAAAAAAAAAAAAGGGACAGAGTCTTCTTTGTATTTAGGACTTTTCTTAATTACCTGTTTGTGAATAAAGCCAACCTACTATGTAGTATCCAAGCTCATACAGTACCACACTTAACCTCAACATATTAATCATGTTCTACTACAACCATAAGGTGACATTTCTAAATATATTAGACAACACAACGGAGGAAAACAAGTAACCATATTCCACTTGTGAAATGTTTTGGCACCGTGTACATACGTATTCATGTTCACTAATCACGAAATATGTTTTTCCTTTGTCACTGTAGCTTTAACAATTATAAATACTTTGCAAAACCAACAAACCTTTAGTCAAATACTGTGAATCCTAAATTATCCTCAATATAAACCATATGCATTGCTTCCTCTTATAGAAATTACATGAAAAATACATATCATTGTCTACTCAGCCTGAGAGTCTGTGTACGGTCCATCAGTCCCCTTGTGATGAGCCTTTTTGAAAACCTCCGCATAAGTCACTGTCCTTCCTAGTTCTTTTTCCTACAATAGTAATTGACCAAATCAACTTACATATAATTGTATAGTTCTACGAATTTTTATTCGTACACATAACATATAAGAGTAAACAAGATTATGTGACACAATCAAAACCATTCTTCTAGTTGCCTCATGGGTTGTGATTGAACCCAAATGGTGAATAGACAGATTGGCCTTTCGATTGGCTGAATTTCTCTTTGAGATTTCCTGCCATTCGGACCTTTGCCATAACTCCAGCATTTCGTTCCATATGTCAAGTGGTATGAAATCTGACTTTTTCGTTCTTGTCCGTCCTTTGTTTGTCAAATTTGAAATTCGGCTTCTTGCAGTAGATTCAAATTTGCGCCAAACTTCAGCTTCATCAATTGGAAGCCATTTGTACTCCCTCTGAAAGCGTTAATACTATCATTCATATAATTCAACAATGGAATATACAATTAAACAATAGTTCCCACAATATCTATTGATTTAACAGTTCATACCCTAAAATATTCGAACCATAATTTCTTTGTATCACTTGGGACATGTCTGTATGTCAACCACGGCTCTACATACCCAGCATGTAGAGATCTTGTAACCCCTTTGACGGTGTTATATGGATCCCATCTATAACATAACATAATCCAAACAAATATATTAGGGTACAAAAAACAGAATATTTAAACTTCAAATTGGAACTATTACATACCCGTTTCCTACGACCTTCACATAGTGTTGTTTGTCATTTTTCCATACCATATAATCGACTTGAGACCGGAATCTATAAAATTGCCAATCTTCAATACCTGCAGCCCGTCTCTTAGCAGGGTACGATGACTAAGGCATATTAGAAAATTGCGCACCACCGGGTATTGAAGAGCCATCACCATCTACACATAAGTCCTGTAACTTCTGTGGCAGTCCAGCTAATGAACAGTGTTGTTCATTATGACTAGTAGATGTGGCCTGTACATATGGCTGCTCTTGTTGGGGTTGCGTATCGTCTGGGATCCGATGTCGCATTCCCATTGATGAATTAGATGAACCACACCCAATGACCACAGGGACATTACTACCAACACGGTTAGTTGTTATATGTGCACTTGTGGATCCCCGACCACTCATATGATGTGCACCTATAGATCCACGGCTACCTATTTGTCGAGCGTCATTCGGTCCGGCCTGATTGAATCGCTGAGTCTTGGGCACAGTAGGGGTATTCGTCGATGATGTCATTTTTCCTAACAAACTGCTCTACTTCAATTGTTTTTTCCCCTTGCGAGTTGGATCTTCACCGCCTCCCATTACCTGTTTTGACACAATAGCATTAGAATATATATTGACTGAATAAATGTAATTATGTAACATAACATACCATTACTGTCATATATCTATGTATAACACTATGAATCATTGCTTGATCAATTGAAATACAACCATAACAAATATTTTTTCACTGGCCTATCTTTTTTCCAAAATTCATCATTTTTCTCATTGTCATCTTCATGATTAAAAACTGGTTGAACATTCCCCCTCTTCCTCCTCATCATCATCCTCATCATCATTGTCATCATCATCGTCATCTTTATCTTTATCATCATATGGGTCACAATCATCATCATAGTCATCTTCATCATCATCATCATCATCACAATTATCATTTGTTTCATGCTCATATTATTCGTCATGTACATATTCTTCTATGTCTCTATGTTCGTCATTAAGATATTCACTTACATTTTCACTATATACATCCGAATAATTAATATGTGAATTAGAATAAAAACATTCGGTTCCACTGGGGGCACATTCATGTGATCTGATTGAAAACTTGTGTTATCATCCACATCTATCTCCTGTCTGTCCATGTCATAGAAATGTCTTGGACGGATTTTAACAACGGCCACCCAATCCACTCGTTTTCTCTTGGCCCCTGGATAAACACAATAGTACACTTGCTGGGCTTGACCTGCCAATACAAATGGTTCGTGCTTGGGATATCTTTTTTTCACGTTCACCTCAACCAATTCGGTCCTATGATTTGACTTCACACCTCTATCATTTGTGGTATCATATCAATCGCACTTAAACAGAACAACTCTTATATGTTGTAACGTTGGATTAGGATATTCTAGTTCAATAATATCCTTCAATACCCTATAGTACCCTATTTCCCCAGTTGTACCATCGCTATACCTCTTACAAAAATTCTACTATTGTTCGTGGATTTTAAAGACCCATATTCGATCGTAGAGAACCTGTATCCGTTTACCATGTATCTACACCATCTGCGTGCCTTTCTGTGTGGCCACTTGGAGAGATATTTCACACGATCATCTACATTATACCGATCTCTTAATTGCAAAATGATTACATTTGGTTAATACTCAACTGGTCATGCCCTTAATGAATAGGCAGAAATTGCATACAAAATACTGACCTGGCAATATAACCATCTGGGGAAAGATTTGTCAATATGCAGCTGTCTATCTCTGTTGTTAATAGGGTCGTATTGTTGTTCCAAGTATTTCTCAAACAATCTGCATTCAATTTTTCAAACTTCTCATTAAACAAGGTGTAATAATCCTAACGGAGGAAATTGCATACCAAATCGTGGCAAGCATACCTTATATAAGGCTGCATATCTGGGCAATTCATGAGTACATATAAGTGTGCCAACTGGAGATCATCCTCCGGTAGTGAGATCTCTGTATTCGCCCCAATTGCACAACCCGGACAAGTAAATATAGATAAGCAACCCTCAGGATATTCTACCTCATTATACTGGTTGTTTCGACCTAACCTTCTACTTTTAGTTGACACGTGTTGTTCAAAATAATATGAACAGAAAGTTGATATCTCGAGGACGTGATAAGCTTCACAAATAGATCATTCAACACGTGCTTTATTCTTAACTACCCTTTTCAGGCCTTGCAAAAACTTCTCAAAAGGATACATCCATCGATATTGAATAGGTCTACAACATATAGCTTCATAAACCAAATGGACAGGTAAATGCTCCATTGAGTCAAAAAATGCAGGAGGCAACATCTTCTCCAGTTTGCACAGCGTCATGACAATATTATCTTGCATCCTTTTCAAATCGATTATTTGCAATTTTGAACAACATAGATTGCTAAAAAATAAGCTTAGTTTAGCAAATTTCTCTGAAGCCTGTTTCGGCATGAGTTCTCACAATGCAATGGGAAGTAGTCTCTCCATAAATATATGACAATCGTGGCTCTTCATGTGTGATATTTTCAAATCCTTCATGTCAACACAATTTGATAGATTAGAAGCATAACTATCAGGAAATTTTATGTCTTCAACCCATTGTAGTAGCACTTTTCTCTTTTCTCTGGTGAGGGTGTATACACCTAACATGTTCGTATTGTCTTTGGACAACTCTGGCCGATTGCAAAAAGTGTACATGTCTTTCCGAGCTTGAAGGTTGTCTTTAGTCTTACCCTTAACTGCCATTATAGTATTGAATACATTGTCAAATTTTTTTTTCTCAATATGCATCATGTTTAAGTTGTGACGAACAAGATGCGTCTTCCAATATGACAATTCCCAAAAAATACTTCTTTTCATCCAATTATGATCAATACCAAACCCATTTAGCTTTTTACAAAATATCTCTTGGATTGTTGGAAAATTTTTCACCCGTTCCCAAATTTGTTGCCTAGATTATCGTGGTGGAGGTATAGATATCTCGTGCCTATCCTTGATAAAAATTTTCCTGTCATGTCTTAATGAACTATTCTGTGGTAAAAATTGACGATGACAGTCAAAGAATGAATGTTTCTTCCCCGCTGGTAAGCAAAAAACTCTTGACTTTTCCATGCAAATAGGACACAGTAGCCTCCCATGAGTGCTCCATCCCAACAACATACCATAAGCCAGGAAGTCATTTATTGTCCACATCAAGACTGCCCTCAAACAAAAATTAGTCTTCGTATCAATATCATAACATAATGTCCCTTCCGACTATAGAGTTATCAATTCATCGATCAGGGGCTCTAGGTAGACATCAATATTCTTACCGGGATGCTTGGGACCAGGAATGATTAGTGTCAAAAACATTATGGGATCCTTCATGCACATCCATGGTGGAAGGTTGTATGGGGTAATGATAACTGGCCAGTAAGAGTAAGGTTGAACATTTGAACTGTAAGGGTTAAAACCACCTAAACAAAGGCCTAGCCGAACATTTCTTGGTTCTGCAGCGAATTTTGGATACACGGAGTCGAAATATTTTCAAGATTCGGCATCTGATGGATGATAAATATTCTCATCCTCCACATTGTGATATTTGTGCCACGGCATGTGTCTCGCTGTAGCATTTGACATGTACAATCTTTTCAACCTCGGTGTCAGAGGAAAATATCTTAACTGTTTGTGGGAATAGGCTTTCCCCGTTTTTTACCACTAGCTATATCCTTGAAACGTGCGTAACTACAGTGCGGACAATTTTTCATGAGTCTCCGATCTTTGTAAAACAAGGTGCATCCATTTACACAAGCATCGATCTTCTGTTATCCTAACCCCAATGGCTTGATTAGTTTCTTAAATCTATAAAGATTTTCAGGCAAGTTATGATTCTCGGGCATCACTTCCCTTAATTCTTCTATGAACCTGTTAAATAGAGAGTTGCTCATATTATGCTCAGACTTCATATTCATATATCGAGCCATGGCTAACAATTGAGTAAATTTAGAACAACCATCAAACAATGGCCTATCAGCGGCATTCAACAACTCAAAAAATGCTTGTGCTTCCATGTTAGGTTCTTCATTAACCTCAACATTGTGATCGTTGATGAACTGCAGACTAGCAGCGTAAAAAACCAATGTTCGGTAATTATTCGTTTCATCAAGCTGTTGTTCTTGATTATACGCCCAAGTTGGTGCCCTTGGAACATAATTGTTATACACATGTTCACCTTGTGCAATCCATTGATAGTAAAAAGGCATAAAATCCTTCTGATACATATGATCTACCACAATTCCTGTTGTTTGGAATTTTAAGTTCCGGCATCTTACACATGGACATCTTATCTTGGTGCCATCCATATAATAATTTTGGTTACTTGCGAAGGATACAAAATCCAAAACACCTTGGATAAAGGCCTCATTAAGATTACCGTCAATCCATTTCTGATACATCCATTCACGATTTGACTCCATGAAATGATACACTGAGCAATTTGTTAAATGTTATTTCCTTTTAAATATTTCGTAATACATTATTATGTAAAAGAGCTATCCGAATTCGATGATTGAGACTTATCATGCATGAGTTTGACAACATGGCAAAGATACACAACAATCTAATCCAAGAACAATGTTATTTAATGCAGAAAATGATAACAAAGTAAAAAATTGTGCAACTAAAAACATACATGAAATTAACTTTAAATTATTTGACAAATATTAATCAAATTATTCAAAATCTTCGTGTGCAATGTACAATGTTCACGATAAAGCGTTGAAGGGCCCAAAGTACAATGTACAAGGTTACTCAACATAAATATGTGACAACTCAATGAAAATAAAGTTAGAATCATTCAATAAAACATGTTAATAGTTGATTCGGGCTCAGACGTGACTTTGGAATTAATAATTTTATGGTTGACGATTATCTGAATCTGAAATTATATACCACAAATTGTGAAGATAAAAAAAAAATTCGAAGTTTCAAAAAATATTATTGTAAAATCTGTAAACTCCGGACGCGACAAACGGACAGAGCTTCCCCGCAACACCCCTTACAATATGATAACCTACAATTAAAAGATTTACACAACAATAGTACATTATAACAAATAAAAAAAATGAAAAATACAAAAAATTCTAAAAATTTAAAAACCAAATATCCGAAAAATAATAAAAAAATCAGAAAATAAAATCAAAATAACCAAAATGCGTTAAAAATAACACAGATTTTTTTAAAAAAATTATAAAAAATAAAAAAGAAAAGAAAAAATTGTAAATAAAAAAAAATTAAATCCAAAAATAAAAAAAAATAAAAAATAGAAAATAAAAAAAATAGAAAATTCAATCAAAATAAACAAAATGTGTTAAAAATAACACAAATTAATAAATAAATAAAAAGAAATTATAACAAATAAAAATAATAAACAAAAAAAATTCGTAAAAAAAAAAAAAATCAGAAAATAATAAAAATTCAAAAATAAAAAAAACAGAAAATTCAATCAAAATAACCAAATTGTTTTAAAAATAACACAAATTAAAAAAAAAAAGAAATTATAACAAATAAAAATAATAGACAAAAAAAATTCGTAAAATAAAAAATAAAATAAATCTGAAAATAAATTAAAAATCTGAAGAAAAAAAAAACTAAATAAAAATAACCAAAATGTGTTAAAAAAACAAATTAAAAATAAAATTATAACAAACAAAAATAATAGACAAATAAAAACGGAAAAAAAATTCGTAAATTAAAAAAAAAATCCGAAAAAAAACCATATGAAAATACAAAAAAAAAATAAAATAAAAACTAATTTAACATATTTAGGTTAGGTGCATTATTAACACGGATTCATAACAACACACAAAATGTATCATATTTACATATATGTACATACATATACAAATGTGTATATAAATAAACTCAAAAAAATAAATTATTTCTAAGGTGGGGGAGAGAGTAATGTGTTGAGAGTATATTGCATGATAGGAGGGAGGGGAGGGGGGTTATTGCTAGATCTATACATACATACATATATACATACATACATATATATGTATATGTATATATATATACACATATATGTGTATATGTATATACATATACACATATATGTATATATATATATGTATATATATATATATATATATGTATGTATATGTATGTAGATATATATATGTATGTAGATATATATATGTATGTAGATATATATATGTATGTAGATATATATATGTATGTATGTATGTATACATATATACATACATACATATATATATATACATATATACATACATACATATATATATATGTATATATATATATATACACACATATATGTATGTATATATATATATATATATACACATATATGTATGTATATATATATATATACACAACATGTATAAAAACCAAACCTCAAAATCGTTGATGGTGAAGGGTATATAGAGAGGTGGGAAGGTTGGGGGGGAGGAGGGGACGGGGTTGGGTGTGAAGGGTGGGGTAGGGGGTGGGATTTTTCTTGCAGCTTGAAAAAAAAAAAAACGTAATAGAGGGCAGAACCAGGTTCTGCCCTCTGTTAAATTAATTCAATTAGGCGACGGCCCGACATGAGCCAGGGCCGCCGCCCAATTAAAAGAGGCCCACGCGGTGGGCCTCTTTAATTGGGAGATGGGTTGATGCCCGTCTCTAACATGGAGACGGGCGGCTTGATGCCCATCTCCAACATGGTGATGGGCATCAGGCCCATCTCCACAGTCGAGACGGGCTGCCGTCGCCAGCCCGTCTCCAAGGAAGACGGGCATCAGCTGTCTCCATTATGGAGACGGGCATAATCCATCTCCATTATGAAGACTGGCGGCCCGTCTCCAATAAAAGAGGCTGATTTGTCTCCAAAAATTTGATGATTACAATCTGATCGTGCCTTCATCGAGCCGTCGCCAAACCATCGCAAATGTTTAGAAGTCATGTGAAAATGGCACCAATAATTTGGAGAGAGACCCTTCACCGTGCCGTTACCAAATTTTCACCAATTTTAATTCTATATAAAGAGTAAACAATTCCGCATGTTGTCTTCCATATTTCCAGCTGTTTTTAATGTCGATGCTTCAATATCTTATAAACGATGACTAAGGAAGTTCAAGGTAAGTGGGTTACCGTGAAAAAGGAGAAACAGACAAATAAATGTGATTTATCGAAGGCAAGCAGTAGCAGAGTTGAAGGTCGATTTGATTTAAACGAACCACCAAAAGAAGATGGTTATATTTCGATGGCTCAACACCATCAAAGGAATATGGATCAAATGTATCGGATCCTTCTACCGAAGTTGTTCGAGTGAAAAATTATGTAAAAACGTAGTAAGTAAGGTTAACAAATATGTGATATATTAACAAAATATGTGTGTGTATCTTGTTATGGACTTTTGTATGGTTTCCAGTAAAGTTTGCCGTCTGTTAATGTAATCCCTAATTATCGAATGTTATGCAATAAAATCTTGTTGATTGCAAATTATGTCATGAAATTTCTATCATATTGTAGTAAATACTATGTAGACAAACATAGTATTTAATTATTGTGTTTAAATAACGACTATACTTGAAGTTAAGAATACATTAGTAATTGGTACTGTCACTGAAATAATTTTAACACATCGTTGTTACTCAGTGTTTAAAGACGTTGTTCGTTAAAAGAAATATGCGAAATTGAGCGGCAAACTTTTTGGCAATGGCATGGTGATGGACTGTCACAGTGCCATCACCTAGCCGTTTTTATATATCGGAAGGGGAGAAACTTATCACTGAGCTGTCACCAAATTAGTGACGGTTGTAGCTGGGTCGTCACTGAATCACTAACGACGGTTATTGTTGCTCGTAACTGTGCCGTCACTTTTTTGTCACAAAACTAGTATCAACATTTTCCTTCACTGTGTCGTCGCCATATCCACGACGGTTTGGCGACGGTCCGTCGCAGAATTCAGTTTTTTTGTAGTGTATATATATATATATATATTTTGTGAAGTACACCAGACCCCTCTGGGGTTTAGCGAAAGTGCACAACACCCCTTATAGTTTAAAAACCCCCTGAACTAGTCCATGTATTTTTTTAAAATGCACAACACCCCGTTTAATTAAAAAATCTATCATATTTAACGAATTTTATAATAAAGACTGAAGTACCCTCAAATTTTTTATATTTTTCTCTTTTGTTTAGACAAAAAAAAAGGAAAAGAAATATATATATATATACAAACAAAGAAAAAGAAAAATACACCCACACACACACACGCATATATATATATATATATAACATTGTACATATATATAGACAAAAAAAGAAAAAGAAAAATACACACACACACACACGCATATATATATATATATATATATATATAACATTGCAAAAAGAATGTACAGGGGTGGGGGGTAGGGAAGGTAGAGTGATAGGGCTAGAGGGTTGGGTGGGGCTACGTGGGGGTGTTGATGAGGCTAGGGATGGGGCTGGGGGTGGGTGACGGTCTGGGAGGTGAGGGTGGTAACGAGTTGGGTGGGAAATGGGGGGATAGGTGATGGGCTGGGAGGGTGGTGTTGGGGAAGATGACTAATTTTTTTTTTTTATATATATATTTAAAAAAGGGTAATTTGATGAATTCTTATAATTATTTAATGGATAAATTCGTTAAAAATTAATAAAAATCTCACTTAATGCGTGTAAAGTACACTTTTTGTTACATTTAATGGATTTCTTAACGGCAGGGGGTATTGAGCACTTTTGGAAAACCACTAGGACTAATTTAGGGGGTTTTGAACCATCGAGGGGAATTGTGCACTTTTGCTAAACCACGGGAAGGTCTGATGCACTTTACCCTTTTTTTTTATTTGTGTTTGTCGATCCAATGTGATTGACTGACCTATCTTTTATCTCAAGGATTAGGTGCTGCAGAGGTTGGTCTGCGTTCCGCTCGTGTGAACTATCCTCAGATGGGAAACTTTAAACTTGCTAGTGAGCTCTTTTGATATCATTAAATTTCCTGTAAATTCTTAAGCAAATCCATTAATTGGCGACCAAGATTATCATACCAAACATATCGTCAAATCATTAAATTGCCTGTAAATTGGTAAGCAAATCCATTAATTGGCGATCAAGATTATCATACCAAACATATCGTCAAAATTACTCCATCATTACTATTTTTGCAAGATGCGGGCGATAGCTGAAGCTAGCTTGTATGTGATGCAATGGAAATTACACAGCTAGATATAATCTCTTGGAATGTGATGATAGATGGATATATGAGACAATTCAGACACATGTTAAGTTCCTCGACCACACACATAATGTATCAAATTACTTAAAAAGCAAAAACTCTTCATATGTAACAGTATATAACAGGGTTAGGTTTGTCCTAGCAAAAGAAAAAAAATTCCTTGCGAAAGAAAAATGGCTAGTTTTGTAACATGTTATGTTCTACAAAGGCATTTTCATCAATAGACAAATGAGTTTTATAACATTTATATACTATGTAATTATTTATTAAGATTGTTATTATTTATTATTATTGTTTATTAAAATTATTGTATTATTTTATTTATTATTGTGTATTAATTGTCAAAAAAGAAGAAAGACATATTTACAAGAACTATGCGTCTTGATATTGAGAGAAAGAGGTGATAATACAATTACAAGAAGAACCAATATATAGATACTAGACTACTTGGTCCCCAAGCTAAGTTAAATATGGTAAGAACCAGCTGTACATCAATATTAATATAATTACAATATATACGTTAACATTAACACTCTTTATGATGGTTATTATACTACTTTCTTGATTATTATTGTGTATTAATATTCTTTATGATGATTATTCCTATGCTTATTATCATATTACTATTATTATCATTTTCATTACTATTAATTATTCTTAGGACGACAATATGTATATAAATAGTTTGTTTTGCAAAATATGTTATTTTGAAAAGACATTGTGGAAATTTGACAAATGGGCCTATTCCCAAAAACATGTGAATAGGCTCATTCAATGTGTTTCTTTGTTATCTTATAGGAACTTGGGCAATAATCTATTATCAGGAGAGATCCCAAAAGAACTCGGAAACGTTTCTAGCTTTCAATTCTCTTTTCCCCTATTCCAGTTTTCTTGCGAATGGCGACGAAAATTGGTAGAAATTTTCTCTCTACCTCTTAATTGCTCTTGGTCGTGTGTATGTGTATGTGTATGTTAGTAGTGTCATGCACAAGACTGTAGAGGCTAGGATATAGCTGAAAACTAGAGTAGAGTGGAGAGAGAGAGTCTTAGTTAGCTTAGGAGATCCTATTTTGATTTTCTAAATGAATTATTTGAAGATAAAATGAAATCAATATACAACAGAAAAATGCAAATAAGATATAACTCCCTCGCCTTTAGATTGCCAAACTTCCTTCAAAATTCATCCCCTTGCACCGAAGCTAGCAATATAGACAAGAAATGAACATATTTTCTCAATTCTTAACAAGGTACATTCTATACAAATGCATATAACACATCACCAATCAATTCATGAAATTCCTTTATCAAGATACACGTACCACACAAATGCATTTAAACACGTTATTAATCAATTATAAAGCAATTATAACAACAAGAACCATAGCTTAGTAAGCAATAAGAGTTTAAAGCACGAAAACTACAAAACACTATTCATAACCCCAACTTCTACAAGCTACTACAACCAAACAAGCTACGAGATTGAAAAACTGATTTCACTACCTACTCTTAGGCACATTATGACATGATCTTATGCTACGAAACCTCACTTCCTCAACAGAGCCCCAAAAGTCCAATAAGCACGTTTGAACTACAGCTATACTAACCGAACGGCCAATCAATGTCACGCCAAAAGGGCTTCCATGCCCCACTATGACTATGCCAACATTCAAAACGAGAAAAGTCAACACTTAATCAAACGACCCCCTTTGTCTATTAACACAAATCATTGAATAACCAAGGCATTCGAAACCCAATTCACGAACCGACTTTACCACAACCCTAATTACACTTTATAACCCACTCTAACGCTACAAAATCCTAACTTGGACGAGATTTAGCACATAAATCCCAAAAGCCCCGTAGGTGCTTTGAACTACAACTACCCAATTCGAGCCCCACCCGAGTGCCATAAAAGTACATTTAGTATCCCTACGCCTATTAAACACCAAATATAAACTCAAACTAAGCCCGATTAACACTTCGTTTAAATATCCCCTTTAAAACCCAATGCAAATTCTCTGATTCCAACAATGTAACAAGCATTTAAATGATGCATTTGAGCTTTTAAACATTTATGGCACCTAACCAAAGCAATAGAATGCAATTTGGAACGAAAACCCAATTTTCAAATTTTACTATTCATAATCGTTATTCATCATCTTCCCCAACTTACATTTTGCATTCCTAGCCAAAAACTTTGCAATCTAACTACAAATTAATGTTCTATAATCACAATAGAAGGCATTTGAAGTATAATTAAGCATAAACATCCATTATATTGCAAGATCACAAAAAATAGAGTTTGAAACTACGTTTGAAAATATGCAAGAATTGATGCATTCACTCACCTTAATGCAAGAAGAAGAAAGCTTGTTGGGGGCCTAAGGATGAACCTTGAGCAATCCTAAAAGATTTGAGCTAGAAAATTGAAAGCAAAATTTTTTGAAGATGGCTTTGAAACTCAAGGCCAAATGTCCCTTTTTCTCTAGTTTTTGTGTTTTATTTTGGCTTGTTATCTGCTTAAAAAGATGACAAATAAAAAGGTCAAAGTTCAAAGGGTCAATTGGGTCAAACATTGGGTCAAGTTCTTGGAGCATTTGGATCAAATTTTAAGCGAAATGGGTCAAGTAATTTAAGTGGAAAAAGCTAGAAAATTTTCACTATTCGTTACGCTCGTTTATGAATTTTTTTCCATTGCTCCCGATATGCTATGCATGTAAACTCAATGGATATATGCATCTAAAATAGCAAGTATTAAAGAAAAAATATGAAATTTAAAAAAAGAAACATAAAAGTTTTCATGTTCGGGGCTCGGAGCTGCTTTTTCATTTAGTTGAAAACAAGGTAAATAAAGTCAAGAAAATGAAACCGAGTATTATTATTAATAAGTTAGCTAATATTCATTTTAAATAATTAATTTAACTATTATTTGAATATTTTGAAGAATTATGCACATAGTGCTAAAAATAAATGAATTCGTTAAGATAAACACATAGTTCTATACTAGCATTCAAAATAAAACCTAATTAAATGCAAACATGTATTATTCTCTATATGCCGGGTTTGGGGTATCACAACTTCCACCGTTTAGAAGCCGCAAATCGGAATCCAAAGCACGGATTCAACTTTGAATTATTGGCCACAACTTAAGAGCCCTTTTGATTTAATTGTTTACACACAGTAAACTGGCAGATAGAGTTTTTTGGGAGAGAGAAGAGAAGAAGAAAAACAGAAGATTGTTCTTTTGTATCTTGTCTTTTTTCAAAACTAAACGTATCAGTTTTTGAAGTAATTCAAACTGATATGTTGGATATAGGAAGTTATCTGGATAACTTCCCATAACCTCCTATTAACCCAAATAGGTTGGGTCGGGTCAACCCATATTGGGCGACCCAACCCCAAAATCCAACATCTCCCACTCACACAAGATAGGTAGACCCATATCCACCACTATCTTTCTCCATGACCTTGTCGGGAACCACCATCAAATTCATACGGGCAAATAAATCGTGCGACCCGCAAGCATACAACAAGTGGAAGCTCAGACCATGCACCTATTAGGGATGACATGGGAGCTACGATCTTCAACGGAAGAAAAAGTCTCGTTGTACCTTAGACCAGTTTAAGTTCACATCAGTCAACACACACCTTATCCCTCGTAGGCTATGTTTGACCTTTAAATCTCAAACATGTATTCATAGTTATATTCAATTACAAAGATTGTATAACTGGTCGACCAATAAACACATGCGGGCCCAGATGCAAACAGTCTTGCCTTCACTCTAATATCCTTCTAGGCCAAGTCAACCGCTTTCCTGGACATGTCCCATATGATCGAATCTAACGTGATCTTTAGGCGACACACCAAAATAGCTAACATTGAACTTGACCTATCAAAATATGAGTGTAGGTCACTAAGGGTGTCCCAAAGAAGCATTTATTGCTTCAAGGACTTACACAGTGGTGAAGCAAGGATCCATTCACCCACTTCCTTTTACGGTCGCAAAACACACATGGTATAAAACATGTGTTACGGTGTGACTTCCCTTATAAATGACGTATGTCTTTACCTAAATCAAACACCATACAGATCTTAGTCTAGTTATCACTCAGAAACTAACCTGAATCCTCGAACTTAATACACTTAGTAATCAAGGTTTCAAATCTGGCTACAAACAGGTTATATGGACCGTGGGAATCCATATCGACCTCATGTCGGTCTTTAATTGTAACATATACAATTCAGAGGTCTCATCTTAATATTGTCGCAGAAACCAATTCCAAACCAATACTTAAGGCGACGTATCTTATATGAGTATAGTATTTCCTGACGAATACTAACCAACTCAGATTGTCTCATCTTTGTATACTCCCACTACGCCAAAGGCAATTGCTCGTATGAGAGAGCCAATCTCATCATCCTGTCGACATACTTTTCGATGCCAATATGTGCTAGCATACTCATACTCGATTTCTTCCAAACTTATCAGAAAGATAAGGCACTAAGCAAACACATGAAGAAAATCTTGTTCACTATGAACTGGCATCAAATACTCACCAGTATGAGTACATTAGTAATTACACAATACTTTACAGAACATCAACATCAAGTCCTACACAATCCAAGAGATTCAACTGCAACAAATACATATCTCTGGATATGGACTTATCAAATGGGTCATTGTCATCTCATGCGTAGGTGAATGTTCCACAGTCACTTATTTTTATGACACAAATCCATAATGTCTATGTACTAGGTTTCGCCATGAAATTTAGGATCCTTAGCATAGATGATGGCTAATTAGTGGACACAATAGATTGTCATTGCTGGTCTAGCAACTGACTCATCTCAAGTCTGTCATTATCTCTCGAGCCATACTACTCCTTGCATAGCTATTGAGCTTGCCACACAACTCAATTTCCACAACTGATAATACTATGCATATTTGCTTCTTGCTATTTCACGAAGTAGTACCATTGATTAACAAGTAAGCATACCAAGAGATAACTTTACGCTCATCTGATTGGTAACAAATTAGCATTTGTGGATCTCTACTAATAGAGATCAATACTTTAATGGCATTGGCAAAATCTAAATTTCTTTTCAAATACGTCATGATCCTTATGACAACGATGCAATGAACTTATCAAAGATTTGATTGGTAACAACTTATCAATCTCACGGCAAAAACAAATATCTAGCCATGTATACACCACAGTATATACTTGGCTACCCATGGTACTTGAATAATGAATATTTCTATCTCATCAATCTATTTTGGCATTAGGGGATACATCCATTGGCTTAGACTTTCTCCCTCAATTACAGGAGCATCTATAGGTTTGTAGACTTACGTGTAGAGTCATTCAAGAACTTGTTTGACATATGATTCTTGTAACAAAACAAGAATCTTAGATTGACCCCTCTGGATCTTGACTCTCAACATACAAACTATTCCACCAATGTCCTTCATCCTACAAAGTTGAGGACAACTAACCACTTCCTAATAGTGATTATATACTCCTTGTCATTTCTAATCAATAATGTCATCTATCTAGAGAGATAAAATCACATATCTACTCTCAGATCAATTGACATATACATAGATGCCTTATTGAACCAATTGAAAATCATACAAAATGAATTCTTCTTGCATTTATCCACTAAGAAACATCACTTTTACATCCACCTGATATAATTCGAGGTTCAACTGAGTAACATGATCAGAAATGGGTGAATTGATATTGGTCCCTGGCGAGCTTAATATCTGATATTAAATCCAATTGTTCTTCCATTGCTTTCATCCGACTTTTTTTACAAAAAGATGAAAGAACTTCAGCCACTATCTAAGATTCCTCATCATCTTAACTAGTAGTCATATGAAAAACTTATTTTCATAATTACCCGGTAGTGAAACGAACTCACATTGATCACGAAACAAATTCGAGTTGATCAAACTGATATTACTATTGCAAGTGAACATGATCCACAAACCGGTTAATGAAATGAATTCACTTTGATCGCGAAACAGATTCAAGTTGACCAAAACCAAACCGGTGTTCATTTCCCACTTTGATCAGTGAATGAAAGCAAGTCCTTCTTTCAACTGAAAATTGGTGAGTGATAGGACCATTAGAAGCATTCAATTCAGATAACTGAATCTCCTACTAGAAAATTCTATGTTTAAGAATGTTGAGTTCAGACACACTCTCACTATCTGTTCAGCAATGAGTATTCCTTTTGGAACATTCAATGTACCAAATGGAAATACACATATTTCCTTTTGGTTTAAATTTCTCAAGCTCGTGAGAAATGTAATAAACAAAAGTAGGCAACTCACAGGGTTATAAGTCATTGCGGACTAGTTCACTACATGTCCATGACTCATAGGGAGTTGAAGTGACTAATTTGAAGGGCACTTGGTTAAGTGTATATAAATATGGCAATTACAAATTCCAACACAAAATTGAGAAATTTAGAAATTTATATGAGCCATCGTATACTTAACCATGTCTGATAAGGTTTTATTCTTTTTTCTACAACTTCCCATAGTTGCGAAGTTCCAAGAATAATTAGCTCACTTGTTATACCTCTTTCATCACACGTTTTTTGAACTAATCAAACAGGTATACCTAACCACAGTCGGTTACCAAAAATTTCATTTCATGTCTGTTCGATTCTCAACAAGTTTAAAATTATATCCAAAGTAATTAAAAGATTTGGACTTGTGAGAAAACAAAAAAAAAAAGCCCACAACTTATGAAATTGTAAGTGATGAAACACCAGGCCTCTTGCCATGTCGTAACATTCTTTGGTCCATAAATTTTGGGATGATTAATTGCAATGGAAAGCTAGCTCACAAGCCTTTGCCAAATATATTTATTGTTGAGTTATTAGCTAGGCAACTTTCATACAGGGGCAGATAGAATTGTGCAAATCACAGCCTCAAAAGACATTCTCTTGTGAGTCTGTTCATTCTATTTTGCCCTTATTTGCCTAGCTTGCTATCCTACAGATCTCAAAGATGTAGCATTAATAACACATATTTATATAGCAATGATTTTGATGTTCAGCACATAGAACAAGAAAAACAACCACAATATAGCTAGATTTATAATGAGTATTAGATTGAGTACTAAATATACGAAGTTAAGAACCTAATCGTAAAGAGATTTAATGCACATACCAAGCCTTTTCTAAAATCCAGAGCATATTGGACATCATGGAAAAATAAAGTTTGACTATCACTAAACGGCAGTTAACAAGTGCCAATGCCCTTGACCTCAACTCTCAAGGTATTTTCCGTAGATATCCACCATAATTCGGCGAAAATCTAATGGTTTTCCACGTACACTCCTTCGATTTTAGCTATGAGGTCAAACGTTCGGTCTTCAGCTCAAGGCAATGCCGAGCTTAGTGACTTTTCTTGTGACAATTGCAACACATAGCTTGTATTTGTCGCACATACATCTGACCTTCTTGGTCTTCTCAGTCAGCTTATCATTCCTTTTTGTCATTGGAGTCATTGCCCCTTGTGCTTGGATCCTTATGACCCTTGCTTATTGGACTCAGCTACATAAGCTTGACCAATGGCCTAGATGTCTAAGAGGCATTACCTACAATCTCCAGGTGACGTTTTATGTTTGGAACGTCTTAACATTCCTATCATACGTCATGTTGACAATTATGTGCACACAGCTAGATGGAAAGGATATGGTGACAACTTGCACTAGTTGATCATTAGTGAAAATATGGCCAACTGCCTTCAATTCTCAAATGACGTTCGACATCTTGAAAATGCTACCCCTTAGGAGCATTGTAATGCTTTCAGCATGTATCAAACTTGATTGTAAGTTAACACGACTTAGAAATGGAAATTCTACAAAACTTCTCTTTCAAGGTTTCAAAATCCCCACATTAGTAGGTCATATTTCGTAATAAGTATTGAGGTATAATGCATAGTGCTTAGCAACGTGATGCAAGTAATAACATTTTTTCAGCCTGATAGATCTTTACCTCTAATACTGAGTGGTGTTACTACCCTGATGGTTCACCTCTACATAACTCAGTGTTTCAAACATCTATTTGCTGCTCAAGGATATTCTGAAGTTGATGATGCCACATTTGCAATCATCACCGTTCATTTTTTCCTCAGTAATGATATTTTGCGGTTATCATAAATAACTACAACATAGACATCTTTGATGTTCAGTACTAGCATATTTAGATGTTTAATTCTACTTGAACAAGTATTTAAATGTAATAAAGTGACATAAGGTATAGTACCAATAGATTGTAGAACAACCTATCAAATTCTATAGATCAAATGTCACAATGATCACAATTTAATCCTATTCGAGTAGAAACATTAGTTCCGAAAATGAATTACTTAAATTCATATGTTTTGGAACTAATAGTTTTAGATTAGAATCACACCAATCACTACAAGAAAATTGATTTGGGACAAAAAAGTTTTCTCGTCGCCTACTCCCATTGGGCGACCAAAAACGTAGCGTCGAGAAAACCCTCATGGCAATTAGGTCATTTGGTCGCATTTTGGTGCCCAAATCAAAAAAAATAAAAAAAATATAATTTTTTCTTTTCGAAGCCCTTGGTCGCAATTTTTAAAAAATTTAATTATTAGTTAATTTTTATAATTAGTAATTTTATTAAATAATTCGTTAATTTTTGTATCATTTAATAATGCATGGTCGGCCCATGGTGGCCAATCTTTATCGCCATTAAGTAGCAAATTATTTTAAATATTTTTTTGTTTATTATTTAATTTCGTCTCTATATGGCCAATTTTTGTAGCCACAATTTAGTAACCGTGTAATAACCATAATTACGTCTCCATTAAATAGCCAAATATTTTTACTTTTTTTTTATTAATTATTAAACTTCGTTGTCATTTGGTAGCCAAAATTTGTAGCCACATTTTGATAGTCGTATAATAGCTATTTTATCATCGCCACTTGGTAGCCAAATTTTTTAATTATTTTTTTTATTCATTAATTTTCGTCTCCATGTGGTAGACAATATTCGGTTGCTATTGCATCGCCACACAATTTTAAAAAAAAAACAAAAATAAGGTAAGCTTGATAAAAAAAAAAATTAAAAACGTAAAATGCAAACAAAATAAAATAAAATCCGAAAATAAAAAAAGATAAAAAATAAAATAAAATAAAAAATAAAATAAAATAAAAAATAAAAAAAAAGGAAAGGCATAGTATATATATATGTACTAGTCAGGCATCGCATATTAAGGAAATTTTTTAAATGAAATCTTCACCCTCACTCATTGTTTTTCACCATGGTTCTAATAGACATTATAAACATAAGAGAATCATGTCTTTGCCATTCAAGTTATTATCATCGTCATCATCTTAATGCAAATACATATACAGCATAGTAATAAGAGAGGAAACAAGAGTTATATACATAGCAAAATCTGATAAGCAATAACTGACTAATCCTGGTCTTACATCAAAGCTACTTTCACAAATCTAAAAACATAGAATTCTCTAACGAGGAAAACTAAAATGTTAGTCAGATTTGCTCCATTGGATTGGAGCAAATAACATGAGAATGGGATAAAGGATTAGAGAGAACTTGCATGCCAGAGGTGCAATTGCAACAAAAAGAAGAAATTCAACACTCAGCTTAGAAAAGCATAGTCAAACGTTATACTCCAGAGTCCTCAATCTGTAAAAGCCACAATGCCAGTTTCCTGCAATAATCAGTAGAACCACAATGTCATAAAATCACAGTTTTTCCACCACCACCACCACCACCATTTTCTTCACTTCACTACTTCGTCTCGACACCACTATCAAAACAACTGACATTTCCCAAAAATTACATGTCATTGCCATAAAAAATAAATTAAAAGCCATTAAAAACGCATAAATAACGAGAGATGCTATAATTGCTTCATATTTTACACAAAATGAAACTAATATCCACTCAAACTGCTTTGGTGCATTGTTTATGTAAGATATAACATTCCTAACCACTCTTTTGAGATCTCATCTAATGGATAAGAGAGCTCATATTTGTGGAATGATTGAGCAACTTATTAGTGAGAAACAAAAGAAATGAAATAAGAGCAAATATTGACACCTGTGCTACTTGGTTTCTTCATCATTAGTTGAGCTGGAATAGATATCAATTAATCCTACCAAAATATTGTATTATTGTGATATGCAATGGGCTATTCATGTTTTTTTTTTTCCTTTTCTCACATTTTGGCATGACATGTGAGCCAGAACGTATCTTTTGAAAAAGTTTTAGAATGGTGTAGGATGTAGTTTCAGCTATTTAGTCAAATTTTGATGTTTATGTGTTTGCTAAAGGGTGCTGTATCATTCAGTTAAGAAAAACCCTTGAGAAGATATGACATATAGTTCTTAGCAACAAAAAGGACATGGAAATACCTTCACGTTTGTAGCCATCACCACGGAAGCCAAATGGACACTCAAGCCTATTACATTCGATTCCTGAATCACATAAAAAAAGACTTAGACTGAGATCGAGAAAAAGTAACCCTTAAATGTGTACACTTGCTAAACCAATAGGTCATATGCAATGACCGTATGAAATACAAGACGATCAATTGCACTAGTAGTACTTTTTTTCTTTTCAATGTACATCAAGATCGTGTCTCAGGCAAGTATAAGCTCAAATCTTGTTTTGTTTCAACATATATGGTTAAAATATACCAAATATTTTAAGAAATGACACAGAAAGGGACTTAAGAAGCAAATAAGATATTTAACTATTGACGTATGTATCTCATGCTTTTGTGAGGCACAGATACCATTGTAACCTTCCATGTGAATAGGTTTTCCCCCTCATAAGTTCATATAAAAGGATACAATAATGAAGATAGAGACTTGTCAACTTCTCTCTATGCAAAAAAGCACAATAATAGATAGGACATCTGAGCAATGAAGCAAGACCTGATGCTTTAAGGTGTCAATGCTACAACTAAACTCTGCTGCCCTATCTTTGAAAATGAGAAAAATGTCTTCTACGTCTTTGGGACTTGCAAAGAAAAGTAATGGCACAGTTCAGAATGAGGTTTTTTTCTTACTTTCGAACATAGTTGGTTTGCTGATCTCACAGTCTACGGCATTCCGACAATGAACATACTAGAGTACACGGAGAAGGCAAATGAACAGAGGCACTCACAAAAATAGCTACAGGGGAGGTGCACAACGAAGGATTCTATAAGGTAAACAAAAATTAGGAGAACGTGGGAGTTGAACTAATCAGGTTTTTTATGTTCCTTTCTTCAGATTCTTCAACAAACTATGCAGCTAACAAGGTAGAAATGTTGGAATTTTTTAGTTGTGGGCTTCCGCTAATTGAATATTTTGTTGTTTTTAAAAGACGGGTTGAGGTTGACCAGTAAAGCCCAAAACATAATTTTATAGTGATCCACTCCAGTTGGGCCTAGGTCCGTCTCATGGATATTATTTTCAGTGGTGTGATATGTAAGGTATAGAGCCTGTTTAATTTATAAGGCAACTTGATGGGGGGGGGGGGGGAGGGAGGGGGAGGGGGGGCTAATACAGTTTTTAGGCTAGGCCCTCTCTCCCATCCAGAATACTAATAGTCTATATATAGGCTATTAGGATTGGCTTGCCCCATTGATAGCCACCATACAAAAGTTGGAGAGGGAGAGGGAGAGGGAGCCCCTAGCTTAGGCATGCCTACCATAACATGCCGCTAAAGATTTTCTCGCAGGATTATCAAAAGGTTTCTTCATTGTAGCAAATTAAGAATTATGACTTGGAGTTCAAGTAAGTTTTCTAATCTTGAATTCAACGTGTTCATAATGGTGTTCTATTTTTTGATATTAGATCCTGTAAAATCTAACAAGAAATTCTTATCTTGAAGCTGAGAGCAATTTACAATCGACTTTAGATGCTAAACAAATTTATAATATCAGAATTCCACTTTCTTATTGATGTTCATGTTCCATATTAAACTTCGAAGAATCAAAACAATTCCATGGAGCATGGCAGATCTCCGCGAAAGGCCATATTTGTTCACATAAGCATAAATGAATCATCCATAGAATAGTTACACATTGTTATACATCCAAACAAACCAATCTAATACACATCAATAAGCATGCTTCAACATTTGCAGTTAATTTGCTTTCCTTTAATAAGAGAGTCTGATAACTGAAGCAAAATACGAAAAGACAAGACTATATAAGCCGACATCTACATAAACAAATAATCCAACCAAATTTACATTTCCTCTACATAAAAAATTCAAAAGAAAAACACACAACATTCAACGATTCTAACTATTCCATAAATTAAATCAAAATTCTCACATGAAAACATATAAATTTCCCTAAAATTAAGAAATCTATCTAGAATAACAGTAGTTACAGCAATAAAATTTACAAGTTTTCAATTTTTAATCCAAAATCAATCCTTTCAGATAAAAATGAATAAATTAACGAAAAAAGAAAAAAGATAGCTGAGAATACGTTCATTAGCTATGTATCCATTGCTAGTTTCGATAGGGACCATTCTACCAGCTCCAACGCCTGCCTTCTCCTCATCCTTAGATACTTGGAACCTGTACTTTGGAAGGACACTGAGGTCTGCCTCTGATGCACCTTCCTGCGCATTGAAGAAAAAATGTATTCACCAAAGTATAAATAATTCTCCCCCACCCTCAGAAAAACAAAAATTGAATATATATGTATATATATATACACACTCACACACACATATATAATGTCCCGGAGTACAATTGATGCCCTTGTAACTTACCTGGCCTGCAACGGCATAAAGAATTGCAATGATGCAAGGCAAGCAGCAACAAAGAGCAATCCCTATTAAACATGCCAAAACAACACAAAAAATGGCAAAGAACACATCGAATGCCAGAAATACCACAGCCAACCTGCAATACCTTGGGAGTGGGTGGCACGGGTCGGAGGTGGTGGACGACTTGTGGTGGCGCGGTAAGGTAGTGAAGGCCGTGGAGGGAACGGTGAGGTGGTGAAGGCCGTGTTGGCGCGGTAAGGTGGTGAGGTGGTGAAGGTCGTAGTGGTGCAGTAAAGTGGTGAGGTGGTGAAGGTCGTGGGTGGCGCGGTAAGATGGTGAAGGTCGGGGTGGCGCGGTGGCTTCGAGAGAGAAAAAATGGAAAAAAAAAAAGAACGAACGGGGTTGTGCGGTGCTGCCCTCTTGTTTATGTCGGGCTGGGCGACAAAAGGGCCACAAGGCCCTTTGTCGCTAAGCCCTAATAAGGAGATAACAATAACGCGGCCCAAAGTCCAACTTTGAGACAATTGGGCGACCATAGGACCATTGATTGTTGCCCAATTGTCACAAATTGCGACTAACGGGCCACAATTATATATACATTACTAGTGTTATAATAAATTTTAAATTAATTATTTTATATTAAATATGAAACTTTTGTCTCATTTAAAAACTAAAATTTATTTTATATTAATTTTTTGAAAATATATTTTATATTATTTAAAAGCTACTATTTATTTTTTTATTATTAATTTAAAATTAATCAATTTATTTTTTTTTATTGAGATTTTGTAGTCCCTTGATAGCCATTGACAACCAAAGGGCGACCAAATAATTATATTTTGTCACCATTAGGTAATTAATGTTTTTGTTTTAAATTACTCTTCTAAACTATATATTCTCTTTTATTATCTTAAATATGTACAACCTTCATACCATTAAGTAAACCATAAAATATATTTTCAATCAAAAGATAATAGATCTAGCACAAACTTATAATATATTTGTTATTACTAATTCTTATGTTCTAAATCAATAACTTTTTTATGAACATGAACATTTCGTAGCTCCTTCATAGCCATTGCCGACCAAAATCTTATTTTTTGTCACCATTTGGTGGCCAATGGCCACCACGGGACTACGAACTATCATGCAAATGATAGAATTTATTTGATATAATCAATTCTTTTATTTTAAATAGCTCTTCTAAGTTATATATTATATTTTATTATAGTCATTCTTCAATTTACACTAATTCATTGATGGTAGTGGGAAATTAGAATTTTATTGGAATGCAAAATACTAATGACAATGATAAAATCTTCATTGTTTTTCACTTTGTATTTCAGTAATCCTACTTTTGTTAATTATAATATAGAATTATTAATCATCAATTCATTTTCATGCTCTTATATCTTAAATATGTACAACCTTATACCATTAAATAAATCTTAAAATATATTTTCAATCAAAAGAAAATAGATCTAGCACAAACTTATAATGTATTTGTTATTATTAATTCTTATGTTCTAAATCAATATAACTTCCTATGAACATGGACATTTCGTAGCCCCTTCATAGCTATTGGCGACCAAAGAGCGACCAAACTTTTACTTTTTGTCACCATTCGGTGGCCAATGGCCACCATGGGGCTACGAACGATCATGCAAAAGATAAAATTTGATTTATATAATCAATTCTTTTGTTTTAAATTATTCTTCTAAGCTAAATATTATATTTTATTATAGTCATTCTTCAATTTGAACTAATTCATTGATGCTAATGCGAAATTAAAATTTGATTGGTATGCTAAAAACTAATGACAATGATAAAATCTTTATTATTTTCAATCAAAACAAAATAGATCTTGCACAAACTTATAATGTATTTGTTATTATTAATTCTTATGTTTTAAATCAACCTAACTTTCTATGAACATGGATGCTTCGTAGACCTTTCGTAGCCATTGGTAACCAAAGGGCGAACAAAATTCTACTTTATGTCGCCATTTGGTGGCCAATGGTCACCACGGGACTACGAACTATCATGCAAAAAATAGAATTTGTTTGATATAATTAATTCTTTTATTTTATAACTATTTTAGTTTTCTTATAATTTCTTTTTGAAAAATCAAATGATATTTATCGCGTATGGGTCGCCCTCTTGCGACTTAAGGGCGACAATTATTTATTTTATTTATTTAACTTTTGTTTTTTGTCAATTTTTTTTAAAGAAATATTTACATTTTTGGTCGCCATTTGATCGCTATGTAGTAATCAAATGGAGACCACATTTATACTCTTTTTATTTTATAATTATTTTTTCATTTATTTTTTATAATTAAGTTACAAATAAAAATTAATGATAACAGTGATCATGGGGTCGCCATTTGGTTCTCATTCTCTTGGACTTAGTTTATCATCTATCGCCTTTTACTTTAGGATTTCTCCACACATGTTTCGTACAGATATATCACCACCATTCAATCCTTCTCGATTGCACCCAATCAAAAACTCTAAGATTATTGCAATCCAGCTGCCTTATCATTCCTCTGGACGATTCCCACAATAAGTTCAGTAGGAATTTGAGAATTGAACCATTTGATACACTGCTACCTTGAGTGATATATGTCCCAAAAGTCTGATTGGGTTAATGTACGAAAGAAGAAAATTGTCTTCAACACAAACAAGTAACAACCTCGCCCTTTCAGTTCCAACAACACATATGTGATATGGGTCTGATCAATTTCATGTTCAATCGTGTAACCATAATATTATTTAAAAGTACCTAATAGAGGGTTAAATGAGAGCATGACTGAAAAATTTGCTAGAAGTCTAAATCAGTAATATATTTCTAATGAACGGACATAACGAAGTTTATAAAGTTCATCTTCTAAGCCATGAGACAAGTTTACGTATTAACAAACATGGGTTTCCTCTTATATACGTCTAATCTTGGAATTTATGATTTATGAATGTTAAAAAATTGATTTTTAACACTCTCTTTAAGTGTGATCCAGTTTGATGAACCAACTTTGAATTCGACACCTAATCACATGGAAGAATAGAGTGAAGAAGGAGAAGAATTACTATGAACTCTAACGTAGAAGAGTCAAATCAAGAAGAAACTAAGAGATTATTCACACATAGATGGATGAGACTAGACCAAATTACAATCCTAATACCATGTTAGGAAACATAGGTTTCTAAGGAACACCACCTTAGATCTAGAAACCTAATAATTTCGTGGAAATGGACATAAGATGGATTGTTTTGCAAGTAATAAGGAGATAATTAGAACTCCATCGGAAACTATAAAAGCTAGAAGTACATGATAAGCCTATGTTTGAATTGTCGAGATTAAGGTTTTTGTTCAACAACATAAATGAGATTAATTATCACCTGCACCGTATCCCATATACTGACCAAAGAAAATTTTCTTACATGTTATCCAGCATTTTCTGTCAAGACACATCCATATAAAATTTCTATCGCGACAATTGAACTGTACATGTACAAAGAATGGCAGGCTTCTTTGGGCCCCTTGTTAGCTTCTTCGTTTTAAAATGCCCGACTAGATCACCGTACAGTAGGGGAGTAAATTTAGTCATAACGTTATAAAATTATTAAAAAAATTTCACAATTGTAAATCTTTTATACAATTATGAGAAAATGATGTGCACATTTTACAACTATTGAATTCCACTCTTAACACGGGATTTGGATCCTCTCCTAACTAAAAGTTTATTCTAACTTTCTAACATTACATCTTAACTATTTATTCACTTAACAATAGCATTTTATGGCCTCCAATGTTTATAATTTGAAATTCAAATGAATAATTATGATACAATGTTAGAAGGTTAGAATAACATCTAATTAGGAGAGGATCCTAATCCGTAATACTTTGATTGCTGGGTATGGTCAGAAGAGAACGGTCAATGATGCATCACGCCTTTCTAATTGTATAACATGCAAGGGCAAAGCTACTTAGTGGTCTCTGTTGATCCTAATTTTTTTGTTAAAAATATGCGTAAACTTATTTTTCAACTTTTTAGTATAAAAAGTTCATATTAATCCTTATGGGAAAAAATATTAATATTATAGTCCTTATTGAAGTAATATCCTCCATCAACCCCTGATATCATGTATGTTCTGCTTATTGAAAGAAAAAGAATATAGAAAATAAGGTGGAGAAAATATATGTTTATTGAAAATAATAGGAGTCACTACCAACAGAAGCTCTAGAAGAAAAGGAAAGATAATGACAATATAATGAAATCTTTGTGTTAAGAAATACAAAAAGAGAATGCCACATATAAGCCTGATCATAATTTGTTGACCAAGAATATAGAACTAAACTAATTAAAAATATAATCTAATGAAAAACATGAAACTTAGTTTAAAAAGAAACTAACTAGACTATTGCGTGAAGTAATATCATAACATAAAGGAATAATACTAAACCCTAAATATACTTTAACAGCCCCCTCAAACTCAACTAAGGCAGACAAAGACCATTGGCAACTGAATTGTTGGTGTGTCTTGAAAGCATTGGTCAAAGTAGCCAAACGAACATCCGTAGGAGAATAATAATAAATACGTGCTAAAGTTTGGTAATCAGCGCAACCACAAAGAATATGAAAATCAATGATTGTGGCTAATATAGTTTTTAGAACCACGAAAAATACGAGAATAAATTATGGTGGCTAATGCAATTTTCAGAGCCACGAACAACATAGAGTTAAATGAAGGTAGTTTATAGACTTTCTACAGCCATGATGAACAAGAAACAGAGATCACAGATAACACTAAATGCTATGAACATAATCGAGAGGAACAGTATGGCTAATGTAATTTGCAAAGTCATAATGAACACGGAAACAAAGATCATAGATAACACAAGATGATATGAACAAAATCGAGAGAAACAAAGACCAAATACATGAAAGTCTAAAAACCCTAGATAATGGTCTAACGGGTTAAATGCAGAAATAAAGGTATTCAGAATCATAAACAAAGAGATACGACTTTTTCATGAAGTGATAGTGAGAAACAATGATGATGAGTTTGATGGTTGCATATTGGTAATAGTAATAACAAGATAATAGTAACACAAACTATTAGGATGGTAGCTCTGATCATACCATGCTGAAAGAAAAAGAAAAGAGAAAACATTGAGAGAAAATATATGTTTACTAAAAACAATTGGTGCTATTATCAACGGCGGCGCTAGAAGAGAGTGAAAGATAATGTCTATATGATAAAATTTTGGTGTTATAAAATATAATAAGAGAATGCGTATTTGCAGGCCTCATAATTTGGTGAATAAAAATAGAGGACTAGACTAATCAATAATATAATTTAATAAGAAAACATGAAACCTAATCTAACAAGAAAACTAACTTAGACTATTGCCTAAAATAATGTCATTAACACAGAAAAGTAATATTAAAACCCTTAATATACTTTAACACTGCTATGAAGGAAGTTGAGGAAACATGAGATTTAAGAGAAATGTGGTGTCATGGAATTCGGTGACCATATATGTTATGGGAAAACTACTGATATCATTTTCGCAAGGCTATTTAAGCAGATGGGGAAATGAGATACTATCTCCGGCAGAGGAGCTACGTTCACAACTCGGCCTATTGTTACGGGTTGGCAGATTCCCAAGACTCAGACGTTTAATTGGTTACTCTTTAGTTATAAGAGACGGATTTATATCTTTTATTTACTAACGTGTGATTTCAATGATACATCTAACTAATGTTGTTAACTTTTCTAGACTGGCCATAGTTTCCTACTCGTTCTTATAAATCCAGTGTGGCTGGTTAGCTTATTACTTACTTCTGAAGACTGGGCGCCGCCCAGACTGGTCTGCGCTCGACCCATAAAACTATCCTCAGATAGCCGGAAACTTTAAATTTGCTAGCGAATTCTTTTAATATCATTAGTGCATGCCTGCAAATAGGTATGCAGATCCATTAATTGGTGATGAAGATTATCATACCAAACATATCGTTAAATAACTCTATCATTACTATTTTTGCAAGATACGGGCGATAGCCGAAGCAAGGTTATATATGATGCAATGGAAATGATCGGTGGATATGCATCTCATGGACAATTCAGACACATGCGTAGTTCCTCCAGCACATACATAATGTATCAAATTACTTAAAAAGCAAAAACTCTTCACATCACCTTTCTTCCAGCTTTGCGATTCAGAAAATAGCACGTGCTTTGTCATTTGACTATCTTTTAATTTGTCGCATTTTAATGGCAATGTCGAGGTGAAAATCTGCACGAGCTGCTTGAATGTCACCAACCTACAAGATGAACCGAGTGGGCTAAATTACGGGAATAATTTCAACGCTTAAGTTAGTTCTCTACAATGAAAAACTAAATTGAGATACAAGAATGTAAACATGCATAGACCTGCCGGGTTTTCGAAGAACGAACAAGGATCCCTCTTTTCCAAGTGGGTCAAGAGGAGTATTTATAGATATGAGGACTCCTTTTCAAGTGAAGTATACTATGTTTTAAGTGCAATTACAATTTCATAATTAAAATAAAAACCGATAAACTTTATTTTTTTATAAAAGTCCGTAGCCCATCCGTAGCTATAAATTACGGATAAATTATTGACCACTAATAATATGTATTCTAACTTATTAATAGATAAAAACAATGTATTAAAACATGTTACGTTATATTTTACGGCTTTAGTGTGGTAGATCGTATGGATAGTCTGTCCAGGGTTTTGGTAGTGCTTTAACGATGATGGTAACTTTCATAACTTTGAGGAAGACAATGCTAGTGTTTTTTTGTTTTTTGTTTTTTGTTTTTTGTTTTTGTTTGTTTTTGGATAGTTAAGTGAAAGACAATGAGAAAGTTAGAAGTAGGAGTAACAAAAATATTCTCTTATTATTTTTTAACTTTATAATATTTTCATCTTTTATATATTAAACGTGATAAATTAATCTTTTTTTTTAAAAATTTGCGATGTCATTAATCGTTTTAACAAATTTGATAAAAATTCACTTCACCCCCTATGTTATGACAAAGTATCAAGCTATCCCCTATGTTCGAAAAAGTACAAAAAAATCTCATATTTTATTTGAAATGTCTCACACTGCCCCTTCTATATCTCTTTTAAACTTTTGAATGACGTTTTTTTTCCTTTTATAATGCATATATTTTTTTTTCTTTTCTTTTTTTCATCTCCACTCATTTACCAAAAAAAAGGGACCATCTTTCCCAAACCCCACTCCCACCAGGTCCGCCACCCCACCCCCATCAACCCCGACCCTCCCCACCCCCACTCTTGTCAGGCCCCCCACCCCAATCTTTAGTCCGTAATTTTTTTGTAATTATTTTTGGGCCTGAATGTTTGTGTATGTATATATGTACATATGTATATATATATATATATATATATATATATACATACATATGTACATATATATATATATATATATATATATTCTTTCTTTTTGGGGTCTGAATGTGTGTGTATATAATTGGGGTGGGGGGCTAACGGGGGAGGGGGTGGGGTGAGGAGGGCGGGCTGACTAGGGTAGGGGTCGGGGCTGACAAGTGGGAGGTGGGAGGTGGGAGGTGGGAGGTGGGAGGTGAGGGGGAGATGGGTTGGGGAAGATGGTCTTTTTCTAATTTTCTCTATTTTATTTTATTTTTGGTAAATGGATGGAGATGAAGGAAAGAAAAAAAATTATATGCATTATAAAATGGCAAAAATGTCATTTAATAGTTTAGGTAGCGTGATATTTTGTCATAATATAAGGCGACAAAGTAATTTTTTCTCTTTTTTTTGTCAATTTTTTAACGTAGATTACATGCACCCAATATATGACCAATTAGTCATTTACCTCTTTAAAATATTACTCAAGTTGGTCGGTATCGTAAATTTAAAAATAAAAGATTAATTTATCACATTTGATAAATAAAACACAAAAATATTACAAACCCAAATATAATGCACCATTTCCGTCATTTAATAGGAGACTTGGGTAGGAATGCCTATGTTTTCTCGTTCTACCGCGACCACGTGTCGCTGACTAAGTGTTTCTATGTTTTATAGTTATCTTATGCCACGTCAGGCAAGATAATAGAACTGCTTTTGAACAAATTTTCTAAATATTGAAAACTCATATTTACCAAACGTGAAATATTTTCTTGAAAAATATTTTTTTATTTTTTTGATATTTAGTAGCATGAAAATTTTGATCAATCGAAAGATATTTTTCTATTAAAGAAAAATTTTAGTTCAAAAGAGTAAAAATATTTTTTTGTCATTTAGAAAAAGAAAATATTTTTTGAAACTTACTCACTTTACCCCCACCCTACCACCCCACCAACTCTCTACCCTCACAATTAACATATATATTATATGTATATATTTTTTTTTATAAAATCTCATATCGGAAAATATTTGTCACTATACATCTAAATACCAGAAAATATTTTTCAGTATTTTATTATCTAATAAAACATTTTCTCTTTAAAATATTTTTTCCCAGTAAGTTATTTTATGGCAAACAAACGAAGCTTGACATTTTGAACATTGCAGATTTGTTTGAATAAACATTTAACGACTTGGGCTCCCTTTGTTTGCCGTAAAGTATATTCTTGAAAAATATTTTCCTGATTTTTCGATGTTTGGTAATACTAGAAAATTAGTCAATTTGAAAACATTTTCCAATCAAAGGAAAATGTTTAGTTAAAATGAGTCAAAAATATTTTTATATCCTTTTGGAGAAGGAAATATTTTCTTCTCACTGTACCCCACCCCACTCACGTCATATTTTTAATTTATTATTACCAAAATAATAATTAATTTATAATAAAAATCATTAATCAATAATAAAAAAGCAATTATGTAATAATCAAAATTATTTACTTTTAAATTAATGACCAATAGATTAATTAAATTAATACTTAATAAAATTATATTTAACATTATTTATTTAATAAATAATTAATTGATTATTGATTAATTTAATATTTTTATTCATTTAATAACTATTAATTATTTATTTACCTAATTTTATAGATTAATAATAATTAAATAAAAAATTAACTAATTTAATAATTAAAATTAATTAATTAAATAATAAAAAAATATTTACTTATATTATAAAAATAAATAATTTTGATCTAATGACTTTTACATTAATTAAATTAACAATAAATTACCATTAACTTATAATTTATTGTTATTAATTTAAGATATTTTATTTATTTACTAACTATTAATTAAATATTTATCTAATTTCATTAATTAATAACAATTGATTGATCAATTATTATGAAATTATTAATTAATTACATAATTACATATTAGTTAAAATTTTATTGATTAATTAATTGAAATTATTTAGTTAATTAATAATAATTAACTCTTAATATTTTTTTAAAAATTAATAAACTAATAGTTTTAATCAATTTTTCACTATTACATCCAAACACCAAACAATATTTTTTTGTGTGACAAACAAACACTAGAAAATATGCTATTTTCCAAAAAAAATATTTTTTCTTGAAAATATTTTACATCAGCAATTTATTTTACGATAAACAAACTGAGCCTAGTAATAAAATTTCTCTCTTTTTTTCTAAAAGGAAAATAGTACGTGTTGGGTCACTTAATTTTGTCCCACGCCCTCTCCCCTCCCCTTCTCTCCCACAGAAAGCAAAGAAACATACGCCATAAAAATAAAAAAATAAAAAGAATAAGAAAACATATATGTTTTATCCAGTAAGAAAAATTTATAAAAAAAAAAAGAAACTAACAAAACAAACACCTAGTATAGCCTCCTCCAAATTTTTCTATAAATATTCTGAAGGTTACATTACCACTCTCATCCTTCTCAAATATCAATATCCACATTCACAATATTTAGTTAAGAAATATGGGCTCGAAGTCAATCATATTCGTCCTTTACCTTTCCTTCGCTATTCTTCTCCTGAGTACCTCTGATGTGGTAGCAAGGAACAAGCTTGAAACTTTCATTCCCTTGGCAAATAAAAGTAAGTGTTTGTCCCACATAAGCTAATTATTATGTATCTTCTTCAACTAGGACAAAACTTCTTAATGGTAAAAATCTTTCTGTGTAGAATAGGGACTCAACAGTGTTCTAGTATAATTAATTGGAACCAGAAAATCAAACACTACCCAAATTTCTTGTTTTACGATATATCATATATAATGTTTGTCACGTTAATCAATTAGTGTCAAGTGAAGTACTACTCATTTAGGATCTTATATACTGATTTTAGAATTTCTGATTTTCCGATATGGGATAAGTGTATATTGTAACACTTCCCCTTACGTGGGCCTCTATTACCATGTTAATAAGTCGGGCGTTCTATCTTAAAATCAATTGGTGTCAAGTAGAGTAGCCCAAGATCTTATAAGGTGATCTTAGAATTTCTGATTTTTCAATGTGGAACAAGTGTATATTCTAATACTTTGATGTTGCACTCACCAAAGTCGCAGCATGCAAAGCAACATATTTGAAAAAAATGAAAAAAAAAGGAATAAAGAAAACCTTATGAAAGAAGAAGAAGAAGAAAACATATCTATAACATTGAAGTATGTGCTAAATATTTCTCCCGATGTTGCTGCTTCTTTTTCATATTTCTGTTTCCAGTTATGCAGCCAATACTTGTTGGATTCGCTTATAGATCCCATTCCACGTGAAATGTTCTAATTAACTACGCATCATTTTTTCATTTTTTATCGATTGAAACACTTAAAACTATTGTAAAAAGCTAACAAACATTACAAATGACTTTAACTATTACATATGTTTTTATTGCAAATTCTCTATTATAATTTTGTTGTAAAAAAGTAATTTCTGAATAATTTATTAACAAAATGCGAAAAGAAAATATTAATTGTTGCAAGAAATTTTAGTTTATGCAATGATTAAAAAACCATTATAATCATACACCTATTACAACAAATTTTTATTTTAATTGGGAGTGTTGTTAAAACGTTAAAATGTTAGAGTGCATTAAAAGGCCTATATATGTCTTCTTTCTTTCTTTATTATTTTGCAACATGAGAATAAAAGGCCTATATGTGTCTTCTCTATTTCTTTATTATTTTGCAATCTTGAGAAGGCAGCTAAGCATTCTTACACCACAAAATTTTAGTTATTTAATGACACTATAATTGAAAATTAAAAAAATCGTTGCGAAAACTTTTTTTTTTCAAAAAAAAAAAAGCCATTGTAATAGGCGTCTTATTGTAACAATTTTTAATGGTTGCAAAATTTAAAACTTTTTTTCAACAGTTTTATTCAATTACAATAACTAAAATTATTTTTATCAATTTTTGTTAATATTGCTAATGAAGTTACTTTTTGGCAACGATTTTAAAATCATAGTTTAGTTGCAACGATTTTTTGAAGAGTTACTTATTATTTACGAAAAACCATTGCAATAGAGAATTTGCTACAAGAGTATAGGTAATGACACCATAAATAACGGTTAAAGTTATTTGTAAATGATTTTAAGTTTTTTGCAATAGTTTTAAATATTTCTAAATGTTGCTATAGATAAAAAAAAAAAAAAAATGTAGTTCAGTTAATGCATGTATGGTAATACAGTTCATTTTTTTATCATTGACTTATCTCTACGTATTATCTAACATATTCGTCTTTGCAGCCATGGCTGTTAAAGGGGAAAGTGGGATACGTGATGTGAAAATCTGCTGGTGGCCTTTTTGCGGGTGCTGTGGCGGAGTTAGCAAAATGACTGTGAAGACCCACGACTGAAATATCATGACGATCTGTGTAATGCTCTTGTAATTCATGTAATGTTCTGGAGACATGACTTCAGTAATAATATAAATAAAGTCTAATAAAGTTGATGTAATTGAAATTTTTTCTTTAAAACGTTTAGGACGTTCAAATGTCCCAGACTAAAATGTGGGCCTCACCCACACACGCTAGAGTGAAATGTTGAGCCACGAACGTTTTAAAAACTAATCATATTTCTTAACTCTCTAGGTGGAAATTTTTTTTAAAACGTCTGGGATGTTTGAACTTCCCAGATGTAAATGTGGGCTCCAACCCCAGTGCGTGTTTTCACTCACCAAAGTGAATTGTGGGACTCACAGATGTTTTAGAGATTGACCCCTTTGGGTGATGTGAATTTACTTTCCTCCCTTTGTAATACAATGTATCATTTTTATCAGATCTAGACCATGGTGTACACTTTATTTTGGGGGGAGAATGGAAAGTAATTAGTCAAGATAGAAATAGAACACAAAACTCTACTTATAATCTTGGACTCAGCATAAACTTAACCTTTGTCTTGATCAATAATTTTCTTTGAAGTTTGAAGTACTAGAAAAAATTATCCGGTAATAAATTTTGTAAGTAGCGACCCAATTAAAGGGCTGAATTAATTAGGCTGTTAATCAGTATTGTTAAATACTAATTCTTTAGTCTGATCAAAAAAAAAATTATTAATTCTCTAGGGTAACCAAGAGGCAAAACAACACAGTATGTATATGTGAAAAATTGTTAAGCTGAAGATGAACTATATAATATGCAAGAAAGCACTAGTATATTGCAACAAATCTAAAGACCTAAAAGTTTGAGATAATAATAAGCAAAGATTTTTGAGCAGTTCACATTCTCTTAGTTTTACTACAAGAAATTTCAGAAATAGAGAAGGCACATTTCCGTCTCTTTTTCGTCTCCAATTTGGAAATGCTGCCATCGCCCTTCGAGTCGTCGAAAAAATTGAATTTCGTCTCCGTTTCGTCTCAAAAAGCGACAAACCACATTTTGTCCCCCTTTCATCGCAAATTATTTCGTCTCCCTTTCGTCGCACATTATTTTGTCTCCGGTTTGCCTCCGATTCGTCTCCCTTGTAGTTCGCCTCCAATTCGTCTCCCTTTCCAAGTCGTCTCCAATTCGTCTCCCTCCCAAGTTCGTCTTCAATTCGTCTCCCGCGCACTATCGTCTCCAATTCGTCTCCCACTCTAAGTCATCTCCAACCACTTTCCGTCTCCAAACCATTTCCAACCGATTCCGTCTCCAAACCGTCTCCAAAAATTGTCGTCTCCAAACCGTCGCCAAAATCTAAAATTTGAAAAAAAAATGTTCAAATCATGATGAAACTACAAAAAATCATATATTTACCTCAATCTATATATATATATATATATATTTACCTAAATCTATCACTTATACATCTATATATCAATATATATATATGTATGTATGTATGTATGTATGTATATATATATATGTATGTATGTATGTATGTATGTATGTATACATACATACATACATACATATATATATATATATATATATGAAAACAAAAAAAAAACTAAATAAAGCAGAATTTTTTTTAAAAAAACATCAAAATCATGAAAAAAAAAACTGCCAAAACTATATATATTTACCTAAATCTATTATTTATATATATATATATATATATATATATATATATATATATATATATATGATGTATATACATAATACATATATAATCCAAAAAAAACGTGAAAGTATAAAAAAAATCTAAAATCATAATAAAAGAACAAAATATACATATATTTATCTATATCTACAATGTGACATACATATATAACATATTTACATATATTATCAACAAAAAAAATAAAATTCAAAAGAAAAAAGCTTAAAATTATTATGTATATGTATATTTGGTATTATATACAGACATATATATAATAAAATAAACCAAAATAAATTCAAAAAATTAAATAAAAGTAAAATTAGGAATTACCTTAAAATGAGGTCAAAAGTGAGTGAACTCTTCGAGGTATGAGGTAAGAGGAAGGGGGGAGGGTTATGTTCAAATTTTTATTTTTATTTTTTGAATTTGCCCCCAAAAGATTTTTGGGGGGAAATGACAAAAGATGGTTCTAGTGGCTGAAATTTCCAGCCACTTGAACCTTGTGCCAAAGTCCTTTCAAAAGGACTTGGACAATTTTTTTTTTTTGTTTTAATTTAATTAATATTTAATTAGTAATTATTATTAGTAATTTAATTACAATTTATAAAAAATTATTAATAATAATTTAATTAGTAATTAGCAATTTTAATTTAATTACTATTTAATTATTAATTATCTTTATTAGATTATTTAATTATTTACTTATTTAAAATAAATTAATAATTTTTTAATTAGTAATTGTCAAAATTAATTTAATTACTATTTAACATTATATATTTAACATCCTTTGTCCGTCTCCAAGTAGTCGCCAACAGGAGACAGTTTGAAGATGACTTGTGATATGTCGTCTCTAAGTAGTCGTCAACAGGAGACTATTTGGAGACGACATACGTCTCCAATTGGCAACTATTTAGAGACGACATACATAAGTCATCTTCAAATCATCTCTACCGTCTCGTTTTCGTCACTTTTTTGGTGACGAAATGAAGACGGGTTGTCGCTTTTAACAGTTTTTCTTGAAATGTTTATAATCTATCATCTTTTACTTTAGGATTTTCCAAAACAAATTTCGTACAGACCACCACTATCCAATCGTTCTCGATCGTACCCAATCAAGAACTCTAAGGTTATTGCAAATCGCCTTTTCATTCCTATTCACGATTCTCACAATAAATCACGTAGGAATTTGAGGATTGAAACAATAAATACACTCCTACCTTGAGTGAGATATGCAAGTACAAGTTCCATCTACGATCGATAAGCAATGAATATGCAATTTATAAGAGCCCTCTTTCTGATCTCGGGTTGTTAAAAAGATTTTCCTATACGTTATCTAATATTTTCGTCCTACACACATGCATGTGAACTTCTATGTGAAAATTGAACTGTACATTAGTTAATCTCAGGCTCAGTGCGATCTCGTCTCAACAAGTTGAAATTTTTCCCTGAAGAGCAACGGGGAAATGCGGGGCCATGCACTGATGAGAACTATTGGCCCTTTCAAATATTAATTTGGCAGGTAGTAGATGTTGAAGATAATAAATAATATAATAAACTTCTCTCTAACAGCTTAAGCTTTTAGATGAGGTGGTTAAGAATTCTGAGGTTCCATCCTAAAATCAATTGGTACCAAGTGGAGTAACCCAGGATCTTATAAGTTGGTTTTAAAGTTTCTAATTTTCTAATATAGGACAAGTATTATGATCTAATAGTAGATAAAATCCAACTCCGCAATCAGAATTGTCTCATCTTTTCAGCGTAAAGTTGGGGAATGGATACATTACGTAATGATCCTACATAAGAATATCTCATCTTCACAAGGAGTACTTTTAAGGTGTAATGGCTTATTCATCTAATAGACTAATCTTTTGGGATGAGCTCGAGTTGTTACATTTTTAGGCTTATTTTGTTATATTGGTGATTTCATTGAGGGTGAACTTCATAGTGGAACAATTGGAACACCGAACATATATCGTGTAATTATAAATTCTTAGATGAGATTTCTTTTATTGGTCTTTACATGAGGAAATTTATGAACATAAGTAAAGAGTTTTGTTCGAATTAGTGGTACAACATGTAATATGATAATATATCCCAATGTAAAACTAGACCACACTTTTCTCACGAATAATCATCTAGTAATTTGATTTAGAACTTTATTTAAAGATTCTACTAGACACACAAAAACTCGGTTATGCATCATTACCACCAGCCATTTCACTTGAATATGTAGTAAGTAATATCCTTCGCAACTGAAGGAGAAATATTCAAAATTTTCTTATCTTTCTTGGCATCAACAACCTTAAGAACCATAGGTGCGCCAACCGAGGCAGAGATTGGAGTGCAGTGACCGTACCCAAGATAGATCTAAACCGACGATTGCAGAACTTGAAATGCAAAATATTCAACATATATAACTTTATTGGGGATGAGTGCTAATTTGTTTTGCCACCTGGAATTAAATCTTGCTAATCAATTGTCTCTTTATTTCAAACGAATTATTCTTCTGATTTTTTGCATGGATAATTATTGTGTTTGTACAAGTTGGTGACGTGAAGTTTGTTGGAAATATGATACGAGATTACGGGAAGTGGCAAAATATTTATGGGACTCGATTTAGGATTTACAAATCCTCACACATAAATTACACAAAAATGCTTTGTTTATATTAAACTCGCAAAATATTACAAAGAGTTTTTCTCACACTCTTTTTTATGTGTTTCACTCCTTTTTCACTCTTCTTATATTTTCTTGTGTAAAAACACAAAGCCAATACACCTAGCAATACAAAGAGCCACATACTAAATGCACCTAGGAAAGCTAAGAGACACATTATTAAATATGAACCTAGAAATACCAAAAGACACAAGACAATGAATCTACAATTAAACTTCTTTATGTGTACCAAATGCTTTTCCTCTCCATTTTCCCAAGAGTTAATTCGGGTTTGGTTTGCATTCACCAACATCCCCCCTCAAACCAAAATCGTCTTCATGCCAAGTAGTGCCCTCAACTTTTTGAATGCTTCAGTTGGTAGTGCCTTCGTAAAAATATCTACAAGTTTATCAAATGTATTGCAATGCTCCAATGAGATTGTCTTCTACTTGATATGATCTCTCAAGAAATGAAATTTGAGATCAATGTGCTTGCTCCTTCCATGCTGCACTAGATTTTTGGACAATTCTATTGCAGACTTGTTGTCAAGAAATAGAAGAGTTGAATATTCCTGTGGATGATTAAGTTCCTTCAACAAATTTATCAACCATATTGCTTCACAGACTGTTGAAGACAATGCAACATATTCAGCTTCACATGATGACAATGCGACCACACTTTGCTTCTTAGAAGTCCATGTAAAAGCAGGCAATCCAAGAAAAAACACATAGCCAGTAGTGCTTTTCCTTTTTATCTTGATCACCTCCCTAATCACTATCAGAATATCCATATAGGTAGCTTTATCTTTGCAAGAACAAAATAGGCCAAAATCCAAGGTACCTTTGATATACCTTAGAATCCTTTTTGTCGCAAGCCAATGAGACTCTTTTGGATTTTCCATGTATCTGCTCAACAGACAAACACCATAGACAATATTCGGCCTTATGATTGTGAGGTAACGTAAACTTCCAATCAAACTCTTGAAAAGAGTAATTAACATTCACACATTTTTTTTCACCTTCTTTTGTTAATCTCAAGCCAGGAGGAAAAGGAATTTCAATAGGATTACAATTCTCCATTCTGAATTTTTTAAGTAATTCAATGGCATACCTTTTTTGCAAAATGAATATACTGTTCTCCTTTTGATTCACCTCAATGCCAAAAAAGTAGGACATAAGTCCAGCATCAGTTATTTTAAACTCCTTGAACATGGCTTGTTTGAACTCATCAAACATCTTTTGATTATTCCCAGCGAACAACAAATCATCCACATAAAGACATGCAATGAGCACATCACATTGAGCATTTTTCTTCGTATATACTGCATGTTCAAATGGACATTTAACAAATCAATTTTCTTGAAAGTACTTGTCAATTCGATAATTCCATGCACGAGAGGCTTGTTTCAACCCATAAAGAGCTTTCTTGAGACGGTAGACTTTATCTTTATGTCCGTCTACAACAAAGCCTTCGGGTTGATCAATATAGACTTCTTCTTCAAGTATGTCATTTAAAAATGCTGACTTCACATCTAATTGATAAATTTTCCAATTATGATGAGCAACAAGAGAAATCAACATTCTTACAGTGTCAAGTCAGATGACTGGTGCAAACACATCTTCATAGTCAACACCATATTTTTGCTTGTATCTTTTCACCACAAGTCTCGCCCTGTAACAATCAATCTTGCCATCAGCTATCCTCTTGATTTTATACACCCATTTGACTCCAATTGATTGCTGCCCTTTGGGAAGTGAAGTCAATTCCCAAGTGTCATTTTTTTCAATGACACGAATTTCTTCAACCATGGCCTTCTTCCAACAATCTTCTTGAACTGCTTCTTCAAATGACATTGGTTCATGATCGTCATAGAGACAATACAGATTTGTCTCTTGAGTCTCTTCATAAATTTCTCTAAGACTGCGAGTCTTAATTGGTGGAGAAGATGATGAAGAACTGCTTGAGCTTTGGGATGATCCTGTTTGTGGTGAACTTTGATTTTGAGAATTTCTATTGCGAGGAGGAGTTACAACTCCTTGTTCTTGATTTTCCTGTCTTGTCATTTCTTCTTCTGTTGGTTCTCTTAGCTTGAACGTTCTTGATTCCATTGCCAAACTTCATCTTCACAAAATATAACACCTCTACTTACCACTACTTTATTTATAAGTGGGTTGTAGAGCTTGTAGGCCTTTGACTTCTTATTGTAGCCAATAAAGATACATTTCTTACCACGATCATCCAGATTCTTCCTTTTCTCCTTTGGTACACGAGCATAGGCTACACAACCAGAAATTCGCAAGTGACTAACTGTTGGTTTATAACCACTCCACGCTTCTTGTGGTGTCATATCTTTCATTTTGGTTGGACACCTATTCAGCAAATAAGTTGTACAAGCTACTGCTTCAGCCCAGAAAGACTTAGGCAAGCCTTTCTCCTTCAACAAAATTCTTGTCATATCCAGAATGGTTCGATTATTTCTTTTAGCAATGCCATTTTGCTATTGGATATATGAAGTTGTGAACTGCTACTTAATACCCTGTTCTTTACAATAATTTCAAAAATCATTTGAGGTGTATTCACCACCTCTATCAGATCTAAGGATTTTGATTTTGTAACCACTTTCTTTTTCAACATATGCCTTGAAACATTTGAAAATGGTAAAAGTAGTTGAATTTTCTTTTATGAAATACACCCACAATTTTCTGCTATAATCATCAATGAAAGAAATAAAATAGTTGTTACCTCCGAGAGAAAAAGTCTCAAAAGGTCCACAAATATCCTTATGCACCAAGTGTAGTAGTGTATGAGCCCTCCATGAATTTCTACTTTGAAAGCTATTCCTCAGCTGTTTGCCAAGAGTGCAAGCTTCACACACAAATTTGGGCTTCTCAATACGCGGCAATCCATGCACCATTCTTGCATTTTGTAGGAGCTTGAGACCACCAAAATTCAAGTGGCCAAGTCGAAGATGCCACTTCCACTGCTCATTCTTTACCATCCCTTGAAAGCACTTTTCAAGACTTGTGCTTAAATGCAGCGGAAACATGCGATTGTTCGCCATTTGAACTTTTGTAATGAGCTTTCCCTGTGCATCTCTCAAATAGAGAGAAAGATTTTCCATATGTATTACATACCCCTTTTCAAGAAGTTGCCCAATACTAAGAATATTGCTTTTCATATTGGGTACATCATACACATTAGAAATATAGTTTGGAGCACCATTCTTTTGATAGATCTTGATTTTACCTTTGTCTTTCACCGGTAATTTGGATTGGTCTCCCAAGCTAACGTTTCCCATTCACATTCTCCTCAAGTTCTTCAAAGAGTTCTTTCTTCCCACACATGTGGTTATTCGCTCCAGAGTCAAGATACCACATGTGACACCAGGGAAATTTCATCACATTCTTAAATAAATGTTGCATATTTACTTGAGCATTACTATGTACATTTCTTTTCTTGCTTATTTGCTTTAATTGGTGGTCACTATTCATAAAAAAATTCAACTGTCTAAATTGCTCGGTTTAATATTTTTCCTTGAAAGTATAACTTATAAAAGGAATCGAAAACTTGGAGTTCTGAGCTTCGGAGGTCGGTAACACGCGTTAGGAAAATAAAACTTGCTTCGTAGGAATAGTAAAACATTGGAATAGTGTGAGAATTTAATTAGTTAGTCTTTACATGAGATTGTAGCATAGTTTGACTAAGTTATTAGTAGCATTTGACCCCAAGTTAAACCATATACATATCATATACATATAGTACATCACATAAGCATCAAAACCCTTTATGTCCCCCCTACCTATCAGCCACAAGAGAAAAAAAAAAAGAGAAGAAAACATTGTTCAATCCTTGCATCTTGGTCTTCTAGCTTGTCTTTGGAGGGTCTTTGGAGCACCTAGGAGCATTACCACTTGCCTACAACCTTATACAAGTGAGGGAGTTTGCATTTAATTGAGTATAAAGTTTGTGTCAACTTTGATGATTTTGTGATTTGTTGGTTTTGGCTATAGAAATGCTTAAATTTTGTATCATATATGCTTTACATGTTGTGTAGACTACATTTGAATAGTTAAATGGCTAACTCCATGGTTGAAGCTTGAGATCACAAAAGAGATGATGAATAGTGATGAATTTTAGGATTTTGCTATAACTTGCTATTTAGAGTGAATTGATGCTTTCTTTAGGTGCTCTATACATTATTGAAACTAGTTGAAAGCTCCCGTGTAATTAATTTGCCCAAAGTTGAGTTAAAATGCAAAATTAGCTAACTTTTAAAAGGAGGTTTTTCACGAAATGTAATCTGGGCACATTTGGGCTTTAGATTAGGTATTCTTGGGGCATGGAAGCACTTTTGGTGCTTTCGTTGAGTTAAATTAGGGTCCGGATAGGGTAGGTGTAATTAAAACCCGCTTGGAGCCTTCCCGAGCTTTTGTCTCCAAAGCGGGTTTTCAGGGCCTTGGTAGGTGTCTTTTGGCTTCCTCAGGAATGTAGAATGATTAGATTGTAGAATTGGGGCCTTGAATTTCATATAGAAAAAGAATTGCATAGTTATAAAAGGGGAAAAAGTGATAAATGGATACCTTTGTGCTTGTATGAGCTTGTAGATGTATTGTTGTGTGTTTATATCCTTGTCTAAGGTATAACCAAGCTAGTTGAAGAGTTTGTAGAAAAGTATGTTATTTATCTCTTCTGTGTTTATATCGTTATTTCGTGTTTGATGACTTATATTACATTTAACTGTGAGGGCGGCCTACCTTGTCGTCCCTCTTATGTGATATTTGATAATCTTGGCTCTCATGAACTTGGCTCGGGGTTGCGCAACCTATTCAGGCATGGTAGTATCGAGTAAAACAGGCGGCATTGGGCTTGCCGTGCTCCCTCGGCTACCATGGTTTCCCAATCCCTTTCTCGCTGAGGCATACTCCCCTACCCCAGAGGCGTGGTTTACCTCGTTGGGGCATACAAACCTACCTCGAGAGATATGGGTCGTAGGATCCCATTTGGAGGCGTGGTTCACATCCGGAGTACCCATTTGGAGGAATAAGGGGGTTTGCTGGCACTTGCTTGAAGATCTTGGCTCGTGGTTCGTGATTGAAGACAAAAGTGGAACCGTATCCTTTTTATACGTGGTTAAATATTTGTCTAATTAGTTTTGTTATTTTGTGTTGAATATGTTATTATCTTTGTTGCATCTCATAAAAAACCCCCGGTATGCTGCATCACCTCTCTCGCTAGGCAACTTTGTTGCTCACTCCTCATTTAACATGTTTCAGGAGAAGCTGAGGTAAATGCCCAGCTAGTAGCGGTAAAGGAAGATGAGGAAGTTTACGTAGATCAGCCACCTTGATTGTCTGTGTGTTGAGGTTGGATGCTGTGAACAGTCCTTGTGATAATGTTGTTGTTGTTCATTTTGAGACCTTTAAGGTCTTGTATGTAGTTGCCTTGGAATTGTAACTTGTAAATTAACTTGCAGTCTTGAATATTTTTGAAGTAGATGGCATATAATAGTTAACGGTAGACTTTAATGCTTTTGTTTGCATGCTTGTGTGTTAAGATATGTTAATGGGGAACTTATGATATAAGTATATCTTGTAGGTATAATTAGAGTGGTAAGACAAGTTGGTTATGTTTTTAAAGCAGCTATAAACATGTCTTGCATGCTTGCATGATACTTTTGTTGAGTTCCAAGGCTCGGATGGCCTTGAGGAAGTTGTTGATTGTGTTGATGTAGAAGGATGGGCTTGTATGAGATGGTTGGTTGTAGATTTGTGGTAATATGTGTTGTTTTTAGGTACCTGTTAGTCCACGGTACAGAGGAGACTCTATCCGTGTAACAGGTCCGGACTTGACCTGTAACGTAGGGTTGGGTTCGAGGCGTTATACCACACGTCATGTTGATTCTTCGTTCCTTCTTGTGCAAAAAGAAGTGCACCATCACCATTCCCTTGCATAGAGGTTTGAGCAAGATTGGATTGCTCATCATGATCTGAATTGTTGTTCCAACATTCTGAGGCATAGTGTCCAAATTTGTGACAGTTATAACATTCAAAATTTTTTTTGTTTCCAAAATTTCCACGTCCACGACCAGCAGATCTATCTTTTCCTCTACCTCTGCCATCTCTGTTAACAAAATTATTTGAATTCTTTTGTTAAGATTGGTCATGAAAATTATCTCTACCTCGGCCTCGTTCTAGATAATTGTTGCCACATCCGCCACCACGTTGAGAACCTCCACTTCTTGGTTTTTGATCTTGCAGATTAAGCTTTGATTCCAAAGTTTGATCAACTGGGGCATAATTAAAATTCTTCATGTGTTGCTCATGGACTTGGAGTGATCCCATCAACTCTTCTACAGTGAGTTTATCCAACTCTTTCGATTCTTCAATTGCGACTACCACATGCTCAAAGTTCTTTGTAAAAGACCACAATGTTTTCTCTATCATCCGAACATCCTCAATTGTTTCTCCATTTCTTTTCAATTGATTAACAATTGAAAGTAGGCGAGAAAAGTAATCAGAAATAGATTCACTTTCTCGCATGTGACTATTTTCGAACTCACCTTGTAACGTTTGCAAACGAACTCTCTTGACTCATTCAACTCCTTTGAACAAAGTTGCAAGTTTATCCCATGCTTCTTTGCTTGATTTTGCTTCTGTAATTTTCCCGAACATGGTTTCGTCAATGCCTTGATAAAGCAAGAACAATGCTTTCTTGTTTCACTGAGAGAATTTCTCTGCTCCGCGTTGAGAGTTGCTTCAACTTCTGCAGTCGGTTCAACATACCCATCTGTGAGAATGTCCCAAAGATCTTGAGACCCAAATAGAGCCTTCATTTGAGTACTCCAGTTTTCATAATTTTCAACTGTGAGTTTTGGCAGTTATGGATGCACAAGATTGCATGCCATGATTCACACACTCAGAACCGTGGCTTTGATGCCACTATGTTGGAAATATGATACGGGATTATAGGAAATGGCAAAATATTTACGGGACTCGATTTAGGATTTACGAATCCAATCCTCACACAGAAATGCTCTGTTTATATTAAACTCACAAAATATTACAAAGAGTTTTTCTCACACTCTATTTTCTATGTTTCACTCCTTTTTCACTCTTCTTATTCTTATCTTTTTTTGTGTAAAGACACAAAGCCAATACACCTAGCAATACAAAGAGTCACACACTAAATGCACCTAGGAAAGCTAAGAGAAACATTATTAAATATGAACCTAGAAATACCAAAAGACAAAAAATAATGAATCTGCAATTAAACTTCTTTATGTGTACCAAATGCTTTGCCTCTCCATTTTCCCAAGAGTTAATTCGGGTTTGGTTTGCATTCTCCAACAAAGTTTTTAAAGAATGCCGAAAAGAGATGTTACTGCTCTTTATGAACTAGTTTGGTGCAGAATGAGAAATTTGATGATGCTGTGAAGGTTTCATTTTTGAATTTGGGAAACGGGACGATGACAGTGATGATATAGTTCGGGTTTGTAATACTTTGATTGTTGTGTAATATGGTTGGACGGGAAGGGTCGATGGGCAAAGCAATGTAGCAGGCTCTGCTAACCCTATCATCCATATTCAAATATTTCTTCGTATAACGTATTAATTTGAGCCTATAAGCGAGACCAAGTATGTTGTCACGCCGCCAGAAGCAGAATCCCATATTTTTTTTCTAGAGAATATTCTAATTGTCCAGAGCAACTAGAAAGAGATTTTTTAACTAGAAATAACTAAGTTTAGATGTAGCATACCTATCCAAAAGTTTTCGCAACTCAATCATAGATGGTGGAATCATCAAATATTTGACATTTTTGAACTCTGTCTGCAACTAATTAGAAGCCCATAAAACAAAAACAAAAAAAATGTGTACGCACAAGATATCCAGCAACAAAAAGAAGGAAAATGATTGAATTGAGGAACTCACGAACTTTTGGCAACTCAGATGATGGCTCATTACTTCGATGAATTATAATTCTTCGAACAGAAGAAGATTATAAAAACACTTACTCGAAATTTAAAAATATTTGTAGGTATATTTTAAGTATTTTTAAGTAGAGTTGGCATTTGGATTGGTTGGTACAGGCCCATCATAGTCCTTCACACCAAAACAAGTATCCAGCCTAGCCCAATTGAATTCGAGTTCGACTTAACCCAGCCCACCCACCAAGCTAGGTCATGAAATTTTTTACCCAACCCATTTGAACCTGGGTCAATTTCAACATAGGAACAACCTACCCAGCCCAGCTTAGGCCCAACTCGGGTACAACTCGAGCTCACTTATAAATAAGAAAAATAAAAGTAGTATAGATTAAGCAATGCAAGTATCAAGTAAGCAACATTACAAGTTTGCAAGAGATTACAACCAATAACTAGTTTGAAAATATTAAATAATTGCAAGCCTACTTTTAAAAAATAACGAAATAACTAAATTTTAAATAGTAGGAGTTGCATTGCAAGTGGAACAACTACTTTTAAAAAAAATAATTATAAATATAATTTATAAGTTGCAGTAATTACTTTTTTCTAAATAAAAATAATAACAAAAAGTAGTACAAGGAATGTTTTCTTTCTTTGTCTAGTATTCCCAACACTAATCCTAAAAGAGGTAAAGGTACAAGTTTAGATGTTTAAGAATTTTGTACTCAAGATAAAGAAAAATAAATTGATACTTGTAATATTTACCAAAAATTGTTTTCATTCAAAAAAAAATTGAAGTGGGTAAAGAAAAGGACATTTAGAGATGTTTCTTCAAACACCAATTATATATTTCTTCATTTGTGACCACTTTTTGCTATTTACATTAAGCAAATAGGAGATAATTAAAAAAAAAATTGTTCTTACATATGAAAAATCATTTGCTTTTGGTAAAGATCCTGCTTTTGTAGGTTATGTCAAAAAGGCTTTACAACTTGTTGTTATAAGAGTTCCAAGAAATATTTTGAAAAAGGATATTTTTTCAATTGTTAATGAAGAAAAATAAATTTTGCAAGCAACGTTTCTTCTCATTCAACATAAATTTGTTTGACATGTGATTGCTATAGTAGTATAATTAATTTTCCTTTGCTTATTGGATTCACCCTCATTGTTATCTACAAAAAAAAGTTTCTTTTCAGTTATGTAATGTTTAATGTTAGTGTTATTAATCTATTTATGTCTCTTAAGGTTAAATTGCCTTTTCTTATAAATAAAAAAAAACTTAAGTTTAATTTTTACTTTAGATTCTTCTTTTTCCATTTTAAATGCAAGTGCCCAATTATTTTTGTTATATATATATATATATATATATGAATGCGCATGTGTATATTAGTGTTTGTATATGTATATGTGTATAAATATATACAATATATACACAACACACTAATCACAGGAAAATAAAAATAAAAATAAACAATTGGGATGACCCAGCCTAGCTCGTGACCGAGGGTGGTGTACTTGTAGGTAGAGCTAAATCCTGTATTTTGATAAATGAGCTCAGCCCAGTCTAGAACCCTGAAAACTTGGGTAGAGTTGTACCCAATTCTCTCAACCTACGACTCTTATGGGTTGGGTTGGGTTGCTCAATTGCCAGCTCTAATTTTAAGTATAAAAAATAAAATTAATCCCTACTAAAAAAATGTTAATGCTATAGTCCTTAGAAGCAATATTCTACATCCACACCAATCATCTTGTAGTCTAGTGGTATGCTTCTCAGTGTGAATACAAGAGACTATGAGACTAATTTTTCGTAAGAAACATCCATTATTTAGTATGTATCGTACACTTTAGGCCTACGATGAATCGAAAGAAAATATTCTACATCCACCCTGATATCATGCATATTCTGCTGATGAGGGAAGTCCAGGAAACATGAGATTTAATAGAAATGCATGTGGTGTCATGGAATTCGGTGATCATATGTGCATGAGGTGAAAACTCCTGATATCGTTTCAGCAAGCAGGTAACTATTTGAGTAGATGGTGGAATATTGCATAGTTTTCGTAACTGTTCGATTCGCGATATGAATTATACGATTCAGTTTGATTTAATTAAAAAAAAATTCGAATCAGTTAGTGAATCGTTAATTAGGGTGAATCGGTAAGCAAATCGGAGTGAATTGTGGTGAATCGTGCGATTTACAATTCGAGTCAAACCAAAAAAATCTAAAAAGTCCAAAAATAAAAAAATAAAAAAAAGGAACCCATTTCAATTTTTTTCAAGCAATATAGAATCAACCCATTATTAAAAAATATGAACAAACAAAATAAAAAGAAAAGTCCATTTAGATTTAACATCAATTTTTAACTATAATTACAAAATCAAAACATTCAAAACTCAAATGTTAAAATCCCTAAAAACAAAAGAGAGAAAACGCTACTTATCTTTATCACGACTGTAAGTGAGCTACTGTTAAACTCGATCGAAAGGCTTCGCCGATCAAAAGTAGAATGTAAGTGAATTGCTGCTAAACTTTGTTTTTTATAGTCTTGGTCTTTGTTTACTTTTTGTACTGATACACTTTAGTTTTTATAGTCTTGGTCTTTAGTGGCTGATGTTTTTTATGTTTTTATTGAGTGTCTTTATTGTCTTACTGTTTGTTTTTATTGAATGTTTTTATTGCTTTTTTTATGGTCATGGCACAATAACTTGGCATTATTAACATATTCTTGTCTTTACAAATAAGTTAGAATTAATTTTCTTATAAACTAAATTATTAATGGCTAAATAATAAATATTGTCTTCTAATATCTAATTACTTCAATTTAAAAATGTTAATGGAAACATAATATATCAATGATAATCTAATTTTAAATTTGTGACCGAATCGATACGATATTCATAATTCAATACGATTCACGATTCAAAAAAATAAGATTTCGATTCACGGTTCACGAACTATGTGAAATGAGATACTATCTGTCGCAAAGGAACTATGTTCACAAATCAGGTTATTGTCACGGGCTAAGAATTCAAATTCTTAATACTCGAGCGTATCATTGGATAGCCTTCATCTCAGCAATATGAACCTCTGAACAGCCTATTAATCAGCTAAGAACTACGGTCTTTCCTGAAGTGGTCATATTATCTTATTCGTGCTTGTCAATCCAATGTAGCTTCCTCACCCGTCCCTTACCTTTGAAAACTAAAGGCCCACGCGAGCTGGTCTGCTCTTGACCCATAAAACTATCCTCAAATAGCGGAAAACTTTAAACTTGCTAGTGAATTCTTTCAAGAGAAATACTAAATACTATCTTATTTTTATTACTCAAATATCATTTCCTATGTGTATACTTAGTTGACATACTAAAAGAAGAAAGAAAAATTAAAAAGTTTGTTATTTTTATCAAGCCAACTAAGCATCCGTATACGTAGTAGGTGGTATTTGAATGATAAAAATAGAATGATATATAACAATGCTTTTCTTTTAATATCATTAGTGCATGACTGCAAATAGGTATGCAGATCCATTAATTGGTGATGAAGATCATCATACCAAACATATCGTTAAATAACTCTATCATTACTATTTTTTGCAAGATACGGGCGATAGCCGAAGCAAGGTTATATATGATGCAATGGAAATGGCATCTCATGGACAATTCAGACACATGCGTAGTTCCTCCAGCACATACATAATGTATCAAATTACTTAAAAAGCAAAACTCTTCACATCAACTTTAATTTCTTCCAGCTTTGCGATTGATCAGAAAATAGCACGTGCTTTGTCATTTGACTATCTTTCAATTTGTCGCATTTTAATGGCAATGTCAAGGTGAAAATCTGCACGAGCTGCTTGAATGTCTGCAACCTACAAGATGAACAGCGTGAGCTAAATTACGGGAATAGTTTCAACGCTTAAATTAGTTCTAGCAAATGAAAAAATTAAGAGTAATATTATATATCACTCATCTTTACATCACATTTTTATCACCTCTTACATGGTGTTTTACGTGGCATGCCAACTAGACAATACTTTAGTTTTACTTTCTTTTTTTATTTTTCTCTCTCTTCTTAATTTCTTTTCTCTCTCTTAATTAATATGTCCTCAAATTTTTTCTTTCTTTCTTTCTTTAACCATATCACACTCAATCAGGTTCAATCAAATTAAAACCAATCCATACTAAATATAATGATTAAAAAGGTATAAAAAAACACAATTGGATTAGAGTAGCTTCTTAGACATGATATTCAAACTTTAGTAACACATATTTGCAAGACCAAATCAATGAAGCACTCTGACAAAAGAAAGAAAAAAAAATCAATGAAGAACGAAGTAAGCATCTTCGACAGCATGCAAGCTAGAAAACCCCCATAGCAAGAATGTAAACATGCATAGAGCTACCGGGTTTCGGAAGAACGAACAAGGATCCCCCTTTCCCAAGTGGGTCAAGAGGAGTATTTATAGTTATGAGGATTTCACGCCTTTTAAAAAAAAAAAAAAAGAAAGAATAAGAAAACATATATGTTTTATCCACTTATAAGGAGAATTAAAAAACGAAACTAACAAAACAAACACATAGTATAAACCTCCTCCAACTTTTTCTATAAATATTCTGAAGGTTACATTACCACTCTCATCCTTCTCAAATATCAATATCCACATTCATAATATTTAGTTAAGAAATATGGGCTCGAAGACAATTATATTCGTCCTTTACCTTTCCTTTGCTATTCTTCTACTGAGTACCTCTGATGTGGTAGCGAGGAAAAAGCTTGAAACTTCCATTCCCTTGGCAAATAGAAGTAAGTCTTTGTCCCACATGAGCTAACTATTATGTTTCTTTTCCAGCTAGGGCAAAAACTAGTTGATAGTAAAAATCTTTTTATGTATAAATAGGGGGGACTTTAAAATTTTTGTTCAGTAAGTACTAAAATTAAACAATTTAAAATTTATATATATATTTTTTTTTAAATAGGATAAATTATTTTTCTGTCTAAAAATATTTTCAAAATATAAATATCTTCACAAATATTTTGAATGAGTAGAGGTTGCAGCCCTCCCTCGTCGTATAGTACCTCCGCCATTTTGTGCAGAATAGGGACTCAACAGTGTTTGCCATGTTTACTTTTATAGTAGCTCACTTATCAAACTCGGCACATGCAAAGCAACATATTTGAAGGGAAAATAATAATAATAATAATAATAATAAATATATATATAACGTTGAAGCGTGTGCTGAATATTACAACCGTAGTTGCTTCCCTCTTTTCCATAGTTCTGTTTCCAGTTGTGCAGCCAATACTTGTTGTATTCACTTATAGATTCCATTGCGCGTGTTAAAAACGTTCGAAACTAAGCATCCTTACCACATTTTTTTTAATCTATGGCAAGACTTAAAATTGTTGTAAAAGATTAAAAAAGATTGCGACTTTAACTGTTTTTTTTTGGCTCTGAAGTGACTTAACTGTTGCACATATATAGTCTCGTTATAAATTCTCTACTACAATAATTTTTTGTAAATAATAATCAATGGTTTAAAAGACATTTGCAATTACACTATAATTTTGTTGAAAAAAAAGTAATCCTACAAAAAATTATTAATAAAATATGATAAAAAAAATAATTCTAACAGTAGCAATTAAATGAAAGGCCTGCAAAAAAAATTAGTTCATGCAATGGTTTAAAAAAAATGGTATAATAAGACTTCTAGTACAACAGTCTTTCCATTTTTTAATTTTAAGTATTGCAAAAGATTTAATATATTTAATGCATAGAAAACGTATATGTGTCTTGTTCCTTTCTTTATTATTTTATTTGAATATGCTATAACCTTCAGAAGGCAGCTAAGCATTCTTAATGCATCTATAATCAGCTAATTGCACATATCATTTTTCATCTTAGATTTAGAACTACATATTTTATCTAACATATTCGTCTTTATAGCCACGGTTGTTGAAGGGGAAAAAAGGACAAATGTTATCAAAATCAAGAAGTGTCGCGATTTATTTTCCGCTTGTTATCCCTATTGCTGTTATTGAGAAAGGCTACTGGCGTAGGATGACATCTTTGTATGTTGTTTCGCTATTTAATATATTTTCCATTTGACAAATAAAAAATAAAAAATTCAGAAAGGCTACTACAGTATGAGCAAAATGTATGTATATACCCACGATTGAAGTATCATCATGATTTATGTAATGATCTTGTAACTCATGAAATGTGCTAAAGACACTTCAAAGATAATATACATAGTAATTAACCTTAGCTTTGATCTATAATTTTCTGTAGAATACTAGAAAAAACTATTCGGTAATACATTTTCTTACCAACGACCCTAATTAAGGGGTTGAATTAATTATCCTGTTAATCAATGTTATATATTAGTTCTTAATGTAACCAAGAAGCAAAATAACACAATAAGTATATGCAAGAAATTGTTAAGCTCAAGATGAACTATGATATGCAACCAACCACTAACCACTAGCATATTGCAACAAATCTAAATGCCTAAAGATTTGAGACGATAACACACAGATTTTTTGAGTGGTTCGCATTCTCTTGGACTTAGTTTATCATCTTGTTTGTAAGGGAATATGTCAGCAAATGATGTCTATTATTTTTCCAAAATTTTATATTTATTTCTATTGTTCAAAATTAGTTAATTTAGTTCCTATTATTTTTTAAAAAAATTTAAATTTGTCTTTAGTGTTCAAAATTACTCAATTTAGTCTCTATTAGTTTCTTTAAAAAAATTAAATTTATCCCCCCTTGTTCAAAATTAGTCAATTTAGCCTGAATTATTTTCTAAAAATATTAATTTAGTCTCCATTATTTTTAAAAAAAAATCAATTTAATCCCTGCACGTGACCCCTCTTTAGGGACTAAATTATTGTTTAAAAATAATAATAATAAATTCGTCAATTTAGTCCTTAAAAATTAATTTAGTCCATATTATTTCTAAAAAAAATTCAATTTAGTCCCTGCACGTAACCATCTTTACCCCCAACCCCTATATTTCAATTTACAAAAATAATAGGGACCATGTGTGACAACCCAGAGGGATTATAATTGGAGATACCATTATTTCTGATACAGAAGTTCCTATAAAAATATGAAATGAATTTCCCTTTCAAATAATATAATTGACAATATTTTTTTAAAAATATTTGCTATTACTAATTATATGTGTCGACATACAATAACAAGAAAAACATTTATAACAATCAATGTGAACTAAAATCATTTTTTCACATGTAGTTCTCATAAGAATGATTTTAGTTAGAACTTATTTTAAATGTTTAAAACTCAGTTACTATAATGTTATTTTTATTATTTAATTGGAAGCACATTATCCAATATCTAATTAATATTTGACATTTATTTGTATCTATATATATACTCATCATTTGTAATAATTCCAATTTATATTTTGAAGACCAAGGTTAATCTCCATTCTGCACGAGATTCGGGGGCGGGGTTGAGATGGAGAATGGGGGTGCAAAATGCGCCCAATTGCCAACCTTGGGTAAAATTTTATTTGTTCTAATTAAAGATTTTAAATCAACTTTAATTTTGTCATCTTATCACAAATATTATTTAACTCTTAACTAATTTAAAATATATATGAGACGTGGTGCTACACTTGGAAAATATATAATCTTAACGTGATCTAATATGATTTACGAAAACAGATTTCCCTGTCATAGAAAGACATTGATATGGAATTTGATTATTGGACGTACCAGTTTACGTCTTCTTACCAAACTTGAATATTGACTCCGAAAAGGAAAAGGAGTACGCGATGACCCAATAATGCCACATATAAATTGGAGTTTTGTTAGCTCTTCTCCTCCCCAGCCAACCCCCTCAAGCAGATCAAAGCTCTCTAGCAGATCAAAGCTTTCTAGCAGCGAGTACTCTCTCTTTTCCATACACACAAATACATGTATATATATATATATATATATATATATGTGTGTGTGTGTGTGTGTGTGTGTGTGTGTGTGTGTGTGTGTTTATATATATATAAGCAACTGACTATAATGATTTGATTTTGATGAGCAGAGATGAAGGTTATAGCAGCATACTTGCTTGCTGTTTTGGGAGGCAACACCAGTCCTTCTGCCGATGACTTGAAGAATATCTTGGGCTCTGGTATGCATATTCATTCATATAGATATATAGAGATTTATATACTATATATATATATAATATTTATGTCTGCATATGTAAACACACATAAGTTTGGATTGTTTTAGCTTGCTCTTACATGCATTGAGGTGTTCAATTTTTGTTAAAACAAAAATTATTTATTTGCATAATATATAGTGCTTGTTATATTTGATTTAAAATTTCAATGTTTTGCACCTTTTTGGAGATCTCAATGCACTAGTTATTGTCAAGCCCTACACTCATAACCCTATAATCGTAATAAAGTGAGAATATGGATGTTAATGTGTTGTATAATAACTTGGCAATAACTGCCTTTGGGACGTGATATTTATTGATATGGATTCTTTAGAGAATAACATATACATGTGCAACTGAAAAATTAAATTGTCAGGGTATATATAAGAGTAATTTCACAATAAAATAATTGATAAAATATCATTCCCGTTTGACAAGAATATAAAGAAAAATAAAAGTATCATACACGTTTTACAATCATATATTTAAAAAAAAAACAATCACATTCAACGGTGATATAATAAATAACGTCCAATGTTCTCCTTCTCATCATAGAATAAGTTGGTGGATTCTTGATATATTTTGGGTTTCTTTTTCGTGGTGTTTAGTTGGAGCTGAAGCTGATGATGAGAGGATTGAGCTTCTTTTGTCAGAAGTTAAGGGTAAGGATATCACAGAATTGATTGCAGCTGGCCGAGAAAAATTGGCATTCGTACCTTGTGGTGGTGGGGCAATTGCAGCTGCTGCACCTGCTGGTGGTGCCAGTGCTGCTGATGCCGCCCCAGCTGCCAAAGCCAAGGAAGAGAAAAAGGAGGAGAAAGTAGAATCAGAAGATGAGGTAAGCTTTTCCATTTTACTTACCTGAAGGATTTTGCTACGACAAATGTTTTTAAAGGGTCAATCCACAACTTTCGGATATTACACTTTGACTTCATTGAGTTATCTGAGCAGATCTAATAATTATTCGTGCAGATTGAATAGTAATAACTGCCCGAACAGATCCAATAGCCATTGGAACATATCCTATTATTCGAGATGAACTTGTTATTAAACAAAAGTGCAAGGACTGAAAGCAAAAACCTGAATCTTAATTTTTACATAAAGGTTAAGTATTGATTCACTGACTCTATTCTTTCTTTGGTTATTGCAGGATATGATCTTCAGTCTCTTTGATTAATTGGTTACAGGCATCGGAGTCTTTCGTTTCAAGCTCTCTTATATAGATGTTCTTTTGTTCAAGTGTTAACTCTAGCTTAATTAGTATTTTCTAATTGATGATAATTGTGTGGCATGCTGACTGTTGGGTTGACTTTTGATTTAAAGATTTTAGAGTTTTTTTTTTTTTTTGAAATTGTCACCTATACATCTTATTACATGATTTTGAGTTGTTCTATTTGCGTTGGATTATGGCTATATGAGATTTCTCTACCATACAGTAAGTTTTGTAAGTTTTATCACGCTCCCAAATTTGCTAAGGCAAATTCGAGGTTATGATACTGCGAGTCTAAAAAGATTACTCTTTCAGATTATTCTTCTTAAACTTGCAAGACATACTCTAATTAATAGCGTAGTATATAAAACTATATCTCACAAATTAACAATCAAATCTGCTAAAACATTAATGAATACCATATTTGTACTTTAAATCTTTGGGTCATTTTCAGTTCCAATTAATATAAGCGCATTGCATTTTCAAAGTGTCGAGCAACTCCAACAGGTTAGCTATATCATTCTTTTAGTTAAAATAGAGATAAAAAATACCATATTTCATCTATAACGGCCTCTTCCCTTCACTACCCTCCCGAAACTGAGCAACCTTGCCACTTTTTTTTTTTTGCTCTCCAAAGCTGGCGAGCCAGAGAAGCTCGTCAACTTGCTTCAAAAGCCTCCAAAGTTGAATTTCTTGACTGTTGGAGCCAACCAACTCCCAAAAAAAAAACAAAATAATAATAATAATAACAATGGTGTTTTCCAACTAATAATTACTCCATGAAGGCATGCGTCACTCGACCAATTTTCTCTTTGAACTTTCATAAATGGTGAATTTGGAGTTAAGATGGAGAGTGCCTGGCTTGAGATAGGTAAGATTTGGAGAAGAGACAGAAATAAAGTTTGTGTTGAGAGTGGGTGAGGCAGTGTAGTTAGAGGTGGCATTTGGGCCAGTTCGGTATGGTTTGGTACGACCTGGTACAATCCAACCTAATCGTGGGTTGAGAAAAATGAGTTCGACTCGGCACAGATATTTAGTGGGCTGAGTTGGGTTAGGCTCAATTTTCAGAATATAGACCCAGCTAGGTCCACGAGCCCACTACCACTAGTCACAAGTTGGGCTGGGCTGGGCTTGGTCAACTCAATTTTTTTGGATTGGATAGTTGGATTAATAAATTAAAAAAAATAAAATTTAAACTTAATTTTTTTAAGAAAAGTTAATTTAACTATTAACAAGAAAGTATACAAGTTGATTGATAACATTAACAATTAATATAAATAATAAAATATTACATAACAAACTATAAGTTAATGAAACACGAGTACATTAGTGATATAAACATAAAGATAAAATATTACATAAACGTTTGAGGAAAGCTATTGCAAAAGTTCTTCATTTTGTTATGCTCTTTGTATGGGTGTTAGGCCTGCTGGTAGTGGTAGTGGGTTTGGCGGTGGAGGTAGTTGAATAACTACTTCAAGGTTAAAATAGTTTGTGACATTTGGTTGTTGAGATACATGGTGTGTTACAAGTGTCCTAGTTCCAAATTTACGTAGAAATATAAATTGATGTTGATAATAGTTACAAATTATATACTCTTGTTCTTCAAAGTACGTAAGATGATTCTAAACCTCTAATGAATTTAATCATCGTGAAAGATTTTATTCTTACATGAACATAGTTATATATAATATTGTAGACTTGTAGTAACATAAAGTTGAATATACTAAGTGAAAATTTGTACCTAAAATCTTTATAAAAAAAATTGTATGAAGGGACTTAAAGTTGCAAGTTGCAAACTTGCAATATGATAAAAAAATGTTTGATAACAAATCATTTAATATTAACTTAAGAAATACATTTGCTACTTTTTATTATTAGATTGTTAAAAAATATAATTACTACGACTTGTTAGTTTGTTTAAAAAAAAATAGTTACTGCAACTTGCATTGCATACATAAAGTATAATATTTTAATTTCTTTTAATAAGTGAGCTCAAATTGTGCTTAATTTGTGTTGAGCCCGAGTTGGGCTTGAGATGGTCCTTATCTGGGTTCAAGATGGGCCATATCTAGGCTCCAGTTGGGTTGGGCTTATGGGTTGGGTTGAGCTGGACATGAGCTTAATTGGGTATGGGCTTAAATGGGCTAGATCAGAAATTGTATGACCCAATTCGGCCCACATGCATATATGTGGAGGGTTGGGTCGAGTCGAGCCCACTACTAACCAAGCTGGGTTGGGTCCAAATTTTCGTGTGTTGAGCTGAGTTGGGCTTGTGTCCACCTAGCCCAAATGCCACCTCTAGGTGTATGGTGTTAGAGAGTTATTGAAGTGAAGTTAAAAAAAGAATCTTTAAAATAGAGAGTATTAATATTGGAGAAAAATTAAAATAGAGAATCTGATATAAAGAGTGCAGTTAGAATAAAACTGAAATAGAGAGTTTGTAAAAATAAAAATTCACAAATTTAACTCTCTATTATAAAATAAAAATAAAAAATAAAGAGATTGTTGAAGTTACCTTAGCCCTAGTTGCTTGCCTTCTGTAAATTAATTTGCATATGTAATAGACTAGATTCGCAAATATGATACAATAACTTGTTCGTCAATATTTTCTATCAGAACAGAAATAATAGTCTTCTTGAAGCAAACAGATCCAAGCATAATTGACAATATTTTAAAGCATTATAGCATTTTTTTTTATTCTCATGCATTATAGGAGTTCAAATCAAAGGATGTCATGCACTCATCTATGTCAAGAGGCAAGATCCCACTAAATATGAAATGTACTTTGCATAACAATATACTTCTATTTCATGACAGGAAAAAAAGGTAATTGATCCTTGATTATTTTATATATTATTGCTATTTTATTTTAGTTATTCATCACAAATTTGAGCGTCGAAGTATTTATGTGGGATCAACTATTCTTGATTGCAAGAAACACATCATCTCAGTAGTTGATGACAAATTTTGACCTTAACAAGGATATAAAAAAAATAATCCCACGACAAAAAAAAAAGAAAAAAACAATCCCATAAAATCCTATTAATCGACCTCAAATTAATAGAAGTTTATTTTTTTCCCAAAGGCTATCCTTTCGAAGATTTCATTGAGTTTTTATTTCCAAATTTTTCAAACTTAGTAGACGTTGTAAGAAGCAAATAATATATATATTATTTGAAAGATTTAGAAATAAAAACTCAATGAAATCTTCGAAAGGATCGCCTTTGGAAAAAAAATAAACTTCTATTAATTTGAGGTCGATTAATAGGATTTTATGGGATTGTTTTTTTCTTTTCTTTTTTGTCGTGATATACACAAAAAGAAAAAAGAGCTCTAGAACATGTTGATTTTTTATTTTTCTCTGGCCCTTGTATTCTTCTTGAAATGACCAAAATAGCCTTATTTGTTAACCTTATAGATTAGGGTTTCATCACCTTCCCTTTAAAACCCAAAACGATAAGAAGCGACGCAGAGGCGCTCAAGGCAAACAACTCCGCCGTCTCACCACTGCAACCATGGGTAAGCAGACAAAAATTTCATTTCCCATTTTACCCATTCTCTCTGCTTGTCTCCCTACGTATACATGTATGTCATCTTTGTCTCTTTAGAGGGCATTATCGGTATAACTATGTATATGAACTTGCAGGTATCTCAAGAGACTCTATGCACAAGAGGCGTGCCACTGGTGGCAAGAAGAAGGCTTGGAGGAAGAAGAGAAAGTTAGTTTTTTTCTTTTTCTTTTATTTAAATCAGTTTTTTTATCAATTTTTTTCGTTTTTAGTTTCACTGTTTATGAAATCAAAATATATAGAATGTTTGAATTTTTTTAGTTAGATAGCTTAAAATGGAAAATAAATTGAACCTTTTTTTTTTTGCTTTCTGAGCAGTTTACTATAACTTTATGTGGGTATACATGTTGTGTGTAGAGTGTGTGTGTTTCAACATGGATCTGATATTAAGTTGAGTGAAACTGAAATGGGTTTGGCTCATTTGTGGAAGTTTATCAATTTTTATTTATTTTTATTGATTTCAATTTCAATTTTTAGTGATTTATGTGATGGGGTGGGGTTTTTGTTTGTAGGAGCTAGTAAATTGGAAATGGATATAAGTGTTCTCGAATAGGTTTCTTTATTGGTTTTGGTCATCACCTTTAGGTACTGTTGAAGCTCGGTTTTGTTGGGAAGCTATTTGTTTAGTTTTTGAAGATAATTTTTTATTGGTCATTCGTGTAAGGTATAATGGATTATAATTTCTGATTTGTAAAGGAAACCGAACTTAGAATTCCTTTTACAGTTTTCTTTCACAAAAAAATAATGACAGTAATAAGGCAATGTTCCTCTGGCTGGAAAAATGGAAATCAATGGAAGTTTCTTTTTATATTTTTCACATTCTTCCATGTTCCCTTCATTTTCGTATTATCTAAGTTCATGAATTAGCTTTCTAGACTATTGGTCCGGAAAATACTAGTTTTTATATTTGGGGGTATGTAGGAGAAAAAAATTGAAAATTGAAAATTTTCCAAGAATTCTTATCTTTGGTGCTTCCGCTTGAACTCTGAAAAGTGCTCGATGTGTTAAAGAACCTTGTTTTTAATTCTTTAATTAAGATCTTAGGATGCTCTGTTGTCTTCCTTGCTTTTCCCTGTCTTGATGGTGAAATGGTAATTGTTAGTCTTTCTTCCTATATCTTATCTCACGATGATTATATGGAGCTGGTACCCACTTGATATTTGGCCTTTATCTTCTGTCCAGGTATGAGCTTGGGCGTCAACCTGCGAATACTAAGCTCTCAAGCAACAAGACTGTGAGGAGAGTCCGTGTGAGAGGAGGCAATGTGAAGTGGAGGGCCCTCAGATTGGACACTGGAAACTACTCCTGGGGTAGTGAAGCTGTCACTCGCAAAACTCGTATCCTTGATGTGGTTTATAATGCCTCGAACAATGAGCTTGTGAGAACACAAACTCTGGTGAAGAGCGCCATTGTTCAGGTGGATGCTGCCCCATTTAAGCAATGGTACCTTCAGCACTATGGGGTAGATATTGGTAGGAAAAAGAAGGCTGCAGCGAAGAAGGAAGGAGCCGAGGTACTAAGTTTTCTTTATTACTTGCATTCAAGTAGTTAGCAAGTGATGTTATATGATTTCTTAACTAACAATATACTGATGTTTGATGATGAATTGGAAGTTGTATGGTTCTAAATATACTTTTAGGTTTAAATTTAGCATTGCTTAATTACTTTTTTTTTAAAATGTCTCTCACTCATAGAAATAGCTAGACTAAATCTTCTAGGGTGATGTTTTTGAGATGGACGCTAAAAAATCATACAGTGAGGAAACATTCACGAAGTTTTCTGTGGGAACCTGAGTGATAGCTCTTCTTGGATGCTTAAGGGAAGGATGCGGATTTTGGTCTGCTTTGAAAGTTATTGTATCTTTCAACTATCTAAGTTGGCTTATTCAATTAGTCTTGGACACTTTTGGATCTACTTAGTACCATCAAGCTTTAGGTTGCTGGTTATAGACATCAAATCTAGGACATATAGTCTTTGGTTTTGACTTGAAGTACCAATGCATGTACTTGTTTCTATCTCATCTGTGTTGTGCTTCTTGCAGTCGCCATATAAATTCCTAGTCCACTATTTCTTGGGAAAAAAAAATTCCTAGTCCACTATTTTAGAGCCAATTAAAGCTTGAACTATATGCTGCCGTTCAGCAACTTAATACAGTAATTTTTCTTGAACTTGGGGCAATGATGTGCATTAGAAAGGTAGCAGCAGGGTTTAGATGATAAGTGTGAGTTATATCTAACGCAGAATGACAACGCATTTGTCAATTTCAAAAAACACGTAAATTGGCCCTCTGTGAAATTATGCATTTAGAGACTCGTCAACAAAGCAAATAACATATGTGCATGCGGAGGATAGGCATGGAAATCTAAATTTTCACAGGCTTCAGATGCATTTTTCAGTAATTTGTTAAGTGAAGCAAAACTCGTGTTTGAAGATGCCTTGGTAATAGTTAATGGCACAACACTCTTATCCCCTCTCTTCTTTCTGAGCCCTGAGCCCTTCCAATTTGAAGCAGACATTGATTTATTTTGTGTTTCTTATCATCTATTTTTGAATATAAATCTTGTGCATGAGCAGGAGGGTGAGGCGACTACAGGTACGGAGGAAATGAAGAAGAGTAACCATGTGCTGAGGAAGATTGAGAAGCGCCAGAAAGATCGTAAACTTGATCCCCATCTTGAAGAACAGTTTGGCTCTGGTAGACTGTTGGCTTGCATTTCATCTCGACCAGGTCAATGTGGAAGATCTGATGGGTGAGTATGAAAGATCGTCACGCAAGTCTTTTGATCAATTTCTTTCTGCATGATCTCACTTTTCAACTCTTGAAACAGGTATATCCTGGAAGGTAAGGAACTGGAATTCTATATGAAGAAGATACAGAGGAAGAAGGGAAAGAGTGCTGGTGCTGCTTAGTAAGACTTGAGCTCCTCTATCGAATCTATGACTCGGTCCTTATGTTCTAGATTTTGTTTAAGTTGTTGCTTTCTACTAGTATTATTGTTCCAATTGTAGCTCATACAGAACTGGAAGTTTTTGTTTGTTTCTCTCAATAGAAACTAGATGATCTCGCTCTGCGAGTGTTTTGCTCAAAGTTGTGACTTTTGTCCAGTTGTTCTCGTAAACCATTCTCTGTTGCTTTGCTTAATTTGCGGTTCTTATTATGTTAGCTTATTTGTAGGAGGATCTTGTTTTCCTCTTTTTTCTCTTGTTCTTTAATGAACACATATAGAGACCCAAAAATAACCCTTAGAGTGAGTCTTTCTTGCCTCGGAATGGCGACTCCGAGCCCAAAGCCCGTGGTCTAGGTCAGGTCTCATATACTGGAAAAAAGTCGACACTTCTTACTTGTCCTGCTAAAAATAGACAAAAGGGATGAGAGTGATTATGAACGCAACTTTGCCTCTTGGGAAAAAATATATATATATATATCTCAAAATTTTTCTATAAAAATCCTAATCATTTTTAGAATATGAAAATATTATGGATGAAACAAACACTCATCAAAACAGTTGTTATTTTCATTATAGCAACAAATCTATTACATCCACAACTATTAGTTATGGGATACAACTAATAGAAACATTAGTTAAAGGATGAAGCTAAATAATTTTAAAAAGACATTGTCATTGCGACATGTCACGCTTCGAGTCCAGAACCTTATATCCACAGACACGATTAATGTTGTAGGTATAAGAAAATAACTATTTGAATCATCTTTTCTACTGATTCAAAATGGTTAATTTAAGTTATTCTTTATATTCACAACATTCACTTATAAATTACACAAGCATATTATATTCTTCCGATGTAAGATGTCGCATACATATCTAGGATCAATCAGGCGGTGAAAGATTTTAGAAGTGGTTCCTACGAGTTCAAGAGATGGCTCCCATCAGCCTTCTAGGTGTAGCACTTTGCTCTGCATAACACTTAGCTCCTGCACCGGCTAGTGACCTGCTCTGAATACTATTTTGTCACGCCCCGAGTCCAGAACTCCGGACTCGCAAGCGTGACTAGTGTTGTAGGCATAAAAAATAATTATTTGGGTCTCTTTTCTATTGGTCCAAAATGGTTAATCTAATTTATTCCTTATACCCACAACACTTACTTATAAACTATACAAATACACTATATTCTTCTGATATGGGATGTCACATAGACAAAAAGAACGAAAGAAAAATATATATGCACTACTTATTGCAATGACTAAGATATATCAAACACATTGTCTTTTTTTTTTTTTTTTTGATGAAAGGAAATTTATTCATTCAAAAGTTATTACAAATTTTTAACCAATCCTAGTGGGGTTGAAATCAGACAATAATAGATTCCTCAAGTCATTAGGAATATTAGCATATCAATCTAAAGGTAGGTTACCACTAACAAAACACTTAGCTACCCAGTCAGCACATGAATTGGCTGATCTTCTAACACACTGACATTCAACGAGATTTTTCAATTGCATATCTGTGAATATTTTTCACAATCCGTCTAGCTTTCCAATAAATAGGAGCATTAGGATTGGTGATCGCATTGAAGATCACAAATGCATCATTCTCAATTGAGATGCTAAAACAATCAAGGCTACTCGCGACCTGAGAGGCATACCATATCGCAAGGGCCTCAGCTTCGTCTATGGAATTACAGCTAAGCCGCCGCACATTTCCGGAAACCAACTCTCCACAAGAATCTCTACAAATTGCTGCTGCCGCTGCGCTATCAGGACAGAGAAAGCAGCATCAACATTAATCTTGAGCTCACCAGGAGATGGGAGAGACCACCTAGGGGCAACACTTTGATAGTGGTTCGCACTGAGACAAGCTGGTGCAATCTACTTGTTCTACTAGCAGCAAATGAAGCTTCTCTATTCCAAGATCGGGAGCTAATATCAATAAGCTCTGAAACCTTCTCCATTTGAACACCATTTGGTTTATTGATTGTGGTGCAATTTGGGATCCAATTATCTGACCACATATTAACGCTCTGACCATTGCCATAAGCCCAGACAGCGCCTTTTTTTTATTTTTTATTTATAAGATAAGATCTCTTCCAAAGTTGTTTTTACAAATAGGGAAGTACTACTAGGAAGTAATTTTATGCTATACTACAGGGTGTGTGCCGACTATAAAAAAGAGTGATCCATAAATAAAAAGAATGTTTTAATGGTTCGGCTTGCATAATTTTTTTTTTTTTTAGGAGAAAAGTTACTTTGAAGCGGTGGGAGGTTTAGCAGGTCCTTATCCGTTTATTAAATAACCAAAACTAAATATAAGAGGGGACTTATAGTTATTTAAAATTTGTAACCACGACAAAACACAAAATCAATCCAAGTAAGGTGATTAAAAAGAGTTTATAGTTCACTCCCTTTGATGTAACAATAATCTAAGAATAACTTTGAACCTGATCAGAGGACAACATTAGATTGTTTTTTGGTGAATTTTGTTAGCTATCTTTGTTAGAATATTTTGTTCTAAAATTCGTATTACAAATTCTTTTACAGTAAAAATGAGAGAATAAAAAGAAAAATGACTCCCATTAAACTGAAGTCACTTGCTCATCTGACAAAGTAAATAGGAAAAAGAAATCACTTTCTCATTCATAAGGTAAAAAGCTCTTCAAGAATGAATTTATCATTTAGAATTGGAGCAATTCGTAAAATGACAACTACGACTGAAAATGTATTTTATTCTATTATTTACATATTTGCATCTTAAAGACCATGCATGTCCTATATTAATTTCAAAGCGTCACATTTTTTCGTTAAAATCTCAAAAAATTAACTACATGCTCAACATTAATAAATTTTCCAAAATTTTGATGCTCAATTAATTAAAAGGAAATACAAATTGCAATAGTAACAGTAACAGTGAAGAGAGAAAAAAAAAGTATCTGTTTCTTGTTTTTGTCATAACAATGAGTAACTAAACACATTTCAAAAACCAAAATAAAAAAATAAAAAAAAAAGCCCCCACCCTGCATTTACCGGGTCCATGTTATTTTTACCTCACACCTCGACCGATACATACATATTATTTACACACACATAAAAAAAGCACACACACACACACACCTACCACCACCGCCTTGACTCCCTTCGACCTCCCTTCCCCCGGTGACCCCCTACCCACCCCCACCTACCTTGGGGTCGCCCCAATTCACACTTTCTCTACTCTTCACCTCTCTCAATTCACTAATTTTGATATCCAAACAGAAAAAAAATCAGAAAAATTTAAATCTTTTTGTTTTAATTCTCAATGGCGCAAACGGATCCAGAGGCAAGTATAGACGCGGTGCGGATGACGTGGAACGCGTGGCCGAAGACGAAAGTGGAGGCCTCAAAGTGCGTGATCCCAATCGCCGCTTGTATCTCTCCGATCCGACCCCACCCTGAGATCCCCACACTCCCTTACGCGCCACTCAAATGCAAGACCTGCTCCTCCACTCTCAACCCCTACGCGCGCGTCGACTATCACGCGCTCATCTGGATCTGCCCATTCTGCTTCCAACGCAATCAATTCCCTCAGCACTATTCTTCCATGAACGAGACCAACCTCCCAGCTGAACTTTATCCTCAGTACACCACCGTTGATTACAATATCACCCCTCAGTATATGCAGAATTACAATTCTGCCCCTCCGCCGCCTCCGCCACCGCCTGTTTATTTGTTCGTGCTGGACACGTGTATGATCGAGGAGGAGTTGAATTTCGCAAAATCGGCATTGAAGAGAGCGATCGGGATGCTGCCGGATAACGCGATGGTCGGGTTTTTATCCTACGGTACGCAGGTGCAGGTGCACGAGCTAGGGTTTTCCGAGATGTCGAAGGTGTATGTTTTTAGGGGATCGAAGGATTTGTCCAAGGATCAGGTTTTGGAGCAGTTGGGATTAGGGGGTTCCGGTGGTGTTGGGGCTAGACGGCCCGGGACTGGGCCAGGCTTGCAGAAGGGTGTCGGTGTTGGTGGTAATGCAGGGCAGGGCCCGGTCCCTGGTTCGGGGATTAATAGGTTCCTGTTACCTGCATCTGAGTGCGAATACACTCTCAATTCTGTAGGTTTTGATCCAGGCATTTCGATTTTGAATTGAATTTTGGTTAATTATTGTTTAAATTGAGGTTTTTGTGGGTTTGCAGTTGTTGGATGAGTTGGGTACGGATCAGTGGCCAGTGCCGCCAGGGAACAGGGCGTTTAGGTGTACAGGAGTTGCATTGAGTGTAGCAACGGGATTGCTCGGGGCGTGTTTGGCTGGAACTGGTGCAAGGATTATTGCATTAGTAGGGGGACCTTGCACGGAAGGACCAGGAGCGGTAAGCTTAATCACTTCTACTTTTAGAAATACATTTTTTATTTCGTGTGACATTAACTCTGATTGTTATTTATTAATTTTTCTTGTTCAAAATTACTAAGGCACCAGGAATTGTTTAAGCGACAAAATCTCGATCAGCTATTCTGTGCTAGTTCTATAAGGTTGTTGTAGTGCAGCTTATATGGTGGATGTCAATTAATGCAATACTTCTAAATTGCACATTAATTTCTCTAAAGGAATTTAGGAATTTGGTATTGTTTTCAGATTTACTTTCTGATTAATTTAACTGTGAAAATGTTGACTATATGATCTCACGTTAGCAGGGTGATTTGACGTCCACATGAAGATATATATTTTGTAGGCAATTTTGTAATTACAGTATAGTTTGAAACAAATGACTGTGATCTTTACATGAATTCCTGTACCTTGCGCAATATTGGGTCTTATGTTGACATAGGTGCTACTTGAAGTCATTGATATGTTGCATGATGAGTTGTAATAGTTGACATGCTTTATTAATTTGAAGTGAATATTCCAGTTCATTTCTATTTCCTTGATCATGGCCTGGAGCATTTGTCCTCATTTCATTGTATGCTGAACTTTAAGTTGCACTTTGACGTGTTCCCTTCTCTTCTTGTTGTATTCTATGTTATTCATTTATTGTTTCTGATGGGAGGGAGTGTTAAGCACATATATAAGTTGATGACTAATGATAGTGTCTTGTGTCCTGTGAACAGTGATATTGATATGTAGACTCGTATAAACTAGATTTTAACTTATCATTTGTTTCGTCTTATATACTTTACTATTGATTATTGCAAATAAGTTGATTTATTTTTAATTTTTTCAGTCTTTTGTCTTCATTTACAGATTGTATCAAAGGACCTCTCAGAGCCAGTTCGTTCGCATAAGGATCTGGACAAGGATGCAGCACCATATTTTAAAAAAGCAGTTCATTTCTATGAGGAACTTTCAAAGCATCTGGTCAGTCAGGGCCATGTCTTGGATGTGTTCGCATCAGCACTTGATCAGGTTCTTATTGTGAAACCGTTGGCTACAAAATTATTTCTGGAGTGCTTATCATGGGACACACATTCTTGATATTTACTGCTCATCTTTGACCATGGTTTCGGGTTGTCTAAGAACAAATGGTGCATGTTTGATGGGTTTATATGTTGTGTACCTTTTCTAGTTGGTAACAGTTGTGTGATCTTTAAAGTCATTGTTTCTATGTATTACAGCTTTTGTCTTTGGGCTCTTCCCCCTATTAGTTTCCTGTTCTTGATGCCTTAACATGGAAATTACTTGTGTCCTGTGCATGTTTTGTTGAGGCTTTTTTCAAGGTTTTGCTGTAACTTGTAACTTAAATTCGTACGCAGTGGTTGGTAAAGATATATATTTAATAGAAAATCCAGGGCAGAGTAATTTTGACCTTTACTCAAGGGTGGGTAGATGCTGGGCTTTAAATAAAGAGTGGCTAGGTGCAGTAGAATTGGTGACAAAATGGAGCTACCATGAGTCTGACAATTAGAAGTTATATCTTCTTTTAATTGCTGCAAGTGATAATTGAAAATCATAAAACAGCTCCAAGTTTGTGCTACTTATAAGAATTATGTAGATGGGTACAATTAGACTTGAACGATCTTCACTCTATTCGAAACATGCATAACTTTTGGGTCTTGGCCACTGCTATTGATTAAATCATAGCTCACTTCTTTTGTAGTCGTCACTGGTGTTTTATAAGCAATAAGGGGTCATCATATTTGTATATTCTGTAGAGGAACCGGCTTGCATTTTTAGAAAAAAAAAGTTGAAGTTTTTCTTATTAGTCTAATGTTATTTCCTCATTCTCTCAAAGCTAGCAAAAGAAGATATGTTAGTGAAAATGAGGTTAACTTTAAGTGTCATATCAATTTTTTTCACTCTTTTGTTTTTTAGTATGTATGGCAGTTTTAGGGGTGACATCTTTTTAACTCGTAGGAATGCAAAGTCATTTTTCGCCGTTGCATATCCTTTTACTATTCTCTCCCAAGTCTATTAGAATTGAATCCTTGGGAGTATCATCTTGCTTTCTTAATTTTAGTTTCTGTGGCAGCTGATAAGTCTTTTGTTAAGAATGACCTTGATATCACAGTATTCTGAGAGAGAAACTGAGTTTCAGTAATTTTATCTGTAAATGTTTGGTGTTCTTTTAGATGCATTTCTTTCTGTACCTGTAGCCTGTGGTTACTTTTGGAGTTGATGTCAGCAGTATTTTCCATTGTGGCATAAATTTTGTATCTGCGTCATTCAGATTCATGGGAGATTTGGTTTGGTAGTGCTCCTGAGTTAATTGCGGATGGTGCATTATCTTGTTTTGCCCTAATTCAGTGTTAGTTTATAGGTTGGGGTTGCTGAGATGAAGGTTGCTATCGAAAAAACAGGTGGACTTGTTGTTTTAGCTGAAAGTTTTGGTCATTCTGTTTTCAAAGTCTCCTTCAAGCGTGTTTTTGAAGATGGGGAACAGTCTCTCGGGCTTTCCTTCAAGTGAGTGTCTTGAATTATGCATTAACAGCTACTTTTTCTAATATATATATATTTTTTTCCTTTGGGTCTATCTCATTAACACAGGTATTTCTGTTGTGATTCTGATGATTTTGTTTCTTTAGCACTCCATTATCAAAATATCTAGCTTTTAATGTTCAACCATATTAAGAGCTTTAAGAAATATACATATTTTTGCTAGTGTTCTCCTAAATCTAAAACAACATGATCTGTCCAATAGGTACTGATATACTACAGGTGTTGATTTTTTTTTCCTGAGAAGTGAAAGAATTTTATTAATATCCACCAAGCAGTTGCAACCCACAACTATTTACATCAACTATGAAAAGCATCTATACATTCTTGCTATTTACATCAACTACGAAAAGTATCTAAACATTCTTGGATACTATCCACATTGTCTTTACGAGAGCCATTAGTCCAAAAGCAAAGATCATGAAAACAATGTTAGAACTGTTGTTTTCAGAATTCATTATTTAAAGATGCTCATTTTTGTTATAATGTTGTTTCTTAACAACACCTCTTCCCTTCCCCCCAAAAGAAAAGGGAAAGGGGAGTAGACAAGTAGAACAGAAGAATTCCTTTCTAGTCAAGGGAGGGAGCGGCGGGCCTGCTGCCCTGAGAAATCAAATGATTAGCTAAAATGTTGAAACTATGAGATGCCACTAAATGTCCGACTAGTTAGTCAGAGGTTATACTTTATATCCATGATATTGGTGTAGACTGGATATACGGAAAAATCTCTGGAAGAGGTAAGAATTAGAAACTTCTTTTTTATTATTGATCTTTGATTAGAACTTAATATGCTGAGTAGGTAGGACAACAGTAAGGGAGAACAGTCTTTTAGCGACCTAGGGAGTGTGTTGCTTAGATATATACCCAAAGGCAAACAAACTTAGAAATAAATAGTTTTTTTACTTATTCTCAAGTGGTGCAGCTGTCAGAGCATGCTTATTTTTATTGATGCGCTGGAGTATGATATAAAAGACCAAAAGCATAGGATTGTGACCGGTATAGTGTATTTTGCTTGCTATACAGAGAATTTCATTGTGCACTGACTTTTACCTCAATATTGTGGAAATAACCTCTTCGAAGAATGAAATGTAAGCTGCATAAAAGTAGACCCCAAAGTGGGTCCGACCTTCCAAAGATACACGTAGCCGGAGCTTCATGCACTGCAGGCCCTTTTTAATAGTCATATGTCATATGCCTTTCTGGTGGTAGCTTATGTTGCAAATGACTTTCAACACACAGTGTAACATTGTAGTAGGGCCAAAATATATGGTAAAGACAGAGAACTGTTTATTATAAACTACGGCAAGAGAAAGAAGATAATAAATTGTGAGATATTGTATGTATAATCTAATGACACACTTCTGAAGAGAAATACAGAAGATTAAGATCATTTATGGTAAGACAGCTGGGGAAGTACCCGGATGTTTTATGTTGATATTTGAAGGCAGCAGTTATTTCCTCTCTCTCTCTCTCTCTCCCCCCTCTGCACCCCCTTTCTCTTTTTCAATTATAGAATTAGTATCAATTATTGACTTACTATGCCTATGTATATAGGAACGCCAGTGTCGAAATGGTGCATTCATAACTTGTACTAAAGGATTAAGGGGTTAAATAGATAGCATCGATTGGACCCTTGATATTCAAGAAGTGTTACTTTTTATTATATAATGTCCATGTTCTTATCAAAATGAGTGTTCTTCTTTTGCATCTTTGGCTATTGCTATATGCTATATAGCAGTCTTCTGCTGCTTGCTTTTCTATCATTTTTAATGTTATTTGGGTTTAGATAACCACTGTACTCTGCCATTTGCCCAAATATAGCTTGATATACTGTCTTATACCATCCATAGGTTCTTATATATTATTTCAAAACTATTTGGACAAGATAATCTGACATCATTTTTACTTCTCAGTGGAACACTTGAAATCAATTGTTCAAAGGATATCAAAATTCAGGGGATCATTGGGCCATGCACATCTTTAGAGAAGGTGGGTTTTTGTAAAAATTGCAGATTGAGTCTCTATAAAATGACATTGTCATCAAATTATCTTCTGCTGTATAACATAAGAGTCCACTCCCCTTACAATTTAAAAATGTCATCTTCTTGATACTTCTGCGGAAAGTTGTGCAGAAAGGTCCATCTGTAGCCAACTCAGTTATCGGACAGGGGAATACAACTGCATGGAAGATGTGTGGAGTTGATAAAAGTACTACCTTGACTGTTTTCTTTGATATTTCTTCGAGTGAAAAGTCAGATTCTGCAGCAAATATAAGCCCACAATTGTACATACAATTTCTTACAAGGTACATAAGCGAGTCTTATGCATTTCCTTTAAGTTCATATGGGGAAGTAGCCTAGTGTTTCCAATATGGTATTCTAGTTCACTTCATGCTCTATCTGCCTGGGACTCTGAGATGGTATATTACATGCTTTACCTTGTCAAAAGGAACCAGAGGATGAAAATGGTTTAAATATTGTGGTGTGACTAAATTCTGTTGTGAATTTGAACTGCAGTTACCAGAGCCCTGATGGCCAAACAAGGCTAAGAGTTACAACAGTTAGTAGAAGATGGGTAGACACTGCTCTTGGTACAGAGGTAATGGGGTAATAAGTTTCAGTTGTTGTGCTTCTTCTTTTTCTTTTTCCTGTCCTCTTTCTGGCGTGAGATTATGCTCTCTCGGTCCACAATCCGATACCAATGGTGTCTGGGAAGAATTTAATAAATGATCCAGAAACTTACCCATGGAACTGACAATGCAGTTTGTTGTTCTTCTGACGATGATTTTCAAAATGCTTATGAAGATCTATTTTGCGTATTGCATTGCATTGAACGTTTGTCTTGGACAATAAGAATGAAATAAAGTAAATCTTAAATATATCTTCTTGTAACTGCTTTGCCAGACGTCACCCTTTTTTTGTGGTGATTATGGAAATTGGGCAAGCTTGCTTTTGTAGATTGTTTCTCGTTTTGAATTAAGGACTTAGTGGACTCTGTGAATAGATCCTTGTGTTTTGGTTTTCACTAGGTTATTTTATTGCTCCAAACAGAAAATAGATAGAACTGTGTTTCTCTCATAATCTTACTTTCACGGCACTGCTTCAACTCGTGGAGAATAACTGCTGCTAATATCCTTTTCATTAACCTTGGCCCAAAGCTACCTCTGCAGTAAAGTTGCTTATGACTGTCTTGAAGAAAAGAAAAAATAAGATCAGTATGAATGTGCCACCTCCAAAACAACACTCCCCCTGCCCCAAAAAAAAAAGACAACCGAGAAAAAAGAAAGAAAAAATGAAAAATAGAAAAACCGCATAAGGAAAACCATTTCAACATCACCATCACTGGTTTTAAATTAATTAGACAGTGGTGTAGTGTAGCACTTGGTCTGAACTTCTTGGTTCTTGTGGAAGTTAAGTGTTAATGATAAGGTGCAAAAACTTTATGTTTGCAGGAATTGGTACAAGGATTTGATCAAGAAACTGCTGCTGTTGTCATGGCTAGATTAGCTTCTTACAAAATGGAGATGGAGGTACTTTCAAAATCATGGAAAATGGCCATTTCTTTGTTTTGTAGAGAAACACAAACATATTACGTGTGTTATAGATTTGAGTTGTTGTGGAGATGCTTGGGCATAGAGTTTATGCTGCTTGCAATCTGTTTATCTGAATTAAAAGTTCTGCTTCTAGATGGGAAGAAATTGATGGCTGAGGTTTACTTTTATTTGACAAGATAAGTGTAGTATACCTTTGTTATATGAAGTGGAAATACTTTTATTTTCTATTGAACTTTGTTGTTCTCAGGAAGGGTTTGACGCCACAAGATGGTTAGATCGGAATCTGATTCGTCTGTGCTCAAAATTTGGCGACTACCGGAAGGATGATCCAGCGTCCTTTACGTTAAATCCCTGTTTTTCATTGTTCCCTCAATTTATGTTCAATTTGCGAAGATCTCAGTTTGTGCAGGTGATATTGCTTGCCACTGCTTTTTTTGTTCTATGACATATCTTATACTTGCTTAATTTCCACCTTCTTTCCTATGTGCGTGACAGGTATTTAATAATAGTCCAGATGAGACAGCGTATTTCTGCATGTTGTTGAACAGGGAAAGCATAAGCAATGCGGCCGTGATGATTCAACCATCGTTAATATCGTACTCTTTTAATTCGCCGCCTGCACCAGCTTTGCTGGATGTGGCGTCCATATCAGCCGATCGTATACTTTTGTTGGATTCATATTTTAGCATAGTTATTTTCCATGGAATGACAATAGCTCAGTGGAGAAATATGGGCTACCAGAACCAGCCTGAACATCAGGTAGTGTTCGTTGTTTTAATTCTGTCTTTTACTTTACTATCCTTTTTTTGTGCTAATAATGTTGTCTGGAACCATGCATTCATGATATCAATTGTTTCTTATTCATATTTGCATGAATCTTTCTTCTGTTTTGCAGGCATTTGCCCAATTGTTGCAAGCGCCTCATGATGACGCCCAAATGATCATCCGCGACCGGTTTCCTGTCCCAAGACTCGTGGTGTGTGATCAGCATGGCTCTCAGGTATAAAAATATTATCTTATGTCAGCCAACATATAAAAGGTTTACTTGCCATATTGTGTTTTTGTCTCTTTTTAAATGGATCATTAGTTGTCTTTGTTTAAATGGATTATTAAAGTTACCATGCACTCTGATGCACCAAATTAGGGGATGTAAACACCGTCTTTTCAAAAGTTGGATGTTGTTGTTAATAATAGCTTGAAGGGGTTTTCCTGCTTCCATGGGTCAAGGGAAGTCATACACCTTTTACCTCTTTCATTCTGCCCTTTTTAGGGCATGAGAATGTCTGAAGGAGTCTATATGGTGATGATAACAAAGCGGATATTGTTATAGTCTTAAAGATATCAGATATATGTATATATATAATGCTTGTCCTTACTATAATGAAGTAAAATGTTTCATATCTAAGTAAGAATAAAGAATGAATTAACTCTCAAGTGTTTGTGTACTTCAATTCCAGCTTATATTGGTTTCTGATAATGAAGCTTCCTCAGTTTCATTACTTCACTGAAAACCTTACCTGTGAGAACTAAATTAGGAAAAACCATCTCTACTCAGCCCCTTTTCATTTGTTTTGAAATGAAAAGGGGAAAAGGATAAAGGCCTTTTGTCATTGGTTCTAGACTAGGTGTAATGTCCCACATGGACACTAAGTAATAAGTCAGGCTAGACATTTGGCCAATGAATTCAGGGCCAATAATAGTTTTTCTTGAAGCATCAACATGGGTATGGCAGCAGGCTCGATCCTGGGCCTGGATCTGGGTCAGGATGTTTAAGCTTCATGTGATTATGGTGCACTTCTATGTGAGCATATGTCTAGAATTGAGGGAAGCGCTTGTGCTAGGTGAATAACTAATGGGCTAGTAGTTAAGTCTAAATGAACTTGGAAGAGCTTTTGTTTGTGAAACTTCTGTTCCCTGTTCCCTGGTTTATAATTTAAGATCTGGAATTGAAAAAATAAGATTCCTAGGTCTTTATATTTGGTCCTTTGGTGAAAAGCTCAGCCAATTAGTAGCCTTATTGTGCTGTCTCTCCACAGATATCAAAGTAGTTTGGTCTGGTCCTTTGCATAAAAGTCCTTCGATCTCTGTAGTTTTGATATTTTGTTGGTTAGGTTTCCTCAATTTTTCTGTTACAGCAGGTCATTATCATAGTGTCCTTCTAGAACTTCTGCTTCTCTTCTTTCTTCGAAAGGAAAACAGTAAGAGAGGATTTTTTCCTGGCTTACTTCCTTTCGACATTTTGGTGAGTATGGAAAACTAAAGCCTGTCGGCCACGGGTTCACGTCATATTTTAGGTGTTTTTAATTGGTTTCGTGTACTGCTTTGCCTGTTTTCTGCGAGAAAGTTGTTTCTTGAACATTTCATGATGTTCAACAGGCAAGATTTCTATTGGCAAAGTTGAACCCGTCAGCGACATACAACAATGCACATGAGATGGCAGCTGGAACAGATGTGATCTTTACCGATGATGTGAGCCTTCAAGTTTTCTTTGAACATCTTCAGCGCCTAGCAGTGCAATCCTCTTGAATACACCAGAGCTGGGATTCTGACGGTTAACTTATGGGCTCTGTCAAATTCTGGAGTGTGAGTTCTTATTTTTTTCCCCACTATACCTCTTGGTCATAACGCGTGTCCGTACTTTACATGATTTATGAGATGAGACATTTCGGCCATACATGATTCCAGCAATTAGGGAAACAAATTATTCTTGGATGTGGGGAGGTATTTGCTCCCTTTCAAATAAGGGGCATGAGGACATTATTTTGTGTTGTAAGGTCATTATTATGAATTGCATACACGATTTAAAGAAATATAAGTTAGAGGCATTGTTGTCGTGGCGGGGCCAATCTGGAACAGGCTAATAGTTTTTGGCTACCTTTTTTTGTAGTTGAGAGCCAGATTATAACTTGTCTGTTTTGTATTGAATTTTAAGAGTAAGATTACTTCATTTGAAATATCAAAATATAAAATATCTCTCTCTCTCTCTCTCTCTCTCTCTCTCTCTCTATATATATATATATGTATATATATATGTACATATGTATGTATGTATGTATATATATATGGTATTCGGTTCTAACATGAGTTGTCTGAAATATTCTCTCCAAAATCTTTTCTTTTGAGAAAAGATCTTGATAAAGAGGTAGCAGAATGGGGAAGAGTATTTGATGCTCAACTTATAAAGAAAATGAACATGAAAACAAAGAGCTAGAAATTTACATGAGAAAACCATGAAGAAGAAGGGTAGGTTTTTGTTTGACTAAAAGATGATAAATAAGTCTCCACTGGTTATGAACTTTGCAATACAATGAGGATCATTATTTTTTTCGTGAATTGATCCCCAAGATACTCGGCATATAGCATTGTGCGGAGCCTCTAAAAATGAAGTAAAAACACATTCGGTCACTACCAAAAAAGTTAAAAAAGAAATTAAACATCAACTGTAAAGAGAGTGACACTAAAATTAGGTAAGTCTCCAAGATCCCTAACATTCCCAAATAAGTCACCACCATTTGCATCATTTGTAGGTACAGTGACACTAAAACTAGGAAAACCTTCGAAATTTTGAATACCCCTAAAGAAGTCACCACTAGTGGCATCATCTTCTATCCTCTTCGCTTTCCAAGATACTTAGGAAAAAGGGTATTGTCGGCCACCACTTGTTTTTCTTAAATGCTACAACTACTCGCATAAAAGATTGCTATCTCTAGGGTGTATTTCGCATGGTAGCGGGCCAAGGATTTCGAGAAAGTCGGATCTCTTATTGTTATTGTATTGTACAAGTTTTTAGGCTCTCTTCTAGTTAACTTTAAGGATGTGCATCTTTGGCTAAATACTTAATGAACATTTAGTGGGATAGTCAAAAGTCCTAGAAAGGGCCGGATAAGGAAACACATCTTAGTTCTTTACTAGGCCTGCTTTATCCTATTGTTACTGCTACTGCTACATCCCTTGCTTGGTAACTCAAGTCAAAACAAATCAATACAACCCAAAGCAATTCACCTTTAGCTTTAATCAGATAGGGTAGGAGCGTCTAGTTCTTTATGGTTTGGGAAGTTGTCTCTCAGGGAAAAGGAAGCCCACTTATTAGAATAAGAAGGGCTTGTTGCTTTCGAGTTGTTTTTGTGGGAGGCGACTCTTGTTGTTTTTTACCCACCCGAGCCTACAGTTGATAGGCCTAATCCCTCTGTCCAAGTGATTGAGTTGACTGCTTTGGGTATAGAGCGGAGCGAGCCCTGGGAGAGGAGTAGTGTCCAACAACATTGAGCCCCAAAATAGAGTTTCTATTTCAATCCCTACTCAACATGGTGCCTTAAGGAGAATCAAAGGTTGGTTGCTAGCGGAATCCATCAAATTCTTTTTGTTCTATTCTTGGTGCCTTATGCGAATGAAAGAAAACAATTCCTTCATCAGATTTGGGTGCTTTTGAAAAGGTTGCTTCTGCGATTGACTCAATGAATATTACTTTAACAAATTTCCAAAACCAGGAACACCTTTGAAATTTCCAACACCCTCAAAAAAGCCCCAACCATCTATATCATATGTAAGCAAAGTCACACTGGAACCAGAAAAATCTCTAAAATTCCTAACACCCTCAAAGAAGTCACCACTATTTGCATCACATGTAAGGAGAGTGACACCAAAATCCAGTTCACCTTCTAAATCTCCAACACCCCCAAAAAACTCACCACTATCTGCATCATCTGTAAATAGAGTGACACTAAAATCTAGAAAACCTCTAAAATCTCTAACTCTCTCAAAGAAGTCAATACCATTTGCATCATTTGTAAGAAGAGTGACACTGAAATCATCTCCACTAGCATCAGATGCAATAGGACACCATATGACCTCAAAGAAAATCTCCACTAACATCACCCCTGTTAAGGTAAAAACTTTGACTGCCCCGAACTGCTTCCTAGGCTGGACCTGAACCTACAAAACAAAGGAATCGAGGGGGGTACCCACGCTGCCCACTCCAACGCTCAAGTCAGTTAACGATGGGAAGAAGCTCGTTGGCTGTAAGTGATTGATGTTTTGTGCATACCTTTTGTAGCGGAACTGCCTCATATTTATACTCGCGGCCAGGTGGTTCCCTAAACGAGGGAGAACTCTTCAAGATCTGGATTCCCGAGAGTCCTCCTCTGTCAGGTAATCCGTCATGATCATGCTTCTTACAAGTCTTTCCTTATCTGGTCTTCCTAAGCTTACTTCACGACGTCCTTGCGCGCGTGCCTGCCCTATTGTCTCAGCGGGTTCGAAGCTCTGGCAAGGACGGGGCTGCTCATTACTGCCGGGGCTAAGTTTCTAGGGCTGGAGCCCCACCCTTATCATTTGCCTCCCCAATCCTCTGAGCTGGTCCACAGGTCAAGGGATTGTCATATCAACGGGGCTCTCTATCTTCCCCAACGGTTACTAGCCGTTACAACTGCCAACTGTACACGCCCCTTCAACTTTGCCACTTCATCGCAGGCAGGTCTCTCGCAACTCGTACCACCACTCCCCACGATCTTACGTGGGTTGTTTTATCAGTGTATGGGGCCCCGTGGGGTCCTTTATAAAGGAAGCCCCAAGTGCCACATTCGCATTCTATTATTCTTACCTTCTCTTGCTTCTTTGCCATTCCACGTTCATCATGCCCTACGTGAACTTTCATTCATTGTTTTGGTAGGCTCCTCTATCCCTTTTTCCAATCATGGATAGATATCCTCAGTTAGGTGTCGCTGGTGAGTCCAGTGATGGGCTCAGGGGTGCCCCCTATACCCTTAGGAGTTCTGAACCCATCGCTGCCGTCCCAATTTCCCAAAGTCTTCCTCCCACTAGGAGTTTTAGAAAGAGCTCCAAGAGACCTAGGTCTAGGTCTTCTCTCCACCGAACAACTGCGACACCCTAGGCTCCTGCCAAAATCGACGACCTTTTAGTTTTTGATGCCGAGCGTAAGGTCTGCACCACTTTGGGGAGGTCAGTTACCCACCTTAGGGGCATCAGAGCCATTCCCCATGACTTTGAGGTCCGTATCCCGAACGATGATAAACTGGCGTCCGCCTGTGGGCCTGACAAAGGAGAAGTTACCTTTTATTATGGGCAATTCTTTGTAGGTCGCCTGCCTCTTTCGCCTTACCTGGTGGAAATTTTCAATTACCTCTAAATCAGCCCTGCCCAGGTTACCCCCAACAACTGGAGGCTCATGGTGGGCTTCAATGTTTTGTTGAAGGAGTTGGGCTATATACCCACTTCTAAGCTCTTCCTCTTCTACCATTAGCTTAAAACTACTGACAAATCCTCTGGCTGGCACTATTTTTCCGCCTGCCATCGCCCCCTAATCATTGATGTCCCTGATAATTCTAAGAATTGGAGCAATAAATTTTTTTTCGCGAAATCCCCCACGGGATGAGAGGTTCGGAGCATCTGGGTTGTCCCTCCTAAAACAGCCAAAGACCCCCTACCCTTGACGAAGTTGAAAAATTAGTTATCGAGGAACTCAAAAGAGCCGTCCCTGTTAGATGCGATACTCTCCTTACCTCCAAGAGAATAGTCGCTAGTGGCTTATTTTCGTGGCCCATAGTATCGAGAGTCAGGGCTCCTCCTCTACCCCACCCAAACCGTAGTAGCAAGGCTAAGGAGAAGGCCTTTCTTGCCCCCTCTCCAGTTGCTGCCCAAAACCTTGAGAGATCTGACCCTCCGTCTCCCAATACATCATATGATACCGAGGGTTAGGCTTTATTACTGCGTTTGTTTTTACCTTTTTGCTCATTTATAAGACTCTTACATTCTCTGCTTGCCTCTTTTTTGTGCAGATAACATGAAGATCTCGGAGCTCGTTACTTCTGCCCGAGGCGAGCGGGTGACCAAAAGGCGCTTGGTCAAGGCCTTTGGACAACCTGCCCCAAAAAAGTAGAAAGTGGCCCCTTCTGCGGGTGACGAGGAAGTACAAATCCTCGAGGAGCCCCCTGCTCCTGCCTTGAAGAGCCCAATCTCCACTGAGGGGCCCCTGGTTCTTCCTCCAGGCTGCCTGGACTCACCCTCTATCAGGCCCATCAAGGCTGGGGTGACTGTCCCTGCACTTTTACCTGAAACATTACCAACTCAGCCCCATAGGCGCTTGTCGTCTCCGCCTCCATCTCCTTTGACCTCGGGGCTCCGCTTCTTTTTCCTCCTGTTGATATATTGCGGGAAGAGCAGCGCCGCCCCCTTGGCGATGCTTATCAAATCAATATTCCTCGCCTGCGAAAGTGTGGTGGGTCCGTTCCTCCTGGCCCCACCCTTGGTTTTGATGACAAGATCGAGATCGACGACGGGCAGGGTGATACCACCCGTGTTTCTGCTCGTTGCCTTACCGCCGCCAGGGCTGACCGGGAAGTCAGGGAATCCTTTTATGAGGTAACTTGTCATACTCTCTTTTTCTTTTGTCGAATCATTTCCCTTTATTAACCTTCTGTTTTCTTATTCACAAAGCTGGCTAGACCTAAACTACCTCCATGGGATGCTCCACAAGGCCCTGGTGGCTTATGAAAGGGTTGAGATCAGTTCTTCCCTGGCCATGCTTAGAGCTGAGAAGAAGGCCAAAGCCCATAAACAACACCTTGAGGAGTATCACTACGCCAAGGCCTTTGACAATGACTTGGGCACTTTTAATAAAATGGAGGCCCTGGTCGAAAGGCAGATCACCGTCATCCAGAAGGCTGGACTTTACCAATCCCTCTCTGGGGACATCTTTATTGTGGTGCTTAGATCATAATTGTTGGAGGCTCAGGAGATCTGCCGCCGAATTCTTGTCGAACGAGAGCAGGCCATTCAGGCTTGCGAGAAACTCGAGAAGGAGCTGAAGGAGATCTCTACCCAGGCTGCTGGTGTTCAAGCCAAATATGACTAGTTGGTGCAGGTCGTCGGCCCACATGGAAAAGTTGCCATCGCAGCCTATAAAGAGAGCGCTGCCTTTAAGGCTTTATTGGAGGAGCTGCTTCGTCCTGCTATCGCCAGAGTTGAGTATGAAGTTGAGGTTGCCCTCATGGAGGACGTGCAAGCCCGCCTGCAAGGCCAAGGCATCCAAATTGATCTGTCAGACCTCCTGGGCGAAGCCTCACCTGATCCCGAGATCCACCCGTGACTTTTCAGGTACCGCGGGCACAATCAGCGGAGCTTCAACTTGGTTGGATCTGTTTAATGTTCAACCTAGATTTTAGTTGTTGTTTTTTTGTATGTTCGCAATCCAGGGGATTTGATCCCCCTTTGTACAACCCCTTTCATTTTTAATAGAATTTCATTCCCAGAGTTTTCTAGACTGTTAACATGCAAACCTTCAAGTTTGCCTTGTTTTTGTCGGGTTACTCTCCCTTTGAGGGCCTTTTATGCATCTTAGTCTTATTTCGACTCCGCTTTATGCATGTTGTGTATCTGAACCTCTGGTCTTTTTCCCTGGACCTCTTGATCCTTCTAGGGGACAACCCTGCCAGTGGATAAAACCTATCTCATTTAGTGGGCATAATTTTTCCAAGCGTAAAGCCTTTTAAGTTTCCATAATATTGGACCCTTTGAAAAGAGCCCCTCAAACATAACACAAGAGCGAAGCCAAATCTTTAGGAGGAAAACAAAGCTTTTATTACTTAAAACAGCATTACACAGACTTCTATCGAATGCTGTTTATTCACTAACATTATTCTGGGAATTTTACATGAAATATCTCCTAAGGTGTTCAACATTCCATGCATTAGCTAATTCATTTCCACTAGGTTCTTCGAGACTAAAGACTCCAGGCCTGATCTCTTTTGATGCCAAGTAGGGACCTTCCCAGTTTGGCCCCAACTTCCCTTACCCAGGTTGGGATTTGAAGATGGCCTTCCTGAGCACCTAATCGCCTTCTCAGATGTTTTTAGGTCGGACCTTCTTGGCAAAAGACCTGTCCATGGCTCTTTTTTCCTCCAGCTTTTTTATCTGCGCCTTCTGCCTAAACTCTTCAATCAGGTCAAGGTCATCTCAGAGCCCTTGATCATTTATTTCTTCTTCGTAAAGCTGGACACGGCTACTTGGAGTACCAACCTCCACTCGGAGTACTGCCTCTGTGCCAAATGTTAGTGAGAACGTCTTCCCTGTTGCAGTGCTTGGGGTTGTCCTGTGAGCCCACAAGACTTCTGACAGTATATCCACCCATAGTCCTTTTGCTTGCCCCGACTTGGTTTTGATGCCCTTTAAAATAGCTCGGTTAGTTACCTTGACTTGCCCATTAGTTTGAGAATGAGCTACAAAAGCAAATTTCAGTTTAATTCCTAGCTCCTCGCATTTGCCACAAAAGTAATTAGAGTCGAACTGCCTGCCATGGTCTATGATCAGGGCTCGGGGCACCCCAAAACGGCACACTATCGATTTTCATACAAAGCTCTAGGTTGTTCCCTCAGATATTCTAGGGACAGCCTCAGCCTCCACCCATTTGGTGAAGTAATCAACCGTTACAAACACAAACTTCTTCTGACCCTTGCCCAGAGGTAGAGGCCCCAGGATGTCCAGTCTTCACTGGGCAAAGGGCCAAGGGCTGAACATGTAAGCCAACTCCACTCCTGGCTACCGAGGTATCTTGGAAAACCTTTGGCAGGTGTCGTATTTTTTCACCATTTCCAATACATCCTTCTGCATCGTGGGCCAATAATATCCCTATCGGAGGGTCTTCCGGGCTAATGCCCTGCCCCCAAGTGATTTTCGCAAACCCCCTCATGTATTTCCCTAAGCACATAGCTGCCCTAATCTTGAGTTATACATTTTAGTAGAGGCCAGGTGTTGGCCTACTTGTACAGCTGCCTCCCCAGCATGACAAATTTTGAAGCTCGACGTTCCACACTCCAAGCCTCAGCCCAATCGTAGGGGAGATCACCTCACTCTAGATATGCCTTTATCGGCTGCATCCAATCTTTACACACAGTTATGGCTGCAATTTCCAGAGATAGGGCTTGGATCGACGGAATCTCTACCTCGCTTACCTTTATAACTGCCGGCCCCGAGGAACCAACAACCAACCTTGCGAGAGAGTCTGCCTTCTCGTTTTTGGACCGAGGAACCTGGCTGATATGAAAGTACTCCAGCCCTTGGACCAGCCTTCTGACCTTGTTAAGATAGGCTAACATCGTCGTGTCCTTTGTCTCATATTCACCCAGCACCTGGTTTTCCACCAATTGCGAGTCTGTAACCATGTCTACCCTTCTTGCTCCGAGTGAAATAACCGTCTTAAGACTCGCTATCAGCGCTTCGTACTCGGCCTCGTTGTTAGAAGCTGGGAACAAAAACTTGAGTGAGTATTGGCTTTCTACTTCGTCAGAGCTGGTGATTAAAATCCCAGTTCTGCTCATCTGCGTTCTAAAAGCTCCATCAACCTGTACCTTCCATGGGATGTTATTTTCTTCCACTTGATCCCCCGTACACTCTACCACAAAGTCTGCCAAAGCTTGCGCCTTGATGGCCATGCGGGGCTAGTAGATAATATCATATTGACTGAGCTCCACGGCCCATTTTAGCAAACGCCTGAAAACCTCCAACCTCTGTAGCACTTGTCTTAAGGGCATGTTCGTCAAAACCCAGATCATGTGAGCATCAAAGTAATGTCTAAGTTTTCGTGCCGCAGTTAAAAGAGCCAACGCCATTCTCTCCAATGTTGAGTACCTGAGCTCCGGTCACTGTAAGATTTTGCTCACGTAATAAACAAGTTTTTAGAGCTAGTCTTCCTCCCTTATCAAAGCTGCTGCCACCGCCTTGCTCGAACTAGCGAGGTATAAAGTCATGACCTCCCCATTTTATAGTCTTGACAAGAGTGGGGGTGAGGTTAGGTACTTTTTCACTTCCTTGAAAGCCTCCTGGCATTGCTCAGTCCATTGGAAGTTTTTTGGATTCCTTAACACCCTGAAAAAAGGGGTGTATTTGTCCGCGGACCTGGACATAAACCTGCTCAGGGCTGCAATTTTTCTAGCTAACTTCTGCATATCTTTAACAATCCTTGAGTGGTTCAAGTTTAGTATGGCCTGGACCTTGTTTGGATTCGCCTCTATGCCTCGACTAATAACCATGAAGCCCAAGAATTTGCCTGCCTGGACACCGAACGCGCACTTCTCTGGGTTAAGATTGATCCCGTACTGCTCTAGGGTAGCAAAGGTTTCTGCCAGGTCTGCCACATAAGAGTGAGAACTTTTACTTTTAGTCAACATATCATCGACATAAACTTCCATGTTCCTCCCGATTTGACTGTCAAACACCTTGTTCACCATGCGCTGATATGTAGCCCCAGCGTTTTTCAGCCCAAAGGGCATCACTCTATAGCAGTAGGTCCCCATGTCAGTCATAAAGGTTGTTTTCTCCTTGTCTTCTAAGGCCATCATGATATGATTGTAGCCTTTGAATGCGTCCATGAACGTGAGTAACTCACAGTCGGAGGTGGAATAGCAAATAAAATGCAATTTTTGTAAAATCCCTCAACAAACTTGAGTTGTAGGAGCAAGGGAGAAGCTTTGTGATGGATTAGCACACCCTAAACAAGCTTGAAGAGATCCAAAGAGCAAAATTTGTAAGAAAAATACTATTCCCGTAATAAGGATTTTTTGGCTGATTTTAGGCATTTTTGGTTTATTTTGAGCATTTGTTTTTGTGTTTTTTGTGTTTTGTTGATATATATATGTGTAGGATGATTATATGGGTTGATGGGTTGGATATTGGGTTTGGGTTGTTGGTTTAAATGGGTTTTGGGCTTGGTTGTATTAAAATAAATGCAAGAAAACTTCTTTAAGCCCAAAAATAATACATAGTTTTTACTATTCATATAATATCAAGATATTTTTGTAATTCAGTCGTCACATATGTAGTGAATATAATTTTTATGAACGTAGGCTAATAATAAAAAAATATGAAATTCGGGAAATAAGATAATAAAAATTTTAATCTGGGCTCAATTTAATATAGAACTCTTTAAATGTAAGTTTTACTAAAAGTCTTTTATAAAAATAGTTTAAATGCACATTGATCATCTTCTAAAATAAATTAATTCACCATTTTACTGTTAGAAGTCAATTCAACATGAAACTCCACATAAAATGTCAAATAAGCATTTAATAGCATGTTATGACAAGTAAGCACTTAAACAAGCAAATACACAATTTATATGCACATGAATGATAAATATATGCACTGGGAGTCAGGCGTCACAATGAACAAGGACGAGTCTGCTTTATTGCAAAAGAAGCCAAGATGGAGTAAAAATTGTGAGAGACGATCAAACCAAGCACAAGATGCTTGTTTTAATCCATATAATGATTTCTTCAACAAACACACACGATCAGGAAAAATTGAATCAACAAAACTGGGAGGTTGTTCCATATAAACAGTCTCTTTTAAGTGCCTGTGCAAAGATGCATTTTCGACATCTAGTTGGCGTATATTCCATTTCAAGGAAAGAGAAAGAGCTATGACAAGACAAATAGTGGTTGGTTTAACCACGGGACTAAACATCTCATCATAGTCGACCTTTGGCATTTGTGTGAAGCCTTTAGCAACCAAGCGGGCTTTAAAACAATCAATAGAACCATCTTCTTTATATTTGATTCGATAAACCTATCGTGAATTAATGATGTTAACACCAGGTGGTCGTGGAACAAGTTCCCATGTTTTATTGGTGTAAAATGCTTGTAACTCATCTTTCATTGCATCAACCCATCGTGAATCTTTGAGAGCTGTCTTCAAAGTTTTCGGCTTGGATGAAGTTGAACTGGTAGATGATGTAATGGCAATTGCAACATAGTCTTTGAGGTAAAGTGGTGGTCTTTTGTCTCGAACTGGTCTTGAAGAGATTACAGGCTCTATGGAGTCATTAGTTTCTGATTGAATCTCCAAGTAAGGACTGATTGCAATATATTCATGTGATGTATCCTCCAAGGTAGTAGATGGCATAATGGTATTAACAGTATCACTAGTTGAATTGCAGCATTCAGCTGAGTTGAATTGCCCTCCATATTCACCAAATCATCAAGGTCAATTGGACCATTTGAATGAGAAGAATTTCTTTCAATATTATCTGCAACATTTTGAGAAAAATCTACAAAACAATTGTCATTTGAACAACGAGTATGAGTTGAAGAACCGGAATTTAGAATTGCATCTGATTGCGGAACCGAGGGAGTAAATCCCGAGCCAAGCCATTCATCCATATTTGGAAATTCAGTCAACTCCAAGTTCTTGGAATTTGGAGAGCCTCCCATGTATGAAGACTTGTACGGACAAGTGTCTTCATCCAACACAACATGTCTAAAAATATAAACATGTTTTGTTTGAGGCTCTAAACACCTGTAACCTTTGTGAATTGGGCTGTAGCCAAGAAAGATGCAAGGATAAGTTTTCTTGTTAAACTTGGATCCATTGTGATGTCGCAATGATGGAAAGCATTGACAACCTAGTACCCGCAAGCCATTATAGTCAGGTTGTCATTTATAGAGCTTGAAGTAAGGACTTTCATTTTCTAGGACAGTAGATGGCAACCTGTTTATTAAATATACTGCTGTAAGAAAAACTTCAACCCAAAGATATAAGTGAAGATTGGCATGAAAAAGCATAGTTAATCTGGTCTCAACAATATACCTATGTTTGCGCTCTGATACCATGCAAAGTTTTCTAGTATTTGGCAATGGAAACGATAATTTTATTGATCTTTGTACAAGTATATATACACCAAATAGATTCTAATTACATATGAATTCTAGGAGTGATTATTGAATGCCAAAATGGAACATTTGAATTCAATCCTTGATTCCAGTGATCTTGTGTGATTGTGGGGATTGTCTTGGAGATCTTTTACCATCATTATTAGCACAATGATTATTCCTATAATCATGCAAATCGGATCCCATAATATTTATATGATCTCAAACTATCACATTTCTATCCAAAACGGTAAAAAATGAATTGAAAAGGCTAAAGGAACAAAACCATTATAAAAGATGAAATTATGTTTATGAGTTGTGTGGTATTTGGGTTTTAGTTTCTAACGACTATGGAGTCAGTCTATGATCCATCAGTGGCAAAATTGCCTAATGATTGTGGACCGCTGATCATTGATGATAAATATGAGCCGTTGATGATAACTTTTTTTAAAAAGAAAAAAAGAGCTTCATATTCGCTGTAATGACAACGATATCCTTAGATTAGATGCGGGACCCATATGGACAAATCAAAATACTATATGTATTTCAGATTAATCTAAAATGTCTATTTTAACCTCTTGGTGTTTAGAATGATAACTATACCCTTGTCACTAACATCAGTTATATGCATAAAATTATTATTATAACCTTTACACCTAATCCTCATTCTTTCTTTTGCTCTGCAAAGACCACTTCATTTTTGCTCTCTAGTGACTGTTTAAACATTTTTATCGCTCTCACAGTATGTGAAGCTTTAATTACTGCAAGTATGATTTAAATTATGACGACTCATTTTCATTAACTATTTAATCATTTTCATCACTATTAAGGTATGTGAAACTTTAATTACTGCAAGTACAATTTAAATTACGACGACCTGTTTTTATCAACTATTTAACTATTTTTATTGCTATTACAGTATGTGAAGCCTTAATTACTACAAGTACATTTTAAATTACGAGTTTCATCATTTTTTTATCTTAGGATAGGGAGGCCTAAATGTAATGTCGTATAATATAACTAGTGAGATTCAAACTCACAACCTCTTGTATGCTTAGATAGTAACATTATCACTAGACCAAGATACGCGATTCCCAAGATGTAGTTATTGTCACGACCCGTTTTCATTAACTATTTAACCATTTTAATTGCTATTACATTATAACGAGTTTCATCATTTTTTTCTTTTCTTAAGATACTTTAATCGTGCTACTTTTATCAAAATACGACACGAGACATGTAATACGTAAACTTAACATACTCATAAAGAGCTACATGCCCAAATACTAAACATAAAACTGTAAGAATATAACCAATTTCCCAGAAACGTCTTAACAACAATCAAGTAAAAAGACAACACTACTCGTTATAACAATTCAATATAACACTTACAAGATAATTGTCCCACCGTGCGCTCTCAAGATTAGAGCTTCAATGGCTTCTGGACTTACAAGAAGAATACAAGAAAGAAAGACTAACTTAGGATTGTGTTTGGAGTTGTGTTGTGGATGAAAATGATGAACTAATGCATGCCTATTTATAGAATTCAGCTAGCTCGCCACATGAGACTTTCTTATCAAACATTTCAATCTTGGTTGGCTTTACCAACCATGTTCAAAGTATTAACCACCCATATTTATCACATGGGTGGCTACAATTGACCACATGGGTAGCTAGCATCCAAGTCAACTTCTAGGAAGTTTCCTTTGGTCAAATTGGCTAACTTTAGCATTGCATCAACCTGACGTCATCTTAGGTAATTCCAAATTCCCGAACTTCTTTCTTGTAGCCATCGTGATCTCTTTTGACCTCATCGACGTTTAAGTCAGAATCATTAATTTATGCTACCATATAATTAACGATACTTATTATGAAGAGGTGGATATTGACATATATCAACACCCCCCCTCAATGTTCACCTCATGTTGACTAAGCTATTGGGCCAACACCCAATGTTTGAAGATGCTTGCTCAATTGGACGCTCTCTAACGCTTTAGTGAAGATATCTGCACAATTATCTTTTGTAGGGCAGTACTCCATGTAGATTTCACCTTTCTCGATCAGTTCCCTCACATAGTGATACTGAATCTCTATGTGTTTTGTTCTAGCATGAAATACCGGATTCTTTGACATGGCTATACAACTCTGACTGTCACATTTCAACATTGTTGCTTCCTCTATTGGAATGCCAATATCAGTCATGATGCGTCATAGCCAAACAGCTTCACAGGATGCTACATAAGCAGCCTTGTATTCTGCCTCCGTTGATGAAAGTGCAACGGTGGGTTGCTTCTTACTAGCCCATGAGATGACTCCACCGCCGAATGTGAATACGTAACCTGTAACAGATTTTCTTGAGTCAATATCACCAGCCCAGTCTGAGTCACAGTACCCAGATAAAGTATCTCCAGACTTGTATGATATCCCATACTCCAACGTGCCTTTAAGATATTTGAGGATTCGCATCCCTGCTTTCCAGTGACTTTGTTTCGGTTTATTTGAAAACCGACTGAGAACTCCCACAGCATAACTAATATCAGGTCTTGTGTTACAAAGAAAGATTAAACTTCCCACAAACCTTCTGTAGAGCTTGTTATCAACTTGTTCTGAAGGATCGTCAATTGATAACTTTGTATTCACTTCCATCGGGGTGACAACTGGTTTGCACTCGGACATACCAAATGCAGTCAAAAGCTCACGAACATATCGTTGCTACGAGATGAAGATAGTATGAGGTTTTTGCCAAACCTCGATTCCTAAGCAATAATAAAGAAGACCAAGATTTGATATTTCAAATTCTTGGCTCAACCATTCTTGCGTCTTCCGAATATTATCTTCATGGTCACCAGTGATTACAAGATCATCCACATATAGGACTACAATTACCTTCTTTCCTTGTTCACTTAGAACATACAAGTTGGCCTCTGATTTGCTTCTACAGAAACCATGTTGCAAGAAGAAAGAGTCTATACGTTTGTACCAAGCTCGTGGTGCTTGCTTTAACCCATATAAAGCCTTTTTCAATTTGCAGACTTTTTCTTCTTCACCTGGTATTTAGAAGTCAGGGGGTTGTGCAACGTAGACTTCTTCTTCAAGTTGCCCATTAAGAAAAGCTGACTTGACATCCATTTGATGTACAATCCATTCATAATGCGTGGCAGCTGCAACAACTAGCCTGATTGTTGACATTTTTGCTGTTGGAGCAAAGGTTTCATATACATCGAAACCTTCGACTTGCGAAAATCCTTGTGCTACAAGGCGTGCCTTGTATTTTTCAAGACTTCCATCTGCCTTGTACTTCACTTTCCAGATCCATTTGGTGCCGATAATTTTTCTGTTCGATGGCTTTTCAACGATCTCCCAAGTATCATTTTTCATGATACTATCATACTCGACTTGCATAGCTGCTCTCCAATTTGGATCTGACATGGCTTCCTCCACAGTTACCAGTTCTTTTACTGTCTTGATGATTTGGGTCATCAAAGCCATGTTTACTAGTTGTTGTCCTGATCTGTTCTGCTCCTCTATTCTCTTTGATCGTCTTAGTCCATCAGGACGTGGACTATCATCAGTAATTCCTGAATTTCTTCCATCAAAGAGCTGTTGGAACCACTTCGGTTGTGGCTTCCTTGTGGGTACAACAGGTTGGTCTTCAGTCTCCTCATCATTAGAGACTTCTTCATTGTTCAACGGTCGTTGTTCAGGCACTTGGTGGATTACTTCATCAGTTGATGATGAAATGGCGGGACCGCTATCCTCCATTGAGTGTGGTCGCTCATTAAACACCATATCTCGGCTTATGATCACCTTCTTGGCCTCTACATCATAGAGTCTGTATGCTTTAGACTCTTCACTATATCCCAAGAAAATGCCCTTCTTGCTCTTGTCATCCAATTTCTTTCGATTTTCATTTGGAATGTGTACAAAACACTCATACCCAAATTTTCTTAAATGAGACACAGAAGGTTTCGTACCAAAATAAGCCTCATTAGGAGTCTTATTGTTGAGTGCCCTGGTTGAGCACCGATTGAGAATGTATACCTCTGTGTTGACTGCTTCAGCCCAGAATGTGTCAGGTAGGCCAGCACCTTTCAACATGCATCGAGCCATTTCTACAATTGTTCGATTTCTTCGTTCCATAACTCCATTTTGTTGTGGTGTGTATGGAGCAGTCAATTGGCGCTTAATCCTAAGCTTGTTGCAGTAGTTGGTGAACTCTGTAGAACAGAATTCCCTCCCACGATCGGTACGAAGTTTCTTCAACTGAGTTGTGTTCCCATTTGTCATAAGTTTGTGCCACACTTTAAATTTTTCAAGAGCATCAACCTTGTCCCGAAGGAAGTATACCCACATCTTCTTACTATAATCGTTGACTAATAGCATAAAGTAGGAAGATCCTCCCAACGCCGTCGTAGTCATTTTTCCGCAGAGGTCAGCATGTACCAACTCTAGAGGAGCCTTTGATTGGTTATGACTCTCTTTGGGAAATGACTGTCTATGTTGCTTGCCCAGCATACAAGCTTCACATGGTCCTTCAATTTCTTCAATTGAAGGCAAGTCGGCCACCATCTTCTTCTTTTACATTTCCTTTAACACAGGATAGGAAATGTGCCCGAACCTTTCATGCCAAAGTTGACTTGTTTTGGCATCCACGACAGCAGAAAGAGAGCTGATTTCGTAAAGATTATTTTTGCGAATACCTTTACTCACGATATTTTGATCCTTGTCAAGAATCAAAGCTTCCGTCTTCTTGAACTGCACTTCTAGATCATTATCTGTAATAGCAGCTACAGATAGCAAATTTCTGGTAATCTGGGGTACAAAGAGTACGTTGGACAGCTTCTTGCTTCCTCCATCTTTAGACCCGAGCGAGATGGTTCCAGTGCCCTCAACGGGACACCTAGCATTATTCCCGACGATAACATTCATTGGTTCTTGTAGAGGTTTTATGGAGTCATATAACTCCTTCTTGCTGGTCATGTGTCGGGAAGCTCCACTATCTAACACCCATGCACTTGTTTGATGTACATGTACGCTAGTACACGTTTCCTCCGATACATCTGTTACAGTAAACAGATGCACTTCCGTTTCAGCCGTATTGGCAGATTCTTTATTTCTCCAATTTGGCTTTAAAGTTCCGTTCTTCTCGTCATGGATTCGTTTCCTGCAATCTTTGACAGCATGACCTTTCTTATTGCAGTAGTAGCACGATCCAGAGAACGTCTTTTTCTTTGCTTTCTTTTTTTTTTCTTGGTTACTCCTCGCCTTGGCTGTAAAGGTAGAGTCAAGTTGATTTTCTTTGCTCCTCAGCCTCATCTCCTCCTCCATCAACATGGCAGTGAATTCTTCAAACGTCAAAGGAGGAATGCGAACTTGTGTATTGAGTGCTGTCACAAGGCCGTCAAATTTTGGAGGCAACACTCTAATGCACCTTCAAGCTAGTTCCTCGGCTGATTTGGCAATACCAACTGCAACCATTTGATCACGTAGGTTTTTCATCCTACTGATAAATGACTCAACTGCTTCATCTTCACTTAATCTCTCAGCAGCTAACTGATTCTCCAAGTTCTGAATGCGAGTCTAGTTCCTTGTTTCATATTGATTTCTCAGTATGTTCCAAGCTTCAGTTGCCTTGGTTGTGTGTTGAATTAGAGTAAGGACGGAATCTTGAACACTTGTTACAATTGCACAAAGTGCATCAGCATTTCGTCTCCTCCATTCTTTAACAAGCTGAGGATCTGGAGGTGTGACCTTTTTTGTGTCATCTTCAGCACGAACTGCAACTGGTTCTGTATCTGTGCCTAACACTGTATCAAGGAGTTCGTAGGAGTCCAGAACTGTAGTGATTTTGAGCTTCCACAAAAGATAGTTCGTGCCATCAAGCTTTCCTTCTGTGAAGGTAGGGGGACGGATACGAATTGTCGGTACTAAACCGGAACTAGAACTGGTAGAAGAAGAACTAGCACCTTGAGTAGTCATAGTTGTTGAGCTTTACTAGACAAGATTGTTGTTAAGAGCCCCTTAAGCTCTTGATACCATGTAAGAATATAACCAATTTCCCAGAAACGTCTTAACAACAATCAAGTAAAAAGATAGCACTACTCGTTATAACAATTCAATATAACACTTATAAGATAATTGTCTCACCGTGCGCTCTCAAGATTAGAGTTTCAATGGCTTCTGGACTTACAAGAAGAATACAAGAAAGAAAGACTAACTTAAGATTGTGTTTGGAGTTGTGTTGTGGATGAAAATGATGAACTAATGCATGCCTATTTATAGAATTCAGCTAGCTCGCCACATGAGACTTTCCTATCAAACATTTCAATCTTGGTTGGCTTTACCAACCATGTTCAAAGTATTAACCACCCATATTTATCACATGGGTGGCTACAATTGACCACGTGGGTGGCTAGCATCCAAGTCAACTTCTAGGAAGTTTCCTTTGGTCAAATTGGCTAACTTTAGCATTGCATCAACCCGACGTCATCTTAGGTAATTCCAAATTCCCGAACTTCTTTCTTGTAGCCATCGCGATCTCTTTTGACCTCATCGACGTTTAAGTCGGAATCATTAATTTATGCTACCATATAATTAACGATACTTATTATGAAGAGGTGGATATTGACATATATCAACAAAAACATCATACCAAAGAGAACAAAATCAATTTTTATAGCAACCCAAATCGTTCATTTTTTTAACCATCTCATAATTTACAGTCGATGACGACTAAGTTATGGCAAGTCTCGTTTTAATTACATATTTTTTGTTTTTGTTATTTCTTAAGATTCATTAACTGTGATACTTTCATCTAAATATGAAATGACAAATGCTACTTTTCAATCCATTTTTATCGCCCATTTAACCATATTCCATTTTTACAGTATATGATATTACTAATTTTTATTTTTGAGCTTTATTTCACATACTTTATTCGTTATAAATGTTATATGTCCATGCATTTTCATCATTGTTTATTATTTCTTATGAAAATGCTTAGTTGGAATGCGAAAATTAAAAAAAAAGATAATTAAAAATAGTTGTTATTCTAATATATCAATTATCTATCTATATAGGAGGGCGTAAATGCATGATAAATTACATTAATATGATATTATGTACTTGATCAAGCTAATAGGTCTCATTGGCTCTTATATATTCAGTAAATTAGTGTAATATGATATTATGTCATTGATCATACTAGTAGGTCTCATTGGCTCTTACATATTCATTTCATAACTAATATGTCAATTATCTATCTATATTGGAATCCGTCGATGCGTGATAAATTACACTAATATAATATTATGTACTTGATCATGCTAATAAGTGTCATTGGTAGGAATGACAATGATGCGGATAGGGGGCGGGGGGACCTATCCCCATGCCCCGTCCCGCCACTTAAAAAGTCTCCCCAACACCTGCCCTACCCTCGCATTGTATGCTCTCATCCCCCGCCCCTACCCCGTCCCCGAATCCTTGCGGGGAATGGGATTAGCCGCAAGTTTTTTTATTATTCTTTAAATCTTACGATATTAAATTTAATTTGAATCTCGTAACTTGAAAATATAAATTAAAATTATAGTAACTATAAATATAAATACATGTTCTAAACAAAAGTTAAATATTAATCATATATCAAATCTTATACTTGCAGTTATATAGTAAAAATAAATTTACAGTAATTGAATTTTAAGCATTTAAAATAAATTCTAATTGAAACCATTGTGTATGAGAACTATATGTGAAAAAATAATACTTCTTTGTGTTATGGGATCGTATTGATTATTATAATTATTTTTGGTTATCGCATGCCACATATAATAATAATTACCATACCGTCCTTAATTATATTATTTGAAACTATTTTAATGTACAACTAGGAACAACTAAAAAATTTCTTAAATCCATTAGATCAATAGTAAAATGGAGTTATTTATGTAAAATGATAACAAGTCTCAATTAGTGCAGTTGTCTGAATTTAAAAAAAAATTATAAAATTCTTTTGAATAATCTATTTTTTCTACTCTATTTTTTTATAATACTTTATCTAATATCATTTTTTATACTTTTATATTTATAATTTTAAAATTTTAATATATATGTAAAACTAAAGATATAAAAATAACCACATATGTATGTAGGGTGGGTTGTGTGGTAGGGAAATGCTTATCCCCGTGCCTCACCCCTCCCCCACGTGGGGACTAAAAGTTAATCCCCTACCCCCCACCCTATTCCCCATTTTCTACTTCAATCCCTGCCCCGTTTGGGGCGAGTGTGGGATGGGTACCCACAAAACCCGTCTCCATTGTCATCCCTAGTCATTGGCTCTTACATATTCATTTCATAACTAATATGCCAATTATTTATCTATATAGGAGGTTATAAATACATGATAAATTATACTAATATGATACTATGTACTTGATTATACTAGTAGGGTGTCATTGGCTCTTTCATATTCATTTCATAACTAACATGTCAATTATCTATCTATATACTAATATGATATTATGTACTTGATCATTTTAGTAGGCATCATTGGCTCTGAAATATTCATTAAAATAGTGTAATATGATATTATGTACTTGATCGTGCTAATAAGTGTCACTGGCTCTTATGTATTCATTTTATAACTATCTATTTTAATTACACAAGGTAAATTATTTCTTATGTATTCATTTTATAACTATCTATTTTAATTACACAAGCTAAATTATTTTTAAAATTTCATAAGAACTATTGGAAGCCCATTTTCGTAATTTGTGTTTTTTTTGTTCTCATGCTTGAGCCCGATATAGTCTTTTTCTTACAACTCTCCTGTCATCCTTTTTGGTCATCTATTCATTATTTTGTCTTTAGTGAGTATTATTTTATAAATTAGACATAATGGCATTTTAGACATTTTTCTTTATATCAGGAGGATATATTTGACATTTTGCATACTTTTCTTGTCATCATTGCAGGACGCCACTTGCCACGTGACTTGATCTTGTGTTATTGCTTGTCCCATCTTCAACGGCAAATTTGCCACTGACGGATCATAGAATGCTCCACGACTATGAGGGAATTTAATAAACTTTGGTTTGAAACGTTGATTATGCATCAATAAATGTTTTGAGATGGAAAAGGTAGTGGTTATGGTTTAATATTTATTCCTATGCTTTGACTTGTTTGACTTTGGGAATTGATATGATGTACTCTCTAAAACGTCAAGTCTCATAACTTCTAATTTAGAACCATCTACTAGAAAAAAGAATTACTGAACTATAACTAAAAAATGTGAATCCATTACAACATAATGTATTTATGTCGTTCATTGAGTACATCTTAGTTTACTTATGACCACTAAAGGATATGCGCCCCCCACCCCCCCCCCCCCCCCCCCCCCCCCCAACCAAAGATTTAAAATTTGCCCCAAATTATGTGTAAAAATTTCATTAATGGCCCAAAAGTTAATTTTTTTTCCCCGTTATATTATAAAGTAATTTAGCCTTGTCCAATCTCTCAACTTTGATTTTAGATCTACTATTGCTTATAGCTTACAACAAATCAATTTTTTTATACAATCTTGTGTGTCTTGTTGCGATTGAATATCTTACAATTTCGATCATAGGTACTGTATTCTGAAGATCAAACATTTAGTTGCTAAACTCTACTCATAATAGTAGCTGAAATCTTTTTGATGATTGTCTTTTGTTTCATCAAGTTTAATCTTTGGTATTGCACTATATATATATTTAAAAAACTTTGTCTTGAAACATTGATTATGCATCAATAAATGTTTTGAGATGGAAAAGGCAGTGGTACGGTTATGGTTTAATATTTATTCCTATGCTTTGAGGATGACGAATATTTTCCTTAAAATTCTATAGAGAAATATTTTTTTCCATATATCTTCCATTTAGTCCTAAAACATATTACAGCATGATGCAATAAGTAATATATCCTAAAGAATGCTGACTAAAGATTCAAGAAAACGAATGTGGTACTCAAAGGGACATATTCCTTCAATTTCATCCCTATCATTTTCTAAAAGTTTTAATTTTATCTCTATTGTTTAAAATTTTTTAATTTCGTCCTTACAGTTTTTAAAAAAAATTAATTTCGTCCCGATTGATTCTCTAAAGTTTTAAATTCGTCTCTATTGTTCAAAATTAGTCAATTTAGTGCCTATAATTTTCTAAAAAAAATTTAAATTCGTCGCTATTATTTCTCAAAAACTTTTAATAGGGACAAAATTAAAACTTTTAGAAAAATAATAGATACAAAATTAAAACTTTTTAAAAATAATATGGACGAAATTGAAACTTTTTGGTGAAATAATAAAGACTAAATTAAGAAATTTTAAACAATAGGGTTGAAATTAAAGTTTTTTTTAAAAATAATAGGGATTAAATGTGATCCGTGAATTGCATTTTATCTTTGATGGATTATAAAAATAAATATGAAAGACGTAGGTCAATATTATCACAACACTTATTACAATACAATTTTATGAGTAATGGTGTTTAGCTCAAAGGTGTCTTATAGAAAGGGCAAAGCATAACACAATTGATAATAGAGGTCAATATTAATTTACTTTTCATATCTACTAATATGAAGAGGCTATCCATCATTTCCTTCTTTCTAATTCTTACCTGAATTATTGTTTGAATTGTTTAGCCTTGGGAATTTATAAAATGTACTCTATAATAAAACTTCAAATCTCATACATTTAAATTTTGAACTATCTACAAGAAAAAATATATATTGAACTTTAACTACAATATGTGAATCTGGCATATCCACGAGAACATCATGTATTTATATTGTTCATTGAATAAACTTTAAACGAATATTTATTACTAACCAATAAGTATAGGGCCATTGCATTTTGTCACTTCCAAACTTTGCTAGCTATAGTTGCTATTGTATGTGCTCAAGCTTACGCCACCAACTACCCGCACACTTTGGTGCGATAACTTTGGAGCCACAAACCTCATGGCCAATCCACTTAACCAAGCGCGCACTAAACACATTGAAATCGACATACATTTTGTTCGCGAGAATGTGTCATCAAATGAGCTCCAAGTTCGTTTTATTTCTAGGGAAAAATTTCACAAATAGTCTATATTGTTACCCAATTGTTTCAGTTTAATCTCTATTATTTGTAAAAAAAAATTCTAATTTCGTCTCTATTGTTTAAAATTTCTCAATGTCGTCCCTATTATTTTTCAAAAAGTTTTAATTTTATCCCTATTATTTTTAAAAAGTTTCAATTTTGTCCCTATTATTTTCTTAAAGTTTCAAATTCGTCCCTATTATTTAAGGACTAAATTAAAATTTTTTGAGAAATAATAGGGACGAATTTGAAATTTTTTTAAAATAATAAGGACGAAACTGAAACTTTTTGGCAAACAATAAGGACGAAATTGAAAAATTTTAAACAATAGGGATGAAATTAAAACTTTTGAAGAAACAATAGGGACCAAACTAAATTTTTTTTCAAACAATAGGGACTAAATGTGAGATTTTCCCTATTTCTACATTGGATTAGTAAACCGATGAGAGAAATGCAGCAGAAGCACATGAGAGAAATGCAGTAGAAGCAAATCGAGGAGATGAGAGAAATGCAGCAGAAGCAGGCCGACGAGGTGAAACTAATGCAACAACAAAACGCCGAACAAATAAAACTAATGATGTAGAAAATTGTTGCTTTACAGGATCTGATGCCAAAACATCAATACTGACAGCACGAAAATGAGGATGACGAAAATTAGAATAGTTTTAGGCTCCGCTTGTTTGCTGTAAAATATTTTTTTGGAAAATATTTTTTGGATTTTATGATGTTTGGTAATATTAAAAAATTAGTCAACTGTAAAATGTTTTTCGGTCAAAAATTACGTCTGCTTTTACTTAATTTTATGATGTTTGGTAATACTAAAAAAATTGGTCAACTGTAAAATGTTTTTCGGTCAACAATTGCGGCTAGTACAAAATTCTGTAAAATATTTTCATTTTCTTTGGGAGAATAAAATATTTTACAGAACTCACGTTACATCCGAACAATAGAAAATATTTTTCAGTATTCTATTTTCCAGAAAAATATGTTTCCCCAACAAGTTATTTTATGGCAAAAAAACGAAGTCCCATAAAATATTTTATTTTCCATGAAAATATTTTTCACGGAAAATATTTTACACAAGCAAGTTATTTTACGGCAAACAAACAGAGCCTTAGTTAGTTGTGAAACAATTTTTATTTGGGTAATATAAATATTATTTACAAATTAGTATAATATAATATATTTTTCTTTTTATGGTTTAATATTCTTTTTATATCTAAAATAAATAAATTTATCTTAAAAAATATTAATGAATTGAACTTAAAAAAAATTATGACAAATTTAGCCATGGATTAGCTACGGATGACATTCGTCGCCATTTTGCGATGGACTTGGCGGCGTCGCTATTTTTCAATGGATTTAGCGATGAACTTTTGTCCTCGTTAACATAGTGACAGATTAGATATCATATTATTTTCGTCTCTATTTAGCTACGAATTTGATGACAAACTATTTTTGTTGCTATTTAGCAACGGATTTGGTGACGAACTTTTGTCGTTGCTGTTTAGTGACAGATGTAGCGACTGTATTACTTCTATCGTGGTCTGTCGCTATTTAGTGACAGGTTTAGCAACTATATTATTTCTTTCGCGTTCTAACACTATTTAGTGACGGATTGGGCATCGAACTGTTTTTATCATGAAATAGCGACAGAACCACTATTTAGGAACGAATTGGTTTGCAACCGTTATTTAGCGACGGATTTCTATCGCTAATTAAATTTAGCGATAAAAACCTTCTGTCACTCGTATATGTTTTTCTTGTAGTGATGACAAAGAAACTATCTATTTCCACTTTCCACTGTTGCAGGAATGTATTATAAATAATCATTATATTTTTCTCAACAATTTATTCATGTGACTTCTATTAGGTTATTACACTTCTATGTTGGCAAAGTAGATAGACTATGAATTTACTAATTTCTCTTTGATGGTGGTGATTTCTTTGGGGCAGGTTTTGGTGGTAATTTCGAAATAGATGTTGTCGGTTGTAAAGGATATCCAGATCGACATAGCTGACCAAGCTTCTTAGGAGTTGTGCAAACACAAGAGCACCCAGAGCACTTACAATTTCTTTTCTTTATTTTTTGCAAGGTAATTACTTCTTATTATTTAAGAATATAATTTGAAGCATAGCAAGAAGTAATATAAACGAATGCTTACTATAAAGTTAATAATTTTAGTCGCTTATATTTTGATAAAGGATGATTGATTTCATTTAGGCATACATGCACATGGTATAGAGTCATCAAATAAATGTTAAAAAATCTTCTCAATGAATATATCTAATGTACCAAATAAGATGAATAGAAAAACGTATATTTAATAGAATGAATGGGCAAAAGGAGAGATAGAGATGAGCAAGATACAACTATGCTAAAAGAATTATCTCATTTGATATGTTTTCTTTTTTTCAATTTTCATTTATACTCATGTACACACGTCTATAGCTAGATCTTGTCTGAGTGTGCGTGTGTGTGTGCGTGTGCGTGCACTCTCTTGCTACATAGAAAGAAACAGACCTAGGAAAATGATACACAGAGAATTGAGAAGGCAACAAGCGAAGGATAGTTTCACCATCTTAGTGAAAAGAAAATTAAAGTTGTTTAAGATTTCTTTGATGAATTGATCTATGCCTTGGCTTTTTTATAGGATATCATTGCGTCAATTAAGTGGAATTGTAATTGTAGCAAGTATTTTAGAACTGCTTGACCTATCTGTTTGATAATTAATTTTTACATTCCATGGATGGTATGATGAAAACCACAAATAAAGGTCTGATTTGAACAATTAATATTACTCAATCTCTAGACATCTGCTGGAAACTTTTCATGACAACAAGATGGTCAAACCATTCGAGCAAGAGTAATACTTTATGTCAACTTCATCTCTTCACTCTTTTGTATGTAAGAAGTTATGTATTAAATGTCAAATTTTTCGTGTATATAATAAAATTTCTTTTATATAAGAAGTGATGAACATGTGATATATAACAATGCTCTTTCACCGTATTGTTAAACTCTTTTTTAAGTTAAGCCCTTGAAGCTAATTGGAGAATTTCGAGATTTTGATGCTAGGGGCAATTGTTGCGGAAGATCACCCGGTCGATGGAAACCATTGACCTTAACTATGTTTGGGTTGCACAAGGGAAACGGAAGGAAAATAAGGTAGAGGAAACCTAATAAAGGAAAGGAAAGGAAAGGGGTATTCTCATTTGGATTGGAAAACAATAATAAAGAAAGAAAAGAAAATGACTTTATAATTTCTTTTTTGAATTGGAGAAGGAAGAAGAATAATTTTAAGTGGAAAATCACCTAAATAGGGCCAGATTTATACTCATTGTTATGTTAAGAATATAACTAAATTATGTATTAAGAAAAAAATATATTAAGGGCAATTAAAAGAATACACTCGTTCACCTTTCTTTTCCCTCTATTCAATCTCAAAGTGGAAGATTGCAAAATCTTTTCATTAAAATATTTTTTTTATTCCTCATAACCTTTCCTCTCTTCCAAAAATCAATGCAAACAAGGAGAGAAATTTTTTTTCTATTTTTCTAAAGAAAGGAAGTGTGTATAGTTAAACTATAATATAGTAATCAAAATGAAGGAGAGTTTTAGGGTGGGAAAAAAGGGAAACGAATCATTGTTCTCCTTGTTTTCAAATCTACTTTTTCTATTTTTCCAATTCTTTAAATTCATCTTTTTCTTATTGTTATTTTAACTAGGTGCGCTACAATTTTAGAAAAGAATACTTTCAACCAACTTAACGTGCCTATAATCCGAGGATTTACCAGTTGGTGATTAGGGTTCACCGGATAATTCGGTAACCCCGCCTCTATCAGCTGGGTTACCATGTCATCAAAAAAAAAAAATCTTAACATGCCTGTAGTTTTTCTTATTTTGAACTTCCAAATGATCCCAGCCCAATGATTGAATTTTTCCTAAATATGTATCTTTCATTCTTTTCTTACAAAGATAAACAGAGCACTAATGTGATTATAAATAAGAGCAAAAGAAATATAGTCATACAATCTTGAATAATAGATGAATAATGCAATGTTCCACATCAATTGGAGACATGATATGAGTTTTATTTATGAGAGTATTATGGTTTTTAAGTACTAACTCAGATCAACCATATAGGGGCTAGATATTTAGCCCAAGATAATTAGACGATACCTCGCGTGTATAGAGCTTATAGAGGAGATGACTCTCGACAGAAATGAATGACGTCGCATGATCTATGTAGCTGACCCCATCTAGTGGAATAAGACTTAGTTTGATTTGGTTTACAACACAAGTGTCATTTACGAGTCCAAGATCCAGACCCAGACCCAGAGTGTGACATGATGGTACCAGAGTGGGAGCAAGTCAAAAGTGTTGAAATTAAGTTTGTGTAGGACAAAGTTCTACACATAGACTACAAAAAAGCAGTAAAGTCACCTCTTGAACTAGTATGAGTTATCTCTAAACTCGCGCATCGCCTAGTTGGTGATAGCCTGCCGATTGTTCATCTCAACTTCCTGCGTATCCAGACGCATTGACTTTATAAACAGCATTGCTCATAGAACACGAGAGGCAGCAGTTATGCTTGAGCGAGCTTAGCCCCATCTTGAAGTCAAAAACTTTCATCCATGATCTGATTCTTGGCAACGAACAACCGATTTTTTTAACAATCCAAATAGGCGAAAAAATATACAAGCTCTGGTACTGATAGGCATTCCTCCGCAAGGCTCAGTCTGGCTTTTCAGTCTCCAGTCCTCGCATATGTTAACTGTTCGCTGAGGAGTTCCAGCTACAAGAATGATAATTCTGTTAGAAAACATACATGCCATTTAAAAATGCATTGCTCGAGTTGATTCAATCTCTCTTAACCAGCTTGATAACGGACCATCAAATTTATGAGATCATGGTACGTCCATGTTTCTTTCTTTACACTGCTGTGTCGAAGAGAGGAATAAATCTCTTCAAAACTATTAAAGAACTGCCCTTTACCAAATGAAGTGAGAACCAAACCATCAGTATTCATTTCAACATCTTCATCGAAAAATCCCACTCTTCTCCATATATTCTTTACAGCCTTCCCATCAAACCCAGCAATGCATGCATCAAAAAGGATACCTACGGTTACAATATCTGGTTTCACATATCGAGAAGGTAATTCTGATAGTAAAAGGTTCAAATGTTTAAAATCTCTCATCTTAAAATAGGCTAGCGCGATTATGTTGGCAATTGTCACATTCCACGGCAATTCATTTGATTCCATCTCCTGAATAACAGCATACATTCCTTTCTTACTCAGAAGGCAAGCATGTGAAAGCATGCGTAAGCACCAAACAAGATCAGTGCTACCAGTTTTTAATGATAGTTGAATCCCCAAATCATCTAACCTCGAAAACATGTGATTCTCAATATATAGTCCAGCTATCTTACGAATCAAATCCTCCTTTAAAAATGTTTTTGAGTTTGATACCCGGTTCAGAAGTCTCTCCATCTTGTCAACTATCCCAAAGTTGGCATACGCCTCAACCATGGCAATTAATGTAGAAGATTGCAGATCCATTCTTTTGCTAAGAAGAGAATGACGCGTGCTCTCCATCTTCCTGACTAGTCCTGCTCGTGCAAACTCTCGGATCAGCAAATTATAAGTAATATGATCACGTAAACAGCCCTTTGATTCCATATTCTTCACGCATTGATCCATCTCATCGTACATTCCGTAGTCTGCATAAGCTTGGATGAGCCCGTCATATGTTTCTGTATCTGGCTTTAAGCCAGCATCCTCCATCTCCTTTAGATAAAACAAAGCATCATCAAATCTCCTCTTTCTGGCATGGCCAAGAACTATAAGATTGTACACCTCTAGAGAAGGTCTAAGCCCCTGAATCTCCATATCTCCCAATACTGATACTGCTGCTTCAATGAGTCCCTCATCAACTAATAGCCTTACGATCCTCTGATAATTGACGTCACTAATTCTTGATCTGTCCATGCTTTTCCAGAAGTCAAATACCTGTTAACGCAAATTTGAGGTCAAATTCACGTCACAGAAGTGGTGATAACTTATTCAATTATGTAGTTTTAAAGATATAAATTTTAGAATCCCATCTTCTTGCTTAAACCATACAAAAAGAAAGCCTCAAGTCAATGACAATATCACATCTTAACTTAACAAGATAACAGTCGGCGCATGTAATAGACAGACAAACACAGGATTAACCACGTTGTCCTCAAATCATTTTACCTCTGTCGAGGTTCTTGATTCATTAATTGTGAAAGTAAGTTGAGGAAAATATTATCCATCAAACATAGAACATGAAAACAACAAATACAAATGAACAGAGAGAATCAATTCAAGTAGAGAAGTAAAAGGTCCCTTCACTTTGGAAATGATTTCTTTTCACCATTGTTTTCAAGAGAGAGAGGGGGAAAAACACACACACAAACGCACAATAATACTTCTGATTTCATCTCTTTTTCTTGAATTGCTTGATGTCCAACAGAAAATGCTCAATTTCAAGACAACCAAACTTTTACATAGTCCTTCGCAGACAAAGATTATTGAAATAAAATGTTTTGCTTAATTAATTTCGAGTTTTTGGCAGTTGTTTTTGACTCATTGTAAATGTGAATGTTTGTTTCCGTAGAGAAATGAAATGATTCTTATTGGCTTAGCCAAAAAAAAAAAGATTATTGAAATAAAACCAAACTTTACATCGTTTGCAATAAAAACAAAGTCCAAATAACTTCAGTAACATCTCATATCAAATTGATTCTACAAAGAATTTGTGTTCAATTTATAATAACTTTGGCATTCTATCATCAACATGGATGTAAGTATTTCGGGGTCAATGTATTGACATACTAATAGCCGAAACAAAGTCATTAAATTTTTTATCAGATTCTTATAATCACAATATGATGTTTAAAAACAATTTTTATAATGAACCAAATAAATAAATAAAAAGAAAGATAGAAAACAACAACAACAATACCTGAAGAATCTCTTTGAATCTTGAGGTGTTTATGAGGAATCTGATGACAGCCCACAACTGTTGTTTGCTCCAATCACCATCTTCCTTTAATATCTCAACTGGGTCTGAGCCTTTTTTCTTGAGCCTCTCAAGAGTTGTTTTCTGAAAGCAAATGCTGTTTTGGCTTCTTGTAAATGAATGTGATTGTAATGGTGGGAGGTGATGTGTTTTCTGTTTTGCTTTATTATGGAAATCATGGTGAAGAGAAAGTGAGTCATAAGTGTTGTTAGTGGAGGAAAAAGTGAATATTGTTGTTGTTTTTGTGGGTTTTGAGAAAAGTAGATCTTTGGTGAGGGTGTTTTGGTTGTAGAGAGAGCAATAGTTGTTTGTCAAAAGAAAACACATTATGCAAAGTGAATCATGTCATTGCCCAAGGTGGTCTATTTTATTCACTACACCATAAAAAGTGGTGTTGTCTACACCATTAATTAGTTTAAAATTCTTTAAATTACAAAAAATTATAACTAAATTGTATATGGTTAGCAAAGTTAAGTTCTCCTTTTTGAATAAGACTTTATATATTGCCTGGAATATTGATACACAACAAATCATGTAAACCCATTCTTCGGTATTGAATACTATAAATACTTTTGTTGTTAATGAAAACTTCTGCCTGCTTTTAGCAAAAAAAATAAAAAATTACAAAAAAATTATAACTCTCAATAGAAATTAGTGGTATTGTTAAATTATATATTTGGATTGGGTAAATATCTTTATTCCTTTCTTAACTTTAGAAAAAATGATAATTTGGTGTGTAACTTTATAAATGGGTATTTTCGTCTTTAACTTACTAAAATAAGCTTCTTTAGTCCTTCATCAATTTTTTATCCATTTTCAAACGTTAATCCTTCACCAATTTAAAATCCACGTGCGATTAAAAAATTGACTAAAAAATGAAAAAAAAATGACTAATAATGTCCTATTTTATAAAATTAAAGGATTAAAATGCACGTTTTTTAAGTTAGAGACCAAATTATCATATTCGCTATGATTAAGGGATCAATAAAGATCTTTACCTAATTGAATCCACATGGTACAATAAGGTTTAATTTGATTTTAAATTAAATTTAATTTAGTTTTTGTTTTATAGAAGATTATTTAAGTCATGTTTGGCTTATGTGTTAAATTTTAGTTATTGAGTTATAGAGTTTTGAATATTAAAAATTTGGTTAAAAGTATTGTTAAATATAAACAGTTGCTCTTGTCATGTCAGAAATACTATTCATCGTAACAACATAATAAAATAAAATAAATAAATATGAAAAAATAAAAAATAAAAAATTGGTAGTATATTATCTAAAAAATATGGAGGGTATTCTTTAGAAATAAATTTAAAAGAAAAACAGCTTATGTTTTAGCTTTTTTTAATTTTGGTGTTTACCTAAAAACTTTTTAAAAAATGGGTTAAGAATAACCCTATATAATTTATAAATTATATATGTAAGTATATATAGTGTCTGTGTCAATGGATTTACGTATGATTAAGCCGGCTAAATCTGAGCCAACAAAAGAAGCCCCACAAAATGCCATAATACGGCCGGACCTGACAATGCGGCTAAGGGACTCCCTTGCTATAACACACACGACCATGACTAGAGACGGTGTATATACTCTTAAAAATGCCAAAATCTTTTCGAAAATAAAGAAGGGAAAGAGGGAACAGAAAAAAGAAAGGAAGGATATAAATTATGAATAACAGAAACAGAGGCCGGCTTCCTGGAGGACAAGCTTTCCCAATTAACGAGATAAAACTTAATTTGATTTGATTTAATTTCACTTTTCATTTTGCCAAAAACTGTGATTAAACACACAAGAATGGCAAAGCAGGACACTCCCCGTAGAGTACGAAAAATGAAATTAATGGGTCAAACTATGCTTCACACTTGAAGAAAACTTAATCAAGCAAATATGTAAAAGAGTACATCCACTTCATATCAGATCACTCATTGAATGAAGAAGATCCCAGAGACATTTTATCAGCCATGATGCTACCAAATTTATTTATACAACTTTATTTACTGTGGATCACAGATTCAAATATGCTGCAAAAACATAGACCTCAGGATATACCAGGGCTCTTTAACAGCATATTTCATATATGTAGCTCATAAAATTGTTCTGAAAATAAAATAGGCTAGTGTGAAGTCACTGGTCTATACTACTACACGTGTACTCCTTGCAGTTCCATCAGTAATGGCTCCAACGCCGGCCTGCAAAATAAGAATGGGTATATAGTGCAATCACCTCTAGTCGGACGTGATCTCTACAAAGTGACCAAGGCATTATAAATCCCGATGCACCGAAGAGCAGCAAACAAATGGTACCCAATATGGTTTCCCCTTCCTTTTCTCTTTCTTAATTTGGGATGGATATCTTGCGGGAGAGTTCCATTCCTTCTCCATCTCGTTATTGGCGGCCTGATCATTCGGTTCTTCCAAGCGTAGAATGGCATTCACAGTAGTCACTGCAGCACCATTACTTTTAGCGACAGGTGCATTGCTCTGAGTTACAGTAGGCACTTGTTTTGTGTTTGGTGACATGGCTTCACCCAGAAGATTTTTCAAGGGACTATGCTGATTCCCTGTGCTCCAATTTGCTACTTTGGCAATAATCTCCTCATTTTCCTTTCTACCTTGGGATTCATTTACCACATTAGAGAGAGATGGAGACCAACCAGCTTGCAGATCTTCAGGTTTTTGCGGTTGAATGTTAACCGCAGTCTGGATTTCCGGAGTAGCTTTCTTGGACACACAATCTCCTGATTCAACTAATGTCATGAGTGACGGAAGCTCTAACATGTCTGACTTGTCGGGATGGCATTCATTGGTTGCATTTTCTGGCATTTGCAAATCAGCCTCCGACTTTTCTGGTGGTTGAGAAACAGAAGATGGCAAACCTCCAGCATCAGCAGTAGCTGTTGTATCTGACTGAGTGGAAACTACTGTTTTGTTGATTAAAAACAAGTATACATTAGTTCAATAGAAATCTAAAAGGCACATCTTCTACGCACTATAGCAAAATTGCTAGTAGATTAAGTGTACACCTATAGTAAATGAATTCTTTTTTGACAAAGGAGCCTGTACGACTCGTTTGTGAAGCCACATTTTCAAAATCATCATTAAATCTTATGCTATTTCTCAATGATGCACAACATATTAATTTATCGTGCATGATAGATGACTGCAGGACCTTAGTATCTTTCAAAGATATATGCTGTTCTGCGGTCAAATCAAATGATCAAGTTTCATACAGTAGTAGTATAAGATCATTAATTGCTAACTTCTGGTACGTGAAAAGTCTAAAATTGTCATGGTCACTGACTTTTGGAAGTCTAGAAGTCAAATGAACTGACAAGGACTATAAGTGACAAAAGGACAACAAAATGTGTACCTGAAATTGATCCCCAGTTACCGTCCAAACTATCAGCTCGACTACTTGAAGCAAACGATATATCAATTGCAGGAATACCATCGTGTTGGTTTTCAAACCTGTGGTCACGTTCATCTTGTGAGGGCTCAGAATTACAATCAGAAACACTTTTTACAGCCTCTCTGGTGTTGGTGAATTCATCAATAGCAGAACTTTTGTTTAACAGTTCAGGTTCTACATGCAAAGGTGCTGTCTCTTTAGACGTGGAGTCTTCTGGATTTTCATATGATGCTAAAAGGCTACCATCATGATTGACATCAATATCCTTAGCAGTAAAATCAACAGACTCTACTACATCAATAATATTACCAGGTTCAAATCCATGCGAGGCTTCCTGAGAACTCTCATCTCCACACTTCCGTAAACTGCAATTAATTAGTTCCACGTTTCCTCTTGCATGTACTTTATCTGGAACACTATCCAAATCAGTGGATTCTGGTAACTGCCAAGCAGCATCAAGTGTGGCTTCTGTATTCTTCACCAAGTTTTCCCCACCACCCACTTCTGTGCTTTTGCACCTTGCTACATCAAAAGGTTCAACTGTAGCTCTTTCATGGTCTTGGTTCCCATTGCGTTTAAGCTCGTCAGTAGTTTGGTTGCCTTCAGACATAAAAGATTTATCAGCATGTTCTTGGATAGTCTTGCTGCTTGTCGAACGTTCATCCTCAATGGGTTCTTTACTGGTCTCATTTCTAGCCATAACACATTTTTCATTTTCGTTCATTTCATTGTCACCAGCATTCTCACCTTCACATACTTTAGCTGTTTGCTTGACCTCCTCAGCAAAGACTGCAGACTTTATATCTGACTGGTCCACCATGGCATCTTCTGAACGAGCCTTCTGAAATGACTTACTGTCACTAGAATGAAGATGGAATCCTTCAGAACTGCCCCTTGTTTGAATTTTCTGTGTCTCAGTTCTAGGAGCATCTGACAGGGCTTCTAAGCCACAAGACTTAAGATCTTCACGACTTCCCACTAATAATCCAGAAATATCATCTTTCCTTTGAATAGAATTTTCAACTCCCTGCTCATTAAGGTCATCTTTCAATGCATTTAAATCTGCAGAAGAGCTCTCTATGCTTCCACTGGGATGACCTGAAATATCATCTTTCCTTTGAATATAATTTTCAACGCCCTGCTCATTAAGGTCATCTTTCAATGCATTTAAATCTGCAGAAGAGCTCTCTATGCTTCCACTGGGATGACCTGAATCAAAACCAGAATGACCCTCCTGAGCAGTAGTAGCCTTGTTATCATCTTGAACCAATGTAATTACTTCAGCAGAGCCTAGGTCCAAAGGAAGAGTAGACTTCAACGTGTTATGGTCTTTGAAACCTTCAATAATACTTTCAACATTGTCTGTTACAGGCAAATTTCCGGGCACTGACAGTGAATCCATATTTTGCTTCCCTTCCTCCGGTGAGTTACAATTTGTAGCTTCCTTCTGATTAGTTATGTTGTTTACCTGCATATAATCTTTCTGTGCCTCGCTCAAATAGCACACTGTATTTTCCTCCTTTTGTTCCTTCAAATCAGAAACCTTCATTTCCTCTCTCCTGCCATGGACCTCAACAATCTTACTGCAACCACTACCATCTATGTCTTGAGCAAGATCAGGAACAGAATCATCCATGTCCTCAAGAAGTTTAACCAGAGGGGATAGATCATTTTTTACCACATCGGCTTCCAACTCATCACTTCCATCTTTCTTTTGTTCAACAATTCCATCAGCAGAAGAAAGACCTGAAGTTTGTTCATCACCCACAGTTAATTTATAAGCTGCGGTCACAGGTTCTTGTACCACAGTTTCGGGTGTCAGAAACTCTGAGGATTTCCGCTTTGTCTCTTCCAATTCCGACTCTCCTTCTTGATCCTCCTTATGCATCAAACATTTCTGTGTCAAAGCATCCAATGTTTGATTACCTGTCTCTTCTAAATTAAATTCCACTTTAGATATGTCTCTGGCAACTTTACCATGTGGGTCTATAGAATCAGTCAAAGATTTATCTATGTCGACATCATCATTCTCATGTACAACTGGCTCCTGTTCAGTTCCCCTATTAATTTGTGCATTTATATCATCAATCAGAACATCAGTAGGAGTTTCGGATTTAAGAGGGGAAGAGTCAAACTGTGAGCCAACTATTCCACAGGATCCAACAGGAAATTCTGCACTTGTGGTGCCATGCGATGATATACCACTCTCTGACTGGTCTTTTGCAATTTCGAGGACCTCTTGGCTGCTCGCCTTTGTATCATTTAGTGGGGCAAATGTATCTACGTCACCAAAAATGAGTTTTGAGGGATAGCAATCTGGATCAGAATAAACTATATTTGCAAAATTGAGTTAAAGATGGCAAAAAGGTGTCTCCTTATGACAGAATACAAAATGTAATTAACACTTATATCTATACCAATTTTAATGTCAAAGAAGTTCCTCTTCTGTCATGCAGAGATCACCATCTGCGGAAGATAATTAAAAAGGAACCCACAAACAATCAAAACACACGTCACATAATGATTTTAATTCTATTCTTAGCAAGCACAGTAAAGTGGTTCTTTTTTCCCTTAACAAGGCCCTCAACAGAATTGAATGACATTAAATCCACGAAGCAAACCTTACTTAGTGCGCCAACAACAACTGTTTCAGTTATATTATTTTCAATATCAGCTAGCACTACATAGAGGCTAAAAATTGGCATTATTATTGAATGATATAATAATTGGCACAAGCCCAGACCTAAAAACAAGTAAGCAACTCTTATCTTCAAAACCTAACCACATATCAAGTGGATGGAAATATGTGCCCAACATTAAGAAGTCATTACAGCCTCACCACATCCCCCATGTTAATAAAAGCAAATACAGGCACTCCGTTAGTACAAAAGCAGATAGTACACTCCTAACAGATACCAAGGGAATGTTAATTGGTAACCTGTGAGTCTCACAATTGCTCCACTCTCCTAGGAATGTTCCACTCAATCTTTGGGCTCAAAGTGAACTTAGCTACATTAATAGGATTCTCTTACAGAATCTTGCTTTCACCTTGGGTTTGATCGTGTGTGAGGAAATGAATCTCAAAAAGGAATTGTCAGATGTCACATATCTTAGGCCTCTAACTGGTGCCATCACCGATATCAAAATTGAGTATTCACGGAAGGAAAAATTTTGTACCCTTTGCAATATGATTGGCCATAGCTCTGCTCTATGCCCTTCTCAGAAAAATGAGGTTGCGGTTCTCCAAAACAAACCTCATATCCATCCAAGGCCAAAAGAGGAACAGGAAGAAAAAAGGACAAATTGCCAAGTCGACCTAAGAATAACGACAGTGGAACCGTCAATGTTGCTAAAGCACCGATAGCCCCCAAGCGCCTCTACTGCCTCTAGCCCCCCAAGGTTTTCTTCTCATGCCAAGGGAAAAAGACCGAAAGCTCCAAATGTCAAGCAAACAGATTGGACATATTGCAAGGCATTGCAAATGAAATGCAAAATGGTATGGTCAAAGTTGATGGCCCGGACCTATCGGAGGCTATCAATAACTTCCTAGAAGGAAAGCCTTCAACTTCAAGATTATGAATTTCCTTCCACGGCTAGATTCACCCACTCTGTTCAACTTCAACTTCAATTCTCCTTTTTTTCAACTTTCTGGTACCTACTTGTTGACACTGTTTTTAATGACTAGAAAAAGTTTCTCAGAAAAGAAGATATTTTTTTCCACAAGAAAGTCAATCAATCCAAACTAGTTGAATTTTAGTTTATATTTTCACAGTTATCATTTATTGAAGTCTTTAGGCAACTCTTGCAAAAGCCAAACGAATGGGTAAATACTGAAGCTTTTTGCCAGTAACTTGAACAGAAAATCCACAAAGTTGGTCTGAGAATCTTTTAAAGGACATCATCAGGGACTACTAGACTATCTTTCAGGACAATTTGACCAACACCAAGTATTCAGCTTGTTTCTAACAAGATGAAGACAATCTTGTTCAGTGCATATAAACTCTCGCTTCTTTGCTCTTCCACACTATATTATCGTGTCCTATCCCCCTCTCCCCTGCGCCACGAGAAAGGGAAATATGAATTTTATTTATTAAATTTAAAATGATACACTTTGGTGAAAACTAACCACAAGTAAGACACTCTCCCCACCCACACAGAAAATTAGTTCGTGCACCAACCCTCATCATTGTAGTACCTACTTGCTTATACATTGCCCCTTTTAAGAAGCTAGCTAATCTGAATGGTTACGATTATTGCCTATCATTCTCAAGCAGATTTCCCAACATCAACAAATACTTATAAACCAGAAAGATAATTTTGCGTGGCTAGCCATCCATCCTATCCATTGTCAAGTCCGTGAACAAAATGCGATTGAAATCACAACAGTACTTATTAAAAGCTTACCAGCAGTTGCATCCACCTTCAACAATTGGCTCTCATTCGGATCAGTCTTTATCAGCTTCTCCACATCTTTATTCAGTTCTTTAATGCGCTCTTCCATGCCTGGACTAACCCCACTATCAGAAAACTCCGTAACTGCATCCGTAAACACTTCATCTTCTGATGCATTAGATTTTTCACCCACTCCACCACTACTCACAAGCTCCTTCACACTTCTCTTCTCAATTTTAGGACCTAAAGGACACCAATTCAACAAAATAACTTCGGGTTCACGATTATAAAGGATATAAATTCAAGATAAAATAACCATTATTTGGAAAAAAAATGGTAGTGAAAAACTGAGAAATCTCACTTGGGGTCCGGTGATCCTTATCGGAGGCATGCTCATCATCTGAAACAGCCAGATGGGGATGACATGCATCTGATTCAATGAGCTTATACCCTTCAATGGTTCCACAGACCTTCTTGTGAGCTCTTCTGTGTTTGGCACTTGGATGTGGATTTGGAAAAGGCCATCCACATTTGTGACATACATGTACCCCATGGTTATCATGCCCTACAATTTAAGAAAGCCCAATATTGAATACTTATTTGACATTACTAAGAAAAAATTACTAACATAAGAGAACCAAAGAAAAAATCACACACAGCGGCGTGCACGTGCACATACACACACATACCCCCATACACATAAACTATGGAAATTATTCTACAACTTGCTTTATACACAGGCACACATAGCTACACACATAAATACATGTATATATACATACACAAACACATTCATACATATATAATGTACATATGTCACATATATATATTCTATATGGCACATATATATATACACACACATGTATCCATATACATATAGCAATGGACTGAGTAGTATTTCAAAATGAAAGCAATGATTTTCAAGAGAACTAAAGGAAATATCACACACACACACTCACACACACACAAACTCAAAACAAACATAAACACACATATGAACATTATTGTACAATTGCAATATAAACAGGCAAACATAGCTACATACATACATACATGTGTCCATACACACACACACACACACTCACTCATATATAATGCACACATATCACATACACATATATAGAGAGAGATCAAGAATCACATGGAGAAAGCAAGCAAGAAATGCAAAACCCAGAAACACTTATTCAAGAAAAAGGGAAAAATACATGAAGAAACATAAACTCAAAACAAAAAAAAAATTAAGTTTAAAATCACAGAGTCAAAAATGAGAGGAAAAAAAAAAGCAAAAGGGAAAAAGAAGAAGTTCCCTAACCTGAAGAGCCATTCTTCTTGCTATAATCTTGGCTATCCATATTACAGTAGAGAGAGAGAGAGAGAGAGAAAGAGAGAGATGAAAAATCAAGAAATGTATGAAGAGAAGGTGCAGTGTGTGTACTGTGTGTCAGTGTCTCTAGAAAGTGAGAAAATGAGAAAGGCTAAATTTTTTTTGGAGGTATTGGAGAGAGAGAGAGAGAGAGTGATAAATGATGAATGATGATGATAGCGAATCAAGCAGAAGGACACCATGTGAGCGATGTTCATCAGGCTTTGCAGTGCATGGGGGCATTTTAAGGGCTTTGACTGATACCTGCAACAAGGCAAGCTTATGATGTTTGTACCTTTCTGACTCTTTTGCCCCTGATGGAGAATAATGTTCTTAAGACAAAATTATTAATTGTTTGGTTTTTATTAGCTATGGTATGATGTTTAAAAGACGAGTGAAGTGACCAAGTTTATAGTCCTACAATTAAGTCATTTGTGAATGTGTGGCATTTTTTATTTTTTTTTGGTCGAAAATGTGTGCCATTGATAAATGTACGTTTGGGAGTTTGATTGTAAATAAATTGTTCTATATAAATTACACATAGTTAACTTAACGTGATATTTTTATAATTTAAAAAAAAATTATGAATTGTATTTACTGAATCGAATAAAGTATGAACTTTTTTCGTATCGTCTAAACATGTCAAAGGATAAAGGTTGTAAAATAGAAATGCATTAAAGATTTCGATCATGAAAGTAGCATCAATTAAAAAGAAGAAGAAGAATTTTGAGATGAGACATTTTCTAGTTAGGCCTTGTTTGTTGAAACTAGGGAAAAGAAACTATATTCAAAGAAAAAGAAAATTTTCATGGGAGTGTTCGAATCATTAATGTTAAGAAAATTAAAAAATAAAATTACATGAGATATTCAAAATTTGAAAATAAAAGTTTCAAAAGTAGGAAAATATCGTCTATTATAGGAAAATGTTAAGTTTACCAAAAAATATCTCATTATATGACTAATCACTTGAAAATTCCAAACTTAAAATATTTCATTTAAAATTCTCTTCTAAAATATATTTTTCCTCATTGTTCCTATTGGAATAAAAGTATCAAATGATGGGAATTTTCATTTTAAATTCGTCATACTGAGGGTTTGGATTAAAACTAAAATAGGGCCCATATATGTCATCTTAGTAACCAAATAGGAAATGACCGGAAAAAAAAAAAGGAAAAACAATTTAACCAAATAGCTATAAAAACAAAGGAGAATGCTAAAGTACAACTACAAATGCAGTAAGACATATTTTTTACGTTTCCATTTAGGTAGCCCTTACAACAGGCATATAATAGTGGTAAATTATTTAGATTGTTTATCATTATTTTAAGAATAATTCAATATTATTGGATCTCTAAAAAATAATCTCTATAAGAGAATTCAATAATAATAAAATATTTAAATTATTTATTATAAATTTATAGACAACAATGTCATTAATTTATCTTATAAAAGTATAATAAGATTTAAGAGTAGTTTAATTATAAATTATTTACTTAGTTGTTAGGAGATTCGGGTTGAAATCTCATAAGAGTGAGCCATGTTGGGTGTGTTAAAAAAAAAAAAAAAAAAGGGTATAGTGTTAGAATCCAAGTCCAGCCATTCTCGACCAAAAAGTCGAGCCATTAACTACCAAATCCACATTACTCGTGTTCTGTTGGATGAACAATGAAGGAAAATATTACACTTTTTGCCTTATTCGAGGAGAATCTAGGCCTCACATGTCTGTGACCGTCGCTAAATGATCAACAAATAAATACAAAGTTTTTGTCAAATACTGCAATTTAGATGACTAATTTTTATCAAATCATATTCTAGCTTGTTATCATATAATCACAGGCATGGGGTATTTATCTCTGCCTCAATTCTTTGTCTTTAAGGCTAACCTAGTTTGATAGTATCTAAGCGACAAGGATGTGCAAACCATATTAAAATACTCAACTGTTGTATGAAGACTAGAAAACAATGTTTTAAACGATAATTCACTTTTAGTTAGTTTAGTTTAAGTAAAAATTTATTTTATTCTACCTAGTAAGACCGGCCTAGTGTTCAGAATGGTGTTTCCTTTCTGAACAAATTGTTATATTGTTTGCTTTATTTTAGAGAAATTTGGAATCTAATATCTAATGTATAAGGTCTTAGCAAAAATTATAATAAGTATTTTTTTTGGGTATACTTGATGGTCGAAGTTGTAGATCGAATTTAATTTTTTTTTGTAATAATAAGTCGATATTCGGTCGTTCACCTAACTCTAGGGTAACATTATATGTATTTTTGTGCCTCAACCCTAATTAGTATTTGTAGACCACAAAATCTATAATTAAAATTACAAATACAAATGCTCAACTAGATAGAATGGACAATAACAACCCGTACAATTAGAAGGTAAGGAAACAGAATTAGGCTATGTTTGACCTGACTTTTTAACACTCAAAAGTACTTCCAGTGAGTTTAGAAGTTGATCTCACCTGTTTAGTTCATTTCTGAAAGTGTTTTTAGATAAAATTTGAAGTTAAAAAATAAGAAACTCTAAATTAGAGCTTTTCAAAATAAGTTTTTCCGAAACTGTTTTTATATAATGTGAGAAGTTATTTTTTTTTTCTTTATCAAATATATCCCTTCATATTTTTTTTAAGTACAATATTGTCATCAAAATTTTTAGAAGTTCAATATTGCTCAATATAAGTTAAATAGTCAACGACTTTTATTTAACAACTCTTGTAATCAAAGCTCTATTGTAAAAATTTTACAGTTCAAAAATTAAAATTTTACAATTACACCAAACAAAACTTTAAATTGGAATATAGGTGCAGTACCAACTAAAGGCACTTTCACGTTTAATACAGTGATCTAATAAGGGTAATATAAGTGACAGACAATAAATTTTGTATTATTTTAGTAAAATTTGGTATTCAACAAGGTATCACCAAACGTTAAAAGAACTAAAGTGCTTCAAATTTAATTAGTATGCCAAAACGTTACAAGTATATGAAATGCTAGATTTTTTTTTTAGGTGCAACATCCAATCCAAATAAATTCCCCTTTTATACTTGTTAGAAAAATGTTGTTAGTATGATTTATATGTTTATAAAAATAATCTTTACTTTGTAAACAAAATGCAGAAAGTTGTTGGATCGAGTTTTGAATTGGATCTAATTTTTTAAAGATTTTATTACCCACACAGTTGCTAACAGCTTAGTGAATAAATTGTGTAAAACGATCTCTCTGATACTAGCTAGTAGTACTATAGAACGTAAGAACCACAAACCAAAAAAAATGGTTTACTAAACTACGAAAATGATGTGAATGAATTGTGGTCCCAGACGTAAGTGGCGAGTAGCTTGCGAATGTTAAGCGAGATCGAGAGTTCGATTATCTGTAAAGGCGTCATATTAAACAGATCTGAGTCAGGTCTTTCCCCTAAGTAAGAGTCAGATTCTGCAGACATTACCTAAACTAAATTCCGAATTAGTCGGACTATTGTGGTCCCGGACACCGGGAGCCTTAAGCAAAAAAAAAAAAAAATTGTGTAAAATTCGGTTATGAGCTTCTGTTGTTTATAGAGTGCAAGACACTTGTTCTGACAGGGGCAAACTAAACTTGACCAACTGCCAGATCCGTTCAACCATGATTGTTGGAGAAAATCATCTTCTAACACGACTGTTGGAGCAATAGACTCGTTTAGACAAAACCTGAGAAACAGACCAGTTACAAGATATTTTTGTCCCAAATTAAAATAAAATTTTAATTATTTAAATTTTGATATTATTTTACTATTCTTTAAATTAAAAAAAAATTTAAAAGTACTTTCTTACAAAAATGGTAAAGCCACCAAAACTAGGACTTGAACCTAGACCCACACCCACATACGTGTGTCGAGTTGGGTCGGATGCGCATGCATTAGTTTGGACCGAGTTTAATACTGGGTAGGTCCTCTCTCGTTTAACGACAGTGATGTCCCTTAGGACGCAATCTCAAGTGTCAAATTTAAGATATATAAACAGATATAAATGATTTTATTTTTCAATGTGAGAAACTTTAACTTCTTCAATATTGATATCCTTTTACTTTTACCAAGTTAATTCTTTCACTTAAGCTCAATTTTCTCATTCACTTCTTGTCAAATTTAATCAAGTGAATATACTAAGTTCATTTATTCTTAAAAACAAACATGATCAAACGTTGTGCTTCTCATTTCGGGTTATAGGTCCCAGTAAAAAATTGAGCCAAAGTCAACTACTTTTCACTTGAATTAAATTCAAATATCATTGGGTTAAACATTGGCAGATCTGGGAATGTTGTGGAGACTCTAGTCTCCACTAACTTCAACGTAACCTTCCTGCTATACTAAATAACATCCATGAATATGATACACTGCTTCCGCAATCGTTAGGTGCAGCTGAGCATAGTGGGACGTTTATACCAAATTCTCCTATGCATCACTGGCAGCCTCCCCCTCCTACTGTTCTAAAATTTAACTGTGATGCCTCATTTATTAATGCTTCTCAACCGTCAGGTATTGCAGTCATTTGTAGGGGTCACGACGGCCATCTAATAGTAGGGCGCGCTCAACGAGTGTTTTGTAATTCTAGTAGCGAAGCAGAAGCATTGGTATGCCATTTGGCCTGCTTGTATATTGCATCTGATAATGTACCACAGGCGGTTATTGAATCAGACTCGGTCAATGTTGTTCACGCTCTTACTGATAACACTCATTCTGACTGGCGTATCAGGCCTATAGCTCAGAATCCACTCTCTCTTCTATCCGCCAATGTTGGCTACACATTTCGGTGTGTCAATAAACACGCCAATCGTGTTACAAATTGGGCTGCTAGAGCAGTTAGGATAGGTTTGTTACCTTTTTACTGGATGTACAACTTTCCTGCAGCTTTATTAGCTTTTCTGTTTAGTGATGTAGATGCCGCTGGTATCGACTAAACTTGTGTAAATGTGTTAGGTTTTGCTCAATGACAAAAAAAAAAAAAAAAAAGAAAGAACAACAACAAAAACAACAACAACGATTTACCTTGTCACTGTGTCAAAATGAAGTTCCAATTGAAGAAGTTGACATGGTTAACTAAGGAAACAAAAAATGTGAAGAAACCTTTTTTATATTCACGAAGAGTTTTTTGTATCCACACAAGAAATGTTAAAGTTAAGAACATATTACTCCAATTGAGAAAAAACATAATTCAGACTAATTAAATACAAAATTTATTAAAATTAATTTTTTAAAAAAAATTAACTTCTTAATTAATTCAAAATCACGATCTAAAAAACTCGGTTACACCAAATCCTTTACTATGTACTGCCAGATTGCCGGGATGATCGACCACATATAATTTCATATGATTTCTCCAATTTTAGTTAGGCGCTGTATTGGATAATGATGCGAAATGATAGTGTTGGCACCAGCAAAATCCATGATAGCTACCGCCTAAAGCAGTAAAGCGGTCCTGTTAAATGACTTTGTCCGCTTTTATGTAATTGTCTTTTTCATTTCTTTTTTTGTTTGTCAGGTTTTTTGTACTTGTCACGTGTTTTACAATTAATTAACCACGTTCTGGAGAGGTGCAATTGGATGCTTGTCAGGTTTTGAGCGCTGGTTTGATTAAAAAAAAAAAGAAAAAAAGGTTTTGAGTGCTGGTAGGTTTTGTTGAGTGTGCCTGGAATAGTTTATGAGGGGAGTAAATGACAAAAATAGTTCTTTATTTTTTAGATTTTTTATATTTTTATCTCTCATTTATTAAACGCAATATTTTAATTTTGTATCATTTATTTTGTGACAACGTTAATTTTTTTTGTTAAATTTGTTAAAAATTTAATGAAAAATTTGTGATATTAAAATGTTGATTTTGCCCTTACTAATTTTGAAAATTAGTGGTCACGTAAGTTGCATGTGAATTTATTTTTAAATTTTTAACAGATTTAACAAAAAAGACAAGCGTTGTCACAAAATGAAAGAAACGGAACTGAAATGTTGCGTTTCGTAAATATGGGACAAAAATGTCAAAAATCTAAAATATAAGAGACTATTTTGATCATTTACTCTTTGTGAGGGCTATAGATAAAGTTTGAGGGCTATAGATAAGCGAAGGGGAAAGTACCTTTTGGATACAATCAATTATAAATTGTATGTATTATTTCATTATGATTTTAATTCGTAATTATTAAAAATCGCTCATAATTCAGTTATAAATTATCTATATTAGTTTATAATGATTAATTTTATAATATTATTAGTAATTTTATTCCTCAAAAAAGTAAGGATTGTAATCTCGTTTTATGTATAAATAAAACCTCTATTAAAGTAAAATTTTAAATCCGTCCTTTGATACTCGGGGTTCATGTTTAAGGGGTAATGTAGTTGTTAACTCTGGTAGGAATTTGGATGAAAATGTTTAATCAATCCTAGACGATCCTTCTCTTTAAATCTTTATGGATTTAAATATCAAGATTACTTTGCTTATAAGCCTAAACTTGAGTGCTTTTAAATGAGAAACTAGGCATATTTTGAGTAGCTATTGATCTTCATCAGCCTTTAAAAGAACAAGGCATTATTTTAGAACCTTTAGTTAGTGGAGCTTGTTACCAAAAAAAAAAAAAAAAAGTTAGTGGAGCTTCGCAAGCTATGAAACTTTTATGTGGAGATTCATTAAACTTGACGTCGAAGTTTGAGTGATCATTTGGCCATTTCCTTTTTCTAATAATCAATTACTCAAAAGATGATGATAAGGTGAAAATAAGATATATAGTCATCGGTCAATATCTAAATTAGTGACTTGCAAAAATAATAGTACGGGTTTAATTTCTTTGATAAATTTAAACGATCAAGTTAGTAATGATTATATCAGAAATAGAATGATTCAAAAGAGGAATTACTTACAATTTGTTTTAAAAAAATGGTACTTATATTATTTTTAAAAACGATCCTCGAGATTTATGGGCGTAGGAATCTTCTCTGAAGTTGTCTTCACCCAAACAATTCCTCCACATTTTATGGAGGGTATGGGGAATATTTTGTGTGACCTTTTCGGATTGGAGAAAACCATTCGGTCCGAGAGCTATTACTCTTTAGAAATTCTTGAATATTTCAGCATATATGTAACTCAGTTGATCTCTTACTCGACAGTGCCCGAAAATTGGTCATTTTGTGCTAGGAGGGTGATGGGCCTTATTTTCGCTGCCAGGTTGGTCTTAGTCATGGTATCAAGGTCAGAAGGGGAGCCAATGAAATCGTACAACCCATATCATATATTGTTATCAGTAATTATTGAATGAGTATTAAAATATAAAGAATACAGTAAAGAAGGGCAGCGCACATACATGCAATCATTAATGATATTTCGGCTCTGTTTGACCTAACTTTTATACACTCCAAAGCGTTTTCTGTGAGTTTAGAAGCTGAACTAACTTGTTTGACCCATTTTTTAAAGTATTTTTAGGAAAAAGTTGAAGTTGAAAAAAATTAAAAAATAAGAAGCTCCAAATTGGAGTTTTTCAAAAAAAACTTTTACGAAACTATTTTACATAATGCAGAAATCTGTTTTTTTTTTTCTCAAATATACCTCTCCATATTTTTTAAAATCCGATATTAATCTCAAAAGTTTTAAAAGCTCAACGTTGCCTAATACGGGTCAGACAGTCAACGACTTTTGTTTAACAATACTTCTAACAAAAGTTCTACTCTAAAAGGTCTACAATTCAAAAGCTAAAATTTCACAATTAAGCCAAACAGAGTCGAATTCGTCTTAGATGAGCAAATAAACTTATAGGACTCGTTCAAAATGTTGACACTTTACAAAATGTTAAGTGAAAAATATTTTTTCTTTTCTTCTTTGGTTAGGGGTTAGGGGTTAGGGGTGAGGGGTGAGGGGGTGAGGAGTGGGAAGTGGGTGTGTGTGTGTGTGCGCATACTTTTGGAGAACTTCCAATCGTGGGGAAGAGGGAGAAGGGGATTACCTGATTGTCCCATATCTTCTGCCTGTCTTATATGTGTGGAACCAAATTTTTTTTCAGTTTCAGCCTTGTTTGTTATATAGTAGGCTTTTCTTTCTAAATCTTGGTTTGGCTTTCTTAAGGCACAAACCCTAGTTGCTAGTATAGATTAATTGAATTATGATTTTTCATATGAGATGATGTTACTCTATGCATTGTTTTTTGTTCTTGGTCAACATGATATTCATACAAAAACATATAATTACAAAATTTAGGCCCATAAAAAATTTAGGAGCAACTAGCTCGAGCAAACCAAGATTAAAAATACATGAGCAGCAAATTAACCACAACCAAATTAGGCCTAACAGAGGCCGAAACAACAACCAACAAGTCATACAGCCCAAAAAACAAAGCATAGAAACCTTAAGGCTATCAAATCAAAACCAGAGGTAAGAAAAATTAATTAAAACATTCTCTCTAAGGTATCTCTCTTATATTAACTCTTTTGTTTGAAGGGTTGCCGCACAATTCCTCACTCATTCTCCATCATTATATTCTTTATTTCAACTTTCTTTTACTCGACTAAGCCACATTCTTTCCCATAATCTTGTTGGTAGTTCTTGTGTCTTATTATTCTATTTGATTTGGTAATCTTACAATAGACCAAGTGTTTGTGTATTCTATTTCTCTAAATTTGACCAATTCAATTTATTTGATAGATCTTGGAGTTTGTCTTGTTTCTCGACCTTAGAGAATTTGTAGATTCATCTCTGTTTTCCCTCACCGAGTTCCTTATCAAAACATGACATTATTCTATTGTTTGGGCTTTTTTCTCTTTTGTGTCAAAAGAGGAGGATCAAACCAAATGTAAAACAGTAAAAGGACAAAGAGACAACTTATCTGCGTCTTACTTTTCTAGATTTTTTTTTTTTTTTTTTGAAAACTTTCATTGCACATAGAATATTTACAACTAACCAATCCCCCTATTTGAAAAGTTACTAAGCAAAAATCTATAAGACATAGGTGGTATATTAGCTAATCAATTTCCTCATATCGCTTTTCTAGATATATCACCATGCACATACAAAACTAGAGGTGAATGTACATGGGGGACAGTGGGATCGGTAACTGGCTTAGGAAAATATTAATTTTTTTATATATATTTTTAAAAAAAATTAAGATATTTATGTATTTTTAATTAAAAAATTAAAAAAAATATCATGTTATCCTTTATGATATGCGAAAGTATCACTTTACCCCTTGTATTCGTAAAATTTTAAAAAAATTCTGATCTCACATTATTCCTTTTATATCTCTTTTAAATTATTAAATGACGTTTATACTCTTTTATAATTTATATATTTTTTTTTTCATTTCCACTCATTTACCACTAAATAAAAAAATAAACAAAAATAAACAAAAAAAAAAGAGACCATATTCCCCAACTCCCACCCCCCACCCGTCAGGCCCCTCCTTTCCGACTCCCACTCCCACTCATGCCTTCTAGGTTGGATCAGAAGGCATGTTAATACCTTCTGCAAATTTCAGACTGCAAACCACTTCCCTTGCGATCATACATTCTTTAGGATTTTCATAGATTTATCCTTTACTTTGGTTGCAGAGGTCCATCGCATCATCAACAAGCCGAAGAATAGCAATTCGATTTGCAGATCTCAAACAAAGAAGATATTGGTTGCCTCTCATGGTATGCTTAGTTTTAGTTGTTTAAATCTCCCTTGTTTCTCTATTTCTTTTCATTTCAATCATGGCTTAAGGATATCAAGCTTATTATTTTTTTTTTTTTGCTACACTGATCTGTTTATTTTGCAGATAGGAATTGGATTATTGGTCTTGCAGCAGCTAAGTGGAACTAATGGTGTCACTAAAATTTTTGAACTGTTTATTCTGCAGATAGGAATTGGATTATTGGTCTTGCAGCAGCTAAGTGGAGCTAATGGTGTCACTAAAATTTTTGAATTAGCAGACCCGAGGAGGGAGGAGGGTGGAGCTAATGGTGAAACTAAAATTTTTGATTTACCAGACCCGAGGAGGGAGGAGGGAGGAGGGAGGAGGGAGGAGGGGGAGGGAAGGTGGTGGCTGACGGGTGGGTGGCTGACGAGTGGGTGAGGGATAGGAAGATGGTTTTTTATTTATTTTTTATTTTTTATTTTTAGTAATAAATGGGTGGAGATGAACCAAATATATATATATATATTAAAAAATGGTAAAAATATCATTTAATAGTTTAAAAGAGATATATTTATTACATTCAATACCTTTCTTGTCAGTGTAACATATATCTTGCTAATAAAATAAGATAAAATAGTATTTAGATACCTATAATTTGGCAAGATACACCAATTCAATTGAGGTAAGATATATATATATATTTTTTTCAAATGAAATTTTATTAATAAAAAAATAAAGTACATTATCCTACCCCAACAGTAGGTTTGTCAGTAATGATAAGCCTAGAAAGAAGATCAAGTACATTTAATAACCAGTAAAAAGGTAATGAATTGTGACGAATCTGGTTAGCAATCCAATCAGCAGTGACATTAGCTGTTCTTCTAGTGAGAGTGATGCGAAAATCATTCCTTCTTGTCAAAGCCAACTGAATGTCGGTGATGATTGAATCAATCTTCCAATTGTGGCAAGTTCTTTGAAATGAGAGGGCTTGGTAAACCTCCTCGCAATCAGTCTCAATAACAACACTCTCATTGCCATAAAAGCTTGCAAGATTGATAGCGTTAAGCATGGCTAAGGCTTCAACTTGTTGAGGGAATTCGCAGAGTGTATTGAAGGCGAGACCATTGGCCAAGGCACCTTCATGGTTCCTAATGGCTGCAATTCCTGCATTATTGCCTTCGGATGCAAAGGAGGCATCACAGTTAATTTTGAGCGCGCCTCTATCAAGGGGAATCCACCTAGTTGGGATGAGCAGTTGAGGAGGTGGATTTCCATGAGTGTTTATATTTGTAACCAAGTTACTCACAACTCCTCTGTATTCCAAGTTGTATTGGTTAGCTGCTGCGACTGTCTTGATTGGGCAAGTATTGATCCTATCGAACAAAAAGGAATTGCGGCTCTTCCATATTTGCCAATATAAGTGTGCAATGATAGATTCTGCATGCCCTTTTTCATATCCAGTCTCACGACATCTTTTGAGTATGTCTAAATACCACACATCAAATCTGGTGATAGAAGCCTCATCTGAACAGAATTGCAGGGGCGAGGCAAGCCTACAGTGTTTGCTCCATGGACAAAGAAGTAACAAATGTTCGATTGTTTCCGAAGAAGAGTTACAGATCTTATAGAGCGGGCTGTTTGAGCACTTCTTTTTGCACTTGTTCTCTTCTGTTGCAAGGAGGTTTTTGCATGCCTTCCATATAAAAGGCATTAAGCTTTGCAGGAGCTTTAACATTCCAGATAGTTCGCCAAAGATGCTTGGGGAAAAGGTATGATGATCCGGGATTGGAGTCAAACCTTGGGTTGGCAATCTTGAGGCAACAGTAAGCATTTTTGACTGAGTAGTTTCCCGATTTGGTGTGCGGCCAAACAAGAGTGTCCTCATTTGAGTTTGTCGAGAGATAAATGCTAAGAATACTTGCTTGATTACTTCTGTCGAATAGTTGATGCATCAAATTATAATTCCATCTATTATCTATAATGAGCTCATTGACTGTCTTGAGGTTACAGTTGGGAGTCTTTTGGGTGAATCAGTTCTTTGAGGTCCACTGGTTGACCCAAATATTGATCCGGCTACCATCACCGACCAGCCAAAGAGCTTCTTTTTTAAGAAGATCTTTCCTTGTAATAAGGCTTCTGAATGCCCATGAAGGTCTTCTACCCACCTTTACATTCCAGAAATCGGCATTGGGGTGATATTTTCCTTTAATGATCTTGGCAACCAGAGAGGTGGGATTCTTCAAGATCCTCCAGGCTTGTCCTGCGAGAAGCGAGATATTCATAAGTTCAAAATTCCTAAATCCTATTCCCCCATCCCATTTGGAGGTCGTCATCGTACTCCAGTTAATCCATCTAATGCTTCCTTTGCCGTTCTTGCTCCACTAGAAATTAGAGACAATAGAGCAAAGTTTTTTGCATATGGTTTTAGGAACAAGCAGGAAGGACATTAAGTAGCTAGGGATAGCTTAAAGGAAAAATTTTATAAGAATTTCCTTGCCTCCTTCCGAGAAGAATTTTTCTTTCCAACCCTGAACTTTGGAAAGAGTTTTGTCAAGAAGACAATTAAGCGCAGTAGTTTTGGAACTACCTCAAACCGAGGGTATACCTAAGTATTTCCCCATGTCTTGGTTGCAATTGACCTGAAGAATAGCACTAATTTCCTCTTTGACAAATTGAGGAGTATGCAAGCTAAAAGAAACACCAGATTTGCTTTTGTTTATACTTTGTCTAGTGGCAAAACAATAGTGATACAAGATGTCATTGAGGGTAGATGCTTCATGGGCATTGGCCTCAAGGAAGAATAATGAATCGTCTGCGAACAGCAAATATGTCACCGAAGGGCAGTGTTTAGAGATTTGAATGCCTTTAAGAATACCTCTAGTAGAATGGTGGCGTAAGAGCATAGAGAGGGCTTCAGTGAGGATGGAGAAAAAGAAAGGAGAAAGGGGATCCCCTTGTCGAATCCTTCTTTGTGGCGAGAAAGGTGGCAATAGTTCCCCATTGACAGAAATGCGGTATTGAACAGAGGAAATGGATTACATGATAAGTTTAATCCAATGAGGATGAAAACCCATTTTATCAAGCAATTTTTTTGGAAAATCCCATTCCACACGGTTGAAAGCTTTGTTCATATCCAATTTGAGTGCAGCTTTAAAAGATTTTTTACTTTTGAGAGTTTTGAGATAGTAGGATACTTCCTGGGCGATAAGAAGATTGTCTTGGATAATACATGCGGCAATGAAAGCGCTCTGGTTTTGGGATATGATATCATTCATTAATGGTTTAAGGCAAAGAACAAGAACCTTGGAGATTACCTTGTAGAGGAAATTTGAACATGAAATAGGCCTATATTGAGAAATATTTTCGGGATTAGACACTTTTGGGATCAGAGCAATTGTAGTATGATTCAAGTCTCCTAAAGATTTAGCTTTTGTGAAGAACTCATTGACCATGGCAAACACATCATGCTTAATCAAATCCCAATACTTATGAAAAAAGGTATCTGTGAGGCCGTCGGGGCCTAGATATTTGGAGGGACTGAGGCTCCAAGCAGCAACCTTTACCTCTTCCATTGAAAAGGGTTTCATTAGTTCTTCGTTCATTACAGTGGTGACTACCTGCGAGACATAGTTGAGGACCAAGTTAAGATTCCTTGGTCCAACTGAAGAGTACATATTATAGAAATGATTTTGTATAGAAAATTTAATTGCCTCAGGATCATCAATCCAATTTCCGTTGGGTGAAAGAATTCTCAGTATACGATTTCTTGCTCTTCGTTAGATTGTGCACGCATGGAAGAATTTCGTGTTCTTGTCTCCATACCACAGCCATTGGATTCTTGATCTCGCTGCCCAATACTGTTCTTCCCTACTCCAGAGTCCTTCAATCTTGTCGTTGAGTTCATTGATTGTGCCTTGGTTAAAAGGTGACCACGGCTGATTATGGAGTGTGGTGAGCTGTTCTTTCAGAGAGTTGATGAGCTTTCTGTTGTTGGGGAAGTATTACTTACTCTAGTTAATGAGACTGTTAGTGCAGAATTTTACCTTTTTGCAAGTCAGGTTAACACCTTTTTTGAAGGGGGCGAACTTGTGGTGGTTCCAACTGTTGTCAATGGTTCTGCTGCAGCTTTCTTCTTCTGTCCAGTACGACTCAAACCTGAATGATTTCTTCCTTTTTTTTAGACCAATAGATGTTGAGAGAATTATAGGGATGTGGTCCGAGCCCACAAGTGGATGGTTAGCCTCCCAAGCATCCGGATAAATGAAGCTCCAAGTCGTAGTGCAAATAGCCCTATCTAGTTTTTCTTTGACATTCTCCTCGCCTTGCCGGTTGTTGCTCCAAGTAAAGTGGCACCCCTTGGATTCAATATCAAGCAGCTCATTATGATTGAGAAAATCCTGAAATCTTTGGATCTTGATATTCGATTTTTGCTTCCTTCCAAGCTTCTCTAATTGATGTTTGATATCATTGAAGTCCCCAATGAAAAGCCATGGGATATTTTTGTCTAGTTCAAGAGCACTAATCTCATTCCAGAGAGATTTACGATCCTTGAATTTGGGACAAGCATGAAGAGAAGTAAATTTTCATTTGTGAGTATCTCCAGTGGTGACTGATGCGTGAATAAAACTTTGATGATGTCTGATGACATTGAGGTTGATATCTTTTGACCAAAGCAGTGTTAATCCTCCTGAAAAGCCAACATGATCGACAAAAAAAGTGTTATCAAAACCCAACTTTTTGAAGACTTTAGTAAGCTTATGATTTTTAATCTTGGTTTCAAATAAACAAACTAAATTGGGCCTAAATTGAGAGACTAAGTCTCTGAGGTTTTGAACTGTCAAAGAAATGCCCATTCCTTGACAGTTCCAGCTTAAGACAATCATTGGGCCTGCTGGGGCTATTTAGAAACAGACCCCAGCTTGTCATTGGTTGCCCTTTAGGCATGAGAGTTTTTTGCATAGGAATTTTTGTGGCTTGTAGCAGATTTTGAAGGTAAGTACCAGTCCTTGTGTAGATGTTGTTCAATTGGAATATCGAACAAGAGTTTTTTGCTTTTGGGAGAGGTGCTATTGGGTTTTGGTGGGGTGTTTAGGTGTTGGTTTGTTTTTCTTCTTTTTGGCGGAGTAAGCTTTAGTTCTGAGGTGGGTTTTCGTTTGCAGGTTTGGGCAGATTGTAGGTTTGGTGAAGGTTGGGTAGGGGTTTTTTATGCTGGGCTTTTAGTAAGATGGTTTTTGGAAGTTGGTGTTGGGCTTGATTGTGCTTGGGCTGAGGAGGAGAAAGTTGATATGGAAGTAGAGTTAGAAGAGCCTAGCTCGGAGACATGCGTCTTTCTGAAGTTTGTGGGCCTCGTTTTTTGGGCTGAATTTGAGGATTTTGGGGTGGTTGGGCTTTGGGTTTCATTTTGTTTTTTGATGGGTTGGCTTGATTGGCTTTGCAATGTGTTTTTCAGAGAAAGAGATTTTGAATTTACTGAGCTTGAATTGACAGGATGGGGGCTTTGTTTCGAGCCGTATGCTTTTGTAGTAGAGTCAGAGCTCTTCCTGTAAGATTTTCCTTTTTCGTGAGAGGTTTTCTGTACTTTCTTCTGATGTTCTAGTTCCAGTGTGGACTTTTCCAAAATTGGGGAGAAAGTCCTGCTACCCACTTTTTGGGATGATTCTGGTGCATGCGCCTCCCGAGTAGGTGGTGGAGCCTGATGAGACATCTTTAGAGTTCTTTTCCAGCTAGGAGAGGAGATCATCCAAGGCCCTAGGACCTTCGTCTTATGCGAAGGTGAAGATGCAGAGGTGTTCAAACTATGAGAAGGGCAAGATTCAGTATCATGACTTATAAGGCCACAATTGTGGCAGAAACCACTCAATTTTTCATACTTAAATCTGATCCAGAGATCAGGAAGGCCCTCCCTGGGGAGAGGAAATCATGGAACGAGGGGCTTGCGGATATCCCATTTGATCCTGATACAGATTATGGTGTTGCGGCCGAGCTTGCCTTCTTCTATGGGATCCATTTCCTCCATTTCTCCCAAGTAAGAGCGGATATGCATTGCATTGTAATTGGTGATGTAGCTGAATGGGAGGCTATGTATTTGAATCCAGAATGATGTGTGGAAGAGCTCCAGTTCTGGTGCTGTGAGATTTGGCTTCCAAGGTTGCAATAGGAAGTGGAAACCCTGTACGCCCATAGTCTGTGATTCCAAGCCTTTTCTTTGTCCTCTTGAGTTTTGAATTCAAGGATGAATGTGTTTAGCTTGAGTGGGATTAGTTCCACTTTGTCTTGGAGGCCCCAAGATCTGTTGATAGTGTTTCTGATTATTCCAAGGGCAACATGGGTGTCAGTGACCAGTCTGCCAACTAAGGCATGATTGACAGTGTGAACACCTTGTTCCAGAAGTGGAATAAGTTTTATTTTGTTAATATCGGGGTTGGATGATGAAGCCATAGTGAAGTGAGTTCAGAGTGAGGAACAATAATGATGGGCGAAGAAGAAGTGATATGAGAGTGGATGATGAGTAATTTTTTGGTCAGCGAGTTAGTTGTGAGTAAATGAGGCTGGAATCAAAAGGAGAAAGCGTTGCAGTGATGAGGGAAGAAAAAGGATGGTAATAAGGATGAGAGAATGACAGAGAAGGTTGCAGTGATGAGAGAAGATTTAGTAAGGAAGGCGAGGTAAGATACTTCAACATTATAAATTCTTTGCTATCATCTTGAATACTAAAAGGACCCTTTAAATATCAATAATCAAATCTTGGGGGCATCCAAAGTATGAGCTTTATTGCTTTAATCTTTCTCTTCACACGATGATTGATGAATAAATTTTTCATCTAATAAATGCTCGAACTTCAGGTCGAGACACAATTTGATTCTCCAAAAATCTTCCATCATATGTCTGGTATAAATACACCATTTTCTTATGAGAACGCTTCAGGAGTCTCTCTTACATTAAAACCTCTAACATATGTTTCTCAATAGAAATACATAGGTTGTTGGGATATTAACATATCTTTTCATTTAATGATTTGTTCTAAGACAATTATATCATATTCTTACAGAATACTTTCATCCATACAAAAATCTTTGTAATTTAATTGAATACATTTCCTCTGAGGTTTTATGCTTCAAGCATTCTCAGCCCTTCAATGGCTTTTACACAACGGGGTCTATAAGGATATATTATTACCACATTCATAAGACGCATATAAAATCTTTTCAAAAATTTTCAGGCTCATTAGAAATAAATATAATTTCATCCACCAGAAGAGAATATATCTCTTTATTATTTTAATTTCAAGGTGTAACCACATAGCGCACTAGTCTATTTCTTGCTTATGTTGTCCACTTTAAGCAGTTTAAGAGCTACCCAACTTATGATACATTTCTTGAACTTTATAAGCAATATGTGATTATTTTATTACACACCCTCTTAATCCCATACACAAAAGTGTATTGACCTCCATAGTCCAAAAACTTTACATATAATGAGAATTTGATTATGCCTGAATTGCGTTTTTCTATTTTGGCCAATCATTTCTTTGTTGACATTCTTGAAAAAATGAACTTTTTATTCAAGATCCTCACTTTTATTGATTAGATCAGTAACTACTGTATATTCAAATATTTGATTATGATCAAATTCTATTTTCAATCCATTATTTTTCAGTAGTATATAACTGAGTAAGATTTCTTTGTTCTTAATATTTTAGATATGCACATCATATTTAGGTATCTGATACTCTCTTGGTGTAAATTTTTTTCAGTTACATTTTTTACTTGTTTTTTGTGTCTTGATATCTTCAGGATATCAAACACTTTCAAGATACCAGCTTGCTTTATTTTGCTCCTTTTTCTTTTGGAACCAATAGTTCTACCATGCTTCAGGCGTATAATATACTCATTTCAATAACATTACTTTGAAAAGAAGCACTTAAATTTGGTATTGTGACTCAGTCACTTTTAAATCTGAATGCATCTTTGCAATTTCTTTGCAAATAAATATTTTTTTAAACTTTCAGTTCATATTGATTGTGCGAGGATCAATATTTTGATGCATTGCATAACAATTCTCATTGGTCCAGCTTTTATTTTTCTCCCTTGATGCTAGAATCTTTATTTCAACAATTAGAAAAAATACTATAAAAACAACTTCAGTCAATGATTAAAAATATTCAATAATTGACGAATATTTAAATAGAAGTTCCCAATCTCTTTGTAAACTCATCTTATTGTGTTGTGGTGAAGGACTGTAACATATATAGCACACTCATATTTTCTAAGATGAGATATTTTATATCTTGACCAATGGGGAGTATTTATATAAGAAGTTGGACTTGCTAGAATTAGTGCTAACACATGTAATATAATATGTCCCAAAGCAAAACTAGGCAACCTTATAAACATTGGACTAGTACTTCGCTGCAAGCGATTAGTAAAAGATTATGTCAAACTCATATATATCCCCTTGAATTTATCTTATTCAATATCAAGTTATTTAGGGATTGCCTAATAATTATTTTTCTTTGGGAACAAGCAACACATAAAAATTCATTTGTAAAAGAATCATCTGATTCTTTAATGGGTGTTTATTTAAATTTTCAAGAACTTTCTCATCATTATCACACCCATATGACCTACCAGTCATGCCAAAGAACAAATAGTTCTTAGATCAAATAACTTATGGTCATTCAAAGTATTGGATTATGTCAAATTTATATATAATATAATCCAATCTAGAAGATAGAGTTGGTAATTTTTTCATTGTAGACTTTTTGCCAGAGATAAGCGACATAATATAGAGATATTCTCCATTTCTTTCACATGTGGTCTTAATATGAGAACCATTAAAATATATATTTCTAAAATATAATAGACTGCTCTATGATCTAATAGAATACAAATCATTACTTATTTTCAGTTATATCTATTTAGGAAACATAATATACGTTTTTGAAAACCTTCAACAGTTCACTGAAGTTCTTCAATAACCTTCAATTGAATGTTCAGTAAATCCATATTTTTAAAAAAAAAAGGAATAATAAATAAAGTGGCATATATACAAATATTAAATTCTTGCAACATGATACTTCGAGATAAACTCTAATTCATAGTAAGGGAAAATATAAATTATTAAAGTAAAAAATAACATTATAGTAATTGCCACTATATGAATGCTCTTGATCATCTTAAGAGTAGAACGAATGTCTAAAAGTTAGTGTATATGTGAATACTAGTATCATTCTAATTTAAATTACACCATAAGAATGATAAAAACGTCAATAGATAGTGTACTTACACACAATATGTAAGACATAATCATATATCTTTGATTGCACAATGCATACGTTAAACCACTAAAAGCTTATATGCACGCATCATATATTATAATAAATCAAATATCATATATAGTAGGACAAAGTTAAATAACTTATATATCCATGCATCATATATTATAATAAATCAAGCATCATATATAGTGGGACAAAGTTAAATAACTTATATTGTATGTGCTAAAAACACAATGCAAGTATACTAATTTTTTATTTTAATGTCAACCTATATAATGAATTATTACTCATCTTCAGAAGACATGTAATTAAAGAATACATCTACCTAAGTGCAAGAGTCAACTTTTCAATTTTATTCATTGTATTCAAATAAGTTTTCCATTTATATTTTAACATCAAATTTTTAAAATTTGATATATCTCATTTATATATGAATATAACCAAGTATATCCAAAATAAAACCATTCAAGTATTACATAATAATTGTACTTCAAATTTTTTTCCCAATAGGCAATTTCTTGTGAGGAACAGTTATACTTAATAAAGTTCAACCAACATAAGAAGTACATATATTTCATACATGAACACTAACAAAAACTGATTTAATTGCAATGTCTGCATTATCTACATGTTCATAACATGATGTAATTGCTCTACACATTATTTTTTGGTGTTGAGATCTCAATTTTCAATCCTTCTCGAAGCTAGAAAATTTTAATAATTTTATAACATACGTGAATGAGAAAGTATAGAATATAAAAAAATACTTTTACTTTATAGAGTTAAGATTTGCTAAGTAGAAGCAACATCTAAAAGCCAAAAATAAAAATAGTGACGGTGGACCATCACATGCTATAGAGTCTACATGTACAAAAGTATCTAACTAATAAAACATTAATCAATTAAACTATTCATGCAAATCTTGCTATTCTAAAAGTTGATGATATTAAGAAAAGATAGCATAATTACTGAAAATTTGGTAAACATTAACAAGATATTTAGATATATGATAAGTATATGTCTAATATCTTTTCAAGTCACATTGTTAGCAATTTTTTTTTTTTTGGTCAACATTGTTAGCAATCATTAAGATTTCTTTTGTAAATCATTCATTTCTCTTTTCATGTCTCTCTTGATTATTTTCAGGCTTTCTAAAATTTTAGTTGTTTATGTTCATTATAATATCTATAGTTATTATAATCACCATTATAGTCACAATCACGTCCATGATAATATGATAATATACCATTTATTTCAGGGAATGGTTATAAACCAATTGGCATAATTGATGATGTTTCATCAAAGTTTATTATTTCGCTCAGATGATGTGATAACAACCCCAAAATATTTTTTTCAAAGCTATAATCTCAATATTGTTAATGTAGGAGAATATTCAAGGCATAAAAAGTATAATATACTTCTTTCCAACATATCTTCCACTTTAATATTACTTCTGCATAATTTTAGTTGAGAAGTAATTCAAATATTGCTGAATCATGCTAGCTTTAAAAATTCTGCAATTGCAGATAAATTTATTAATAACGAGTTTTTAGAAGATCACTGTCTTGTCATGATCATATATTTCTTTTCAAATTTTCAAATATATATATATATATATATATATATATATATATATATATATATATATATATATCCTTCATCTAGGATCTAGGATATTTAGGCTTTTAGTTTTCATAGAGATAATGATGAAATAATATCATTATTTTATCACAATCCTTTAGGAATGAGTGATTTCCTTCTTTAAATTATTTCTTCAAAATTTTATCTATATGGATTTTAACCTCTAGAGTTTATGAATAAGTATTATTGTCTGATATATCAAAAGCTATGTATTATTGTCTGATATATCAAAAGCGACGAACTTCAGGTGCGTGACCATATGGATGAAAATATAAACTTTTCAGACAAATTGTTATTGTTTAATATATTAGAACCATGAATTTCTAGTTCGTGAGATTTGACATCATGAAATATATACATTTCAAAATAAAATTGACAAAGGAATAAAAGAAAGTTTACTGAAAGTCACGATATGCAATATCCTTAAGTTGTTAGTAATATTTTTTCCTCCGACTTTCATATTTGTCTCTTCTTACCTATAAGATTGACAGAGACTAATTGTGCTCAAAACGTGTTATGGAACTAGAGAAAAAGTAGAAGAGATAATAAAAGTAAAAAGAAAGAAGAACTTATATTGATTTTTCATGGTATTACTTTACAGTGCAAAGAGTCTTATTTAGAGCCAAAATATAAAAGAAGTTGCATACTGTTAGATTTTATATGAATTCAACATATAGCTTAAATAAATATTATCTTAGTGAGCAATAGATAATTACGAATCATAATATGTATTGGGGATGAATATCCATAAATCTAAATAATTACATAACATAAAAGATTTTTTCCCAAGAGATTTGAATTCTTATTCAAGTGCATATAAATAAAGAAAAAAGAATAACTAATTTGGAAGCAGGTAAGAGCAAAAATAAAATAAATAAATAAATAAGAGAATAATCCATTGCCATTTTGATTTTCCTTTAACTTTTGTCAAGGAATAATCCATTGCCCAAAACGGCAAAACCTCACTCTTCTCCTCCTTTCCACACCGTTCCCCCCCATAAACCCCCAAAGGCCAAACCCCTTGCCCCAAAAGAAAGAAAACACACAACCACACGCGCAATATGAGTTTCTTCTTCAAACCCAAACACTCGTCAGCACCGCCACCACGACCACGACCACGACCACCACTACCACCACCACCACCACAACTCCTACTCCAACAAGCCTTCTCCTCCCTCCAAACCCACCTCTCAAACTTCCTCCAACACCATAATATCCCTTCCTTTAATCCCATCCCCACCTTTGCTAGAATCTCCAATACCATCACCAACAATAATGATACCACATTAATTACCAGTAATAGTAATAATAACACTAGTAAAAATAATCTTTCCATGTCTACAGAGGCCGTAGAGGAGCGCTTAACTGGTGTCCCTGTGTATGCACTAAGCAATGCTGCGCAAGAATTCGTCCTCGTTTCGGGCGTAAATACCCAAAAAAATCTTGGGTTGTTTTGCTTTAGTGAAGCAGATGCTCGAGCTCTTCTTCAACAGATGCAGTCTATGGAGCCATCTATGCAAAATGGCTCTCAAGTTGTTCCTGTGGCTCTCAATAAGGTAAAAAAAATGACATTTTTTGTTCATTGCATTGGTTACGATTGAATTCATATATAGTTTGTGGAATTGAATTGTTTTTGGCCTAGTTATGTGATTTTTCTAGTGTTGAAGTTTAAAGGGTGTGTGGTGTTGCAGGTTTTTCAGTTGAAAGTTGATGGGGTGGCGTTTCGGTTGATACCCGAGGCATCCCAAGTAAAGAATGCGCTAAAGGTGAGAGATATTGTGTAATGAGATTTTAATCCTTTGTTGGTCTTACTTGTTTGTTGTGTAGACTGTGGAGTAGAGAAATAATTTATTTGTGCTCCATAAATGGCTAATCTGAAGTAATTGATAAGTGTTTTACATATAAAAATGTGAATTTTAATCACGATTTAAATCAGAACTTCTGAACTGGTGCATTTGGTGGTAACTCCTGTCAATGGTTGGTTAGAGGTATCCATTCTTTATAGTTTGAAAGTGTACTTGAGAATGAAAGAAAGGTTTATGAGGAACATATATTCTGCCTTATATACTTCTCAAAAAAAAAAAAATTCTGCCTTATATTGACGTGACATGTTCACGTCTTTATAGATTGTATGCTGGTTTTTAAAGATATTTGTTTTTGCTTGCGTGAGTTGCTCTACCATTGGTGTGCATGTTATCAAATTAATATTTATTGTTCCTCCTTCTGTAGGAAAGAAAAAAGCTTGGAATTCCTGATGAGAGCTTTGCTGGTGTTCCAGTTTTTGGGGTAATTTCTCCAACAACCCCGTCCCAAAAAAAAAAAAAAAGAAAGAAAACAAGAAACAACAAAGTTATAAAATGTATAAAAATGTGTTTCCAGATATTTGTATGGTTCATGACACTAGAATAGACACGTTAGTATTAGGCATGTTCTGTACCTTTGCAGGAAGAATATGTTGGCTCCATAATCCATCAATTATACTTTTGACAATGAAAATTAGACCACATTCATATCTTAACATATTTGCCAGACTGTCATATGTTTGATTCATTTGTAGGTGGAAACTGGAAAGAGGAAATTCCTGGAACTAAAATTTCCTTGTCTAACAACTTTATCTTCTCACCATTGTAAATTATACGACCTGTTCTGTTTTACAATTGATGTATGCTTATTTGGTGTTTCAGCATTATCACCTTGGCATGATATTAAGCTAGACGCATTATGTACATTGTATTATTCACTGAATATTTTGTTGTCTTGACATTTGCTATTGACTATTGATGGTTGAAGTCTTATATCTCTCTGAACACCAAGCTATAATTTTTCTGAAACTACTCAGTTGCATACTGCCTTCTCTTCAATGTCATTTTAACAAGACTTTTTCTCTCATTAAAATGTAATTGTCAGTGGAACCTTTTTCACAGCCGCATTGTTATCTGGAACTTATACTGCAACTGCCACAGGTTAAGAATGAAACTCTCACTCTAGATATTTGTGGTTTTAGGGAAAAATGGGTTACCTTTATATTTCAGAATCTGGACAGTCGATTGGAGGTTTTTGTTTTCTGAATTACAACTGTCCATTTTGAGCTTCATGTCAACGAGACCATGCACCTTCTCCTCCCTACTTCTCCTGAACTCTACGAGTATGGTCCCATGGATACAATTTGTTTGTGAAAAAATTTCAAATTTTTCTTAGAGATTGTTAACATATTAACATCGCTCACCCTTCCTCTCAGAGAGAGGAGAAGGGGAACATGGGTGGCATTGGAAGCAGTGTTAAAAGTAGTTGTGTATGTGGCCTCTTTGCACGCAGCCCGAACCTTTTAATGTGTTTTATAGATCAATTAGTTGGTAGTTTGGGGTTTTAGACCAAAACCCACCTTTTTGCCTTAAGAAGCAGTGTACTGGGTTAATGAGTTGATCCTGTATAGCTAAAAACTTTGATTACAATGACTTGTCGCTTGAATTCCTGCTGGTTCTCATCTCTTCTAAGTATTTATATGGCATCTTTACCATCTTGATTAATACCTGTTGCAGTCCAAGAGCTTGGTCCTTAGGAGCCAAAACAAAAGATACCGACCCGTTTTCTTCAGGAAGGTTAGTTAAGAAGCCATTCACTACTCTTGCTTTCTGCTTCTGTTGAGCATTATGCTTACCCTCCTTTCTTTTGCATGCTTGTGAATTTTGTAGGAAGACTTGGAGAAGTCCCTCATGAGAGCTTCTCGTCAGCAGAAGCGAATGAATCCTGCTTTCAGAGAGGGAGATATCCAGGTAAGTTTCTGATCACAATCACCGATGCTGATTGTGAACACGATCCTTTGTTAGTAGAATTATGTCATGAAACTAATTTTGTATGATTCAACAGGTTGCTGTTTTGGAGGACATAATTCAAGGGATGAAGGTGAGATACCCATGCATGTTTGAATTTCTCCCATATTTATTTGATTTTCATGTTATTACTATACCTAGTAATAGCTGAAGGAGGAACACACTTTTCAGGCCTTAATACGCACATTGAACAAAACATGACTAGCATGTTCTATGTACTTCTGGATAGATGACTACATATGCTAATATTAATGATACAAGTGAAACTACATAATTCTATACATTAATGTTGTTGATATTTACATCATTCTTATTGTTAAAAAGTTTAAGGTACCATTATGTCTTATATTCTAGTGTTGTGGTTTTCAAACTTTTGTTCAAGTAAAGAGTTGTTGTGTAACTAATATTTTTCAACATTCATCTATTGTTATGTTATGCATTCATCTATTTATCAAATCATGTTACAGTTGGAATGACTATTTGTTGTCTATGAAACTTACAAAGACCAACTAGAATGAAGATTCTGGAGTCTAACATTCATTGACACGGACAGAATTAACAAATAACTCTTATCCAGTCTAGGGAAAAGGGTGCTATCAAATTTGTTCTGCTCATATAGTTGCTCTAGAGACTTTCAGGGTCTTCTTGCCTTCACATTTGGATCTACAAGCTAATCTAGTGCAGGTTAAATCTGCTAATTCCATTCTTGAGAGAAATAATCTAATTCAGAAAGTGAGAGTTTTTAATATATGCTACATAAGAGTCAAGTATCATGTATTGCATTACGGCTAGCAACATGTGATACACATGTCATAGCCATTTGCGTCCATAGACTTTCTCCAGAGTCCAGTATAATTTTTCACAGTTGAATATATATATGCAGGTGTTGATATTAAGAGGGAGGAGGGGGGTTAAATTTGGTTAACTTGTTTCTTGTTGCAGCTAGGTCGAAAAATCGTATTTATACTTGTGTTAAATTTACGTAATAGGGAAATAATTAAACTTCTTCGGAAGATTTCAAATTTATTTTTTTGTTTCAGCTATCCAATAAAAGAGAAAAATAGTCTTCCAAATACTAGAAGGTTCTGGGAGGTTATATTTGAATAAAAAAGATGCTGAAAAAGCTTCGCAAAATGTATAAAGATAAATTCTATCTAGCTGCTTGAACAATAAATGTCTTTGTCTTTAGAAAATTCTTATAAAAGTAAAATCAATTAGCATACTCAGCGACACTCATTGTGGCTATTCTGTTCGAATGAAGAACTTGTTACAATGGTTTAGTAATTAGTGTCAATACTTTAGGCTTATGTTATGCATGAACTTCAATTCTCCAGCAGAATAGCAAAATTACAAAACCAAAACCTTTGCAGGATAATTCAACGTCACAGTGGGATGATGTGGTTTTCATCCCTCCTGGTTTAGATGTTTCAACTGATCCCTCCCAGGCCCAGTAACAGGGAAGCAGCAACTTGCAAGGTGATTATTTCCTAGCCTATGGTGCTGCCTTTATAATGATATTCCCCGAAAATGATGCAGCATCTCTTCTTGACTCTCGTCCCTCTAAATCAATTCTTCACTCAGCGGCAGTCTCAATATTGTTTGCGACATTGCATGTAGTAATGACCTGAAGATAGGGTACGTAAAGTAAAGAAAGATTCTCTATGGAACTCCTATAGATGAATCTGTAAAGTACGAGAAACATTTGAGATTATGGATTACTATTACTATTACTATTGCTATTACTACATTTCTGTGGTTTGAAAATTGTTTGCACATGCACGATTGTCATACTATATTGAAAGGAGAATATAACAGAAAATCTCTGTTGGTCTACTTACTGCTCTTCGTATGATTGATTGTCCATAACATAATGCGGCTGAGGACAAAGTGTTTTGTTGATAAAAAATTGATTATGCAGTCATCGGGGGTATCACTTGTAGAAGAACTTCATTTTTTTGCTGTAAAAAGAAAGAAAAGATAAAGATACAGCTGAATGTCTGATGATTGTTGCTATGTCTATTTTCTATTTATATTTTTTAACGTTGATAGCGAGGCACTTCACTCTTTACATGATTTTTGTTTTGCTGGGTCAGCGAGTAAATTCATTTCATTCCATTATCTCAAATCAATTTACAACAGTGTACAATTGTGTCTCAAACAAACAAAAACTTGAAACAACTATAGAATAACACTAAGGTTCCAATGTTCGGATAGCTCCTTATTTCTTCGATTTTTACTAGCTTTCTTTTTCCGAAAGCATCTTCCATTCTTTACATGATTTAAAACAATCTACATCATAAGTCGATCTGATTTGAATGTTAATAGCTTTCACTCTGATTCTTTGCAGGGTACAGAAGCATGTCACAAATAAGTTAAGAGATTTCGACTAGACTCGATGATGTCTTGAAAGGGACGGGCCGTGCGACCCTTTAATACACATTATGTGGAGCTCACTTTTATCTCATGATTGAGTAGAAGAATTTTCGTCTTGAAATAGATATGATGTGCGAGGTGGCATCAATTGTACACTGTTAATAGAGATGAAAATCACAACCACGTTCAATTAGGAAATAGAGTTAGTAATCAAGTTTCTAAGGTCATCCACTGGAATATTTCTTGTGATTGACTTGGTGAACCAAGAAGTTTCTCAAAGTTACACCACATATTTAGACTTAATTTTCCTTTATATGCATTTGAATTGACAAATGACAATTCATGGAAAATGTGATCTACAATGGCTAGATATAATTTTACATATAAAAGAAAATAGCTAAAGGTTTCGGCTCCGTTTGTTTGCTGTAAAATATTTTACCGGAAAATATTTTTTGGATTTTACGGTGTTTGGTAACACTGAAAAATTGGTCAACCGTAAAATGTTTTATAGTAAAAAATTGCGGCTGTTTTTTCTTAATTTTACGGTGTTTGGTAACACCGAAAAATTAGTCAATCGTAAAATATTTTCCGGTCAACAATTGCTGCTAGTACAAAATTATGTAAAATGTTTTCATGTCCTTTGGGATAAGAAAATATTTTACCGAACTTACTGTACATCCAAACACCAGAAAATATTTTTTAGTATTCTATTTTCCAGTAAAATATTTTCCCTCAATAAGTTATTCTACGGCAAACAAATGGAGTCATGTAAAATATTTTATTTTCCAAGAAAATACTTTCTACAAAAAATATTTTACACAAGCAAGTTATTTTAGAGCAAACAAACAGAGCCTTCATCTCTAAATAACTTACCGGATGTGTGAAATTCGTTGACATAAAAATATTCCAGACGTGACACAAAGTAATCTATTCAAGATTAAAGCATTTATTTAATATTAGGAATTCATATCAAAACGAAAACTAGTGTGGAAAGTATCAGCTGCATAGATTATATAATTCATGATTTTTTTGAATTTATTGGTCGGATTTATTTTTGCAAGTGAAGAGTCACTTTTTTATTAAAAAAAAAAAAAAATTGCAACTAAATGACCATGACTCTTATTACCAAGGGTGGAGCCACTAAAAAGGTGTAGCCTCCACTCAATTCATTTTTTATATTTTAAAATAATATATGTAATTTTAGAGTGAAAAATTAATTTAATCCACATTAAAAAAATTATTTATATATGAATACCGAATTATATGTTTTTAGCTCTCACTAAAAAATACTTCTAAAAAGTGAAATATTTTCAAATAATACTATTATCAGACGCACAAACTAATTTTGTTAACATTGTAGCAATTAATTTGAGGAATTCAAATTAACATTGTAGCAATTAATTTGAGGAATTCGAATCGTAAAGGAAACTAATGCTGATTTTTATTTTATTTTTTAAATTTTTTGGGTCGCAAAAACTAAAGTTGAAATTATCACCTGCACAGTTTGTTATTCATGGAGTTTTTTAAGCAACAGTGACTCTTTTTATTCTCTCCCCGTGTTATCTACACCTAAAGCTACGTTCTGTAGGTTAATCACATATTATTTTGTACAACTTATACTGGTCACGGGTAGATTCTTCACATAAAGAATGATTGTTGAAGTTGTGGTCTTCCATAGATGCCTTGGAAAAAAGCAACTCGCACTTTAAGTTGGGCCACATTAAATTCATGATAAATTTATAAATTCTATGATACAACAATATACTTAAGCGTATATTTCAAATTAATTAAAGACAAAACGATATTGATGATCGGAAGAAAAAAATTTAAACTTAAAACCTTTAGTCACAACTCACAATGAGCTGTTACTGGCAGTGGCAGAGGTACGTGGAGCAAATAGGAGCTGCATCTCTTACTGGTCAAAGAAAATGTTTAAAATTTTATGTATTGTTTTTAAAGAAAAAGTTGAATATTTATATATTTTTAGTTAAAACGATTAATTAGTTCTTACTAAAAAAAAAAATTATTTATAATTTCAAAATCATGAATTTTAATTTCATTAAAAAAAAATTTAAATTCATCCCTAATTATTGAATTAGTCCACCCGACACTTGAGACCAGGGCGATTCCAAATACAATTTTAAAGGGCCCAAACGTGGCTCCTTGGAAATTATCTTTTAGTTTCCTATGGCGCAACATGAGAGTGACAACTCTAATCATAATTATCTTTATGTTTATTAATTAAATAATTGGAGGTCAAGATGGCAATGAGCTGTCATTTTGTGTATGAGATGAAGTTTTGGTCGAACCAAATTTTTGTTAGGAAGATTTTATGCTCGAATCATAATTATGATCAAACACACACCAATATGTTATTTTTTCATTGATATTGCAATCCATCTTGACCTCACAAAGCTAGATGATTGCATGCTTAACTTAAGAGGTTCTTGATGCCTTTTCCTTTAATTCTCACCAACCATGGCCTTGCCAAGAAGCTTTTCCTTTATTTGATGCCACAATGATTACATCCCCAACTCCACTTAATCTTCTTTAATTAACTGGGGCATCAAATAAATAACTACTACAATTTGTTAATTACGAGAACCTTTACCTAGACCTTTTGGTGGCAAATGAGATGCAGTATGAAGAGCTTTTGGTAACATAAAGTAGCCCAAGGTCTACGGAATCAAGAATTGATTTGTTCATAATATTATAATATTATGAGAGAAATTTTTATTAATTAGGATAAAATGATATGAACATTTTATAATCGTTAAATCCAGCTCATATCGTTTTAAGAGTTATATTCCTTTTTAACTGTTACAATCATAAGCTTATCACAAAGAGTAATGCTTTACATTTGGATAATGTTTCATTCTTTTTATTTTTATTTTAATGTATTCATATTAAAAAAATTTCTATAAAATAAAAATTCTAATTATAGAGGGATGAATATAATAGTGATCTGTCCCAAAATGTTAAATAACTGAGAAATTAAACTACTACACCAATTGGTTTGCTTCAAGGTGGTAAGAGCTCTGTCATATCTGAAATCTAATTAGTACATGGGCAGCCATAAACTTCTCTTTTAGTTTGATATATAGGCAAGTAAACGAGTAATGATTCCCTCAAAACTAGTGGCGGAGTCAGGAATTTAATGATAAAGTGTATACTTATAAATTTAAAGAGATTAGAGTGTACACTCATATAGTGAAAATTTTTAATATAATATATATTTTTTTAAACAAAAAAAACAAAAGAATTATTATTCTTTTTCCAAATTGAAGCACACCCTCATTCTTAAGTGGCTCCGCCGCCGCTCACAACATCAAAATATTATGAGTGAGATTTAACGGTTGTGAATTTCTCACATTATTTTATTATAATTGTATTAATAATTTATAACTATTGGATCTTACTAATAACATCATTCTCAATAGTTGTAAACTGTCCACATCATTTTATTATAATTGTATTAGTAATTTATAACTATTAGAACTTCCTCATAATATCTTAATAATGTTATAAGTAGATCCATTAACCAGATAAACAACAATGTAATACAATAATATACTTTTATGTGTTTATGTTAAAAAATGGAAAAATTGCAAAAATGGTCTCTATTGTTTCTCTAAAATTTTAAATTCGTTCCCATTATTCAAATTAGTCAATTTAGTCCCTATTATTTTTTAAAATTTTTAAATTCGTCCATATTGTTCAAAATTAGCCAATTTAGTCCTTATTATTTTTCAAAACATTTTAATTTAGTCACAATTATTTAAATATTAAGGACTAATTTGAATTTTATATGAAAATAATCGAAACTAAATTTATTTTTTTAAAAAATAATAGGGACTAAATTGGCTGATTTTCAACAATAGGGATGGAGTTGAAATTTTTAAAAAATAATAAGAACTAAATTGATTAATTTTAAATAATAGGGATAAATTTAAAATTAAAAAAAATAATATAGACTATTTGTGCTATTTTTCCAATAAAAAAAGACAGCGTCAAATATCAAACAAAAAAAACTAGTGTTGCTATAAGTTTTTGGAGAAGAAGAGATAAGTATATGATTTGAACTGCAAGGCTCAAGCATCTAAATACAGAGTTCTGAATTTTTTTTTTTTTATTATTATTTTTTTGTTGTTGTGTCATTGGTATAGATAGAGCTAGCATATGGGCCAACTCGGCATGACCCCTGGCCCGACCAGATCATGTGTTGAGAAAATTAAATCTTACTCGGCACAAATGTTTAGTAGGTTGAGCTGAGTTAGACTCATTTATTAGAATATAGGATCTAGTTCGGCCCACGAGCCTGCTACCACGAGTCGAGAGCTGGGTTGAGCCAATCCATTTTTTTGTGATTAGTGTATTATATATATATATATATATATATTACTTGAATAGTTGGATTAATAATTTTAAAAAAAAATTATACTTAATTTTTTAAGAAAAGTTAATTTAACTATTAACGAGACAATATATAAATTAATTGATAACATTAACAAGTAACATAAATGATAAAAATTACATAACAAACTATAAGTTAATGAGACACGAGTGTATTAGTGATATAAACATAAAAATAAAATATTACATAAACGCTTGAGAAAACCTAGTGCAAAAGTTCTCCATTTTGTTATGCTCCTTGTATGGGGTGCTAGGCCTACTGGTAGTAATAGTGGGGATGGTCTTGGCGGTAGCAGTGGTTGAATAACCACTTTAAAATTAAAATAATTTGTGATATTTGGGTGTTGAGATACAAAGTATCTTACAAGCGTCCCAATTCTAAATTTACATCAAAATATAAATTGACGTTGACAATAGTTACAAATTATATACTACTGTTTTTCAAAATATGTAAAATGATTCAAAATCTCTGATGAATGTAATCGTCGTGAAAGATTTTCTTCTCTTGTAGACATAGTTATATATAATATTGTAGACTTGGTAGTAAAATAAAGTTGAATATGCCCCAAGTATTTATAGAAAAATTATACATACGATTATAAAAATTGTTAAAAAAAAAATTGTACTTAAAATATTTTTAAAAAAATATGAAGGGACTTAAAGTTGCAAGTTGCAAACTTGTAATATCATAAAAAAGATTTGATAATAAGTCATTTAATATCAACTTAATAAATAAATTTGCTACTTGTTATTATTAGTTTGTTAAAAAGAAAAATAGTTACTACAACTTGCTAGTTTGTTTAAAATAAATAGTTATTACGACTTACATTGCATGTATAAAGCATAATGTTTCAATTTCTTTTATTAAGTGAGCTCAAATTGTACTTAATTTGTACTAGGCCCAAGTTAGGTTTGAGATGAGCTTTATTTGGACTCGAACTGGGTCTGAGTTAGGCTGGTTCCCTAGTTGGGCTGGGCTGGGCTTGGGCTCAAATAGGATGGGTCAAAAATTATATGACTTAACTTGGTCTACTTATATGTGGTGGGTTGGGATGAGTCGAACCCATTTTTAACCGAGTTGGGTTGAGCTCGAATTTTCGTGTGTTGAGCTAGTTAGGCTGAAATGCCACCTCTAGGTATAAATACAACAAAGAGTACAAGGTTCAGCCAACTCCAGATGTCAAAACATCTGGCTGTGTACACAAAAGCAGCAAAAAGAAAGCTAAAGGTTGAAAAAAACACTAGTCATGAGAAGAGAATTTATTATAATTGCTGAAACAACTCAAGTTGCCACATGGGTGTCTCGTGGAAGGAGCAGGAAATGGCTAGACGAGGAAAATAGACTGAACTTCAAATCGTGAACAACAGAGAAAACACTCATGTCACAATTCAAGTAACCCTAAAAAACATCCAAAACCAGTAGTGCACCAGAGGCAAAACCATAAGGAGTTGGCCTATACACCACAAACCAATGAAGGAAACTGTACAGAGAATTGGGCCATGCAATACCTATCAACAAACCAAAATAACCATAGTGCAATAGAAAAACTCGCTACAGGAAGGAAAGCCAACATCACATAACTAACAAAAGGAGTCAGTACCAAACCCAACAAAATAGATATAAAAAAAGTCACAAGAAAAATAAACGAAAACAACATCAAAAGGACCTTCAACAAGAGGTGAGGGGTGAGGAAGAAAACTCTCACAGGAGGATTTCTTCTGAAAGTTGACCGACTTCACAACAATGACCATTGGCAGACTTACATACAACCATGCACCCCTCAACTTGAAACAATATATATTTTTTTCTTTCTTTTTTTATTTTTAATTTTGAAAACAGTTATATTAGACACTTGCGTTGTATGATATCACATCCTGACTTTTCTCACCACACAAATATACTCTTGACCTTGGATGTCTGGATTCATCACTGATAACGTGAGACCCAAGTCATGGAAGAGGAAAGCGATGTCAAAGGAGGGCTTCCTTGAGGCAGTACATTAGAGAGAAAAAAAAATTGAGGAGCTCTCCACTGCCTCTTAGACAGAGTTCCAAATTAATGATAGTTCAAGTTCACAACTTAAGCTTGATTTACGATTTTATAATTCTCTTTTCAGTGTAAGTATCATTTAACTTGAATTTTACTAGAATTTCCATTTTATTTAAAAATAGCCAAATACTCTTAGAACTGAAAGATCCAATTAGACAAGATCTCATAAATACGTGGGTTTTTTTTGTTTTTTTTTTTGTCAATGAAAACATGCACGTTTAATTGAGAAAAATTGAGTGTTGCTTCCAAGGACCGAGTGGAGCAGTATTATTCTTTGATTGATCTGATTTATGTATTAGTATTTGTCAATATTTGTCATTACGTATAAATTTAGGGTTAAATCTACTTTGTAACTCTAATCTTTACATGCTCTGACACTTATTAACCCCCACTTATTAATCCGACCTTTAAAAATTCCTTTTACTAACCCTACAGTTCACTTATCATTAAAACCTTAACATAAATTATAACTCTTCCAAATGTTGGGACAAAAATGCCCTTACCATTAAACCTGCTCCAAACGCACAATTTCTTCCACACTATCATCATCAAAACACACACTAAACATATACACCAGACACACACTAAAACACACACACCAGAGACACCAATACACAGAGAGACATGAAACACTCACTAAACACCACGAGCAAACATACACATATGCAATCAACACACATACACTATACCTATTGCACGCGCACACACGAACACTGTAAAAAAATGGTGGTGGTCAGCGACGAGGTGGAAGGCTTGGTTGGTGGTCTTAGCGGTGGTGGTAGCTAGGTGGTCACAGCATCGGGTGGGGTGTGGATCTACAGTGGGGGTGGGGGTGAGGGTGAGAGTGGGGGCTGGGATTAGGGTGGTAGTCAGCGGGATTATGAAGTAGGAGGGGTGGGGATGGTGGTCTACTGTGGGGTAAGGTAGGGTAGGGTAGGGTGGGGTGGGGAAAAAATGGTGGTGGTTAGCGACGGGGTGGGGGGCTTGGTTGGTGGTCTTAGCGGTGGTGGGAGCTAGGTGGTGACAACGCCGGGTGGGGGCTTGGGGAGGGGTGGTGGTCAAAGGGAGTGGGTGGGATGGGGTGGGGTGGGGATGGTGGTCTGCCATGGGGTAGGGTAAGGGTTGGGTTGGGTTGGGTTGGGTAGGATAGGGTGGGGTGTTTGCCGGGGATGGGTAGGTGGGGGTAGGGTGTTTACCGGGGATGGGTAGGTGGGGTTAGGGTGTTTGCCGGGGATGGGTGGGTGGGGTTTGGTTTTGTATGATTTTTTGGGAAGTTGATTTTTTTTAAGGATAATTTTTGTCTTAAAAATTATTTGTAAGGGTAATTTAGTAAATGACAATTTTTGTTTTAACAGAAGTTTATTTCTGTTAAAATTGACCCAAGTCAAGAGTTAGTAGAAGGAATTTTTAAAGGTTGGGATTAATAAGTGTTAAGAGCATGTAAAAATTAGGATTACAAAGTGAATTTAACCTTAAAATTTATAACTATAGAATGAATCTAATACAGTTGTATTCCTCATTATTAAAAGCAGAAAAAGTAAAAAATTGAAAGTTGAAGGGCTTTATTCCGTGAATGCCAATAGCGCAAAAGGATAATCTTGGTGCGTAACAGATATCTCTGTATCCATTTCTTTTTTTATTTCACAATCAATAGCTGCTGGAATTTAAAATGGTCATAAATGTGGCCCAATAGAGAATTTAGTACTAGAGGTTGTATATAAATAAGGACCTTTTTCAACACGCGACTCCTGTGAGAGCCAATTAAAGAAAGATGAACAATAATATATCAGATGGGCCCCATTAAAGTGACGGCGCTGGGCTTGTCCCGTTAGGTTGCATGTCACACTATATGGCCCGCTCTCCTACTTGAGATTCTTAAATATGAACATAAATATATATATATGGTTCTTATAAGAATTTTTGTTTCTAATTTTCCCTCTTTTGTCTTGTTCTTAAGGGATGTGTGTGTGGTTGAGGTCAGAGGTTTTTATAACGCACATAAATACACACATTTAAAACAATTTGTTTGTTTCAAATTCGAATTCAAAATTGGCATTACATAAAGATAGACAATTAAAATTTGAGAATTCATGATCACGAGAACATTTTAGTTGTTTTTTTTTTTTATAAAAAAAACACTAATTGAATAATGAAAAAGATCTTTACCATAGGTGTCTTATTATTCAGTTTTTTAACTATTATATAAACTAAAAGTTTTTACAAAGGTTAAATTTTTTTTTATTACTTTCTCTTAATAATTACTCATGAGATTACATTTTCGTAATAGTTTTAAAATTATAGTTTGATTGTAATGCATTTTTAAACCGTTGCAGTAGCATATTTGTAATGGGACCATTTGCAATAGTTAAAGTCATTCGCAATGGTTTTTAACATTTTTTGCAATAGTTTTAAGTACTACAACAGTGTAAAAACAAGTAGAGGAAGCTCATAATTTTTTACGCTAGTTTCTCAATAGGTTTTAATGAAAATTCACCATTGTAATTAAGCGATTAAGAAATTCCTTGTTATTGAATCTAATGCTTTCTCAGTGTTTTTCACCGATAAAGATTGTTGGTAGCAATAGTGACGTTTAAGGGGATCAAAATTTGACTTTATATTACATTTTTTCGATTAACTTGATTTGCTAATTAAGAAAGTGATTTTATTAAATTCCACTTTACTCTTTACATCCGTACAAATCCCTAACCAAGATGGATGTATTTCTAATGGTGGAGACTATTTAAAAAATTTAATATTTTTGGTTATTTTAGAGACCCGAGTCTCTAAATTTAGAACCAAAATATATGGGGCTCACCAAAAACTTACTATTTTTAGTTATTTTAGAGACCCGGATCTCTAAATTTAGAGCCAAAATATATGGGGCTCACCATTTTTATCAACTTTTTGGTCAAAATAGAGACCCAATTACTTTTTGAGTATCTAAATTTAGAACCAAAAAAGTAAATTAGGGTATCTCCAATGACTTACACTATTTACAAAAAGTTACTATTTTTGGTAATTTTTAGAGACCCGAGTCTCTATTTTAACTAAAATCTCTAATGGGATCCACCACTTTTTAGAAATTTAAACCAAAATAGAGACACAATCACTTTTTGGGTCTCTAAATTTATTGTCAAAAAAGTAAATTGAGTCTCTATTTTAACTCAAATCTCTAAAAAGTGGTGGGGCTCATTGAAGATCTGAGTTAAAATAGAGACCCGAATTTCTAAAAATTACCAAAAATAGAAAGTTTTTGTGAATAGTGCACTAATTTTTTTGCCATTGGAGATACCCTTAGGTCTCTATTTTAACTTAAATCTCTAAAATTGTGCGAATTCCATATATTTTGACTCTAAATTTAGAGATCCAGTCTCTAAAAATTATCAAAAATAATAAATTTTGTAAATAATATCTCCTATTGAAGATACCCTAATATCATTATTGATCTTGATGTGCTACCTATCCCCTTCTCATGTGAAATATCTTGAAGGGGAAAAATCATCATCTGATCCCAAGATTTATAACAAGTTTCGACTAGATTAATAACTTGGTAATATCTAGCAAGGTATTTTGAAGAGAGGGGTAATTTGGTGGCCTATATTGTTAATATGAGTGGTAGAATACTTCCCTTCATATTTTACGATATACTTATTCAAACGAGCTACAAATTAAAGAAAAAATAAATAAAGACGAAGTGATGCAAGGATTACGATTTAAACTATGACTTGAAATAATTTTAACCTATAGTTTAATCTTTTTTGAGCGATAGTTGTTTGAAATTCTCCGTTCTTTCATCATATATTCTGAAAGAAAAAAAAAAAAAAAATTCATTCGTAGTTTAATTTAGAGAACCAATGCTAGCTCTTCTTTTTGTGAACGTTAACTTAAAAAACAGAGCAGAGTGGACTCCATTTTTTACTGCTAAGTAGCTTCCGATGCGGACCAATAACAAACCTCATCATTTTATTGCAATCTTTGTCCTCTTTATTTGTGTTATTCTATGAATGGAAAATGAAATGTCATGAGCACACAAGGAAAAGTGAATTAGATTTTTTTTTTTTTTTTGTGGAAAAATCATAGGGCCTGAAACTAGTACATTTTGCTTGTCTTCTTTATTCAACGTGCTAACTTCTTCCCGGGAATTGAACACGTTACAAGTAATATTTTGTAACATGTGTTGAGATATATTACTACATCACTAAACTTATAATTTTAAGATAAATTTAACATATTTTTTTAAAGTGGATTTTTAATCATAAAAAAAATCGGATATTTTCTCCATTCATTTAATTTGTGCATCCATGCACTCTAGTTGGTAAGTGTGGAGAAACAACCTAGGTCTTATCCGGTATCAAGCTTGTCACACAACTCACTAAGTTAAATTATAGTAATTAAACAATTCCATTGAAGTTTTGGAATTTGGAAAGAAGACAGAAAGCTTTATAAAATTTGAGGTTCTCATTGCAAACAATCATTTGATGTTTTATTATTTCCTCGTCTTATAGTAAAACAGTGCAAGTGAATGAAGGGAGAAACATTTTGTGCCCACTTCTTCAATTTCATATCTTTTAGAATGTCAATTTCACAACAACTAGGAGAGACGATTGTGACAACTACAAAGATCCAATTTTGTTGCCACTTCCAAAGTTACATGATGGGGATGGGGATGGGGATGGGGATGGCTATAGCTTCTATTCTTTTACTCGACCCCCTCAAGCCCTCTTTCCCCATGCTTGGTCGAATCATGAATTTTTATTTTTTATTTTTTATTTTTAAATTATGATAAAAAAACTCACTCTCGATAGCATCATATTGAATGGATGCGTTATAACGCATGGTCTAAGTTAGTTAAGAGCCAAAAATTCTTGTAATGAAAAGACAAGATCTTAAACTTGAACATTGAGTCACAACGAAAGTAAGTCATGATAAACTTAACCATGGCAATCCTACATCAAAGTGTGTTCAAATAAATATTTGCCACGTAAGCATAACAAGTCGTGGTGTGACGATATTTTTGTTCTACATTAATTTTGTAAAAAGTTTATGTCTAATTAATAATGACTTACATTATCTATTAAAATGAGTTTGAGCATCTTGACCTTAATTGATTAGTATCAATATATTGATAAACTAGTAGTTAAACGTAAGTCGTTATTTTACTTTCTCTAATGTCATGCTTTCATAGGAAAAAAATAGGAAAAGATAAAAGAATTGAAAAACTCTTCATTCTTGAAGAACTATAATGGTCCCTTATAAAATATCTTCTTTGTTTGAATCGTCATTTTTTTTTGTCAGGTTTGAATCATCATTTCGAACATTTGGAATTTAATCTATTTATTTGTCCCGATTGAAATTATTAAAGGTTTGCGTAAATTCAAAAAGAGTTGTACACAAAACTGAAAAAGAAAAGAAAGGGAAAATGTAATACTTATATCGGTGGGAGATTGTGCATTAAAATGATTTATAAGTGGGTGTTATAGGATAAGAAGTAATTTAAATTAATTATTTGAATCAATAAAAAAAAGTTTAAATAATTATTTTTGCCTGAAATTATGAACTCGGGATGTGACAGAAAAGAAGACATGGACGTGAAGCTCCAAAATCCAGGCAGTCTATGATTCTTGAATGTGCTTTTGCTTTCATGTAAGTTAAGCAACAGCTGTAATCAAATTGAAAGTTCAAAAAGCAAAAATGCAGCTTCGTATGATGACCAGAGTTACTTTGTCTTTCTAAAGAGTTGTCAAAATGTATTACTAATAATAAAAATTTCCATCGTTTGTTGCATGACGAATTTAATTTTGTTTTTTCATCACATGCATAGTTCATCATCTTTATACTATGTTCAGATCCTACTCCAAATATACCACAAAGACCTTTCCATGTTCTGAGCAAAAGAGGGTTTCCACAATACACTTCATACTGCAACGACATTCAGAGGCGGATTCAGTATTTATATTTAATGAGAGTTAAAATCACACAATTTAATACTCATATATAAATTATTTTTTTAATGGGAACTATATTAATTTTTTAGTCTAAAAATACTTTAAAAATACAAATATTTTTTTTTAAAAAAATGATCTAGAGGGGCCTACAGCCCCCATGCATATAAATGTGGATCCGCCATTGATGACATTATTGTATATCATTCCTTTCATATATAGTTGAATTATGATAATTTTTTATTTTTTGGATACAATGAAGGTCAAAATCCGTAATTTGAATTTAATATCTTTAATTACATGTTGTTATTCAATCGTACTACTCAATTATTGAATAATTACAATCAAATTTTTACCATATAAATATGAGATTTCAGATTCAATAGGTATATTTTACCATATAAAGTATAAAACATCACTGTGGATCAAAATCGTAAGGGACAATCTCTTAATTTTGTTTGTTTATGGGTTTAGAAGAGTGCTTTTTTCTTTTTTTCCTTCTTTTTTTTTTGGTTTTTTGTGTGTGAAGTTTTGATCTATAAAGTGATCTATATATAAAGGGATCACAACCTCTTAATTAACAAAGAGTTTAATACAACTTCATTGCACCACTGAAAGATAAATGCATAGTACTTATCCCTTAATAACCATAACCATGCATGTCCCTGTTAATATTTAAAGCTTGTCTAAGGGCATTTTCAATGGAATTTTCAAATGTAAAATTTTTTTAATTTGGATATTTTTAGAAACTTCAGTCTCTAAAAATAACACTATTCATGGTAAAAATATATGAGGTCCACCACTTTTGGCTTAAAAGATACCAAAATAGAGACTCAATCTCTATTTTCTTCTACAAATTTGTTGAAGAAAATAGAGACTGGGTCTCTATATTGGTATCTTTTAAACCAAAAGTGGTAGACCTCACGTACTTTTGCCATAAATAGTATTGCTTTTAGAGATTGGGGTATCTAAAAATACCTAAATTAAAAAAATTTTATATTTTAAAGACTCCATTAAAGATAGCCTAAGTAAAAAGTTTGAAGTTGGAAGAAGTAAAAGTCAGATTTAAGTGCAACAGAGGTGGACCTATATAGTGATAAGGGTGTGTTTTGAAAATATTTTTTTTCTTTTTAAAAAAAAATTATTATATTAAATATTTTTATTATATAAGTGTATACTTCAAATTGTATAGTTTAAATTTAGATGTCTGAGTCTGCCAGTTTCGACAAAAAAAAATCTGCCCGTGAAGTGCAGTACACAGAACCTGGATGCAGAAATTCAACTTTGCTACATGTCAAATAGTTAATAACTGATAAACACGGCCATCCCATCTCTTTTGCTCTCTTTTTTTTTTTTTTGTCGGGCATCTCCTTTGCCCTCAAGTCTCAATAACTCTTGATTTATTATACGTTGTCAGTACATAGTCCGGTTGGCATCCACTGAGTGGTCCAATTAATCATACCCCAAAGGTGGGCCATCCCCGAAAGGACAGAATCATTGTTGGAAGCTCTCTTAAGTTATCTTTAGCAGAGGTAGCAAAATAAAAAACATGTCAAATTTGGAAATTTTTAGAGACTCAAACATTATTTTTGATTTAAATATATATGGGACCCACCACTTTTTACAACTTTTGATACAAAATGGGTCTCTAAATTATATTTGGGACTCTAAATTTAGCACCCCAAATGTAATTTAGAGACCCATTTTGTATCAAAAGTTGTAAAAAGTGGTGAATCCCATATATATTTAAATCAAAAATAATATTTGAGTCTCTAAAAATTTTCAAATTTGACATGTTTTTTATTTTACTACCTCTTCTAAAGATAGCCTTAACAAAACAACCAAAAATCTTGAACCATCCAAATGCCCAAACAAAAGGCTCCAGCTTTCATGCTGCTAGGCTGGCACCAGCTTCACCCTCTTTTCTCTCTCTCCTTCACAAGCATTTTCCCCTCCTCTTAATAGCACGGGATCATTCCTTCATAATATTATAATATATAAATAAAATTTAATAATTATGAATTATTTCACAAGAATTCATATCATTTTTTTTGTTTATAATTTTATCAAAAAAATATTGTGTTAGTCTAGACAAATCTATCAATCTATCTTACGTTATTAGTGTGACTCACGTGTGAGTCTCATCAATATATGAAAAATTGACATCAACTTAAATTGATGAAAAAAATTCTTAATCGTATTAATAATTTATCATTATTAAATATCGTTTATAATATTATACGTTCTAAGCAGATAAATTTCCCAAACTTTTCTCCTCCTCTTAAGGAAAATTATTCTATGAGGTATGTGGTAAATTTGTCACAACCACACGTTAAGTTGTTATTTTATGAGACTAATCCACGTTAGTCGTATCGTGCAGACATACCATGTTAGAATGTCAGAAGTTTCTCTTTTTACTAATTTAGCCTTACAGAGTTTTAAATAAATTACTATAATACTCTCACTTATAACATTTGATTGATATTTGTCAACTAATTAAAATATTTTTTATCTATATAACTGCGATAAATTTATCACATATCTCATAAAAGAAAAACCCTTCCTCTTAATAGCACACATCTCCCCTAGTCCCTATAAATACTTCTCAAATTCAAACCTTTCAACTCACACAAGTGCTCACTTCCAAAGATCAATTAATACCCTCTACCCCATCAAAGCATTTCTTCAATATGGCCTTTTCCCATAAAGGGTTACTCATAACTGTTGCTCTAGTCATGAGCTATTGCATAGTTGCTGCCTATGGTGGTAACTTCTACCAAGAATTCGACCTAACATGGGGTGACAATCGTGCCAAGATATTCAATGGAGGGCAGCTTCTATCTCTGTCTCTAGACAAGACCTCTGGTTCTGGTTTCCAATCCAAGAGAGAATATCTCTTTGGGAGAATCGACATGCAGCTCAAACTTGTTGCTGGCAACTCTGCCGGCACTGTTACAGCATACTACGTACGTATATATAAACTTTTTTGTTTTGTTTTTGTTTCAGGAGAGGCCTAACGTTATATATGGTAATGAGTGATATTTGAGCTCACAACTTTTTACATAGACAACGAGTTAGACCAAAGCCCTAATGACTTTTTACTTGATCTATGCAGAGAATGTTATGAAATTAACAATTTAGCAAATTAAAATTGGCCTTTAGTCAACTCTATGATATATTTTGATGGTTAATTTAGCTTATCTATAAGATATACTTTGTGCTAGTTTGAGGAAGTGATCAAGAGTCCAAGCATTACCACATTTTTCATCTATTGCAATATTTGAAACTGTTGCAAAAAAGATTAAAAAAAATTACAAATAACTTTAATAGTTGCATTTAGTCCCGTTGTAAATTCTTTATTATTACGATTTTTCTTTATATGTAAATAATAAACAACAATTGCAATTAAATTATAATTTTAAAACTGTTACAAAAAATAATTTTTTAACAAAATGTAATAATTTTTTTTTTAATTTATACCATTGTTTAAAATGTTGTAGTGAAGTTATGCCATGACCATTCTTTTATAGTGACCCATATTAATTATGCACCGAAAATCATAACCACACAAGCAGCTACCACATTAAAAAGCCAGAAGAAACTGCTGTTACCTTCACCAAGGCTTGTTCACGTGACTGTTTTGAAGTGGCAAAGAATATTTTGAACCTTTTTGTCCTTTCGTAATTTTCTCATTAATCAAAACAGGTGTAAAAGGTTAGATATACAATGTATGAAACACTTTCTATAGTTGGCACTTCTAAGATTCCCAACTTTCACAAACTTTTTCAACACCTTGAAGTGTTCATAATTTTTAAGGAAAAGCACTTCTAAATAGCTTGATTGTGATAATTAGGTAGTGATGTGAGAGGTACGTAGTATACACGTTGGACGTCTTTCAGACAGATTAATTTGACTGATCCTTCAAAAAGGCGACCCTAATTCAAGATATTTTAATGCACCATTAAGTGATACATCCTGCTGTAATTTCTATGTTTCTATCCTTAAGTTCATTGACTTGGATCTAAAATTAATTTTCTTATATTGCAGTTATCTTCTCAAGGACCAACACATGATGAAATTGACTTTGAGTTCTTGGGGAACGTAACTGGTCAACCTTATATTTTGCACACCAACATCTTTGCTCAGGGAAAGGGTAATAGGGAGCAACAATTCTACCTCTGGTTCGACCCAACCAAAAATTTCCACACCTACTCAATCATCTGGAATCTTCAACACATTGTGTAAGCAAAAGTTTAATATGTTAAAAACGAGTTTATTATATTATTTATTATTTTTAACCGCACTTAGCCTTATATATATACATATTTGTAATTTTACATGGTTGTTGCAGTTTCTTGGTAGATAACACTCCCATAAGAGTATTCAAAAATGCTGAATCCATTGGTGTACCATTCCCCAAAAGCCAACCAATGAGAATTTACTCTAGCCTGTGGAATGCTGATGACTGGGCTACAAGAGGTGGACTAGTCAAGACTGATTGGTCCAAGGCACCATTTACAGCATACTACAGAAACTTCAATGCCCAAACTGGAAGAAGTTCAAAGTTCTCAAATAGGGCATGGCAGAGCCAAGAACTTGATGCTTATAGCAGAAGGAGACTTAGATGGGTTCAGAAGAATTTCATGATATATGACTATTGCCAAGACTACAAACGCTTCCCTCAAGGTGTTCCTGCAGAGTGCAGAAGATGATCAAGAAATTCCTCTAGAAGAAGCCATGTTGGGAAATATTTGTAAAAATTTAATATGTTAAAAACGTGTTTATTATATTATTATTATTATTATTTTCAACCGCACTTAGCCTTATATATAAATATTTGTAATTTTACATGGTTGTCACTTTGTTGTTATGTAGTGTTGAATAAATATAGAATTGCTCTGTTTCAGAAATTTTCAGCTTCCTAGAGAATCTACATTTCATATGGTAGCACGATATAGCCACCACCATTCATATTATTGTTAAGATCCATATATGAAACTAGAACATCAAAAAATACAAAAAATGAACAAATGTATTTGTTTGCACCACTCGAATTACTTATTGTACAATACAACGCATTAGGTCTTCTTTTCTACTATTCGTGTGTAAGTCACGTAATATAATGATATGGTTAAAGAGGGTGGCCTAGCTCAACTGGGAGTTTTAATTGGCCCATCCATTTTGACCAAAAAAAAAAAATTGGCCCATCCATCACAAGCTCAATAAAATTAATAGTTGGCACTTAGCTGTCCAATTAATGTAAGCACAAATTATAAAAATTTTCCGACTTATATACTCCTTGGCCAAAAAAAAAAAAAAGAAAAAAAAACTCATATACTCTATCATATATTGAATTTTGTCTTTTCAATGGATATTTTCAAAATAACCAAATTAAAAGAAGTAAACATAAGGCAAGAAAGACGTTTCGAGGTGCTAGTTGAAGTTATATATATAAATATATATATATATCCAGCATCTAACTACTAATTGCTAATCCAAATATATTACAAGAAAAACAAGAGCGGGGCGACGGAAGGTTTTATAATATTAGTATTTAGTTTATTATTATTATTATATATTATTATGTTTATTTTATTATTACTATATTCTATTTTTATGTATTACTATTGTTATTTATTTCTATTTTATATGAATACATAATGCTAATAAATAAAAATAATAACATTAATTTTAATAATAATGTTATTTGTTGTACTGGGTAACAGGGTAAATTGCACCAGACCCCTGATAGTGAGTCTTAAGTGCATGCGATCTCCTGTAGTCCAAAAACCCCCTCCAGACCCCCCTATGATCATTAAAAAGTGCATATAACCCTCATTCCGTCAAATAATCCATTAAATTTAACGAAAGTGTGTTTTTATTTATTTATTGATTTTCACCTAATTTTACAATAAAATAATTATAATATTTGACCAAATTACCACTTATTAAAAAAAAATAAAACTAAAAAAATAAAAATAAAGTAAAAAAACCCATCTTCTCCCCCCTCCTAAAACAACACAAAAATCGCCATCCTACCCCCCAACTCCTACCCAATACCCCCTCATCCCCCAAACCCCCAAGGGTATAAAAGTCTTTTTGCACTTTCCGTTAATTACATTGAAATAAATTTCACGATAGGCGGTCATATGCATTTTTATATGACTACAGGGGGGTTTGGAGAGAGTTTTTGGATCATAAAAGGGTCGCATGCACTTAAATCTCACTACAGAGAGGTCTAGTGCAATTTACCCTTAATATGTTTTTGTAAAAGTATTTTTGTCATTTTAGTAATAAAAATTCATTTCAAAGCACATAAAAATAAAAAAATAAAAAAAAATTCTCAAATTTATTACTTTATATCAAACGTAAAAATTAAAATATTATTTTATTTCCAACCTATTAGCACTATCAATCATTCAATTGTCATATAAGAGGACATCTCGTTAAAATCTGAAAAGTAGCACTATGTTACCTCGCCGAATTCTTCCAAATTCCACCGCTGCTTCTTTTCACTTTCATCATTTCTTAGTCTGAATATTGTCGTTATGCTACAGCTTAATCCAATTTGGGCTTCGTTTCTAAAAGGGAGTGCTTTCCTCGACCATTGCTATCTAGACTCAAAATTTCATTAGCTTTCACTATCCTTCTTCTCCCAAGTATTTCTCTCTCACCCTTTTGCATGTAGTAAAGCTAAGAGTTAAATTGTGATAGTTCCAATTTTTTTTTTCTTCCTAATCTGGAGAAATATCCTTATTTAATCAACTCACAAAATATAAATTGAATTAGTCATTAATTACTAATATCGGATAGGATACGATGGCAGTGGCGGACTGACTTTTGCTTGAGGATCAACTTGGAAAAATATTTTTTTTTCTTTTTTTTGGATTTTTTATAAAAAAATTATTATATTAAATATTTTTGCTATATGAGTATACACCCTGGTCACTTTTACTATACAAGTTCACACCCTGAATTTAGGTGTCTGGGTCCGCCACTGCACGCTGGCGTTCCCTTGTTAGTCTAATAACTAAATGTGAACCAAAACTTTCAAAGTACAACGGCCCGACTCAAGGTATAATATATAATCCTTATGGTAGTAGTCATACTTATACCCAGTATGCACCATGAATCATCAATTTTTTTTTTTATATTTTTTTTATGGGATTTATCTTACAAACGTTTATGAGTTGTACTCCTTCACTCTAATGCATGGGCCCACATGTTGAGTGGAGCGTGCGGTTTTTATTTCGAATATTCAACGTTCCAAATGTTTTAATTTTTTTTAAAATTTTTATGAATGTAAAAGTACAGCTCCATACATGTACAACACAAATCATCAAATCTATGTATGCTTGTTTCATTGTCTAGGGGCCACCTTGGATGCTCCGAATACTTTCATACTCGAAACTTGATACCTAATTTCGATCTTTTCATAGATTTCAAGCATCGTGACAACCTGAACATCACATGTCGAATGCTTAAAAGAAAAATGCTAACCGGCCATGCCCTCATTGAATCTCACGACGCCACACAAAATTAAGCCACAGGTCAATGCATGAATATGCAGAGACAATTAGAAAAGTCAAGTATATGCACCAGAGTCCATTTTGGTTTTTTCTTGAATAAACACCTGACATTTATATATAGAAGTTAACTTCAAATTGGATTCTATTTGTTTATTATATTTTTGGTGGCTGACGAGCTGAGGCTGAAAATTCCACATCGGTGAAAGGCCATATAAATCTTGAAGCTGATCAGTTTCTATGTCCAACTGACGCTAATAGCTCATGTCATGCATGACCAAAACAATATTGGCAGTATTTGCTTCCTCAATTAATTGATTGAAAATTATTGCAAACGTCACGGACGCTTTTATATTAGAATTGAACATCCGACTTTAAGGTTGAGAAAAAATTTCCTTTAATTAATTAGTCATTATAACACGTTATAATTATGTAAATATATGGGACCCACTTTATATATTTATTGTCTGGACGGCCTAAAGAGTTTTCACTACGACGGCTCATGTTGTTGTCTTATAAATCGTCATCTCAAACGTCACGCTATCCATTTTATGTCCTCATACAATCCCACTATATAACACCCTTCGAGCCCATGCATTTGAAGCATGCACTATTGTTCATCTCAGCTCATAATCAAACCATCTTTTCAGCTCTTACTTTGCGGATTTATTGCTAGCAGAAAGTTTCTAGCTGATGTCTCAATCAGTAGAAGAAAAATCAGTCTCAAGTTGTGCCGCTATGGGGCAACCCCGCCATGTCCTTCTGATAACGTTCCCAGCGCAAGGGCACATCAATCCAACTCTCCAATTTGCCAAGAGACTCATCAGATTGGGCATACAAGTAACCTTTGCCACGAGTGTTTTTGCCCATCGGCGCATGTCGAAAGCCACAGGCATAAACTTCGCAACCTTCTCCGATGGAGTCGATGATGGGTACAAACATGGGGTAACCGATGCCAGACAATACACGGCAGAGTTAAAGATTCGCGGATCGAACACGTTGAGAGAAATCATCGTCAACAGTGCTGAACAAGGTCGCCCGATAACGACTCTCGTCTACACTCTTTTCCTTCCTTGGGCTGCAGAAGTGGCGCGTGAATTTCACATCCCATCTGCTCTTCTTTGGATTCAACCAGCCACAGTTTTTGACATATACCACTGTTATTTCAATGGCTATGAAGATGAGATCACGAAAAATTGCAATAATCCCAATTGGTCTATTCAATTGTCACCTGGTTTGCCATTGCTCTCAAGACCTGACCTGCCCTCTTTTTTACTTCCTCCAAGCAATACATCTAGTATTCTACTTCCATCATTGAAGGAGCAGCTAGATATACTAGATACAGAAGCAAATCCAAAGATACTAGTCAACACATTTGATGCACTAGAGCCTGAAGCACTTAAAGCCATTGACAAGTACAAATTGATTGCGGTCGGACCATTGATTCCGTCGGCTTTCCTGGATGGTCAAGATCCTTCAGATACTTCATTTGGTGGCGATCTTTACGAAAAATCTAAAGACTATATGGAATGGTTAAACTCAAAGCCTGAATCATCAGTTGTTTATGTATCATTTGGAAGTCTGTTGAATCTGGAAAAACAGCAAATGGAGAAGATTGCAAGAGGGTTGTTAGAGACAGGCAGGCCATTTTTGTGGGTGATAAGAGAGAACAAAAATGGAGAAGAACACAAGGAGGACGACGAGAAATTGAGTTGCATGGAAGAATTGGAACAAAATGGAATGATAGTGCCATGGTGCACTCAGCTCGAGGTTCTAACACATCCATCTTTGGGATGTTTTGTGTCACACTGTGGATGGAATTCTACAATGGAGAGCATAGTTTGTGGGGTGCCAGTGGTGGCTTTTCCTCATTGGACAGATCAAGGGACAAATGCAAAACTGATCCAAGATGTGTGGAGGACTGGGGTTAGACTGACAACAAGTGAAGATGGTACAGTTGCGAGCGATGAGATCAAAAGGTGTATAGAGATAATAGTGGATGGTGGCGAGAGAGGGCTAGAGTTGAGAAAGAATGCTAAGAAATGGAAATATTTGGCAAGGGAAGCTATGCAACAAGGTGGTTCTTCAGATCAAAATCTAAAATCATTTGTTGAACAAGTTGGAAAAGATTTTCATTAATCAGCCGGTAATCGTAGATGACCTTTTAAGGTTTACGAGAATTGTCACTCCTTTTGTCCCGTTACTTTCCTATAAACTAAAAGAATTTTCTTATGCATGAGAATTTTAACATGTAATATATGAAATTTGTTCCGTACAAAGTACAATGGTACGGTGAAAGGTTAAATTAGTGCAGCACTAATTATTACTTATTTTTATATCACCCAGATTCGTGGCATCTTTAGTCACAACAATGTTAAGGATATTGCTAAATATATATAATACATTTTCATTACTTATTTATCACTGTTATGTATATAATAATATTTAATTAACAAGTCAAAAGAAAATAGGTGAAATACAAAAAGTGGTTGGTTAGTACGCCAATTAGGTATAGACGTAAAAAGAAATATATAAATAGATGATAAAAAAGAATAATATCTAGTATTTCTGAAAAATTATTATTTGTTTGACAGAAAAAATGGTATTTGCCAAATAAATTATGCAACACCGGAGCAAGGCTCTTCTTGCTTTATGACTGATAAATCCCAAAGTTATATTCAGTGGTTGCGTTGGCCAGCTGGTGCAACACCTTTGTAGAGTCGAGAAGTATGTGGCCGCCTAACTATTAACTGTAGACACATGAAGTGAACCTTACAACATGTGGGGTTAATTTTTATGTGAGTTGATTGATGATCAGCTGTCACTCATCAACGAATTTCTCTCTATTTAGTTGTCTCTGTAGTAATATTTCGCTAAAACCTATGCACATGTGAAGCACATTGCTATCTCTCATCAAAGAATTTCTCTCTATCTTTGTAGTAATATTTCGCTAAAACCTATGCACATGCGAAGGACATCGCTATCTCATTATTTTTCTTATACTATGCTATAGGGAGAGGGTTTTTTTTTTTTTTATTTGGGCAAATGCTATAGGCAGAGTTAGAAGGATAGAACTACGTAAAGTCACCTAGACATTAAGCTAAACCTTCTCAATTACATTCAAGAGTAACGTTCTTAACAACTCCTTAATACCAAGAATTACATCTTTATAATAATTCTATTACATCATATAATAATTCTCCAATACATCATAATTTACATAAACTCCACAATCAGTAATATATATCATTCAAAGCCCGATAAGCAAGGCAATCACCTCCAAACTCCTTGAGCTCAAACTCAGCTTCTCCTGAAATGTTAGAAAATGGGGTGAGCTTACACAAGCTCAGTGAAGTGGGGATAAATGAAGGTTTTGAAAACCATTTAACTAGGAAATCCTTTTCGAAATCATGCATTTGAAACCATATGAAATCAATATGCATTTAAAGAACTAACATTTAAAAACATGCAATTGAAACTATATGTAACATTATAAACTTAAATACATTTAACTAGTATGCATTCAAAATAACATTTAAACATTAAACATCTAATAAGCATTAAGCATTTCAAGACAATCAATGCAAATGCATAAAGCAATTAAAGGCAATCAACTTACACTACAAAAAGAAAGCTATTTTGTGACGAAATTTTGCCACGAAAATAAAATTGTCGCAAATTTGGGATGAAATAGCTATGAAAAATTTTGGTGCTCACATTGTGTCGACAAAGTGACAAATTTGTGATGAATATAATATTCGTCACAATGTAGTCACAAATTGCGACTTTTCTGCCACGAAAGTCTATACAATACCGCGGGAAACAGAAGTTGTGGCTAGATCATCCCAAATTGCGACAATTTTGCCAGGAAAGCCAATAATGTAGAGCGGGAAATAATTTCATCGCAGTAAGGTGGTAAATTTGGGACGAAATAGCTATGAAAAATTTTGGTGCTCATATTGTGTCGACATAGTGACAAATTTGTGACAAATATAATATTTGTCACAATATCGTCACAAATTGTGACTTTTCTGCCACAAAAATTAATACAATACCGCATGAAATAGAAGTTGTGGCTAGATCGTCCCAAATTGCGATAATTTTGCCACAAAAGCCAATAATGTAGAGCGGGAAATAATTTCGTCGCAGCAATGTGGTAAATTTGGTACGAAACTGTGACGACTTTGTGACACTTGTTTCAAATTAGACGTCTCAATATCGTGGTAAAAGGCAACGCTTGTAGCAAAATTGACCTACGTTATTAAGTGTGTATGCAAAGGCTTCACCTCAACAAAAGTTAATGTGGTTTAGTGGTAAAGGTGACGCTATTAAAAACAGATTAGGCTTCAGCTCCTAGGTTCGAAGCCTGCTTAAGTGCTTACACTAGCACTTTTTTTTTTTCAGCCTACAATATATATATATATATATTTAAAATGATAGCTTTTACGCAATAGCAGTCAGCAGCAACTTTACCCTTTACCAATTACCAACTTCTTTATTCACTCAACTCCCAAAGCTCTCAACCAAAAAAAAAAAAAAACTCTCAAGCTCACAATCACGAAACTCGGGTACGCATCACTGCCTCTTTAACCTCTACATGCATATATGTATTATGTATATAAAGAACCAAAATTTTTAATCTAGGGTTTATAATTGGATAGAATCGAGGGTAGATTTTGAATCAAGGGTCAGAATTGAATTGTCTCAAGTGATCTTGTGCTAGAGAGGTTTGCATAGTTATGTAGGAACCGTAATGTTGTTGATTGTTCTCATCAGGTTTGCATTGTTGTTATTCTTTGCCTAAAAATTCCATTGAATAAAACTCAAAGCTTTCTGTTTAGATTTGGTATGCTAGGAAAGGGTTTTTCCTGAATTTCAATGGTTTCATGAGATGTTTTTTTGAATGAATTTTGTATAATTGGACAGAAATTGGTATTATCACCCGTTGCACTATGGAGTTTATGATTTTTCTTATGAAATGAAAGGTTTTCTGTGAAGTAAAATTTTCAATTTTTTTTATTTTTTATTTTTTTTGGTCAATGTCTTTAAAGGAATAAAAATATTCTTTAGAGGCCATCGTTTAACTAACAAATTCAGGTTTTGATATTCTGCAGCATAGCAATTAAGGTTGAAAACTAGAGTAATAAGTTACCTTCTGTGTTTTTATGATGAAGTGTAATGGAGTGATTCTATTTATTGACATTTAGTTTGGTAGAAAATGATGCATAATTGTGTGTTTCTTTGTAGAAACTGGCCTAATTTCAACCTTTCATTGCATTTGAGTGTGTAGCTTTCAGTTTCTAATCTTGTTTGTTAAAGTGAAAGATTCCTCTGTTGTTGACATTCTGATGCTATTGGCTTACCATAATTCAAGTTTCCTTATTGTGCAATGTTACTGGTGAAATTTTATGCTATAGTAGTAATACCCGAGATTTTCGAGACCGACCTGTTTAATGAAAGGTTTTTAAGTTCATACCATGACTTCGACATCTATTGTGCATATGGTATTACGTGTGCCGTGTGTGTGTAAATTAGTGTATAGTATAATGGTGCATCTAGACCCCTCGAAAGATGAACTTGAAAATTCATCTAATAGTTTTACAAAGGTAAGTTTTCTGTTGGAATACAATATCTGGATCTCAACATTTCCATGGATTTGTCGTACATTATTCCCAAGATGAAGCTGCTAACATTTCTTCATTCAATTGATACTCTATTTTGTTTTGGATGCTCTTCCCAAATATGGTTTTAATGTGCAACTAATATAATCTTAAATTATTTTTCTAACTTCAAATATTTGAATCAATTCAGTTGGTAAATTAACAGTTTATTGTTTCCGACTTAGTTTTTTTCTCCATGTTTAGACAGTTCCCTTTCCTTCTCTTTTTGATTCTTCATTTTTTTTAGATATGATTATCATGTAACAAGTTGAAAAGTTTTCTCCATGTTCAGATAGTTATCTTTATCTCTATTTTTTAACTTTTTTTTAATGATATGTAATTCTCATGTAGCAAGTTATATAAGGTTTCTAGTTATAGAACTATAAAGAGTGGAAATTGTGCATTTTGTACCACTGGAATCGAATTGAATTTAAGATAGTCAAACACAAGAGTTCTATAAGAACTTTTGTTTCTCAACTAGTGTTTAAGAGGGACAAAGAGCCAAATCAGCTTTATTTTAAGTTGTTGAGTCTTGTAAGATGGAGGCATGTAAATGATGTTTTCTTTGTTTGTGCTATATTTTGTTGGTTGGTTTCTGGTACACCTTTTTTTCTTTTCATTCTTTTTTTAAGGGGTACCTGTACCATCTAACAATTTGTCTATGTTACATTGTTTCTTCCATGTTGTGTTAGTTGATGATCTATTTTGATGTCTTATATGAAATTTTTCTACCTAGTCGACCATTCAGAAGCTATCTCAACAAAGCCTCGATGAAGTGTCTGAGGCCTATTATAGTTTTCTTATTCTTTTACATGTTTAAAAATTAACGAGGCCTTTGAAACACTATTTTCCTTTCTTTTTGAAAATCTTCAGAAGAGGGAATTGGTTGTTGCAGTGCAGTCTTCATGATAAGCGATTGTGGTTATTATAGCTACTTATTTTGCCTCTATCCTTTTGTTTCCAGAAATATATACCTTCTTAGTCTTGAACTGAATGTCCACTTTGACTTCTATAAGTTTATAATAACTCATCTTTCCCTTTGGCAGTGTGATGAGTATTCGAATTCAGGCAGAACAATCAGGCCAATAGAATTTCAGGTTTGATATAATCGTTCTTTAATTTATAATTTAAGGGAATCTGATCTTAATATTGACTGGCTGATCAATATTCTAATTGTGATGCTATTTTTCTATTTCATGGAAAGATACTCAACTGCTAACTCGATCCATGCAAATTATTCATCAGTTTCACAAGAGAGACTATAACTAAAATTGGTATTCCAGAAGGTTCACGAAAGATTAATGGAAAATACATGTAGTTGCACCTCCTCTTACGGTTTGAAGGTATGAACTTATTGTCATGCTTTTTGAGCTAAAGTTAAAGGAGTTCTTATGTTAACTTTCAAAGTTTTCACTTCTACCACATATGGTGTTGAAACCTTTGATCTTATTTCTAAGGAACATGAGGCATTCTTATTTATCTTGAAAGTTGAAGATATATTATGTTCCCTTTCGTCTTGTGGACATAAGATATTTAGGAAATTCCAAGCCATGACATGCTTATGATGAGCATGTGATAAGTGCTACATTATGTGGTTGTCGCGGGCAAAATTTATTCCCTTTAGATATAATACTAATCAGTTATATTCTAAATGACATTTCTTATTATGTGAGACTTTGTTGTATATCTAACCAGATAATTTCTTCTTTACGTTCTTGATGCTTAATACTAAAATCCATACAAGAAAGACTGAAGGAACATATAAAGGATGTAGATGTTGCACAATCACAAGAGGTTTCTCTATTCTGGTATGGCATGGCAGAGGTTAGTATGCTTCAATACTTTTTTCTCCATCACTCTATTGTATCGTCTTTTCCAGCTTGTGTTATCAGTTTTTTTTTAATCTGTAGTAGTGCGTCCGATTGGAGTAAGAGGGCAAGGGGTAACTGAAAAGATCTGATGATAGAGTCTTTGAGTACACCTAGGCCTTTTACCTGTAGACATGTACATATTACTTTCCATACACTTATAAGAGAACTGCTCTTTATGGTAATATTATTAAAAAAACCCCAGTATTATTAGATTACGCCACTTGACACATAAGGGCCAAAATTGTTGGATACTTCAAATTATTTCTGACTTAGGGAAAAATTTTTCCATCACATAATATATTAATTCTGGTTATAGAGAAGGCCAAACATATGCATTGATATCTACTACTTGAGATTCCAATTTCCTTTGATTTGATGAGTTAGTTATAAAGCATTTGAAGGACACAAATACTAGTATTATTTCGGAACAAATGAAACTATCAAAAAGAGAGCAAAATATATAATGTTTCATGTTGGTAGGAGATATAATATAAGTTATTTATAAGTAATTATGTACGTTTTATTAATTCAACACTCAAGTCTCAAAAGGATAAATCAGTCTAAATATAAGTTATTTATAAGTAATTAATGACACTATATTTTGCTTGTGAGACTATTTCACAAATCTCGAAAAGTATAGCTTGCTTTTGACTTCGAAAGGGGAAATTTGATCAGGGATCGAGATAGTTTTAGAGTTGAGAGTGACTAGTATTTGATTTGACTATGCCTTTTCTTGCTTTATCAGTGGCCTGTAATTTTTGGTCATGGTATGACTTTATCTTCAATTGGAAACCTTAACAAGTAAGTGGGTTCAAGTATGTTATGTAATGCTGATATTTTGTACAGATATATTGATCATTTTAACTTTTCGTTGTACTTGTTTATAATTTGGATTATGTTAGTCTTTCCTGCATATTATGTTATATGCATATGTTGAGTTTATGTATATATGTCATGTATACTACTGATAGAGTCTTGAGAAGGGCTAATAAAATATAATATTTTGTTGTAAAGAGTTTTAAGGTACATGTGAAGTTTTGTCTGCAATTATGTTAATTAAACACAATCATTAGAAGAAATTGTATATCGGACTCGTATAATTTGTTTTTGCCTTCATTCTCATTTTTATGTATTGCAATGTTTTGGTTGAGTTGGTTGATTTATTTGATTTGTTTTATTGTCTGCAGATATGACATGGATTGTCTAAAGATGGTGAAAATAATAGGCTTAGATATGGATTGTCTCTATGCAAGGATGTCGTGTCATAATGGAGGATGTTGTAAACTTTTTACATACAATTCTGTTTTGGAGTTTATCATACAAGGACAAGATGACGTTATGATAGATGTATATTTAGTATTTCTTTTTGAATGTATATTGGAAGTGTACTTTGTTAAATGGTGTCTATTATGATATATTATGGCATGACTTAGCTACTTTGGTGTAGATTTGTATTTTTTTGAATGAATGTGTAGGTTGTGTAATTTATGAGATTCAATTATGGGGTTTAAATTTATATTCATTTGTAATTTAGCAGGACACATAAGATGACACCACAAACCACTTTTGCCTATTGGGTGGATTTGAGAATTGCCACGAATTTGTGGCAAAAAAGAATAAATTAGCCACTAATTTGTAACGAACCTGTGGTGTCACATAAATAACTTTTGCCACGATTTTGCATCAAAATAAATTGCCACGATTTGGCCACGACATATTGTTTGCCACGCAACTCTGACAAAAGTTTCGCAACAGTTTGGAAACAGAACTTTTGCCACGTAATTGCGTCAAACAAGTTGCCACGATTTTGCATCAAAATAAATTGCCACGATTTGGCCATGACATATCTTTTGCCACGCAACTGCGACAAAAGTTTTGCCACAGTTTGGAAATAGAATTTTTGCCACGTAATTGCGTCAAACAAGTTGCCACTATTTTGCGTCAAAACTCTGCCATTAATTTGCGACGAAATCTTGCCACGCTTTGGCCACAAACTGAATTTGTAGCAAATTAGTCACCGTTTGCGGCGATTTTGCGACAACATATTCCAGGGTTTCTGTTCGTCGCAAATCTGTCACAAAGCGATGTAATTGAGACGAAAAATGATTTAGCCACGCAAGGTTTAGCGACGATAACTACTTCATCGTAATTTCGTCGCAAATAAATATTTGCGACGAAATTGTGATGTTTTCTGGCGTCATAAACTCCACTGTTTCTTGTAGTGTTAAGTAATATTAAAGCTATATAAACATTAAAAAAGGATGCACTTTAACAATGTTGGCGGTATCGTCTCCTTATACCACCATCACGAACTCTTCCTTTTTACACCTGTATACCAACACCACATGGAACATTTCATCCATGTGAGTGAGGGACTTGAACCATGGTAGCCGAGCTAGACCCGCAAGCCCGATACCGCCTGGGTTTCTCGGCACTACCATGCCATGCTAGAAGGTTGCAACCTTACACATTCACATCGCATTCGTTTTCATTCACGTATTATGCATTCACATTTGCTTTGAGAGGACAACAAAGTAGGTTGTCCCTCAATCACATTTAACAAGCATTACACATTCAATAGCACATATGTAGGGTAACAAAGTAGATTACCTAACCAATAGCAAACACTCTAATACTTTAACCAATCCCAACAATACTTGACACCAAGCATTTCACATAAGTATTTTCAATAGCATTTAACTTTGCACATGAACATTTCCATTTATTGACCATATTATCACTCAATGACACATTGACTTACAACACTTAAAAATTAGCATTTATCACATTTGGCCATATCTTATAATGCAATACAAGTGCATAAACATCATAATCATGCTCAACCATATCTAATAATTAACATTTGTTAGGTTTCTGGCCTCTTAAATAATTTGATAATTAAACAAATCAATAAAGTAAATTTGCAAGAAAGTAAATTTGTTGCAACAAAAGTAAGGACACATAAATTTTAACGTGGTTTAACCAACTAGGTCTACATCCACGCGACCATCCCCTGACCAACAAACCAATCTACTAAGTTTCAAGAGATTACAGACACCAATGAAAACTTACGCAATTGAAGACTCCCTCTTAACCCTTGCCACCTAGGTGTAAGACTCCCTTAGTAGATTCTCTAGTTTGGCGAGCTCCCCTCGACTTACAAAGTTCTCTCGCGAGAACACACCTTCTTCTCTTGAAGAATGAATACAAAATACATGATATAGTCTTGAAACTCTAGATGGATTGGTCAATACATTTGACTTAAAATAAACTGTGTTGCAACACTAATTAGAACATTCAATACACTCTGTTACACAGCATGTTGCAACACAACCAGATATAGACAGCCTACAACTAACTCACGTTTAGCTCCTTATTTTCTGCTCACTGCTGGCTGTACTTAACTGGGAATTGATACGCCTATATAAAGGATTTGCTGCAGACGTTGAGTATAGGTAAGAGTGTCTTCAAGTTGATCTCTTTAGCATAAGAGTTCTTGATAACCTTGACCTCTTTCACATTATCACATTAGCTCCAAGATATTGTTCACAGTAACGTGGACTCCTCAAGAATACTTCTAGCATTCGAACTCTTCTGAACTTGAATCCCTCTTGATCGTGACTCCTTCAAAGATTCCAGCAAGCTCAAACTACCACATGGAATATACATAATTTTTGCTTAAAACATAGTCAATACAACATTAGCTAAAATCATATCCTAACAATCTCCCCCTTTGGCTTTGTTTTGGCAAAAATTCACAAGCAATGGTTAACATCAAAATAAGCAATGTAAACAATCTTCCCCTTAGCAAGGTAACTCATAATTGAGCAAAGGTCAAAACATAAACCAAACAATTATAAACCATCCTGCCAAATTCAATCATCATTCTACCAAATTCAATCATAAAAATAGACAGTGTAACACAAAGTTACTCAAAATTTAGCAAAGCATTAATCAAATCATTGTCTTGTGAGATCCATCTCCCCCTTTGACAAAAGAAACCAAAGTAGTAGAATAGAGTATCAGAGCAATAGAAGCATAACATAAAACATCAAACAGAAATATGGATCCAGAGTAAAGTAGCAGAATGTAAACATAGCAAAGTATCAGAGCAAAAAAACAAAACCAGTAAAGTATCAGAGCAATAATCATCAAGCAAATGAACATTCAAACAGCGGATTTGGAAACGAAATCAAGTAGGGTATGTTGTCCTTCCATCAACTTCTCAAGATTAGCCATGATCGTCTACTGATTAGCTTTAACAATGGCTTGATCATTGCACAGCTCATAGAATGCACTTTGATGTTTCTGCACCTATTGCAACAACACATTAGACTGTTGCAGAAGTTGGTCTAACATACCCTTCAGCTTGAGGCTCCCCCTGAATATCTACTTTATGCTGACCCTGCAAAAACTTGGGAGAAAACTCCTAAACGAGTGGATATCATGCTTGCTTTCAAGAAACCTGAAAAACAATATCCTAGCACTCTCTCAAGAAGATGAAGTAGTGAGTAGAGAATAGATGAGAGAGAAATCCGTATGAGACAAAAAGAACCTTAGATGAGCAAACTTTATAGAAGAAAGAGTTTTTCAATGATTAGAGTCCTAGATTAACATGCAACAATGCCACAAGTTTATTGGAACTCAAATTTGGTGCCAAAAAAAAATTTATCTTCCTATTTTTTCCACTTATGACACAAGTTTAGTTGAAAAAGATTGTTTCAGTCCATGTTGCAACATTACTTCACCAATTAGCGTCTTAAGCACTCAAACTTATGAATTATTTCTCAAACATAAAACAATGAATGTCACATAAAATTCACATTGATTGTGATGTCATCAACAAGAAATTAGATTTATTCAATACTTAAATCACACAAGAATTTATAACTTGAACCATGTGTGTGTGTGAAAGCTATATAAAGATCTTTCTTGAAATTCCTCAGAAACAAGCTTTGCAAGATTTAGAATTTAAAATAACCTGCTCAAACAACCTGATCGTCTAATCACATTGTAAAATTTTTTACATGAATATTGGACTTGGTAGTTTTCACTCTAGAACCTTCACTCTGGTCTAGGTAGCTTTTTCCAGTCTTCACCTCTTTTTTCTTTTTTTTTTTCGCGTTTGCTTGTTTGTTTTTTTTTCATGAGTGAATAGAGTACAAGAATGAATAAAGAGACTTCTCTTCATATCCAAAGTCACTAGGAAGTTCAAATTCCTGCACTTGCAAACCATTAAAATCAGTTTCTCAATCAAATCAAAATATAGTGTGCACAAGAAGTATGGTTCAAAGAATAAATCTCACGTTGATTTAATTATTAAACTTTCACATCTCTTGAGACTCATCACTTTCATGTTTCAATGCATGTGCCAACATCAATTGGTACAAATACCAATAGCTTTTCTCAAATTTTCAAATCTCACAGAGTCAAGTGCCTTAGTGAAAATATCTACTAGCTGATGTTCTGTTGCAACATATTCTAAAACAACCTTTTTTTGTTTCAACAAGTTCACGAATAAAATGATGTCGTATATCAATGTGCTTGGTTCAAGAATGTTGCACAGGATTTTTAGAAATGTTTATGGCACTAGTATTACCACAAAAAACAGTTAAAACTCCCTGTTCAATACCATAGTCTTCCAACATTTGCTTCACAAATTCATAAGCCTTGCTTTTAGATGTTGCATGAAAAACTTTATTATCTACATAAATTTGTGCAATCAAAATCTCTGAACCAAATTTCTTAATGAATAGAGTTTTATCAACTCCCCCTTTCTTGTAGCCTTTTTCAAGTTGTGAGGTAAAACACACATACCTGACCATTTCCCTGTAGTTCACCCTAGGCTTACCTCGAGTTTTGACCTCTTGATGAATGGAGCCAACAACATCTTCTGTTGAGTGATTTTTGTGAACATAAGCAAGTTGTTTATGAGGTTTTGATTGCAAATTACTGCTTCCAAAAGTTTCTGATTTTTCCAGATTTTTTGCACCTCTTGTGCCATCATCATCTGAAACATCATCGCTGGTTGTTTCACCTGTTGTTACGACATCTTCTGCAACAGGATTGGTTTCCATATAGTTAACATCATCTTCCGGATCATTTGCTACAACCTGCTTGCCGATCTGACATGGTCCGTACACCTTGAATTTTTTACAATTCAACTTTGGAATTCCTCGTACTGCTCCTGTCAAGCATTTTATAGTTTAAATGACCTAACTTTTGGTGCCAGATTTCTGCATTATCATGAGAATTATTTTGACACAACAAAGTTGTGCACATGGTGAGGTCAACATATAACAATTGTCTGTCGATCTAGTTCCTGCAAGAACACAATTGTTAGATTTATCAAACATTTGACATTCATCTTTGGTGAACTTGACAAACAACTCTTGATCGCACAACTGACTAATGCTTATGAGATTTGCTTTCAACCTTTCAACATGAAGAACCTTCTTTAATCTTGGAAAACCTTCAACAGCAAGAGTTCATTTCCCAAGAACTCGACCTTTCTCACCATCACCAAAAGTTACTTGACCTTCTGAGCAACTTCGATAATTTGTCAACATACCACGGTCTCCTGTCATATGTCTAGAACAACTACTATCAAAATACCATGAGTTAGTGGTACAATTTTGTAATAAGGTGTAAGCAACAAGACAAGTGTGTACAGATTCTCTTACCCAGATTTGTTTCAAGTTCTGTTGCGACAAATCAACCCTTACTTTTGGTGATTTCCTAGGCTTATTATAAATGAAATGATTGACAAATATACCTTTTTTAGATCAATATACCTATAGCATCGTGGTTTGATATGTCCAGGAATGCCGCAGTAATGACAGATTGGAACAAATCTCTTTTGCTTTCCTTCTGAAATTTTTGCCTTTGTCGCAGGCGATGTTGCAACATGTTGTTCTAGCTTCAGTTTGTCAGTTTCTTTGACAAAGATAGTTTTACCAGTTGAAGTACCTTCTTGGAACCCAAGTCCAGTATGATCTCCATTTGGCTTTTGAATTGACAACATATGATCAAGCTTCAAAGTGCCTGAATTCAACATTTTCACATTTTGCTGAGTTTGTTTCAGCTTCAGTTGTAACTCTTCAATCTTATGTTGACTCTTGGCGTGGTTTTTCACTAATTTTGTCAAATCAGCCTTTTGTTCCTCCAATTCATTGATCTTTTCCTCAAGCTCTTGATTTTTCTTGCATACAATTAGCCATTTTTCGTACATCTCCTTGTATACTTTCATGATTCCTTTTTCATCCAGATTATCATCACTCTCTGTTTCTGAATTCATGCTGCTGTCATCTGATAGCACATGTTCTGTTGTGGACTTTGTTGCAATAGCTGGTACGACATCGGCTGAACCAGACTTTCTGTCATTCTCTCCTATTGCAACAGTGAATGCAACATAGTTATTGGTGTGTCCCGTGTCATTTTCAGAAGAGTCTTCTGAATCTTCATCACTACAGGTGGTATTCATGGCTATGTTCTTTTTCTTCAAGATATTTGCACATTCAGCCTGTATATGACCAAATCCTTCGCACTCCCTACATCGGATACGTTTATTTTTCTTTTTCTTCTCGAACATCTTACAATTCTGCCTTTTGTTTGTCTTTGAATTTGCTGCAACAGACGGCCTTTTAAACACGCATGGCCTTGATCCATTTTTCTGCCTCTTCCATTTCTTTAGCACTTTGTTAAAATTCTTTGTAAGCAATGCTAATGACTCAGTTAACTCAGCATCATCGTCATCGTGTGAGCTTTCATCATCTTATTTATGAACTTATGCTTGGAATGCAATGTTTTTCTCTTTTCTCTTTTGTTTGAACTTCATATCAAATGTTTGAAGTGACCCCATAAGTTCATCCAGTTTCATGTCATCAACATTTTTTGCTTCTTCAATTGCAGCAACCTTGATGGCGAATCTTTCGGGAAGAGATCATAACACCTTCCTCACAAGCTTTGAATCTGAATATTTTTCTCCAAGTGCAAATGCCTCATTTGCAATATCACACAACTTACCATTGAACTCAACTATGGTTTCATCCTCTTGCATATTCAATTCCTCAAATCTTGTAGCGAGGATTTGAAGATTAGACACTTTAACAACTGTAGTTCCCTCATATGCAGTCTATAAGATAGACCAAGCATCCTTGGCAATTTCACAAGTTGAGATCAATTTAAATTGGTTTAGATCAACCGCATTAAAAATCACATTCAAGGCCTTGGAATTGTTGTTGGCCAACCGATCTTCATTTGCAGTCCACTGATCTTCAGGTTTTGGCACATCAACTCCTTTATCATTTTTCATTGTAGGATGTGTCCATCCCACGACAATTGCCCTCCAAGCTCTTTCGTCAATGGATTTGATAAATGCTCTCATCCGAGCCTTCCAATACGAGTAGTTTGAGCCATCTAGTAATGGTGGTTTGTTAATCGAACTTCCATCACGACCTGTGTCCATACCTGCAAAAACAGCCAGAAAAAAAAACTTTCCCAGAGATCTAAATGAGTTAGTTCAGTAACCTACTCTTGATGCCACTTGTTAGGTTTCTGGCCTCTTAAATAATTTGATAATTAAACAAATCAATAAAGTAAATTTGCAGGAAAGTAAATTTGTTGCAACAAAAGTAAGGACACAGAAATTTTAACGTAGTTCAACCAACTAGGTCTACATCCACGCGACCATCCCCTGGCCAACAAACCAATCTATTAAGTTTCAAGATATTACAGACACCAATGGAAACTTACGCCATTGAAGACTCCCTCTTAACCCTTGCCGCCTAGGTGTAAGACTCCCTTAGTAGATTCTCTACTTTGGCGAGCTCCCCTCGACTTACAAAGTTCTCTCTCGAGAACACACATTCTTCTCCCGAAGAATGAATACGAAATACATAAAAAGAGTCTTGAAACTCTAGATGGATTAGTCAATACATTTGACTTAAAATAGAGTATGTTGCAATACTAATTAGAACATTCAATACACTCTGTTACACAGCATGTTGCAACACGATCAGATACAGACAGCCTACAGCTAACTCACGTTCAGCTCTTTATTTTCTGCTCATTGCTTGCTGTACTCAACTGGGAATTGATACGCCTATATAAAGGATTTGCTGCAGATGTTGAGTATAGGTAGGAGTGTCTTCAAGTTGATCTTTTTAGCATAAGAGTTCTTGATAACTTTGACCTCTTTCACATTATCACATTAGTTCCAAGATATTGTTCACAGTAACGTGGACTCCTCAAGAATACTCCTAGCATTCAAACTTTTCTGAACTTGAATCCCTCCTGATCGTGACTCCTTCAAAGATTCCTGCAAGCTCAAACTACCACACGCAATATACATAACTTTTGCTTAAAACATTGCCAATAAAACATTAGCTAAAATCAGATCCTAACAACATTCAACCAACTTTTTATCCTATTTTTATCCAACTTATAAGCAATACTAATGCACAATCTCCACATAACCAATATATATCAACTATAATACTTTATAAGTATAAAATATTGGCAAAACCAAGCTTAATTTATAAGCAAAATTACACAATTGCACCTTTGATGGAAAATCTGAAAAATTCACTAAAATGCCATTAAATTCCACCAAAATTGGTTCCAAGCCATGAAATTATGTTGTACACACACACACACACACACAACATATATATATATATAGCATTTACCTATATATATATATGTATATATATACACATATGAACTACATGTTTAAGCTAAAAACAAGAATTAACTACATAGCTATTCATAATTTCTACCTACAATACTTTAAAATTAATATAAAACATTTGATGATTTATAGAAGCTCATATGCATACATATTGTTCTCTAGCCACTACTAAGCAAGATTTACATGCATAATCAACAAATACAACACAATAACATGAATTCATCATAAAAAATGCAACTTTAAAACTTTAGATTTGAAAAATCCCTCACATTTTTTGAAGAATAATGCAAGAAATAGGATGAATGAAGCTAGGTTGAGCTTAATCGACTTTGGTTGGCTCTATTAACACTCTTTCTTCTTCAATTTCACCAAAATCTCCAAACCCCAACTTTAGAAATCTCCCCATTTTTCTTCTCTTGCTTGGCCGAGTTTTGGTTATTCTTTTTTTCTTGTTGTTTGTTGTTTGTTTTATGTATATATTGTATATAATGGTCAATCACTTAAGTCAAATGGTCAAACCACTATTTAGTCTAGGCAAAAATATCTTATAAGAGGTTAAATGACCAATTTTGCAAAAATTTTAATCACAATTGCAAATATGCCACTCTAGAAAAATATCTCCAAATATTGAAAGACCACTTTGCCCTTGTTTGGTCAAACTAGATGAAAAGTCAACTAAAGGCTTATCAAATGAACTTTAAATGCACATTTTGTCTTCCAATAACATGTTAATCACCTAAATGCACATTTTACTTTCAATTAACACTTAAAGCAAGTAAATACACTTAAATTCCACACTTGGGTCTCACAGACATTGGGTTACTAGCCAGCATATAGGACTATTTGCCATGTACTTACAAGATTTTGGGATTGTTGCCCAATATTCTATAATTTATAGCCTTTGACATAATGGTGTAGTTGAGGGAAAAAACGTACCTTTAAGAATATAATGAGGAGCATGATGAGTGTAACTATCCTATTATACTTTTTGGGGTAAAGTCATTAGAAGAACTTCCTATACTCTTAACTGTGTTACTAGCAAGTCTGTCCCTAAGACTCCTTTTGAATTTTGATTGGGGAGAAAATCTAACTTAAATTATTTTTGATTTTGGGATTTTCCTATTGAGGAAGTTTGTTTTTTTCTGATAAAGATAACATTGCTTGTAGACTTTGAGGATGTGTCTATACATTAAAGCAATATACCTCGAGATTAGTGGGAGTAAGTTTATTTTCCTAATATTTTATGTTGAGGACATTTTGTTGGGTACAAATAATTTGGATATGCTTCATGAATCTAGTATTTTTCAAGACTTTCAACATGAAGGATTTTGGAGAGGTTTCTTACACTCTTGGTATTCAGATACTCCAAGATACGTCTCGTGGGCTTTTGGATTTATGACAAAGGATTTATATTGATCGAGTTCTTAAATTATTTAATATGGTGAACTGTAGGCCTTGTCATGCCTTTTTGAAAAATATTTTTTTATGGTAGTTCCATCTAGAGGATATAATGTGAATATTATTGGAAGCATAGATCCCAGTATAAATGCTATTAAAGTTATAATTCAAGGATATGAGTTTTATGTTCTAAATGGATTTTCCATAGTTTATGAAATGAAATAAAACTCGATATACATTCCTTGTATTCTCTAGATTAATATATATAATAGCCTACCCAAAAGGGGTCATTGTGTGTGTTATTTTGGGGTCGATGAATAGTGGTAGTGAAGATGTATAGTCAAAGAAATTTCTCTACCCAAAGGGATTTATTTATGAGATTGTGCATGTTCTACTAGTTCGAGAGAATGCATGTTCTAGATAGATTTATCTACTTAAAGGTGATTAACTTCTTGGATGTTATTTATTCTCTTATTCATCTTCATGATTGGGATGATTATAGTATGGGGTACCCTCTGCCAAAATAGGAGGTTATGATGATACACTTGAGTCTTAGATACAACTTATTTCTATTGGGAGCTATAGTAATTACCCATATTCTAATCTAGTTTCCCTTATGAAAAAACAATCATGAATTTTAACAAGAAAAGGGAGACAATGTTACTAAGAATATAAAACGGACTCAATCCATGTTGATATTCTAATAAGAGGTTTAAGATCATAATAGTTAAATAGCATGTTGAGATATTGGTATTATGGAGTCCATGACATAAAGAGATCCATGAGATGTATACCTTATGCTAGTGTTATTGAGAAATTGATGTATGTTCAAGTTCTCACTAGGCTTGGTATTGATTTTGCAATGAATGTTCTACTACCATTTGATGCTATTGAGTAGTGGGAGTTTTGCATTTTCATGCATTGTTGAATATTCTCATTATTATGTGATTTTGTTTTGCACTTTTGTGCATTTGTGGAATAGCATATTGTTTATGTTTTATAACATACTTGACTATTTTGTAAAAACTCATATATATGTTAAAGGTCTTGGTTGATGTCCATTTCAATAAGACCATCAATTGAGCTTAAATATCTCCATAAGGACACAATTTTAGTTGAAGATATGCATTCTTTCCTTTGGCCTATTGATTGTCATTTCGGGAGGCTATGAATGGTTGATTTCCTTAGCATTTCGACTGCCAATTTTGAAAAAATCATGTGAGGACTGACAAAGAAAAAGTACATTTGATCACATATTGGTGTTGCTTTCTTGCTACACTACCGTCTATTGATCTACGTTAATAGGGTTGTTGGCATTTGAAACCATGGAAGGTCCTCTATCAATGTGGAACACTACGATTGCCATGATTCGATGTTTGATAATCTTATTGGACAAGATTGTATTCAAGGTGTTGTTCTATAAATCAATGTTTTCAAAATTGTGGCCACATTAAGTTTATTATTCAGCCTAATAAATGTTTTCAAATTTTTTTTTGAAATAAATAAAACAATTAACGTTGCCCAAGTGGGAGACTGTTGAAATATTTCTCCATTATGTGGACTAATGTTAATTATTTTTGGTTTTTTTATAAAAATAGGCTAAATATTTGATTCATGGACTTGGTTGTGATCATATTGTTATTAAGTTCACCTTATAAATCCGTATACAGTTAATTGTGTATAGGCCTATATATTTTGATTATGAGAGGGTCTGTTAGAATAAATTATAAATACATGATTAGGTCCCTTTCCTACTCAACCCTAATACTGTTCTCATAAACGGTAGTTATTCCTGAATAAAGTAGGGAGATGAAGACCTTCGTCAAAAATTGGGTAACGATTTCAATTTTTAACTTGCTTTTATCATAGCTCAAACAAATATGTGATTCCGTTGCTAATTATATTTATGTCTATTGTGCTACCAAATCATGCATATTGGAATACATATAATATATATATGCTTACATTCAGTTCACTACTCATTTTTAAAATATTTAATAGGGTAAATAGCATATTACCCTCCTGTGTTTTGCTAAAAATACACAATACCCCATTGTGTTTTAAAAATTAGCTTATTACCCCCTGTGTTTTGATAAAAGTGCACAATACCCCCTTGTGTTTTAAAAATTAGCTGATTATTCCCCTATATTTTATAAAAGTAGCTAATTATCCTCTGTGCTTTTTAAAAATTAGCACTTTGTTAGAAAATATAAGGGGGCAATCAACTACTTTTATAAAATACAAGAGGGTAATCAGCTACTTTTAGCAAATTACAGGGGGTAATCAGCTAATTTTTAAAACACAGGGAGGTATTGTGCACTTTTAACAAAATATAGGGGGTAATCAGCTAATTTTTAAAACACAGGGGGATATTGCGCATTTTTAGCAAAACACAGGGGGGTAATACGCTATTTACCCTATTTAATATAGTACTAAAGTTGAGCTTTATCCTATGTTATTTGTAACTTAGTTGTGTTTCAGGCTTTGAGTTTGGTATGTAACTTTCATGCATATTCACGGTATTTATTTATTGTGGTTTCAACAATTGCCTTGACATGCAACTCTTTTAAAATCACTACTTCTTCAATCATGTTAATCAATTAATCATGATCCACATGTGATAGGAATGTTGGGGAATCTAATTGTCTTACATAGATAAATTAGGACTTTTAAGATCACAATATCATATCTTAAATTACTTTTTTTTTTAATACCTATTAGTTTTAGGATAAACCTTTAGATAATTTAATCACAATGTCTATTAGTTTATCAGGATTGCTATGTTTTTATGTCATGACATACCAACCTTTCTTCTCTTGCCTACAAATTCAAACAATTCAAGAAAACGTACAAGTCTTGGAACGAGACCTTAAACCTTGTGTACTTGTCAACATTTTTATGCCTTGGAAAAACGAGCAACTAATAACATCAATGTGATTCCAAACGTACCAGTAAACCCATGTACTGTTTTCGTGTGGTTGCAATTTGTCCGAGAATAATAAAGACTATCTCTAATGGTTGGACTTAAAAGGAGCAAGAGTATTTTTGCAGTTTATGCTCCATTGGAAGCTTAGTTAGTTAAAAGTAATATTATATATATCATTTTTTTATGCATCAATTAAAGAAAATTTCTTTGGTATGTTTGGTTGATTCAATCCGTCTAGTCGGATGAACCAGAGATGGAACTAAAAGGGTTGGCAAGGACTCCGGCCACCACAAGACTCAAAAAAAAGGAAAAAGAAAAAAGAAAATAACATTTATAAAATATTAAGAAAGATGATATATCACTCCCTTCCCTCCACACCCCACCCCCAACCCCCCACCCCCCACCCCCACACCCCCCAACCCCCATCCCAATTTTTTTACTCTTTTTATCCGTTATTCAAACTTACTAACTATTCTTTTTCCGTTTTTCCAATTCTCATTCCCTTTTCCCGATTCCTATTCCCACGTGGCCCATTTTCCTTTCTCCTATTTAATTTTTCTTCTTCCTTTTTCCCATTCCCACATTATTTTTCTTCCTTTCGCCTTATAATTCATTTTTCCGTTCTTTCCTTTTTCTTTTAACTCTACACATATGATCCAACTTTTTCACCTCTGCACAAGTACAAACAGTGATTAATTTTCTACTTTTCTAATTCTTTCTTCCCTTCATCATTCATCACAAAATGAAAATTTCAAGTTTCACACTTCTAGACAAGTGAATAGTGGAATTGAATTCAAAGAACTCAATTTTCTATATGAATTCAGATATCTTGTAATGTATTTATTAATTGTTAGTTTTGTATTTAAATTGATAGATTATCTTTTAAATTCTCAATTGTCTTTGGTTAATCAAATTTTTTATATCATACTCTACTGGTTTATGATTTCTTTATATAATATATAAAATTCTATTTCATGGAAGAGAGACAATCCAAATTCATTAAACTTTCACTTACATAATTTTATATTATTTTTGCTAATTTTTACACTTGTTTATATTTAAAATGTTAAATATCGTCAGTTTTCATAATTAAATTTTGGCCTCACAAACTAAAATTTTTGGCTCTGCCCCTGGGATGAACTGTTAGCTCAAACAGATCCAATCAAATTGTGCCACGCAATCTTAATTCATTCCACAGGTACTAATTAATAATTAAAAGATACAATTTATCACAACATCCTCATATAAGATATACGAAATTACTATATAAACCTCATGGTCCCGCAATCATTTACTTTATTACATATGAGTAAAGACAAATACTGATATTTTACCGAAGATAAATTAGTAACACCTCATTCTTGAATGGCATTGGTGCTCATTAATGACAGTTACATGTTTTAATTAGTTTTCTTTGGATTTAAATTCTTCTAGTTTATGTGCATGAACAAGTTTCAAAGAATCTTCTTTTTTTCAAGAAATGTAATTAATTACCAAGTTAGTGCTTAAGCGTGTATCAAGTTTGCAATAACGAGAGATTAAAAATGTTTAATATGATGTGACTAGTTGTTTAAAGGGTAAATAACCAAAATAATCCCTTATCTTATCACTTTGTGATAAATTCGTCCCTTATTTTCAAAATGAGAAAAATTAATCCTTTATCTTTATAATTGTAACCACGTTAGTCCTCCAATTAGAATCCAAACAGAAATGTCACATGTGTAGCACATGTATCACTTGTCTCTAGGCCAAAATCGTCATTTCAACTATTTTTTGCTTTTTTTTTTGTTTGCCGCCTCCTTCTTCACACTATCACCATCGTACCACGCTCACCTTCTCCTTCACCATTGATCACCACCACCACCGACTCTTTATCACCACAATACCCAACATCCTCATCGATATATATATATATATGAGGAACCATTTGATGCTAAGATTTATGAGAATTCGCAGATACTACCACAATGAAGCCATGGTGAATTCAACCACAAAAAAAGGAGCCATGGTGAAGATTTCTTATGGGTGTTCACGATGTGAGAAGATGCAGCGACAACAAATTTGTGTCTTTCCCAAGACGATGCAACCTAAAGAAATTGGGGCTACTTCTAGGGTTCGGAATTGGGAATTGGGGTATGGATAAAATATATAAAGGCTAAATGACGCAATTACCCTTTTGAAATTTGGAGAAAAAGTTGCATGTGCATTTCACATGATTATTCGGTCTATTTTTTGACGATTTTCACTAAAAGGAGTAAGGCTCTGTTTGGCCTACCTGTGAAATTTCAGCTTTTGATCGTAGAGCTTTTAGAGTAGAGCTTTTGCAAGAAGTATTGTTGAACAAAAGCCGTTAACTATTTGGCATGTATTAGACAACATAGAGCTTTTAAAAATTTTGAAGATAATATTAAACTTTAAAAATATGGAAGGGTATATTTGAGAAAAAAAGAAAAGAAAAACAACTTCCTGCATTATGTAAAACAACTTCGCAAAAGTCTTTTTTGAAAAGCTCCAATTTGGAGTTTCTCACTTTTTAGCTTTTTTCAGCTTCAGCTTTTACCTAAAAGCACTTTCAAAAATGGGTCAAACAAGTTATTACAGCTTTTAAACTCACAGGAAGTGCTTTTAAGTGTCGAAAAGCTAGGCCAAAGAGAGCCTAACTTTGTCACGATTTGAAAGATAAATGACTATTTTGTCACGTTTAGAATATAAGGGACGAATTTGTCACAAAATAATAAGATAAGAGACTATTTTAGTCATTTACCCTTGTTTAAAATATGAATGAGTTTATTTTTCTTTTGGATGATAGATATTATCATGTTAATTGAATCAAGACTTAGTATGGTATATGCTTGTTTCCCATTTCGGTTAATACTTGTTAGTTGTATACAATGTAACTTGTACGTGGTATCTGAATGTGTCATTGCTATCTTGTGGCAATAAACTTAAAAACTCTAGTAAATCCTTCGTTGGCAAGAGGGGTGAAAAATCCCCTGAACTTGTGATAGAATAACTTTATACCACTGTCTTTCGTTTTTCTTGATATAATAGTTATGCTTCTTGTTAGTTGTTACTCAAAAAAAATAAAAAATAAAAAATAAAAAATGAAAAAAGAAAACAAAAAAAATAGTAAGGTGAAATGCATAAGATCCCCGTGCATTTGTAAAGTCGCATAATACCTCCCCATAGTTTTAGAAGTGCATAATACCCTTTGTGTTTTTTGAAAGTAAGCACAACAGCGCCATGTATTTTTAAAAGTGCACGTTACCCCTCCGTGATTTAAGAAACTAAGCACAATAGTGTCCTGTGGTTTTAAAAGTGCACGATAGCCCCCTGTGGTTCCTAAAATTATGCACAATAGCCTTCTTTTGTCAAAAAATTCGTTTATTTTAATGAAAAATGTGATGCACAGGCGCCAAATGCAATTATTCAAGGTTTTTTTGCTTAAATTATTAATTATTTAGACAAAAATACCCTTATATGACACATTTTTTTCTTTAGGGTTGGAGAAGTGGGTGTTTTTTCCAAATAAATAATTATTTAAGCAAAAAAAAGTGTATTTGACATGCGTGCATCATACTTTCTGTTAAGATAGACGAATTTTTTGACGGATGGGGTTGTTGTGCTTAGTTTCAAAAACCATAAGGGGGTACCGTGCATTTTTGAAACCACTGTGCTTAGTTTCAAAAATCACATGGGATATTGTGCAACTTTATAAAAGTACATAAAGATATTGTACACTTCACTCAAAATAATATATGAGTTGTTTTACAATTCTCTCTATTCAAATAGAGGGTTAAACGAATCTTACATTACTTTTAAAAGATATTACAAATTCCGAGAATCGATTTGAAGAACTTGAATCATATCAATAGAACAAATGCATGCTCAATAAATTTTATGCTTTTCAATGAACGATTCCAACTTGTTCAAAAAAAAAAAAGAACAACGATTCCAACTTGTTCAACAAACGATTTCAAATTCTTATCAGAAGAACCACCTTCTTGCATAGCTTTCCTTGCTAAATTTTGCAATTTCTTTACATTTTTTCCCAACTCTAGCCCTCTCTCTCCATCATCCATTGTTATCTCTATACACCTTTTGATCTCAACACTCGGAACTGTACCATCTTCATCTGCAGACCTCTGCACATCTTGGATCAGCTTTGCATTTGTCCCTTGTGTTGGGAATATCAGTCATTCCCCGACCTGGATTTTTACAGGATCGTGTATGAAAATTTTTGAAAAACAGTAAAAAAAGAGACACAACAATTTTAACGTGGTTTACCCAAAATTGACTACGTCCACGAAGTAATTCACCAATTATTACACAAGGATTATAAAGTGTGATTTTTGCACAGCTAAAATCTAATTCGCCCCACAATATAACTTTTGAACGGACAAAGTTTAACCCACACCAAAAGCTCTGTTTTTTAGCAAAACACGAGAAACTCTCTCTCACAAAAATTAATTTACTCACCCTCACATATGCTTTCTATTCAATTTTTGCTTATACAGATTGACTCATACACACTCGTGTATCTCTCTCAATCTGGAGCTCATAGCTCTGTTGCTCTGAACTACATAGCTACTGAACTGATTTTTTCCTTCACCCCAACCCCTTATTTATAACTGAAATAGGGGAGATGAGTAAATGGTTTCTTTGTAGAAACTGTGTACATCAAAGCTGACAGCTGCAATTTTGCAGTTGTCTTTTGTTCCTTGTCAAAGTGTACAACATGCAAACTTTGACTCCAACCTTTTTTTTTTTTTTTTTTTTTCATATTTTGCATGCAGTAGGCCTCACCTGCAAATTGGTTGGAAGCCCACCAACAATCTCCCCCTCCACACCAATTTATAGGTGTGGGATTGCAATCTGGCTCCCCCTGGCCAGAACTCAAGCTTTTATTGAATAGCGCGCTCCCCCTATTCAACAGTCCTTCCTCTTGACAAGATTCTCCAAACACCTCAGCAACCTCAGAGAACTTCACTTTCTTCTCCTTGGTTTGTTTTGGGTAAATGCTTGTCTATCGACCGCTCGTGCTTCTGATCCCCTCTTGTGTATTATGACCTTCCAAGATGCAAATCTTTCTTCGATTCATCTTACCACTCAAGATCACTTTATCATGTCTGTAAACTCTACATTGGTCTCCTTCGCCAATGTACTTACATCCATGTGATGACAACACTCCCAATGCAATGATGTTGTGATAACTGGATGGTACGTACGTCACATCGTAAAGGTCTCTGACAGCACCGTTGTTCAACTTCAGGCGGACACTTCTAATGCCTTCAACCTTCATCACCTCGTTGTTTGCAACAGTGATGTCAGCAAACTCCCCCTGAATATGCAAAGTCTCGAATAGACCTCTCTCATTGCACATATGTACAGAAGCAGCAGAATCTAGAACCCATTCGGGGTTCCTTTCATCAGTTTTGACAGCATTAACAGTCTTCCCCATCAATAGTAGTTCCTCCTTCTCAGCTAGTCTCTCCTCAAGCTTCCCTTCCATATTTTGAAGCTGTCACACTAGTTGGTTGAACTTGTTGATGTGACCTTGGATTGCTGTTCCTTCCTCTATTTTTAGGGAATAAAGATCCATCTTAAGGCACAGCCGATTGGTCATTGATTTTGACGCATAGATACTCTCGAGCTTCTCCCACAATGCCTTTATTGTTGTCAGATTCAGGACATTGTATTATATCTCAGAAGCAAGGGCCAATCGGATCGTACTCATAACTCTCTTCTGTATAGATCTCCATTCGCCATCTTTCATCTCTACAGGCTTTGTTTCCTCCAAAGCGTCGTCAAGACCTTGTTGTACCAAAAGGTCTTTTACCATGCTCTACCACAAAGTAAAGCTCATTGTTCCGTCATACAATAGAACTTTAAATTTGGGTGCAGACGCCATTTTTCCGGCCTCACAAGTACCAAATTCACCACACCTCAATGATACAATGAGAATTTGGCAAAACTGACTGCAAAATCGGACTCAGAACATTGAAAAACCTTAGGATGACCCTTGGTCAACTCGATCAGCCCTTGGTCAACGCCCAGTCAACAAGGTCAAAGTTTCTGTTCTCCTTTGGCCAATCAGGTGCTAGGGTGCACCAGCCTTCTGTGCACTGCAAAGTACCAGATCTGTACCTTTGGATTTGATTTGAATTGGACGGCTTACGTTCACTGGTTGATATCTCAATATCTAACCGTTCGATTTTCAAACGGCCAACGCTGTTAGACTCCTCATTGGATAGAGAACCTACTGTTGGTCTTCAACCTCCGATCGGGTCAACGGTCAATGTTGACCGACCCTGAAACAACCGTCACTTCCTTTTTAAATCCCAGCCACCTCCGATTCATTTGACAACGTGAAATGTATGGTTGGACTCCCCTCTGGACAAAGATTCAAATGATCAACATCGATTTGAATTTGCTTCACCGGAGGCTCCCAAATCGGGATAACACCATCCCGACTTTCTTTATTCTCCGGCATGATCCGGCCAACGGATGATGATAAAACCACCACCAATCTCTTCCTCTCGTCGTTGCGAGTCTAACGGTACCTTTTGTGCATTCTAATGTGGTTTGATGAAGAAGAAACGAGGTCTTCTTCCTTCTTTCTCTCTTGAGTTACTATTCTATGAATAGTAATTCTGATGGCACTATTTTGACAAATAGTGACGTCCGGCAAATTTTTTCGATCACTAGTGACTCTTTCTAGTAACAAAAATTTCTGTACAAAACCACAGCTCTGATACCACTTGTTGGGAATATCAGCTATTCCCCGGCCCAGATTCTACTGGATCGTGTACGAAAATTTGTGAAAAATAATAAAAAAAGAGACACAACAATTTTAACGTGGTTTACCCAAAATTGACTACGTCCACGAAGTAATTCACCAATTATTACACAAGGATTATAAAGTGTGATTTTGCAGGGCTAAAATCTAACCCTCCCCACAATATAACTTTTGAACGGACAAAGTTTAATCCTTACCAAAAGCTAGGTTTTCTAGCAAAACACGAGAGATTCTCTCTCACAAAAATTAATTTACTCACCCTCACATATGCTTTCTATTCAATTTTTGCTTATACAGATTGACTCATACACACTCGTGTATCTCTCTCAATCTAGAGCTTCTAGCTCTGTTGCTCTGAACTATATAACTACTGAATTGATTTTTCCCTTCCCCCTAACCCCTTATTTATAACTGAAATAGGGAAGGGGAGTACACGGTTCAAAGAAATCGTGTACATCAAAGTGACAGCTGCAATTTTGCATGCAGTGGGCCCCACCTGCGTATTGGTTGGGAGCCCACCAACACCTTGATCTGTTTGTAGAGGAAAAGCCACCACTATCATACTACAAGCTACCTATGCTCTACCAAAGATGCATGTGTCAGAACCTCAAGTTGGGAACACCATGCATGTCACTATATATCATTCCTTTTTGTTCCTAACTCTTCCATGCAACTCAATTTCTCAACGAGTTCGATCACCATACCCAGGTAATTGAATGCACCAATTGGGATTATTGCAATTTTTGGTAATCTCATCATCATAGCCATTGAAATAATAGTGGTATATGTCGAAAGCTGTGCTGGTTGAATCCAAAGAAGAATAGATGGGATGTGAAATTCATGCGCCACTTCTGCAGCCCAAGGAACTAAACGAGTGTAGACGAGAGTCGTTATCGGGCGACCTTGGTCAGCACTGTTGACGATGAGATCTCTCAACGAGTTTGATCCATGAATCTTCAACTCTGCCATGTATTGTCTTCCATCGGTTACCCCATGTTTGTACCCATCATCGTATTCATTAGAGAATTAAGGTTTTGAAGTTTAAGCCCTTAAGCAAGCCTATGACTTTCAACATTTGCTGATAGGCGAAAGTACTCGCGGCTAAAGTTAGGCCCATTAATGTGCCCTTGTGTTGGAAACTTAATTAGGAGGACATGGAAGGTTTGCACCATTGCTGCACAATTTGGGACTAATTTTTCTTCTACTAATTTAGACATGATCTGATAGATTTTTTCTACTAGTGATAAATGCGTAAATTAAGAAACAGCGAATGGTCTGATTATGAGCTAGATGAACAATTGGGTATGCAATTGGAAAAATATATGTGGTTTGATTGTACGAGGACACAAGACTAACATGTGACGTTTAAGCTGATGATTTGTGAGATAACGACATAAATTTGTCTGTCTTTTCTTTTTGTCCTGAATTTGAGGAAAATGGTTGGGATCTAACTCACTCTCTCACAATGTAGGATCCACTTGGTGGGACCACATATTTTGCAAGAGCCGAATGGGTTGATACTCGATAGTAGGACAAAGACCCTCCAGAATTATATTTTTTTGCTAATAAGAGAAATATCTCCACTCAACCCAATTCATGAAGATAAACACAATTACCTAACTCAATTTGTGGACAACTAGAATTTGCGTTGCATTGCTTGATCTAACAGGTTGAGCGTAAACCAAAACCCCAAGTATAGAGTTCTACCCCAAAGATGATCAGGAACAGAACCTCAGAGACAGGTAAGGGATTTGAACCTGCATCTCCAGCAAAATCTGTCACGACCCCCTATCAATATAGTCTTTGATACCATAGAATATTTGAAAATTCACAAAACATTAACATGATCGTGATGCCACGGGTTTAAGAAGATCGCTTCTCCTAAATATGCTAAGTCACAATACAATAGCTCGCTCACTAATATCCATAAAATAGTACATCAGAGTAACTAAAACTCTTCCATTACATTCAATATAGTTCAAGAATCTATTACAATAAATCTTTGTAACAATTCTCTAATACAAGAGGTTTCATAATTTAAACTAACTATACAATTCCAAAGGATCTCCCAAATCTTCTTGACGACACTGATCCTTGAATTCCAAGCGTTCGCCTAGAAACATTTTATAAAATCTAGGGATGAGCTATAAAGCTCAGTGAGGCTAACTCCAATAGCCTCCTTATTTTTTTCTCTACATGTAGGGAGTTTGGACTTCCCTCCTTAGCTTTTGGGGCTCCCTATTTCAGCTTCACTCCAGCAGCCTCTCTACTTTTAATATATCCTTATTTCAAGGACTCCATATTTCAGTTTCACTTCAATAGCTTCTCTCCCTATTTCAGTTTTCTTTATTTATGTAATACGAATAATTTTGTGAGTCCATCTCTATGAAAGAAAAAAATTAAATTAGTATAATACAATTAATAATCAAAAATAAAATATTAGTAAAGAAGTTATACTTTAAACTAAATGTGATTTATTAAAAAATTATACAAATAAAAATAAAATTATGAACATACTAAAATTAATAGAAAATTATGAGAGATTAAAAATAAAAATAGAATTAGAAAATGAAATTAAAACTAATGCTACTAATATCTAACTTAATTTTAACCAAAAATAAAAATAAAAAACTAACCCTAAATCTAATTATCCAAAAACGTTATCTGCCAAACAATACCCCTTCCCCCATGCAACCATTTCTTCTCCCAAATCCCTTTCCTTACCTCTCAATCACCAACACCACACATAAAAAATTCCCACCACACACCATCATCTACACACTAGCCACCACCTCCATGGGCCATCACACACCAACACAAGATCTGCCAAGGAAAAAAAAAAGTACCACCACACACCAACACAAGATCTGTCAACGAAAAAATGAGCTGTTGGAGAGCTTTTGAGATTATATTTTTTTTTCAAAACTTGTTGGTGATTCTTTGAAGCATGATCTGTGTATTTATACACAGATCATGCTTCAATCTCCAATGGTCATAATTATGGCCGTTGGAGAGCTTTTTATATTATATATATATATATATATATATTGCTTTCACAAAGCTTTTGGGATGTAGAGAGCCAGCTTTTGGCTCTTTACATCCAGCAAGGATTAGATTTTCAACAGGGGCTCCCAATTCTAGGGAGCCCCACATAGGGAGTCTACTAGAGACATTTTACTAGATTTGATTCCCTATAATGGCTAAGAGGGAATTTGTTGGAGATGGTCTAAGGGGGAGTATAGGAGATAAAGCTTTGGAAGTGAAAATAGGTTCGTGACAAAATCTCTCCCTAGCCTTACCATCTAAGTCATGCCTTGGGAGCAACCGCTTTTGAATTTGTATGCCTTAATTTATTAGGGTTAATATCATTTTTGGTTCCTTATCTTTAACCTCATTGACGATGTGGTCATTTATCTTCAAAAGTGATACATTTCAGTTCTTTATCTTTTTAAGTTGGAATGCTGTTAGTTTTTTGTTGTAAATCTGTTAAAAATCTGACGGCTGACACATGTGTCCAGCACATGTCTTTTGGACAAAATAAGATTGCCGTTAGATTTTTAACAAATTCACAAAAAAAGGCTAACAATGTTCCAACTTGAAAAGATATATAAGAGACTGAAATGTATCACTTTTAAAGATAAAAGACTATATCATCAATAAAATTAAAGATAAGAGACCAAAAATAATATTAACCCAATTTCTTATAAGTGAACATCCTTTGGGAGCCACATATCTGATAGATCTCATTATAATGTATAATAATAGGTAATCTATAAATGAAGCAGATATTACCAATTCTAATGGTTATGCATGACATGAGCTTTGTGCGTGACTAGGACATAAACAACGAGCTTCAATTACATCCCAACCAAACATTATATAATTGTCGACATTCCAATGTTTAATTATCTAACTTATCATCTCTCCCTTTATTTCTTTTTGATCAATATTAGGGTTGCCACTTTCCCTACCAAGTTGCTTTTGTTTTCTACTCAAATTAAAAAAGCGTAAATGCCAAATAGCCCCCATGACCTCATTCATGAATCCCAAACTCCGTGTGTTTTTTCATTGACCGGAATTCTCCTATAAAAGCTATTGGTGATTATTGGAGATCACATAATCACGAGAATATCGAGTATCGCATATTCTTCGGACGTCTATTGTCAATTAGCGATATGATTGAATATTAATTGCAAAATTAGTCAACCTGGCCAATTCTATTGCATGTACCATATTTAGTTTAGGTCCATTGTTGTACCTGTATCTATATAAACTTCATATATATGCAATGAAGACTCATCTCTTTTGCCTCAAATTATTCTACATGGAATCAGAACCTTGGTACAAAAAAATTTTAGGTTTAAAACTCACCGCCACTCATTTAAAACATTAAAATTGTCTAAGTACAAGGCTAAAAAACTAACTCTAGCTACACTTGCAATAAATAATACAATTAACCACTCTCTAACACATTAAGTTTTTAGATGTGGTGGTCATTTCATCAGCCAACTCTATGGTATATCTTATTCATCAATATTTGTCTTATGATAAATTTTCTCGCTCTTACCAAAGTTTTCTAGCAGCCATCACCACTGTTGATGAGCCCACTTTTAATCGGTTGCACGTTTGCCAAGTGGTAAGGCTTCCAACGTCCAGGTAGTATTTGTTTCCAAAGCTTCAATTTCTTGTCCTCGAGGTAGCTCGCTCATCTTCTGGTGTATTTCTCAGTCAGCGTAAATATACTTTGGACATTTTATCTGAATGTGGCTTAATTAGAGCTCGTCCTCATGCTTTTCCTATGGAAAGAAACCATCGTTTAGCCACTGACTTAGGGGATTTATGCTTGGATATGGACCAATACAATCGCCTGGTAGGTCGGTTATTGTACTTGACTATTGTTCGCCCGGATATTTGTTATGTTGTCCATCTCTTGAGTAAATTCATGCAGCAACCACGTCAACCATATCTTGAAGCTGTCTTTCATTTGTTTCGATACCTCAAGACCAATCCTGGGCAAGGCATTCTTCTCCCTTCTCAGAGTCAGCTTACACTTCGTGCTTATTGTGATGCCGATTAGACAGGGTGTCCCACTATTCGATGCTTTACCACTGGCTATGTTACTTTCTTGGGCTCTACTCCAATTGTTTGGCATTCTAAGAAACAAATTGTTGTTTCTTGCTCATCGACAGAGGCTAAATATAAGAGCATGGTGACCATCCCTAGCAAGATCATTTGGCTTCAATGTCTATTGCGTGATCTTCATGTCCCTCACTCCGATGCAATGTCACGTTTTTTCGATAATCAAGCAGCCTTGCATATATCCGCTAACCCTGTCTTTCATGAGCGTACTAAACATATTGATATTGATTGCCATTTCATTCGTCAGCATATCTAACCCAATGAACTGCAACCACGAGTTATCTCCACGTCTCACCAACTCGCCGATATCTTTATTAAGGCTTTAGGTCGAGATCATTTTATTCGCTTGATGGGCAAGTTGGGCATTTTGCATCTTCATGCTCTAACTTGAGTGGGAGTATTGGAGATTACTAGAGATCACATAATCACGAGAATAACGAGTATTGCATATTCTTCGAATGTCTATTATCAATTAACGATATGATTGTATATATGATTGTATAGTGATTGCATAATTAGTCAATCTATATAAACCTCATAGCTATGCAATAAAGTCTCAGCTTTTTTGCCTCAAATTATGCTACAAAACCTACCTTAGCCAAACAATCACTAAGGTTAAAGGGCATTATAGTCTTTCATTGAAACAATTTTTAAGAAATAACTACCTTAAAAACTCTCTATTTTTCTCTCCCACACTAATACACCCAAATAGACTCACCCATAAAAAAATACAAACAAACTCAACCCCACATATGCATAACAACATACTCACGTGTTGGGAAATAGTACTTAAATGGTTTTCAAAATCTATTCTAACCATAAGCAATGTATCAAAGCTACGCTTTAGATAGAAGACGGGACAATCATCGTGCTAGTGTGACTTTCCCACTTTACCCCTTATAACTCTAAACTTTATGCTTCTATGCGGTCTTGTAGGTTTGAGTACCATGCTGGTAACAGCTTGGACAAGTACTAATTGATCCATCTCCACTAGAACACTTGCTAGTTGCTACTAATCGATGTTGGCATCTAACAACACTCCCTGATGACTGGGTGGCTTGAATGCTCAAATCAAGCTTTTCAAGAGCCTTCTGTCAATTAATTAACATGTAATCCGTTCCCTCCACTGGATGTCCCAGACTAACCCTAATGTATGGTTAACATTAGTCAAACCCTAATAGGCCCGTCTGCATATTGTCATAGACCTACATTGACTTTCCTTGTATGATCTAATCATGCTACAATAGCCATGGATTTCACATCAATATTTTTATAAGACGATAGAGGATATTCTCACTTTCATTCAGGGTAGTAGATTCTTGTAGCCGCACTCACCAACTTCATAAGTATTTGATTGTATTCGAACACGATTCAATTAGGTCTTATCTTCCTCTCTTTTATCCATAGCCAAAGTGAAGTGAATAGTTTACAAGTTAATATGGTATCCTCGATTCGAAGGAGTACTTTGCATAACTATCACTTTGGAACCTACTCATTGACTTAGGCGAATGAAGCCCCAATTGAGTATTCTTTACGGACCGTGTCTCGTGTATGTATCTCTATACACATCCATGTATTAGCCTTGATATCTAATGCCAAGTGGTTGATGAGATCAACTTTGATAGGACTAACTACATTTCAGTCTTGACGAATTCACCAATGCCCAGTTTTAATAATTCCTACTGCCTAGAACATGTTTTTTAGGAATGTCTCAGGTGTCGATTTTAATCTACCATAAGCTCTTGTGAATCAACCCCATACCGATATATCCAAGGGCTCTCCAAACATACTTAATATGCAAACATACAATTATGCAAATGTATAAGAGATAAATACAAATGTCATTGGTACTTTTATTTGATTAAAACTATATTACAAAGACTGTTGTTTACATAATATCCCTCATCATTCTACCCTGAATGATTGAATTGAAGGACATATTTTCAACAATTGATACCATCCTCAAATAGAAGAGATATATGCAAAGTTAGAAGAGATCCAATATTCTAAAAGAGGTAATGAAAATGCACTTTTAACTGAAGATGATATCTCGAATAGCTTCCTGGAAGAAATGAGAAGCTTCATGACGTTGCAAGTGCATTTGACCTCATTTCAACATCTAAGAGTTAGGTTTTCAAGGATATATCTCCAGGCTTGAAAAGATTTCCATATGTTAGAAGTGTTACATGGTGAACTAAAGAGCAAAGAGAAGAATTTCTACCACATGAAAAGATTAGAAGAATGATGAGCTCTTAATAAATATGTGTAGGCTCAAGACCCAATAACTTAAACTTTTGGCTCAATAGTTGAGTTCTACACATGTGTGTTAAGACTTATTTGTTCTCGAATTCTCTGGGCTCGCCACAACAAGTGGTATCAGAGCCAATGGTTTGACGATCTTGGCCGGACTCTCGAAGAATTATGGTATACTGTCGTGACGGATTCTCGTTAGAGCTTGGCACCTTGGAGGATGGAGTAGGGTCACGATAAACATAATTCTTGGATTGTGTTCTCTAAGTTGTATGAGGATACGATTAAGCGATGGAGCAAGACATGGTTGATTTGGGTGATTTCAAGCGGGCTCGTACGTGAGTTGGTTCACAGTGCCTCATGGTTGATCTAGGTGTACGGGGAAGAGCTACTGGAGCCACCACGGTAGCTAAGGTGTAAGGAGATCTAAAATCTTGTGAAAGTGGTAAAGATAAATCCATTGGTAATGAATATGGATCAAGGGGGAGTTAAGGCCCAATTGGAGTTCATAAGTGAAAAAGGAGAAGATTTGTTAGGAGTGTCACATGGTGAACTAAAGAGCAAAGAGAAATTTTTTTCTCACATGGAAAGATTAGGCGAATAATGAGCTATTAATAAACATGTACATGTAGGCTCAAGACCTAATAGGTTAAACTTTTGGGTCAATAGTTGAGTTGTTCTTAGATTCTTTGGGCTCGTCACAACACCATGATTTCGCAAAACATGTATCTGAAGTTACAGGTCACAAAATTATTGTAAGAGATTCGATCAGATTTTATCACTTCAAGTATGTGAAATATTCTGACAAAAAAAAAAGTAAAAGAAAAAGAAGCATGGCAATTGTTCTTGTGGTGACTATTGGTGAACTTAAATGGTAGCTAGTTCAACACTTGCTTTATGAAATGTCTAATCATTTTGTTTGAATTCTTACCGACAGTTTAAACCTGAGAAGAATGGATAGTCTTTTTCTCACGGAAAATGCTGTGCTTGGTAATGAGAGGGGCGTGTTCTTTGACTACTATTCTTTCCCTTTCCCATATCATCAAACAATGTTGTTACCACTAGACATGAAACAGATGTTTCTTTGGCTCTTAGTTTTGTCTTTTAAATTATGGTAGTGCATAATGGTATGATTGGCTTCAAACAATTTTCCTGCTTATGAAGGATTGGAAGAATATTGCTGCAACAAAGAAAGAAGCGTTTTGCTGTTCCTTTTTGTGCCGAGTAGGTTTGCTTGCAAGTGCAGATCCACAAATTTTGTTAAGTAGAGACTAAAATATATAATTTCTTAATTATATGATTACATTTTTTTTAATGGAGCTAATTAATTTTTTTTAACTAAAAATACATAGATATCTAAATGGATAAATGTATAATTTAGTCCATTATCTTTGATATAATTTTATACTTTTATCCACTATCTTTCAAAATGAATCTTTTAATTTATTATTTTTGATGTAAATGACATTTTCATCTATTATTTTTCGAAATGAACATTTTAGTCCAATATGTTTCATATCAATGACGCTGTTAGTCCAACTTCAAAATATATTAGACTAACAGCGTCATTGATGTAAAACATATTGGACTAAAAAGCTTATTTCGAAAGATAATAGATGAAAGTGTCATTTACACCAAAGATAATGGACTAAAAAGTTTATTTTGAAAGATAATAGATGAAAATAAAAATTACATCAAAGATAATAGACTAAATTATACATTTACTCTATGTAAATATGTATGTTATGTTTCATTGTACTTTTAATTAAAATTTTATTATTCATTTTCTATATAAGAACTAACTCTTATTATGTATTATTAATTTAGTAATGAAACAAATATTTCAAAAAGACGACCATTGTAGAAGAACGAGATGCTACTAGTGAACAAGTTAATTGTTCGAAATCTACCAATGATTTACAATATCCTCTAAAACATATATATGGGGCCGAAAATAAACTTAGATGAACTTCCATCAGATCCCGAGTAACGAAAAATTATCAGATTTTCATCCTCATGATCGGAATAAAAAATATGATCAAATTTCCATCCTAATAATACTATTCATAATTGGGTAAACACTTCTCGTTTTATTTTTATTGTGCATTTTTTGCCATTAGATGATATTTTAGTGGTCAATTTTCTGTAACAGATAGGTAGGTAATTTTTGTGAATTAATTCTAATAATGCTTTATTTATTTATGTGGCTACATGCTTTTAGAAGTTTTTAATATCCAATTTAGTCCTTTATCTTTAGCGTGTTTGACATAGTAGTCCCTTATCTTTAAAAGTACAACATTACAATCTTTAATCTTTTGAATATGTGACACTGCTAATCCCTTTTCACTTTTCTGTTTACAATTTGACAAAAAAAGTATGTGATTGTCACGTGATTATATGTAATTTGTTACTTATGTCATCAAATCTTAAACGAAAAAGTAAAAAAGGACTGACGGTGTCATATTTTCAAAAGATAAAGGACTACAATATTGCACTTTTGAAGATAGACTACCACTATGTCAAATATGCTAAAAATAATGGGCTAAACTAAGTATTAACCCTACTATTTTTTTTTCTCGGTTAAAGATGCTCATGTTGATAAAGTAATTGATGAATTCTATTTCACGAAGGAAAGACAATCACAAATTCATTAAGTGGATCAATAAACTTTCTCGTATTTTGGTTATTTTTGCTAAATATTATTCTTTATTATCTATGTTTAAAATGTTTAATATCTTCAACTTTCTTAATTAAATCTTGGTCTCTCCCAATATTTAATTCATGGTTCCACCCCTACTGCTACTACTAAGGCTTCAAAATGAAGCCTAGTTAATAAAGCCTAGGATGGGTATTTATAAATGTTATTCTATAAAAAAAGTAGTGTGCTTAGATTTTTTATGTTTAGATAAGGATGATGCTGTTGAAGTGAGCTATCAATCAAGAATAGAACAGAGTAATTTTTGGGAATTATGTTTACCTTATTTGTGTTGGACGCCATATATTGTGGGTCAACATCTTAAGTTAGTGTATAGCCGAGAATAGCTTTTGATGTGAACTATATATGTACATGTGTTGTAAAGAGAAGATATACATAAAAATTATTCCGATATACCTATATTCAAACATGGTATCAGAGCAAAGATTGTTGGAAAACATGCATGATAAATGCACCATACCCCCTGTATTTTTACAAAATTGCATCATAAATCCTGTATTTTAAAAAGTCGCGTTATAAACCCTGTGTTATGGAAAACGTTGTATACACGCCCCAAACTCAAATTCTGTTTAACTATGTTAGTTAGCCTTGTAAAAAGACAAAATTATCATCGTTTAAAGATAAATCCGTCAGAGGGGGTATTTGTAACTTTTTTGATATCAGAAGGGGGTATTTATCACTTTTTTAATATTAGAGGGAGGTATTTATAACATTTTTCATTTTGCAATATCAGAACCATGTGCTAGTCTACCTTCTAAGGAGATCTACAACCTTAAACTAATAAATATCATTTAATTAAAAGAATAAAAAAATGTATAGCTTATATAACAGAACATTGATGTCCACTGTAAAAAGTATAAATCTTATGCTTGAAGTTCAAAGTTATATTGCAACTAGCAATAATCGTACCTTCACTTGGAATCACGATCTTCTACAAGTAGATTAAAATCTTTATATCAGTGCAAAATCAACTTCAAATCGAAGGAAAATCATTTTGAAATAGTTTTTCTCTCTAGGATTGTCAATTTTTTTTATTTTTTTATCTTTGAACGGGCAATTTACATCTTTATAAAAAAACATAGGGGCAATTAGAAACCTTATAAAAAACACAAGAGACAATTTACAACCTTATCGAAAACACAATGGGTCATTTACAACCTTATCGAAAACACAAGGGGTCATTTACAACCTTATCGAAAATATAAGGGCAATTAGCAACTGATGTTAAAAAATGTATTTTCGTCCTTCTGTATGTGTTTTAAAGCTTGATAAATGTCATACTTATCACGTTAAAATTGATAGAAAAATAGACGGCGGGGGGTTATATGCAACGTTTTCCATAACACAGGGTTTATAACGCGACTTTTTAAAACACAGGGTTTATGATGCAACTTTGTGAAAACACAGGGGGGTATGGTGCATTTTACTCGCTAATAATATTAAGGAGATCTCTGTGGCTTGGCTACAACATCATCCGAGATTCCTTATTGGGCGATGTAGGTAAGCCTTAATAGGCTGGAAAAGACCCCTCCATGGTTTTAAGCTGAATGTTGATAGTTGTTCGAAGTCTAATCTAGGCTTTGCTATAGCTAGTGGCATCTTCCTAAATGTTGAATGGATCCTATCTTCGTTAAGGTTTTATACTCAACTTGGGATTACCACTAACATGAAAGCTGAGTTGGCATTTATTATCAAATCTATTTGAAAAATGAAGATTATAATTTTGATACAACAAAGTGCTAATTGGCCAGATCTATTTGAAATATAAGTGCATAAAGCAAATTAAGATCATAAACTTGAGAACCAAAAAGGAAGAGAAAAGAAAAGAAAAGAAAAACATGACACGAAATCCATAAGGATCTTCGTTTTCTACCTCGATTGCCAATGATTCACCGTGGCCGTATCTCCGTCCTTATCGAAAACTGGCGTAGGATGCCGCCTTGGAAGATTATTATAACTTGGGGGATATTAGCAATCTTCTTATAAGTTACTATTTTTTGGTCCAAATCTTCAAGCATTTCCTCAAATCTGTGTGGCATATCAGTGTTAAGATATTGAAGACTTGTCAAATGTTGTATATCCACCGGCAACTCCTCTAATGATTTACAACCCCACATGCGTAAAGTTTTCAGAAAGGGCATCGTACCCTTCTCTACCCTGACCTATCTCAGTTCTTGTAATTCATCCATCCACAAATTCTTGAGCCTCTGAAAGCCTCCAGCCTTGAAATATAATCCCTCTCCTTCATAAGCATCCCTGAGCCAAAGTTCCATGAGATTGGGCAAATCTTGAAGTAATTGCAACGAGTCTTCCCTCACTCGACTCCCAGTAAAATATATGCAAGTAAGTCCATGAAGTGAAGGAATCCATTGTGGTACTTTTTCCAATCGCCCATTCAAATATAGTGTGTGAAGAAATTGTGGAGTTGAGGAAAGAGAATATTGCAGATCCATGAACTCTTCTTCATTTATTGATTTAACATGTAATGAGCGGAGATTGGTCAGCTTCTCAAGAGAAGAGCAGAGTTCTTTCCCATCTTCTCTTCTCAGCTTGGTAATTCCTAAATGCCTTAGCTGGGTTAACTTTCCTATCTCCTTCACTATTTTGATGTTACCCTTTTGATCTGCATCTATGTCACAAAGGCTTTGAAGGGATTGCAGGTTTCCTATTTTATAGGGGGCCTGAAATCCTTCAAATTCGGTAGCAACAAACAAATGCCGAAGTTGTTGAAGTTTTAAAATCTCAATCGGCAACTCTCTTACTTTGGCATATGTTAAATCCAAGGTTTGTAGCTTTTGAAGCTTCCCTATTGATTTTGGAATAGTTTTCACAGCTGTATTCGCTAAGCTCAAATACTTGAGATGAAACAATTTCAAAATTTCATATGGGAACGCCTCTAAAGGTGCACCTCTTAGTTCTAACACTTTTAGTAGCCTAAGACTACTAGATAACAACTTACATAGAAGTGGTTTGGACACATAACAACCAAAGGACTTGAACAACACAAGTGAACGAAGGCACTTGAGCGAGCGATTACTTACTTGTGTATTGTAAATGGTATCATGGTTTACCAAGCGTCTCACTTTGTCAGAAAATTGCATTCCTTGTAAGCTACATATGGTTGCAATGTCCTGTTCTCTTGCCTTACGATTGACAATTTGATGTATAATATCATGGAGGCGACAATCTATCACTTGTCCGTCAATACCTGTATAGGCAACTTGAACTAAACTTCTATTGATAAGGTCATTGAGATAACCCTCAGCCACTTCTTCCATTGTCATCCTTTCTTTCTCTTGCACAAATCCTTCAGCAATCCAGAGTCGAATCAATCTCCTTGTACATATGTCAACATCTTCTGGAAGAACGCTTAAATACAATAAACAAATTCTTAAATGGTCAGGCAAGTCATAATAGCTAAGAGACAGTAACTTTGTCATATTGTCCAGTTGGTTGTTGCTTGCCAGCTGCTCACCAAGACTCCTATTGAAAACATCCCATTCTTCAGTTTTGCAACTCTTTGTTGCCAAAACGCCACCAATTACCATAATTGCAAGTGGCAAACCCGAGCATCTTTCAATGATGTGTCCTGCAATTTCCTCTAAATGATGAGGACAATAAGTAGCCCGGAATACTTTCTTGCAAAACAGAGTCCACGATTCTTCCTTGGTTAGTGGTTCTAAAGGATAAATGTCACCTGCAATGCCACTCATAGCAGCCTGGCCTACCTCTGCGTTGCGTGACGTGATTATGATTCGACTGCCACAATTGTTTTTGGGAAATGCCATCCGAATGGCATTCCAATCTGTGGTTCTCCAAATATCATCAAAAACAACAATGTAATTCTCTTGACGGAGGAGATTGTGAAGAACTTGTTTCATGGTATTAATGTCCATGCTATCCAATTCAGCGGGTGCAGGTTGAATGAGAGTCTGGGAAAGTTGTTGAATTGCCTGCTTTAATAATGCTTCAGTCCTGAATGATTGTGAAACAGTGATCCATGCGTGATGCTTGAATCGATTCTTTATGTCTGCATCATCATACACCTTTTTGACCAGGGTTGTTTTCCCCAGTCCTCCCATTCCAACTACCGAGATCACATGGAGTTGGGAATCATTGGCAAGAAGCATATTCATGAGCTTCTTCTTCGGCCTTTCAATGCCAACAAGGTCCTCTTCATCTAGAAGAAGTGCATCACTTCGACTATCATACCATGTATTTTGAGCAGCAATAGCAGAGCTTGATCCTTGATCAGAAATGCCACATTGGTTTTGGTATCTCTTATGTGCTTCCGAAATATTTCTTATCCGACGATTGATGGTACAGATATTAGTAGCCATTTGGTGACGAGCTTTCAAATTCTTAATCGAGCCATAGACCTTGTGGACTCGAGCTAGAAATCCATCACCATAATGGCGTCCAAATCGCAGCACAAATTCATCAAGAACATCTTCGACATCGTAAGAGACATCACGCACTTGACTGACCCATGCTTCAAGTTCGCCATTCTCTTCTACTTTTGCTTCGGCATGTCTGAGGAAGTCCTTCATTTGCCCAAGTTCATCTTTGATAAGTTGGACTTCACCTTGAAGCCCTCCCAACAGTGCGCCTTCTTCACGGAGAAAGGTGGAGAGTTCGCGTAGAAGAACGGATAGCACAGCATATGCCATTCTCACTCACTGATCAAATTTCTCACAAGGATTATAGTCTCTTTAGCGGATAGATCGATGAATATGCTTGGAGGTTGTACTTGTATTGAATGGAGGAGATTCTTTAATAGAGAAGGCTTGCGAATGTGAACTCTTAGGAACTGGGGTCATCTTTGGGTTGTGGAAAATTCGTCTCCATGAGGCAGCAAAGGACGAAGACGAAGACGAAGACGAATACTGCAAGTCTTTCTCCTCTTTATCAGCTTACGGTCAGTTCAATTAATAGTGGTCTTTGTGCAGCGTCAAATTTTCATACTGCAATGATGCTTCCTTGAAATTTCTTGGTATAAAAGTGTCATTGTCGAGCTTTACTTTTCTGGAAACTACTTTCAAGCTCCATGTCATGTGGATTTGATTTCAATTGATTGATACGTGTTCTCTATATCTCCACATATATATTTCCAAACCCTTTTTAAAGTTATTCGAAGTGGCAAATTTTACAAATGGTCCTTAATATTTATATTTACTTTAATTTTATCTTTATTACTTTAAAAGTGAGGTGCTTGGTTGATGATATTTACATATTTTTTAGTTTTTTTCATATTATTTCAAAGCAATGCACTTAGACTCCAAAATTTGTAAAATATTTTAATTTAGTCTCTAATGTTTTTATTTTTCTTTTTAAATTTGGTCCAAAAAATTTCATGAATATGTCACAAATTAAAATTTTACGGTAGATAAGTTGAAACTTTTTAAACTTTTAAGTACTAAGCACGTCCCTTTGAAAATAATGAGGATGAAATTAAAGAAATATAAATATTGGATACCAAACTGAAACATTTTGCAATATTTAAAAATTAAGCACATCACTTATGAAATTACAATGAGGACAAATTTAAAAGAAAGTATAGATTTGTGAAATTCACTCTTATTCGATACTGTATTGAAGCTTCACGCATTTTAACGATAAGAGGCGTTATTTGCCTTCACGAGCAATGACACTAGTTCTACCCGATGTGACTGGTCTTTGTGCCATGACAAATTTTCATATTGCAATGAAGCTTCCTTGAAATTTCTTGGTAGAAAAGCGTGTGAAGACCGTTTGCATCATTGACAAATTTTCAATTAGAGATGAAGCTTCTTGATGAGTTCTGAAGACCAAGAGTCGTCTGAAGAAGTTTGCAGTGAAAGTAGTCCAATGCGAGTGAGTATTTTCTAGTTGTCAACGCATTACTTTCCTGGAAACTACTTTCAAGCTCCAAGGGGAGACTTGACTTCAATTAACATGGTACTTTGGAGTGGGCAAATTTTACTAATGGTCTTTAATTTTTACACTTATTTTAATTTTACCCTTATTATTTTAAAAGTGATGTACTTTATCTTTAATGATTATATATATATATATATATATATATATAATTTCAAAATTAATACACTTAGTCTTTGAAGTTTGTAAAAAAATTTAATTTAGTCCTTAGTCGAGCAAATCCCGTAGTGTAGATATCACAACTCATTGTTGTAATTATTTTCCATATATGTTTCTGTAAATTAGGGCATGAATTACTGTGATTAGGGGATTTGATTAGAATATATTTAGTAAGTTATTGTATATATATTTGTACCCATATCAATGAGAAAAGGCGTAAATTTTGGAAAGTTAGAATAGCAAGCAAGGAGTAAATTTTGAAGTTGGCTCCTCTACAATTTTGTTGTTTATAATTTCATACAATTATATTCATCTCGATTAATGTCATGTGTTACAAATATCATTTGTGAACTACATTAATTTTGCTAAATTAGTTTTCCAATCATGGTTAAAATCATTAAATACCAAATCTAAACTACCATATTTAACAAAACAAATATGAAAACCATATAATTATTATTTTTTTTTTTTAAAAAAACAACCATATACGATTTATGAACCAAGAACAACTATTCCAAAAAAATGAAAATGGAAGATAGATGATTTTGCTCCACTGTCACCAGTGAAGCTTCAACTCAAGAAAAAGCAACACTTAACCAAGTTCATCTTGTTTGCTTTGCATATATTATATATGGCTTTGTTTATCATTTTAAACCTTATAATGGCTGAAGTGGGTTCAGTTGCCGGACTTGCTTCAGTTTATCTCCAAAAAAGAAAAAAAGAAAAGTCATTCACTGAAAAGTGGCCATGTAATAATATATTTATATATATATTATAAGACTGATTTGATTTGCTTTGTTTTTTGTTTTTGTTTTTTTAAAAGACTTGTATGATTTGCTTTGGTTGAGACTACAATTAAAACACTTTCCATAAAAGGTCGCCATGTAATATATAACCATGGTTGGAAATTAGTTTAACAAAATTAATATAGTCCGTAAATAATATTTAGTGACACATAACATTAATCGAGATAAGTATGGCGTGAAATTGTAGAGGAGCCAAAATTGTAAATTTTACCGTGCATAATCAATACAAAAGGTCTGAAAGCATTAATGTTGTCATGCTTTGAACCCAAAATCTCAAACTTGCAAACGAAACTAATGTTATGAATTTAAATAAAAACTTAGGTTAACCATTTTAGACAGATTAATTTAAGGCTATGTTGTATTACCCATGTACTTCAATGAAATTAAACCTCGCTTTGATGCGATTTAAACAAGTTGTTATTGAAAAAATTCTCTAATTTCCCAATTGTACTCCAATTCTACTCCCTGCCCTCATCATTATTGTAGTGCTAGACAGCAGCTTCTTGCTGCTCCGCCTCATCTTCTACCTTTTTCCTTTTCATTGTTTTACCAATTACACAAGGGCCCTAACTTCTACTCAAGACTTGAAAATATCAAATTCTTACCCCAAAAGTTATTTCAAAATATACTTTGACCCATCTTCTAAGAAATAACCCTTTTTAATACTTTTGTTTTGACTCAACTCATTTCTTAATTTTGCACTAAAACTCATACTCACTTTTAAGATTCTAGTCAAAACTAATTTATTTATACTTTAACTTGTTTTTTATCTATGTATTTTACATTATTACACTAGGAACACTTCACACAGATCCGTTTTTCTTTTCTATCTCTAGCCTAATTTTCAAGACAAAAATAGTGCGAGTCCTAGAATCTTAATTTTATTTCGTGATGTTTTTGTACTTATCTAGGAGAAGAAAGTAAATAAGAATAGGCAATCAAGAGAATCACTCTTGTAAGAACAAGAACAACATTGATATATTTTTGTTAGAACTTGAACAATTATCTCAGTTTTTGGAATGACTTATTTTGAACACGCATAAATGTTTAGTGGATGATTTGAAATGCCAAAATAATTAAAAGAAAATTTGGAACTTCGTAAATGATTGAGGGACTATGGTGTAATATCCTCATGTTATAACTTGACCAAGCATTTCTAAAGTATAAACCGATCCACAAAGTCACATATCTTCTTGTTGCTTCAAAAATGAAACATTTAGACATCCTCAAAATTTCCTATTCATGAGGGCTTTATTTAGATTTTTAAATGCCAGACATGTATAAGCTTTTACAATGGCCAAGTAATTAATGATATTACATCATCGCCAAGATATTCCAACTTCAAAGCTAGGTTAGCTTTCTTGTACAAGCATTGTGTATGTATCGCTCAACAGCCTTCTTTGAGAGTCAATTTTCCTTGATGAGGGATCTAATTATGCTCCATTTATAAGCTCTTTTCGAACAACCTATCGAAAACCGATTTGATTTAAAGTCTTCAATATCACTAGAGGAGCACCTAGGTTGAGGAAAAAAAAACATTTCTTTTTTATACTAATTCTCATTAAAAGAGAGAGAAAATAAATATTTTTTTTTTTCAAAATGCATATGTCAATGTTAGTATGGATGTCTTTTTCTCCTCTCCTAAATATAGGACTTTACTGTACATGGCTCTCTGTATTAAGTTCGAGAGGTAACAATTAGCCCATGAAGAAAAAAATGAATGACTATGAATCTAGAGAAAAATGAATGTAAACAAGTTTTTTATGAAGGACCCTTAAAAATAGAGGCAATCAAGCCTTCACTTGCTCAAGAAATATTATAATGAAACTTTGCCAATCAAATGGATGGACAAAAGATTAAGATACTTTGAAAGGAAAAGTTAACTCTACAGCATATCCATATAGCACCTTTAATGTATGCTGAATCTACCAACTATGCTCAAGTATACAACATATACTTAATAGTCTTAATAATATTCTCTTACTAGGACCTAGCTATAACAAGTTTTAGTTGAAACATAAATCGTTGTTTAGGATTATTCTCAAGTACTACAATTATTTCCTTTTGGGCTTGCTTATAAAAGACAAGTACATTCGTCAATCTCACATTTATTTTCGCCCTTTCTTTGGATCAGGACAAAATCAACGATGTGGCTAATTCTATATACTTATATCTATTTTTTTTCTATTAAAATTTCTATTTTCATCATGTTTTAGAAACAAAATTCGTATTATATCCATAATATATCGTACTAATATCTTTTTTCAGAGTTTCTCTCTATTAGTTGAACATGAGATTTATCGTGTATAAAATTGGCAATGATTAAATTTTTCTATCTGGGTCCAATCTTTAAACATAGAGATGATTCATAAGTATAAGCACTAGCGAGATGCAAAATTAGTAGGTCTCATATGGGTTGTTATAGATGCCATACCCTGGGAAACTCCACTGAGATATATGTTCTATTTTTGATGGATTTCAACGTGGTCGCATCAAAAAGAGAAGAATCCATGTTAGTGTAAAGATAATTTTCCTAATGCATAACATCATTGAACTGCTCAAGCCTACAAAAAAAAGTGGATGATTGTAGTTAACTCCCAACTATGTTAGAATATACATTTGTTTTATATCGAAAAGTCATAAAATTTAATATCATCTTATAAGATCCTGAACTACTTCTAGTTCAATTAGTTTTAGGATGAAACCCCATAATTTAGACTACACGTGAAGAGAAGTATTAGAATATATACTTGTCTCATATCAAACAATTATAAAATGCAAGACCACATTATAAGATTTTGAGCTACTCTTAATACCAATTGATTTTAGGATGGAATCCCATGAATTTAACAAGTTGTTAATTAGAATGTCAAGTGATTAGTAATAAAGAAAAATTAATTATAAATTGAATCACATACGTAATATAATACATGTGCACATAAGCCTTGTCACACCCCGAGACCAAAGCTGCAGAGGTTAAGGTCGGAGCGCGACGTGTCAATCACTTAATACCTGTAAGATCATTAGTTAACATCCTAAGATACATTATCATTCCACAAGTAACTTCAAAAGTATGCTCAAGGCATTTGACATTAAAAGGCCACTTCAACCTGAGCCATATTTACAAGACCTAGCATCCCTGTATGTACTTTACACGTGGCCAAATACAGATATCTAGGCCTCGAAAGAATGGTAATTCAACTTAGTATGTAGTTAGGAATCCAAAAGAATATTACATATCAGAAGTTGTTCAAAAGTAAATTATCAGTTTCTATTAACAAGTCTATCTTCAACACAATCATGAAGATCAACAGAGACATAATTCAGTCTCGTCACATAGAGCATCATCACCCTCTACTTGTATAGTCAGATCGGCCTCGGCCTCACATGAAATGATTGAAAGAGGGGTGAGCTAATCCTGCATATAGCTCAGTGAGGATGAATAATAAGGAAGAGTTTTCGCAAAAGTTTTATCTTTTCGTAAACTTTTTTCAAAGTCATGCTATGCATATACGAGAAGGGCAACATAGTTAGCAAGGGCAACAAGTTCAACGAGATCATGTCCAACTAGATACAAAACAAGCAAGTTTACTCTTCGAGGGTTGTACCAAGCGAGAGTAGATAAAAGGATACAATATCAGGAACTTGTTGGAGATGGCCAGTCTAAGAACTTTTTGTCAAATCATCTTTATCAATATCATAACCCCATACACCAGTCATGATAGTAAAATCCGGATATACACCCAAGCAAAGGCCATGGTAGCCTGTCCATCCTTGCAAGCCCAATGCCGCCCAGATGATATAGGAAACTTCTACCATGGGGTCCATTAAATTGCTTAATTGTGTCAAATATATACCTTTCATCTCTACAGGTGACACCCCAAATGAGAGAGGAATTCAAAATAGCAAACAGGCTCGGTAGCAACAAGGTAGGTTGCCACTGGTTAGTAACAGTAATCAAACACATAATAGGATAATCATGATCCAAATAGAGTTCATATAACATATAAACTTGCAAGTGAAGGTCAATGAGGAAAGTTACTTTATCAAGCAAGTATACAACCATGTAACGATCTCATGTGATCATGTAGTGTTATATGCATCATTTAGATAATCATGAAACCAATACTCATCATGGTTGATCATATAGTACCATGTAGAAGAACTAAACATAGCCTTATACTAGAGGAGGGTGTGATGATACCTTAAAACAATTCAAAATGACAATAAAATGCAAGCACAAATGAAACTATGAAGCATCCTCAACCCTTTTGCATTAGCCTAACTTACGAGGTAAATTTTCCTACTTTCCCTAACTCCAATTAGTCTGATTTTAGTCTATAATCGAATCTTATCGAATGTAGATAACTCTAGAATCAAATGAAACTCAATTCGAAGTTGAAACAAATAAGATATGGCCTTCGGAAGATTGTTGCGCAAAACTAACAGACTGAAAATGGGGGATCCAGAATTGATATTTGGTCGTGTTAACACGACTGGATCCTTGGACAGTCCACTGCCCAGCTGTCCGGTTGTGTAATCTGGTCGTGTTAACATGACCGGACATCACCCCTGGACAGGCACGATCTAGACACCAAATTTTGCTCTTTTGCTTGCTATCTTGCCTCCAACTCATCCAAACCTTTTGCACACTCAAAGAGGTATTCTAGGCAACATTCTTAAGCTCATGAATCTACACCATAACAATCTCAAATCAAACAACAATCCAAGAACCCTTCAAGAACTCTCAAAAACCTCAAGAACACCAAAGACACCACTCAAGTTCCAAAATGCTAGGACCTTGGTTTAAATCTTTGCACTCAAGCTAAGCCTTCCTCAACACATGTATACACAACCTCATCACCCAAGGCCACATTTAGCACCATCATCACAGGAACAAAAACACCCTATACCCACTTTAGCTCAAGGTCACCAAAAATACCAAGAACACCAACCAAGTTCTTAAATGCTAGGATCTTACTCTCAAACCTTGTATACAAGTTATAACCAATCCAACATACCCAAGAACAACTTCAAATCATTATACAACTCCCCAAATTCATGCACACAAGTTAGGCAAAATCCTAGATCTACAACACATATATATACTCAATCATCTCAACCAAGCTCTTGTATGTAAACTATAGCAAAGCTAGCAACAAATGAACATTATATAACCTTGAATAAACTTTTAAAAATCAAATTTGAAAAATCCCTCACCTTAGCAATAGTTAGAAATGGAAGAGAGTGATGTTGGAAATGCAAGATATAGCCTATAAATGTAAGAAGCTAGCTTGACAATGGTTGAAATCCTTCATCTTCTTCTTCCTCTTCTCTTTCTCCCTTAGTCAAAGTTTAGAGAGTGTGTGTGTGTTTTTCAAATTTATGTGTTTGTGTAGAGATTTGGTGTGTGTTTTGTGTGTATTATGTGTATGTAATGTATGTAAATAATATCCTAACTCCCAAAAGACCACCTTGCACTTCTAACTTAAAGCTATTTATTTCATGTCATTCTAGTTGTATACTAACTAGTTAGTTGCTAGGCTTAGACCAAAGATATTTAATTATCTTCCTACGACATCTAAAACACGTAATGGCACGTTAAACGATGAAATACACGTAAATCGAGATAAACACATATCAATTCTTATAAAAGCATGTAAAACAAGATAAATGCACATAAAATGATTTAATTATATATGACATGATCTATATATGCACATGTGGTCTGGGGCTGGGCCTTACAAGCCTTATCAAAGAACAATCCTCTCTTAAGATTAAGAAAGGCAATGCCTTCAGGGCAGCTTCTGGGCTGACCAATACAACCAAAGAATAGCCAGTGAGTGATGGTCTTCCACATATAGGTTTTTGGTAATTATAAAGGTGTTGGTAGATTAAAGAATCATATATTTCAGTTATAAGCCTCTGCTCATTATATATAAAGATTACAGGGTGCTGCTATGAAAAGTCAACACCTAAATACAATCACAATAATTATAATGATTGCACAGCTAAGGTTATGGGATACTTTACATGAGTTGTTCCTATCTATTGCATTGGCTTAGCATGATCTGGGATTGTTCTTGGGAGTGATTCTTGCCTAATATGCCCCCGCAAGATGGTGGTTCTGTCAAACACACCAATCTTGGACTACAGTAACTCAAAACATGTTTTTACCAATGGTTTGGTTAGCAGGTCGGCTAACTGATTTTGTGTATTAACATGCGCCACATGTAATGAATTGGTCGTTACACGTTCTCGCACAAAATGATAGTCAAATGCCAAATGTTTCATTCGTGTGTGGAACACGGGATTGTTGCATAAATATGTTGTTCCAATGTTATCACAAAGCAATTTCGGCATCTTGTGGATTGAAAAATATAACTTAGAGAATAAGTTCTTTGGCCAATCAAGCTCGGCAACCGCTGAAGCAACGGGCCGATATTCCACTTCTGTTGAGGATCGAGCAATGGTCCTTTGTTTCTTGGAGCACCAGGCAATTGGATTTCCACCAAGGAAGATGATGTATGCTGAAATGGATGTGTAATCATCCCTATTTCCATCCCAATCAGCATCGGAATAGGAAAACAACTCGAGAAGCTGGGACTTGCAAAGCATGAGGCCATGAAATATAGTGTGTTTAAGGTATCTCAAAAGCCTCTTAGCTGCACTCCAATGAAGTTAAATGGGTAAATGCATAAATTGTGCCAACTTGTTGACGTCATAGGCAACATCCGGACGTGTGATTGACAGATATTGTATTGCCCCAATTAATTGGCGATATGGAGTTGCCTTGACTGCATTAGAACTGTCCTCGAGTCGTAAGGGATTGGTAGTGCCAAGATGAGTTACTGTATCTTTGGCTCCAGCCATGTTGAAGCACTCGAGCAGGTCTCTAATGTAGCTATGTTGAGACAAAAAATAGCCTTCTGCATATGGGATAACTTTAATTTCGAGAAAGAAATGGAGATTACCAAGATCTTTGATGGAGAATCTGGTTGATAAAGTGGCAATAATTTGGCGAACACAAGTTGAAGAGCTCCCTGTAATAAGTAAATCATTCACATAGACCAGAATATACATAACATGAGACTGGTTAGTTTGTACAAACAAAGATACATCGGTGCGAGAATGTTGAAAGCCAAGAGATAGAATAAATGACTTTAGTTCATGGAACCAAATTCTCAAGGCTTGCTTCAAGCCGTAGAGAGATCGTTGAAAACGATACACGTGGTGGGGCTGTGAGAAATCAATGAAGCCAGGTGGTTGAGACATAAAAACATCTTCTTGAAGGTGCCCATGCAAGAATGTGTTGTTGACATCTAATTGATGTATATTCCAACCATGAGATAGAACTAGTGATAAAACCACACGAATTGTTGTAGGTTTAATCATCGGACTGAATGTTTCTTTGTAATCCAACCCAGGTCGTTGATGAAATCCTTTTGCAATAAGCCATGCCTTGTATCTTGTAATACTTCAATCCGGGTTTCTTTTGATACAGAAAACCTATTTACAGCCAATGACATTTTGGTTGGGTGTCCGAGGAATAAGCTCCCATGTACCATTAGTAGCAAGATCCCGTAGTTCATCATCCATGGTAGTTTTCCTGTCTTTGTATTGAAGGGCTTGACGAACTGTTGTTGGTTCAATGGTTGGTGACAAATTATATTTTGTCGTTGTGAGGGTGAGTAGTTGTTTTGGCTTGAAGATGTTGTTCTTTGAGCGAGTACGCATCGAGTGTTGTTATGAAGGGTTAAGGATTTGTGGGTTAGGAGCTAAATGTGTGTTACCTAGAAACGAACCCTCGCATTTGTTGGGGAGCAGTACATCTTGAGTGGGAGCCGTATGAAGGGTGTCAACCAAAGTAGAAGCATGTGATGTGTGATGATTTACTGGAATAGTAGAGGACATTGGGTGGACCGTGGCATGTGTATGAGAGGAAGGGGATATTATAAGAGATGTGGTATAAGGGTCGTGCGATTTGGATGTTGACAATATTGGCACGACTAATGGACTTGAGCTTGGGGCAGTGGTTTCAGGCAAAGGACTAGATTCAGAAGGTGTAATGTTTGAAGCTTGAGAGTGAATTTGGGATTGACTATCAAGTGTAGCAATTGGGTACCACTTGTTTCGAGCGTAATTATTTATTTTGTCATGAGGGGTTGAAGGTGGGAATGAGGGAAAAAAAATTTCAACAAACTCAACATGACGGGAGTTGTAAAACTTGTCATCCACTGGTTCAAGACAAATGTATGAGTTGTGAATGTTTAAGTATCCAAGGAATATGCATGCCCGAGACCACTGCTCAAGTTTATGAGATGTGTAGGGTCTGAGCCATGGGTAGCATAGGCAGCCGAAAACCCGAAGTTTGGAGTAGTTTGGTTGAGTGGAAAAAGGCATTCGAAGGGAGACTTGTGGTTAAGGACTGGAGTCGGAAGGTGATTTATTAGATAGATGGCCGTTTTGAACGTGAAAAACCAAAGGGATAATAGAATATTTGCACGATATAGAAGAGTCAAGCCAGTTTCGATAACATAACGATGTCGTCGTTTAGCAGTGGCTACATGTTGTGGTGTGTATGGTGATGAGACTAGATGTTGAATACCATAGCGGTCAAATAGAGTCTTGAGACCATGATATTCACGTCCACCAACAAAATAAATAGTTTTTATAGATTGAAAAAAGTAATTTTCGACCATGGTTTTGAATTTTATGAACAAACTAAAAACATCAGACTTAAGAGAAATTGGAAATAGCCATGTATATTTGGTGAAATGATCAACAAATATATCGTAATATGCGTAGCCATCTAGAGATCGAACTGGGGAAGGACCCCATACATCAGTGTATAGAAGATCAAGTGGTCTAGTACTACGTAGGCTAGATGAGCCGAAGGGTAGTTTGTGGCTCTTATTACATTTACAGGAATCACAAAATTGAGAAAAATGCTTGGGATGTAGAGAGCAAGAGATCATGTCGAGAGATGATAAGATGAAGATTTTGTGAAGATGGATGGCCCAGTCGGTCATGCCATTTATTTGCAATCACTTTTGTACTCACACATGCTTGCTTATTTGGTGGACTAGAACTATTTCGCTCGGGCCACTTGTAGACATTATTCCTGCTCTATCCCATTGTGAGGGGTGCCCTTGTGTTGAGATCCTTGACACAAAAGAAAGAGGGGTTAAATTCAATTGAAACATTGTTTGTTTTGTAGAATTGAGATACATAAAGTAGATTATTTTTCATGGCAGGTACACATAGAAAATTTGACAAAGAGAAAGTATGTGTGGGACTAGAAAGGTTTGTTTTCCCATTGTGAGTTATGGTTAAACTTTTTCCATCACCAACAACAATATCGTTAGGACCTTCATATGGTTGCGAAATGTTGAGATTACGGAGAGCAGGTGTGTGATGCGCCAAAGTCTAGAAGCCAATTGGATGTAGCGCCAGAAGTGGCAGCGTTGGCTGTGGTTGTGGACGATGAAAAGAACAATTTTTTGGCAGTGAAGCATAATCGAGCTGTGTAGCCTTTTTTGTCACAAAATTGACAAATAGCTCCAGGTGTGCGACTAGAGGAAGTTGAGATTTGCTGCCTGTTGGTGTATTTGTTGCCACGCCAAGTTGTGTGGTTGTTGCGAGAATTATGGTTTTGTTTGGTGTTGAGAGAAGACTTTTTTGAATCAGGTTTGGAGAATGATTGACGAGCAGTGTTGATTGTAATCGAACCAAATGTGCCTGAATTGCGAAGTTCTTCTCGTTTAAGGAATGACTCGTATTCCACGAGTTTCTCATGAAGTTCATCAAAACTGATAATAGTGTTGTGAGCTCGAAAAACTGCAACAATCTCTTTGAACTCAGGTCCAACCCCATTAAGAGTATGGGTAATGAGCTATTGTATGGGTACTGGGGCCCCAACAAGAGCAAGATCGTTAGCCATATCTCGGATTGTGGCCAGGTATTCGGTAATAGGTTGAGTGCCACGATTCATGAGAGTGAGTTGTTCCTCCAACCCCATGACTCGTGAGAACGAGGGATTGGCAAAGTTCGTGGCAAGGCGAGACCAAGCTTCTGCGAATGTATGACATAAGCGAATGATAGGCACGATGTTGGCACTCAGGGATCCAATAATGCCAAGCAACAAGAGTATGTCTTGGCGCATCCAGGCTGTATATGCTGGGTTTGGGACTTTGCTACCATTATCTTCAATCTCTTTGGGTGGACAAGGGTGTGTGCCATCTATGTGACCAAGGAGATCATACCCATATAAGAGGGCATCAAACTGAGTTTTCCACAAAAAATAGTTTGATTTAGTGAGTTTGAGCGGAAGCTGTTGTGCAGCATTAATAACAACCAAAGATGAATTAGCAGATGTTGCAGGATCATGACTAGTTGGTGTGTTTGGATGGGAGGTTTCGGACGCCATCAGAATGATAAAGGAAGTGGAAGTGAGAAAGCTTGGTGGGTAAAGGAACAAGACTGGTTCGTACTCGTTAGAGTTGAAAAAAAAATATGATACCATATAAACAAGGTGTTGGCAGATTAAAGAATCATATATTTCAGTTATGAGCCTCTGCTTATTATATACAAAGATTACAGGGTGTTGCTATGGAAAGTCAACACCTAAATACAATCACAATAATTACAATGATTGCACAACTAAGGTTATGGGATACTTTACATGAGTTGTTCCTCAACTATTGCATTGGCTTAGCGTGATATGGGATTGTGCTTGGGAGTGATTCTTGCCTATAGTAATCGTTTGTCCTTTGAACCACATAATCTTTTTTGGGTGCCCCACATCTGAAACACATTCAGAGAACGCTTTCAAGTTAGTGGTATAATTCTAACTTTAAGTGCGAGAGATTCTGAGATCAATTCTAAGAGTGTACACACACGCAACATCCTTGTGATATAAAATTAGCTTAGTCCTCTTAGAAAGTTTCCAAGCCATGATTTATGAAACCAAGTAATACTTATCGTTCCATTTTCAATATAGCAATTGAATCTTTTTGTGTACATGTTTGGTCTATACGTAGCATACCAAATGTAGATTTTCGAAAGATCTTCTCTCCACGAAGGATGCTTGGGTGCCGATATAACTGCATTCAAATTTTGGCATATAAAGAGTAAGAGAAAATTAAAAATAAAACTATAATTCAGTACCAAATATACTAATATTTAGATATTCCTCTTGAAATATAAGGTTTTTAATTTGAAAGCAAAACAAGTTATTCTCAGATTTCAAAGGAATGACCTCTGGATAGAGAAATATTCTAATCCGTCATGAACTTGTATATACAGCTATGCCTATTTATTGAGTGGTTCAAATTAGTTGACTTTTATTTTTATAATTCTAGTAACTCTTGATGCGTATGTCATGAATTTGTAATGTCTTAGAAAAGTTCGTACTTTATTGTTCAGGAAAACTCTTTCATATATCAGGTCAGATGGTTCGACTCTAATAAGGGTTGGACATATGTAGGGCACAACTCCCATAGTCAAGGGCGAGCGTCTGACCTGATGTATATGGAACAATTTTCCTAGTTTTATACTTGCCTGCTAAGGTATGAAGGATATCAACTAGTAGTGGCGATGCTGTTAGGAAAAATGCCCTAAAAGTCAATAAATTGTATTTTGGAATTATGGATAATGTATTATTTAATTTATTAAATTATTTATTGCGGATAGTTTATTTTTTTATTAATATGTTTTGATTAAATAAATAAAAGTACTTAGAACACTATTTATAAATTCTAACCTTAAGAGTAAGGATATGAGTGACGAATCTATATTAATAAATATGTTTTAAAAGTTGTCCCCGATCAGAGGAAAAAATTAATTGGGCGTTAGTTTATTTGGATAGATCATATTACAGTCTACTAACCAAATAATATGAGATATTAAGTTGGGCGATTAGTCTCATATCGTTATAGTAGATGTATAAGTACTTATTGTGAACAAGTGACTGGACCTGATCATCAATACAATGAATTACATGGATTGATCAATAATTCATTGTATTATGTAATTATGCGATTAATCCTCACACCTGAGACGCCACGATTATCTCATGATTAAGAATACCATAATTTGCTTGTGCAATCGAGCTAGTCCTAATCACGGATTAGACAATGTATTCAGTGGTTATGATCTATTCCGTCATGGAGGTATGTGCGTGTAAATACAAGAACTGTCAATTGGAATCTTATGCGATGTGTTAATTAAGTAACTAGAAATCTTTGGCTAAGGTGGGATAGTGGAAGTCGTTCCGCGGATTATTCATTGGTTATTAATTAAATAGATTTTGGCATATGATCGAGTAATAAAGTTTGACGACTCAATCCATGACTCTGGCTCAATTAGGATAATTAAGATAGTAGGATTTGATGGCACATATATTACTAAATGGGTTCGTAAACTTGCACTTCATCTTTAATTAGGTAATTGCGATATACTGCTAAGTGTCACTAGTGATTTACGAATTAATTAGAAAGGAGTTCTAATTTAATTAATTAGTAGAATTACTTATTCGCTACCGATTAATTATGAACCCAAGAGGTCACACATAAAAAGGAATTTGCGAATTAATTGGATTAGAAAAAATATTAAATTAATTTTAGGATCGTACTAAATATTAATTTAACTGGACTCATAGTAATTAGATGATGATCTAGTTATTATGAGTTCCAAGACTGGTTAGTTTTAAACTAGTTCACATGTGACCCTAGGTCATATGTGTTTTCTATATATTGTAGTATTCTGACAAATAAATAGCTATCTCACTTTTCTAAGTCATAATAAAATTTAGGATTTCTCTAAGAACTCTAGTGGGGTGAAATCTAGTTGATAGTGTGGATCTGTGTGGACTAATCTTGGAGGCTTCATGCGTGGGAAGCTCATCTCAGATTTTACCGTAATTTTTGCGTCAAGAGGTAATTCTAAAATTACGGATTAAATTTAATTAGATTAAATTTATTGCGTGATATTAAATCTGCATTAATGACCATAAATGGATACATGAGATTATTCCCTTGTGTAATTAAAATTTTTAATTATCATGCATGTTTCTCAACCAATACTGCAGAATAAGTTGATTTTGAACTAGAGCTCGCGTTGTACATTGACAGTGCACCATTTGGGTTGTTACTATGGGTGCTAAAATCACCATTTGCGTTTTGGTAATTTAGCATCGACGCATTAGCATTTTCGAAAGGATAATCCACAAGTAAAATACTTGCTATGAACTAAAGTGGAAGAAAACTTACTAGGTTTGCCCTGGCAATATCGTTGCATCTTGTAGTGATGTTTATATATATATATATATATATATATTACAAGATGAATGAAGGACATTAATATCATTTTCTCCATTTTATGATGTATTTGCTCTATATGCTAGGAACAAATTAATTGGTTAAATATATATTGTATGATTTAAGGCTTTCTTGAATTAAAAAAAAAGTGAAAATGTTTCAACTTTTTGGAGAAAGATTGTCTCATTCTATCCATGAATGATGAAGGTATATGTAAGGTCTGAAACAAAACAAACTAAATTCCAAGTCTGGAAATGGCTCATTAAGGAGTATTGTTCAAAGTGACTTGGGATAAGAACATAGTAGATCTTGATATATGAACGGTAAACAAAATTAAATATGTTTTCTGATGTCATAATCTAACTCTCAACATAGTATATAAAGTCTAAAGTAAGATTTTTCTACCATCCCAAAACCAAATAAAATTGCGTCCAATATATAATTAGCTAAATTTAGGGAAAAAGCAATTTTAGTCCTCAAGTACTGTGTTATGTCTCAAATAGATTCTTGTGAATTACCTTATCTTTTAACTCTTTTAGTGATTTCAACATCAAATTAATGGATATAATGATAAATATATTATATAGGAAAAACAAAAAGCTATATATAGCCAACAGAGTAAAGGTCTGTTGGGTTTAACTTTTTGACACTAAAAATTATTTTCTTTGAGTTTAGAAGTTGAGACTAACCTGTTTAGCCAATTTTTTAAAGTATTTTTAGGTAAAAGTTAAAACTGAAAAACAAGAAGCTCCAAATTAAAACTTTTCAAAATAGGTTTTTGCGAAATTATTTTTACATAATGTAGGAAGCTATTTTCTTTTTCTTTCTCAAATATACCATTTCATTTTTTAAAGTTCAATATTATCCTCAAATTTTCTAAAAGCTCAACATTGCTCAATATAGGCAAAATAGTCAATGTTTTTTGTTCAACAGTACTTCCAATCAAAACTCTACTGTTAAAAATTTTACAGTTCAAAAGCTAAAATTTTAGAACTAGGCTAAACAGAGCCTAAGCCACCTACAGTGGCCAATCACACACTTCTGACACAAAAACACAAAATTAAAACTGAACATCAAGGAAAAAGACAAAAACTTACTTTGGCCTTCCCTTGGTAGAAGAAAAAAAAATCAAAAACACCTAAAGTCAGAGGCGGATTCAGAATTTATCTTCAGTTGGAGTTAAAATCACACAATTTAATATTTATATATAGATAATTTTTCTCAGTGGGATTTGAACTTATTTTTCAATCTAAAAATACCTTAAAATTACACATATTTTAAAATAAAATTTGAGTTGAGTAGGGAGTATAATTGTGACTCCCCTAAGAGTTCACCAAATGATGATCAAACATGCTACCACGTCGTCAATCAACCACAAAAAAGTGCTTCGAAGTACTAAAAGATTTTAGGTATACTATCTTATACATATTTAATCAATTAAAAAGTTCATTAAAATGCATATACTAAGCATATCCAATATACTTAACCCGACTCAATCTCTTAATATTTATGGTAACTTCAGTTTTAAAATAGAAAAAAATAACTTCTCATCTCAAAAGTGTCAAGAAAAGAACCATGATAGAAGAAATACGTACGTAAAGCATTATGTGAGATAGGAAACATCATTCTTCATGAATGCAAAAAAGAATTGCAGTAATGGGTTATGGAAAAATATGATTTGCAAGTCACGTAGGGGTAGTTTGCCTAAAATTTTGCAAGAGAAGGTTTTAAAAATTTAAAGTTGAAATTTTATAAAATGTGTAAAGAAAAATGTTAGTTTTCTAGTGCATACTTATTAGAAAAATATAGGTACCTTTTTTACTAATTATTAATTTATGAAATTTTTTAGACCTATAAAATATAAAGAAAGTATTTTAAATGTATCATTTTATAATTTTATAAAGATTTTCAATTTAGCTTACATGTTCTAAGTTGGCACCAAACAATTTTATTATTTAAAAAAAATATTAATTAATTTATCGAGTACTCATTTAAAAAAATTCTATTGTATATAATTTAGTAGCACTTGCATTATGGGTAGACAACCGAATTCGTTCTTTTTATATTTCAGCTTTCTTTATTTTTGAAGAGGCCCAAAAGGCCTCAAAACATTAGGAGCATAAAAAAAAAAAAAAAAGAGTTTAGCCTGAAAAACGGAGAAAGCAAGCTATGACACTTTATTTCCACTGCTTGTACGTCTTCACTTTGGATAAAGTATTGTCGTCTCTTGAATAACGACTTGCAATTCATTGATACACTATAAAAGTTAGATCAACTTTATTAAAAGTATTAAAATGCACGTTTTTCTCTTTGAATAAAGTATTGCTTGACCAGTGCGTAAAGAACATAGGAGGAGGAATAAAGAAAAAAGTGAGGAATGTAAGTTGATGGGGGCATGAGATCGTTCTGTTGCTTTAGCCATCTATATAATTACGAGCTAGCGAGGCACAATACCAAGGCATCAAAAGCACAGCCCATTAATTTTACTCCAATCATTCACAATCAGCAAACCTTCTCTCTTGATAATTTGATCCAATATTCAAGAGTGCAGCCTTCAAGCTACACACCCATATCCGAAAGAAATTCCTTACATTCTTGTTTTAGACGACGTATGGAGAACGACAGATTGGGATGCCATCGGAATGGCATTTCCCAAAAACAATTGTAGCAGTCGCATCATGATCACTACGGGCACCATGGAGGTAGCCTAGGCTATTGCAAGTGATATCGAGGGCGACATTTACACTTTAGAGCCCCTCACCAAGGAAGAATCTCATACTTTATTTTATAAGAAAGCATTCCGGGCTACTTCTTGCCCTCCTCATTCAGAGGAGCTTTCAAGAAGCATCATTGAGAGATGCACTGTTTTGCCACTTGCAATTGTTGTAATTGGCAGCGTTATGGCAACAAAAAGTCTCAGAATCGAAGAGTGGGACTTGTTTAATAGAAGCCCTGGTGTGGAGCTCAAACGCAATAGCCAGTTGGACAATATGGCCAAGATTCCCTCTCTCAGCTACTATGAGCATTTATCCAGAAGATTATCCAATACAGAAGAATAAATTGATCCGACTATGGATTGCTGAAGGATTTGTGCCCAAGAAACCAGGAACGACAGTAGAAGAAGTAGCTAAGAGTTACCTCAATGAATTAATCAAAAGAAGCTTAATTCAAGTAACTGATACAACCATTGATGGACAAGTAAAGGAATGTCGCATCCATGATCTTATACGACAAATTATCCTTCACAAGGCAAAAGACCAGGACATCACCACCATATTGACTGAACAAGGGGTGCAGCTCTCAAACAGGGTTCGACGCTTGGTAATCCATAGCTTCATTGAAGATACACGAGCAAGTAATGACTTATTTATGTTTCTTCGTTCACTTGTAATGTTCGAGTCCATTGATAATTCATTGTGCATTGGATCATCTTCCCAGCCATTTCTCTCTAATATATTATCTAGTGGTCGTAGGCTACTAAAGGTGTATTGAGATATCCTTCTTTACTTGACATCCGCCGAGAAATCTTTAAACTATTCCATCGTAAGTATTTGAGCTTAAGATACTTAGGAGTTAAAATTGTACCGAAATCCATCACAAAGCTTCAAAAGCTAGAAACATTGGATTTGAAGTACACCGAAGTGAACAAGTTGCCAGATGAGATCTTAAAGCTCCAACAATTTCGGCATCTGTTAGTGGGTAGTTGGTATAGTGGAGTCGAGGCAGGGCCGGCCCAAGCTAAGGGCGGCTTGGGCTTGTGTCCAAGGCCCCCTCAACCCAAGGGTTCCAATTAAAAGAAATTGCTTCTTTTTTTTAATATAAAAAATGTTAATTCTTTTCCAAATGCTTATGTTTTTTATAGAATATTGTTAATAATTTCAGTTTCAGTTACATATGCAGAAAGAAGTGTTTCAAATTTAAAATTAATAAAAACTTATTTAAGATAATCTATGTCCCAAGAAATATTAAATGGATTAATTTGTTGTCTACTGAAAAAAAATTGATAGATAAACTTGATTATGATGATTTAATAAATAATTTTGCATCTTAAATGGTAAGAAAAATAAATTTTATATAGGTTCATCTTTTTGTTAACTTGTAATATTATGATATTTTTTAATTTTAATTTTGGTTTTTTTCATATATAGATTTCATAAACTGAGATGGATAAGAGTGGAGAAAGGTGTGATGCTCTGTCTTGAGGAACTCGAGATGGTGGAGGGGATTGCCATCTGAGGGAGAGACGTTGGCAGTAGGGAGCAAAAGTGAAGATCACTCTGGGTATGAACATCCATTTCGCATTCTACTTTTCTTCTCTTTTCTTAAACTTTTCCTTCTTTTCTTTATGCATTTCAATATCAAATAGATGTTAAAGGGAAAGGGAATTCGAATCCTCAACCTCTCGAAACGACATCAAAGAGCTTCGAATCTGAATTGAGGCCTTCCCAGCTGGCCTATCCATTCTTCCTTCTAGGACTCAGGAAGCGCCGCCATCCTCCTCCTCATCATCAGTCTGGCGTTTTTCATTCCTGATGATGATCCCGATAATTATAACAATGTCTAATTCTATCTCTTTCGTTTTTCGTTTTTGGGGAAATTGAACTGAGACTTTTTGAAGCTAAATGGATAGCGAATGAAATAATTCGAGTGTCTGTTGTAACTGTTTCTTTTTGGTCGGAAAGAGATCAACTTTATTAATATGAACTAAAAGGATAAAATAGCATATGCAAGCATTTAGTTTCAAATCTATTTGAAAATGAAGATTAGAATTTTGATACAACATGTCCTAATTTGCCAGATCTATTCGAAATAGAATTACATAAAGCAAAGATCATAAACTTGAGAACCAAAAAGGAAGAGAAGAGAAAAGAAAAGGAAAGAAAAACCCGACGCGAAATGGAAGTCCATTCCCAAACAACTGGCGGCAATATCAAAAGTGATCTTTGTTTACTGCTTCTATGGATATTGCTAATATTCCCTGGACGTCATCGTCCCCATCGAAAAATAAGCGGCTGATTCGCTTGTCGAGATTCTAACTCGGGGGATATGAGCAATCTTCTTATAATTTGCACTTTGTTGCTGCAAATCATCAAGAATTTCCTCAAATCTGTCTGGCATATCAATTTGTTTCCTCTAATATGTTTTAAAGTTGGATTAACCGCGTCACTGATGTAAAACATATTGGACTAAAATATTCATTTCGAAATATAATGGATAAAAGTGTAATTTATGCTAAAAATAATAGACTAAAAATTTCATTTTGAAAGATAATGGATGAAAGTAAAAATTACATAAAAAATAATGGACTAAATTATACATTTACCCAAAAATAAAAAGAACTAAAGCTCACTATGGTCTTCGCATGCGCACGACCAGTCTTCCCTGCACAGTTCACCAGATGACGATCAATATGCTACGTTGTCGGGCGTCAGTCAACCACAAAAAAGTGTTTTGAAGTACTAAAAGATTACTATCTCTATACGTATTGTTGCGATTTTGGCTTAAGTCCAAGCCTAAGAAGATGTTGAAGACGAGTAGAATTCTAATGAAAATAGAGTTAGGAATCATAATCTTAGTATAGTTAGAATTAGTTGCCTCTTTCTGGCCAGTAAATACGACAAAAAGAAAAAAAAGGACTTACTGGCTTGAAGTTTCTTGCCACGAGAATCACAGGCCCCATGGGGGTTTAGAAGGGTGAATCAAGTGTTGAGAGTGTTTTTCGTACTTTTGTTAGGAAAAAGTCGATATCGGTAAGGTTTAGATTTTTTCCGTACATAAAGTCATCTTGGAGGGTTTTTATAATTTTGTCTTAAAGAGGACAAAACTATAAAAATTGTGAGCATATGAGTGTGGGGACGGTTTGGTTCTTTTCCATTCAAAAGATCTGTTGTGTTGTAATGGTTCATGGTTGAATAGTGAATTTCTCACATAGATAGAGGGCCGAACCACATTAAAAAATACCATGTTGATTCCACTGTACTTTGTGTTCTGTGTGTGTGCGTGTGTCTAATTCCCAACACATATTTAGTCAATTAAAGAGTTCATTAAAATGCATATGCTTAGCATAAAAGATCCAATATATTCAACCTCATTAAAACAATTGAATACATTATACTGAATCAAAGTAAACACTACTTAACCTGACTCAATCTCTTATTATTTATGGTATCTTCATTTTTTTGGGTCTATATCTTCAATTTTAAAATAGAAAAAAATAACTTCTCATCTCAAAAGTGTCAAGAAAAAAAACCATGATAAAAGAGACGCGTATGTAAAGCATTATGTGAGATAGGAAACATCAATCTTCATGAATGAAATGAATTACAGTAATGGGTTTTAGGAAAATATGATTTGCAAGTCAAATAAGGGTAAATTGTCTGAAATTTAGTAGGAGAAGGTTAAAAAAATTTAAAGGTGAAAACTGTATATAATGTGTAAAGAGAAATTCTTAATTTTATAATTATGAGAAAAATATAGGTACTTTTTTACTAATTATTAATTTATGAAATATTTAAGACGAATATAAAGAAAGTATTTCAAATGTATCACCTTATAATTTTATAGATATTATTAGTTTAGCATATTTGTTCTAAGTTGGCACCAAGCGCTATTTAGTTTTTAATTTCAGCTTTCTTTAATTTTTGAAGGGGCCCAAAAGGCCTCAAAACATTAGGAGCCCAAAGAAAAAAGAGTTTTAGCCAGAAAAACAGTGAAAGCGAGGTATGAAACTTCGTCTCCCTGCTTGTACGTCTTCACTTTGAATAAAGTATAGTCGTCTCTTGGATAATGACTTACCATTCATTGATAGACTTCAACACTCATATTGCATGATAAATGAAAATTAATTATTATCAGTTAGAATTTTGATTAAACATTTTGATTATTTACAAGGATGTTACTAATTGTAATAAAAATATGAAATAGTGACTTAATTAAAAGGGGATGAACTGCAATTGCAACATCTTTTTTTTTTGTGTGGCTAAGCCAGTAAAAAAATTTCATTCAACTTCAAAACATTGGGTACACTTACAAAATCCAACACAAAAACCTGTTTCTACTCAAGAATAGCATTAATTTTCCAATAAGTACAAATGGCTCGATTACTACAAGTATTCTTAAATTTTCTTCCTGAGAGCATTTTCAATCTAATTGTCTCACTAATTTTTGCAATAAGTTGTTCTTCCGTTGAGGTGCCATTTCCAAAGAGTCTACTGTTTCGCTCACTCCAAAGATAGTAGATGCAAGCAGGAAAAACGATTTTGAGAATGTCTGCTTTGATAGTCTTCTTCTTACAGCCTTTGATGATGTAATGAAGGGTATAGTCCCAACGTATGCTACCAACAGTTGCCTTAGCAAATTTAATACACCTTCTCCAAATTCTTCGACTGAATGTGCATTCAAAAAAGATGTGATCATGTTTCTCCATCACCATAGGACAAAGCGCACATCGTTCATCAATCCAACAAGCCTAGCTTTCGTTGGTAATCTATCCAAGATAGCTAACCACGAACATCGATCATCACGTGTCTTCTTCTTGCACCCTTTCGTTGCAGCATCTTTATGAGAGTTCAAAGTGTATACTGCATATTTCCCTTTCGGGTAGAATACATAACATATTATATGAACTTCTCATTCAAGTAAAACAGTGAGACAACTCTAAAAAGATTTATCCCCTTCGAGCAGATAAATTCCTTTAAAGTCAAAAGAACAACCCTCACTGTTACTCCCATTTATTTTAAACTAATACACACAACTATCCTTTTCGAGAAGACAATTGATATACTAATTCAGATAAGCAAACATAAAAGGATTCTTATTAAATAATTTGTTGACTAATATATAGGCCCGTTTTGGCGTTATCATCTACATTAACACGAACTAATTTAACTGGAACAATATCATTTTTATGCCAATGAACAAAATGAATAGTTGATAACTAATTATATTAGGAATCTGTGTGCTCATACACATATAAGTCAAAATATCAACCTAAAATGTATATTACGTTGTCTTAGAAAAGGTACTTATGTCCAATAGTCACAGTCCTGCTCCGAAATTTTGCTAAACATACATTTGAAACTTCTATTAACGTGCTATAGTTCACTCAACAATAGATATCCAGTATATTTCCAAAACTCAAAGGAAAAAAAAGTGAAAAATACCTAACTTTCTTTTCGCTTTCCTTTTCCTGCTATCCAAACAATAATTAAGCTTTTAAAACAAGAATCCATCAAGGACCACCATATAGTTTATATGTCTTATTCCAATTAATATTTCCTCACCATGGTAAGGCGTAAAGTCTTGAGATTCAAAAGGTTTGAAATGTTATGGACGTTGATTGATAGAATATTTGTCTTAAATCAAGATAGCCTCTGGCCCTACTATGTATCAAAGAAAAAGAAATAATACGAATACCAAAAATTGAATTTGTAAATGAATTCTATAAAATTTTATAAAATTCATTTATTCCAAACACTCTATAAGCTAATAATAATTATAGAGTTGAGCATGACCTTTGTAGGAAAAGCATTAGTCTCTTGTATTATTACAATACACATCCTTCTAAGTACTGGATGCTTCTAAGGGCAAATCACAGCGCAGTCATGTAATTAGACATGGTTGAGATCACATGGCAATGTTATGAAACAAGGAGGCTCTGAGCAAGTTGGTCTTAACAGTCCAATAGATCAAGATCAGCCCAGCACAGTGGTGACTCAAGAGAATGAGGATGGCCCAAGAGAAGTACACGATCCAGAAACAAGCCCGAGTACTGGAGTGATTACGTGGCAAATTAGTTGTAACTGTGGAAAGCATGAGGAGGTGAAGGCATATAAGCTGTGATGATGTAATAGTGAGTAGAGAATGGCTTTACTTATTTTATAGTTTTCTTCTTCAATTTTCAGATATACTCTGTCCTTTCTTTTTACGAATTATCAATACAAGCTCTCTATTGCCGTGATCATAGCTCCCTAAGATCCAAAGTGTTACATTGGTGCTTTCATTGATTCCATGGCCGAAGGTACTGGACTCAACGCCATGGATGACGCAGTAACGAAGCTTCTGCAAACTACACACAAAATACTCGAAAGCTCAATGACTTTCAACAAACACTTGGCGGCCCCGCTTCAAAGCTCACAACGATTGATGGAAAACTCGATCAGTTGTAGCTCCTCGCAGAGAAATGCGTGGCGCGTAATGTCCTTTCATCCACTTCTTCAACGATGATGATGACCATTCATGTTTTCTCGGCGAGATCCGAGAAAGTAGATAAAGAGAGATTTTATGGAAATATACTGAACTCGTCGGCGGTGCAAAGCAGCGAAGGCAGTATCACCAAGATGTTCGACCGTGTTTTGGAGAAAGAGATTTTCGAGAATGATCAGCCTGAAGGTACGGGCAAGAGCAGCTTTAACAGTACCGTAGCTGATCAAGAAGCTGAATTGGAGATTGTAGCTAAAATCACCCATGACAAGATAAAGCATAATGAAACTTAGGGAGGAATTGGTACGAGATCTTTCCAACTTCAAGATGTTTTCTCCTTGGAAAATGAAGGTTCTAATGATGTGACAACCTTGATAGACAAGAAAGATATTAGCGGTAATCCCAGGGCTCTTCATGGTGATAAGGATAGGACAACAAACACTCCCATTACACAGAAAGAGGCTCGTTCTGTTGGTGAACTGGTTACTAGCTTGATAGCCGATAGTCAAAACGTGCCCATGGAACTGATGGATCTTTCTATGAAGAAGAGTGATGTTGTTTTCCAATTGAAAAAAGAGAGAAAATAGTGATTGCTCCTCAAACGCTTGATGTTCAAGGCGAACACCACTCTGGCCAGGACGTCTGCACCCAAAACGTGGTAGCCTGTCAGGCGGTTGCGAACATAGTAAAAACTTCGCTAGGTCCAGTCGGCCTCGATAAGATGCCCGTTGATGATATTGGTGAAGTGACAATTACTAATGATGGTGTGACGATACTAAAGATGTTAGAAGTTGAGCATCCAGCAGCTAAGGTTCTTGTTCGACGACAGAGAGGGACAATTGAAGGTATTTTCTGCTTCTTCATCGAATGTTGTGCGAAATTTGAATTCTCTCTTGAAGCTATTTGTGTACTTGATGTTATGGAACAAGAATTTGGGTTTAAACCCGGGACATTTAGTTATAGTTTGTTGTTGAACGTTCTTGTTGATGGGAATAAGTTGAAATTAGTTGAAGATATACATTCTACGATGTTGAGTAAGCTGTTTGATGAAATGACGAAGAGAGAATTGGTTTCTTGGAATGTGTTGATTCATAGGTTAGATTCTGATGTTTTGGTAGGAATGCTTTATTGAAAATGTACATTGATTGTGGCAGCATTGGAGATGCTCGTGGGGTCTTTTGGCCTGATAAAGCTACCGTGGTAAGTACGATATCGGCTTGTAGCATGTTGAAGAATTTACAGTCGGTGTGGGAGTTATTTAAAAGGGTTGAGAAGTCGAACATTGTTTTTCGGGTGACGATTTTGAGTGGGTTTGCAAAATATGGTCGGGTGTTGGAGGCTAGGAGAGTCTTTGATCAAATACCGGAGAAAAATGTTGTTGCTTGGAATCCGACGTTAGCTGCATATGTTCAGCATTGTCAAGTGGATAAGGCTATTAGGGTGTTTATTGGGATGCCAGAGAGGAGTGATAATCAAATCTTGAAACATCAATCAACCGTAAAAGAAAAACTTCTTGTTGCAGGTTATAGTTATGATATTAGTGGCTCTGATACCACTTATTAGAATTCAAAAGAGCTAATACCAGAAAATAAAACACTACTGCAGATATAATTAAGTTGATTGAATCGAAAGCATACCTTTATATGAAACCATTAAAACTATCTTAGTGATGATCTACCTTTGTGATGATCTTGTGAAAAGCTTGAGTGGCGTATTATGATCGGCATGCCTAAACTAGGTGCTCCCTTTCCCTCTTTTACTTTTGTATGGTGGCTATCAATGGGGCAAACCAACCCTAATAGTCTATTTATAAACTATTAGTATTCTGGATGAGAAAGATGGCTTAGTCTAAGAACTGTATTGCGCCCCTCCTTCCTTCCCTCCCTCCCTCCATCCATCCCTCCCTCTTTCTCAATCAAGTTGGCTCTACACCTTGCATACCACACCACTAAAAATAATATCCATCAGACGGGCCTAGGCCTAACTGAAGTGAATCATTATAAAAATTATGCTTTGGGCTTTACCAGTCAATTTTAATTCGTTTTTCGAAGATAACAAAATATCCAATTAGTGGTAGTCCATAATTTAAAATTTCTAACAAAATATGGTTGGAGGTCGTACTTGTCTTTAATAGTGAAGGCTTGTGAATGTGAACTCTCAGCAACTGGGGTTGTCTTTGACGCTGTGGAAAATTTGTATTCATGAGGCAGCAATGGACGAATACCAAGACTCAAGTCTCTTTTGTTAGACCGGGATTGCTGTTGAACACAATAAATAAATAAATAAATAGAGCAAGCCCCTCTTTAACGGCTTACACTTTTAATAAGGTAATTATTTAACATACTATCAAAGTTTAAGGAGTGAATTGCTTGCTGTCCCCCTTTATTTTGCCCGAAATATTCATTCACCCCTTGTATTTTTAAAATAGGCTCATTACCCCCTTGTGTTTTTATCGATTAAGCTGACGCACCCAAATCGCTTATTCCGTTAGCAAACGTTACAAAATTAGTTAATTGATCGTTATACCCTTACATAAAGTTAAAATCGAAAAAACACAGGGGGGTAATGAGCCTATTTTAAAAACACAGGGGGTGAATGAGTATTTCAGGAAAAACACAGGGGGGCGGCAAGCAATTTACTAAAAGGGTATTTTTGTCCAACAAAGAATTTATTTTAACCAAAAGCATAAAAAAATCGCATTTTAAGCGCGTGTGTTACAATTGCCGTTAAATTAAACGGTTTTTCTAACGGAGGGGGGCGGTCAGCTACATTCCGAAAATCACAGGGGGGTAAGAAGCCTATTTTAAAAACACAGGGGGTGAATGAGTATTTCGACCAAAACACAGGGGGGCGGCAAGCAATTCACTCAAAGTTTAAGTATCAAAAATTCATGATTTCAAAATTTGCTGCCACTCATTTATGAAATTATATCCACGTGTAACGTTTAATCAAAAATTACTTAACTTCAAAAGAAATAAATAGATCAAGCCCCTCTCTAACAGCTTGTGATCACTTGATAGTTGTCTTTGTGTATTGCAATGATGTTTCCTCGAAATTTCTTAGTAGAAAAGTATCTGAAGACTCTTTGCATCATTGGCAAATTTTCTAGAGATGAAGCTTCCTTGATTGATGTCTAAAGACCAAGAGTCGTGTGAAGAAGTTCAGTGGAAATAACTGCAATGAGAGTGAGTATTCTGTGGTTGTCAACTCTTTACTTTCGTGGAAACTACTTTCAAGCTCCAAGTCATGTGGACTTGACTTGATTTCGGTTGACATAGTACTTTAGTACGTGTTCTATCTATCTCCACATATCTATTTTCTACCCTTTTGTAAAGTTATTTGAAGGAAAATTACGAATGGTCCTTAATATTTATATTTCTTTTCGTTTATCTTTATGATTTTAAGAGGTGTTTGATCTACGATATTCACATTTTTGGTCTTTTAGTCAACGCTTTCTTTATTAAAACGAAACTAATTTAACTTACTAATGTCTTTACAAGACTGTTCCTCGAACAAATTGATTCATACTTACTCTCATAAAGAAGAGATGACTTGCAGAGACGTTTCCATCGAAATTGTGCAACCAGAGTCATGTGAGTTTCTCTCAATCTCTAGATGTACAATATTTGTTTTGCTTATGAATTCTTCAATTTTAATTAACGGTAATGAACTTGAATAATTTTGCAAAGTTAAGGGTCATTTTTCAAATTTTCAGGTACCATGCAGCCCAGCGGAGGCCGCGTTTCTATTCCATTAAGTACAAAGGTTGAAACTTGATAGAGCACAATTGATGATTGATAAATCACAATCACGATTGAATAAATCAACCAGCTCATTGGTATCTCAATCAACTGATTCAACACAATCGTGATTCCCAGTGCATATAAATTAGAAGGATTTATCTCCATAGATTAAGCAATTATGAATGAACTAATTGAGCTCCAACTCTTGTATATAAACTCATATTATACAATTGAAATCATGTGTGGCAATACAACTTATATTAAGCTAATTTACAACTTCTATATGGTATCAGCAGTCTAATACAACTCCAACGAGTCCACGATCCCGGCTTGCATCTCGTCTTCCGCTCTATACATCTATGGCCTCCTCAACCAGTACCACATCTTCCAACCCCACGACTCCAGTCGCCACTCCAAACACTGATACTCCCAACCTCATCACCATAAACCCAGCATCCCAACTGCCACTTAAACTCAATGGGTCGAACTATCCCACATGGCGTGCGCAATTTCAAACTCTACTCTTCGGCTACAATCTTATGGGCTATATAGATGGCACTACACCATGTCCACCTGCCATCATCACTGCAAATGAAGTTTCCACTCCAAACCCAGCAAACTTGCTATGGTTGCGCCAGGATAGCTTTCTTCGACATGTTATTCTTGCATCCGTAGAAGCAAACATTGCACCCACAGTGACCATGGCCAAAACTGCAGCTGCTGCTTGGGAAAAATTAGCCACCACTTATGCTAACACCTCCAAGACCTGCATCTATGGGTTGAGGAATAGCTTGGTCAAAATTGCCAAGGACAATCAATCAATTGCAGAATACATGCGCCTTATCAAATCACTCGCTGATGAGCTTGCCCTTGCAGGATCTCCGCTAGGTGATGATGAACTGATAATCTTTGTCTTTTCTGGGCTAGGCGAGGATTACAAAGAAAAAAGCGCCGCAATCCGTGCTAGGGATTCCGCTATTTCATTTGAAGAACATTTTCACAAACTCACTGACCATGAAACATTCCTCCGAAGGGAAGAAGCTCGCCGTGAACCCACTGTTATCACTGCACAGTTCACTCAAAAAGGGAACCAAAAATCCAAAGGAAGAAGGGGTCCAACACTAGTAACAACACCACAAACTCGTCCAATTCACGCCCCACATCTGGCAACTATCAACCTGGACTCAATATGTCTCAACAAGGGAAGCGACCATCAAACTCGAATTTGAGATCCAACAACCAACAGAGAGTCCAATGCTAATTCTACGACAAGTATGGACATGTTGCGAAAAATTGTCGTTCCCGCCCTCCATTTTATTTTGAACCACAGGCCAATCTCATGTCACACGGACCTTCGAATATGGCTAACAATTGGGTGATGGACTCGGGTGCATCCCATCCCATCACATCCGACCTTCAAAACCTATCTGTGCACTCTTAATATGGTGGCACTGACGGCGTCCTCATCGGTGATGGTACTGGTTTACCTATCACTCACATTGGTGACACAAAACTTTTTACTCCTCAGTCTACTTTTCACCTTAATCGTATTTTATGTCCACCATCAATTTGCAAAAATCTAATTTCAGTCTCTCAGTTTTGTCGTAAAAATAAGACATCTATTGAATTTTTTCCTCATTCTTTTCTTGTGAAGGATTTGACAACGGGGGCACCACTTATGAATGGCCCAATACCTCGCCTCAAGCTTTAGTCGTCACACACAACTCCCTCGAGCAACGACACTCACGACTTGGCTATCCACATAAACGGACACTTCAACACATCATATCCAAACATGCACTTCCAGTCTTATCTTCATTCTTCATTTCGTGTAATTCATGTCAATGTAATAAGAGCCACAGGCTCCCCTTTGGTGCTTCAACTATAGTGAGCTCCAAACTATTATAAATAATCTACACGGATGTTTGGGGCCCTGCCCCAGTAAATTCCTTTGAAAACTATCGGTTTTATATCATTTTTGTAGATCACTACACAAAGTACACATGGCTCTTTCCACTCAAATTTAAATCCGACACCACTCGAATTTTTAATGACTTTAAAACATTAGTGGAAAACTTCTTTCAATCCCCAATTGTCACTGGTTACTCTGATGGAGGTGGTGAGTATGTTGGCCTTCGGAAAACCTTTGTAGACCATGGTATACAACACATTGTCTCTCCACCACACACTCCACAAATTGTAGGCATGACAGAGCGACGTCACAGACATATAGTCGAAACTGCATTAACTCTTTTAACTCACGCCTGTATCCCCTTCACCTTTTGGTCAGTAGCATGCCAAGCCGCGGTCTACCTTATCAATCGCCAAACCACACCCATCTTACTTAACAAATCCCCATTTGAGGCCCTCTTCCACACCACCCTAAACTATAGCAAACTAAAAACATTTCGGTGTCTATGTTACCCGTGGCTTTGACCCTACACCTCTCATAAACTAGACCCCAAATCAAAACCATGTGTAACGCTCCGATCCCTCACGAGACCAGGACTCCTATTTATCATGCTATTATCACCCACTTCCAAACTCCGGGCACAAAATTTAAGAGAAAACGGACGGAGTCTCCCCTATTTATAGGACTAAACTGGTACCTGCACAAAAACATCCATGATGCTAGATCCACAAACAGCAACTCTTATAACCAATCCTCCAAGATTTTTATGGGCCACCCACGATCACAAGGCCATCCGAGCCTTGGAACAACAATTACATATAACACACAAGCAAGCAAAGCATTTCTAATTTTAACTATAGGTAGTTAGATACAACAATAGCCAAGTTCTACTTCCAAGTTTGTTAATCACACAAGCATGCAAAAGAATAAGTTTACTATGGATTATTACATGTCATTCCACTTTATATCCAACATACAAGATTACAAATTATTACATTCACCATTTATACTCAAGACCCCAAGGTCACAAAAAGGCAATCAACAACAACTCCACGCAAGCTTCTCATTTTAGACAACCTTATCACACAAGAAGTCACCGAAATTGCTTAACTAGCACTTCTTCCTCTTCTTCTATCAGCTGAGGATTCACCTCAGCTTTACCTGAAACATATTAAATGAGGAATGAGTAACAATGTTGCCTAGCGAGGGAAGTGATGCAACATATCAGGCGTGCAATATGATATGCAATCACAAGAAAACATATATATATACAACATAAACCAGCAAGATAGAAAGCCAAGTATTTAATCACTTTAAAAAGGATACGGTTCCACTTCCAAGTCTTCGATCACGAGCCACGAACCACGAACTTCACGAACATGCCGGCAAACCCCAAACACCAACAATTGGGATACTCCGGATGTATCCTAATCCTACGACCCTTTCTCCCGAGGTAGGTCCATGCCCAGCAGGTAAACCACGCCTCTGGAGTAGTGGAGTATGCCTCAGCGAGAAAGGGAATAGGCACCATGGTAGTCAAGGGAGCACGACAAGCTCGACGCCGTCTGTGTTTCTCGACGCTACCATGTCCGAAAAGGTTGCGCAACCCGATATTCGATCACAAGCAATCAAGATATCACATAACACATAAGAGGGACGACAAAGTAGGCCGCCCTCACAAATAAGCACGATATAAGTTCACATAAGCACGAGATTAGCTTCAAGATATCAAAAGAAGCAATCAACACAATTAATTCCAATAATCTACTCAAATAACTTAAATACATCCTAAATATTCAATGCAAGGCATTACAATCCCACAACAAGTTCCAAATGCAACTAAAATGGCTAAAAACTACATTTCCCCTTTCTTTAACCGAGTTTTCTTTCTCCTAAGTATGGTTCGAGATTCTCAATCATACCCTAGTCTTTCTATATTCTTAATTAAGCTCAAAGGTACCTTTTAAAGTCATCAAAACTCATTTTTGAAGCAAAAGTTTGAGAAGGTCCTGAACGGGTTTGAACTACAACTATACTAACCGAACCCCATTTTCGTGAAACGAAAGCACCAAAGGTGCTTCCTTAGCTCAAGGATACCCGAATCAATGCCCAAACTTGCCCGGATTGCTCAACGGAAAAAGTCCCCTTTTTAAAGTCGACTATTTATGCAATTAAGTTCGGTTTCGAGTGATTCAACCTCACGGGGCTTTTCAACTAACTTCACTAGGATCTAGAGCACTTAATTGACGCCTCAATTTAAGCTAATTAGCAATTTTTTTCAAAATTCTAATTCTAGGCACTATTCATCGTCTTCTTCCTTCAATCTCTACATTCAACCATGGAATTCTTTATCAAGCTATGAAAGTTAACTCTATAGGCTCTAATGTATTCATAATAACCATTCATAACAAGTTTTATAGTTATAATTGACAAATCAAGAAAATTCAACATATGAACATAAACTTTAAAAATAATAAAATGCATCTCCCTCACAATTTTTGAAGACAAGGAAGCTTGTTGAAGGCCCTAGGATGTTCAAAACCCTCCCAAGATCAAGCTAGGAGTTCAAGATGCAAGGTTGTTGAAGCAAAATCTCCTATTTTCATTCTCCTTTGGTATTTTCGGCCCTGCTACAGTAATTCCTGCACATTTGTTCTTTTTTTTTTTTTTTTTGTGTTTTAATGAGCTTAGGTGATTTATATAAGGTTAAGTTGAGGTGGGGTCAAGTTTGGGTATTTAAAAGGTCACTAGAATGCGCGTTATTAACTTAAAAACGAGCCTAAGGTGAAAAATAATATTAGTTATTTAAATCTCTAAGTTTGTTACGTAACACTATTCACTTAACTACTAAAAACATTTTCTAAACGAGCTCTCCTATTGCCTCTAGCTCAATTGCACATTTTTCCCACTCCTCTAACAATTAATGTGATTTAATAAAAATACTAATTCACTAATAGAATATAGTTTGAAAACGGAATGAATAGTAGCTAAAGAAGACAGTTTATAAAGCACAGAAGGAAATGCGCAAACAATAGATGCAACAGTAAATGAATGTACGGCTAAAATCTCGGGCGTCACACCATGTGTTTTTCTGGGCTACTCCACCACACATAATGCCTACAAATGCTTTGACATAACTACTCGAAAAATGTACATCTCACGTCATGTCCAGTTCGTGGAACACATATTCCCATTCGCTTCATCTACTACTTTTTTGCAACAACACATTAATCCCATAAATCCGTCTCCACTACCTGATTATGACTTTATCACACCTGCAATAATCTCAAGCTCACAAAGTACCATGAACCAACAATTGTCACAAGTGCCCAATTCAAACCCACCGTCACTAATGCATCATCCTACGGTTAACCCAAATCAGCCAGCTACAACATCCACTTGTCCATCGCCATCTCATACAGATGTCATTCTCCAGTCTACGACAGTGAGGCCGTCGACGTCATCTCCACCATAGGTAAATTCTGCTCCTTCTACCTTACCGCAACATCCCCCACACCCCATGATCACACGATCTAAAAATTAAATATTTAAGCCTGTACAGAAACTTTGTTTAAGCATGGTACATACCCCGCCAGTACTTGTTGAACCTGCAACTTTCACTCAAGCAAAAAAATTACCACGCTGGTGCCATGCTATGAGTGAAGAATTTAATGCCTTGGTGAAAAATCATACTTGGGACCTTGTCCCGTGTCATGACAAACTCAATGTGGTTGATTGTAAGTGGATTTATAGGGTGAAATGCAAAGCAGATGGCTCACTTGATCGATACAAGGCATGCTTTGTCGCAAAAGGCTTCTACCAACGTCCGAGGATAGATTTTCATGCCACATTTAGCCCTGTTGTTAAACCCACCACCGTTCGCACAATCCTTACAATGGCCGTACAATTTGGTTGGGTATTACGTCAGCTAGACATTTACAATGCCTTTCTCCAAGGGTCGCTAACTGATGATGTGTATATGTAGCAACCTCCGGGGTTTGTCAATCAATAGTTTCCTACACATGTGTGCAAACTAAAGAAGGCCATTTATGGCCTGAAGCAGGCCCCGTGTGCTTGGTATCATGAACTTCGTCAATTCTTGCTTACTCTTAGCTTCACCAATTCTAAATGTGATACCTCCTTATTTATGCTCTATCGTGGCTCACTAACAGTCCTGCTCCTAGTATATGTCGATAACATAATCTTGACAGGAAATGACTCATAGCTGGTTCAACATATTATCACAAGTCTTTATCATCGATTTTCATTAAAGGACTTGGGCAACCTTTCATATTTCCTTGGTGTAGAAGTGGTGCGCACGGTTGCTGGTTGTTTTCTTTCGCAACATAAGTACATTGGAGACTTCCTGACAAAGACCAACATGACAGAAGCCAAAGAAGTGCACACACCACTGTCTACCATGGAAACATTAAAACCAGATGATGGGTCGCCATTAACAGATGCCACACAATATAGATAGGTGGTTGGCACTTTGCAGTACTTGTCCATCACAAGACTAGACGTGTCCTATGCTGTAAACAAACTATCACAATATATGCACAAACCAACGGCTCGACATTGGACCGCAGCTAAGCGGGTACTAAGGTACCTCAAATCAACGCTGCATTATGGCCTTTTCATTCGGCGTTCACATAATTTCAGCCTCAAAGCCTTCTCAAATGCGGATTGGGCAGGTAATGTTGATGACCGTAGTTCTACGTCTGCCTATGTGGTGTTCCTTGGAGCTAATCCTGTAAGCTGGTCCACCAAGAAACAACGCACTATTGCAAGATCATCAATTGAAGCAGAATATCGTGTTGTTGCTACGACAACTGTTGAGTTAAATTGGCTCCAACAATTGCTCCAAGAACTTCGGATCATCCCGAACGAACTGCCCACTATCTATTGTGACAATGTTGGAGCCACATATCTATGTGCAAATCCAGTATTCCATTCGAGAATAAAGCATATTGCAGTTGACTTCCACTTTTTCTGTGATCAGGTTGCAAAGAAACTTCTACGAGTATCTCATGTTCACTCTGCCGATCAGCTCGCAGACTCTCTTACAAAACCTCTCACGCAACAACAGCTTCATCAACATCGAGTCAAGATTGGAGTTCTTGACGGAACCCCAATCTTGAGGGGGCATGATAGAGCACAATTGATGATTGACAAATCACAATCACGATTGAATAAATCAGCCAGCTCATTGGTATCTCAATCAATTGATTCAGCAAAATAGTGATTCTCAGTGCATATAAATTAGGAGGATTTATCTCCATAGATTAAGCAATTACAAATGAGCTAATTGAGCTCCAACTCTTGTATATAAACTCATATTGTACAATTGAAATCATGTGTGGCAATACAGCTTATATTAAGCTAATTTACAACTTCTATAAAACTTTCACTAGAATGCAATTTGAAAACTCCATCTTTAAAGTACATAGTCATTTGCAGGAGTTAAACAAAAAGGCCTACGAGCCAGAAATCATAGCAATTGGTCCATATCATCACGAAAATAAGAAGCTATCAATGATGAAGGAGCATAAGGTGCGCTATTTGCGTAACCTTCTTCAATGTAAAAACGAAAATGTTGATAGATATATCGAAGCTATTAAACAGCATGAAGAAAAGGTGCATAACTTTTATGTTGAACCATTAAGTCTAACTCCAGATGAGCTTGTTGGAATGATGGTATTGGATGGTTGCTTCATCATAGAATTAGTGCGTAAATTTCACCTGCCACAATGATGGGAGAAAGCCCGAAATCAAAGCACAAACAAATGCACAGCGGAAATAATACCCTCCCACCTTGTATAAACCTGTTAGTAAGCAACAAATAGAGCCAACCACAATATGCACAAATCTGAAAATTCCAGAAAATAGAGCAACACCAAGATTTTAACGTGGAAAACCTCCCCAACGTAGAGAGTAAACACCACAGGGCCGAAGTCCACCCTAAAACTTCCACTATCAACAAATAATGGGTACAAGAAAGTCTTCTCTAACTACAACTAGAGGCATACACAATACATTCACTAAGAATAACATATTCTTGCAAATATAACAACACAAGAGAGATTAAACCAAGAATATGAGAGAAATCACCAAAAATGCTGCTACTGTTCACGCAGCAAAAAATGGCACTTTGAGAGCTCTGATCTGAAATCTAAGCATACCGTTTGAAGTCCCACAAGTTAGAAACGTCCACAAAAAATTTCAGCTCGATCGGACCACAAATGACCCTCTGATCGTCGACTTGATGAAGATTGCGCATGCTAAAATTTTTGCTCTCTTCTCCTTCTTTCTCTCTCTGTTTCTTTCACTCTCACACACACCACATGACAGATCAGTCAACTTGACTGATCTATCTACACCTTTTTTTTGTTTATTGTTTTTCTTTTTCTTTTTTTTGTTTTCTTTTGGTCAAAAAGCAAAAGTAAAATCATTACCAACCCACATGGGTTGGTCTACACAACAAACTCCCCTACCAACTCTTGTTGGTAGGTCAATCAACCCAGCAACCAAACGACATATTTCAAGCTTCTCTCTTGGTAACGCTTTCGTCAACATATCGGAGCCATTGTCATCTGTGTGAACTTTTTCAAGTTTCAACAACTTCGAATTTAAAACATCCCTGATCCAATGGTACCGCACATCAATATGTTTCAATCTTGAATGAAATGAAGAATTCTTACCAAGATGTATTGCACTCTGATTGTCGCAATACAAGATATAACTATCTTGCTCAAACCCAAGTTTTTTCAAAAACTTTCTTATCCATAGCAACTCCTTACATGCTTCAGTTGCTGAAATGAACTCCGTTTCAGTAGTGGAAAGGGCAACACACTTTTGCAATGTCAATTGCCATGCCACAGCTCCCCCTACAAAGGTAATCAAAAAACCCGAAGTAGACTTACGAGTATCAACATCTCCTACCATATCAGCGTCTGTGCAACCCACAAGCATAGGCTTCTCACATCCAAAGCAAAGTCTCAATTTGGATATACCTCAAAGATATCTCATAATCCACTTCACTGCATTCCAGTGTTCTCTCCCAGGATTTGAGAGAAATCGGCTCACTGTACCAACTGCATGAGCTATACTTGACCGTGTACACACCATAGCATACATCAAACTTCCTACTGTCGAAGAGTATAGAACATTCTGCATATCTTTTTCTTCTTCATCTGTAGAAGGACACTGTTGAACACTTAGCTTAAAGTAAGTAGCAAGAGGAGAGCTAACTACTTTAGCTTTATCCATGTTGAACTTTTGAAGTACTTTCTCGATGTACTTCTTCTGCGACAAATACACCATTTTGTCATTTTTGTCTCGATTGATTCTCATGCCAAGAATCTGTTTTGCCGGTCCCAAGTCTTTGATAGCAAAAGACTTATTCAATTGTTTCTTCAACTTGTCAATTCTTGAAGAATTCCTGCCAATAATCAACATATCATCAACGTATAGCAACATGATAATAAAATCATCATTAGAGAATTTTTGAGCAAAAACACAATGGTCCGAAGAAGTTTTCATGTAGCCTTGCTCCCCCATAACAGATTCAAACTTCTTATACCATTGTCAAGGTGCTGGTTTCAAGCCATAAAGTCTTTTCTTCAGTTTACACACATAATCCTCTTTTCCTTTTTCTTTGAATCCCTCCGGTTGCTCCATGTAAATTTCTTCCTCAAAATCACCGTGAAGAAAAATAGTTTTTACATCCATCTACTAAATCTCTAGATCAAGACTAGCAGCCAAACCCAGAACAACTCGAATGGATGACATTTTCACAACTGGAGAGAAAATCTTATCAAACCCAACACCCTTTCTCTGACTGAACCTTTTCACAACCAGTCTTGCTTTGTATCGTGATTGTGAAGTATTTTCTTGTTGCTTTAACCTGTAAACCCATTTGTTCTTCAAAGCTCTTTTGCCTTTAGGCAACTTCACCAACTCAAATGTGCAATTTTCATGCAAAGATTTCATCTCATCTTACATAGCTTCCATCCACTCATTTTTATGTTTATCATCCATTGCTTCTTCAAAGCTTTCAGGCTCACCTCCATCTGTCAATAAAACATACTCATAAGAAGAGTATTTTGTGGAAGGCTTTCTATCTCTAATGGACCTCCTGAGTGGAACTGTTGGTGGAATCTCAGGCTGACTATCATCATCACCAACCTCTACCTGTGTAGAACTTTCTGCATAATCAACATCCAAGAAATTACCTTGATCATCATCTTCAACCTGCTCTGTTACTGGTGGCATTGAAGGCATTATATCAAGATCAACCAATTCATCTGACTGTGGGGGTAACTCTTTCTCTGCTTTGCCAATGTCCTGAATTGTTTGATCCTTCACAGATACAACATCTTTGCTTCTGACAATTTTCTTATCAACTGGATCATATAGCCTGTGGACAAATTCATCAAGGCCATAACCAATAAATATACACTGTCGTGTCTTCACATCAAGTTTGGACCTTTCGTCCTTTGGAATGTGTACAAACGCCTTGCATCCAAATAGTCACAAATGACCATAAGAAACATCTTTCCCTGTCCAAACTCTATTAAGAACATCAAGCTTTAATGGAATACATGGTGAAAGATTCAACAAATGAACAACTGTATTCAAAGCCTCACCCCAGAATGAATATGGTATATTTGCATGTGAAAGCAAACATCTTACATTTTCAATCAAAGTTCTATTCATTCTCTCAGCAACACCATTCAACTATGGTGTCTTTGGCGGTGTCTTTTGATGCCTGATACTTTGCTCTCTGCAATACTTGTCAAATGGACCACAATATTCACCTCCATTATCTGTACGGATGCATTTCAACTTTCTTCCCGTTTCTCTTTCAACGGATGCTTGAAACTGCTTGAATACATCCAGCACTTGATCTTTAGACTTCAAGGTATAAGCCCAAGTCTTCCTGGAGTGGTCATCAATAAATGTCACAAAGTAAAGGGAACTACTAAGTGTTTTAATTTTCATCGGACCACATACATCCGAATGTACCAACTCAAGTACATTTTCCTTCCTGGAAGGTGGATGACTTTGAAAAGAAACCCTGTTATGCTTTCCTGTAAAACAATGATCACATTTTCTCATATGTGGATCTGTTAGTCCCGATAAAATTTTTTTCTTGGATAAAACTAAAATTCCATTCTCACTCATGTGACCCAGTCACTTGTGCCACAACTCTGTTGCATCTTCATTTTCCACTGCATTGACAATGCTCCTAGAAACCTTTGAATTCATCAATTACAAAGTTGAGCATTTCTTACCCCTGGCTATAACCATAGAGCCCCTTGTAAGTTTCCATTGACCATTACCGAAGTTATTGAGAAAACCTTCATCATCAAGTCTACCTGCAGAGATCAAATTCAATCTAATGTCAGGAACATGCTTCATATCTTTAAGAATTAATTTGCTGCCATTTTCGGTCTCCAAGCAAACATCTCCTGTACCGATAACGTTGGCGATACCATTATTACCCATTTTTTCAACCACAAAATCACCAGCTGTGTAAGACATAAAGAAGTATTTTCAAGAAGTAGCATGAATAGAAACACCACTGTCAATCACCCAACATGTATCATGACATGCAAGATTAATAACATCACTGTCATATACAATGAAAAACTCTTGTGTAGTGGTAGCAACTCGATCTTTACCACTATCATCATCTTTCTTCTTATCATTATCTTTGTTTTTATTTTCATTTTGCAATATTCTGCAAAATCTCTTGTTATGACCCGTTTTTCCACAGTGATGACATTTGTCATTACTGTACTTCCCTCTTGACTTGCTTCTACTACTTCCTCTATTTCCCGAATCCTTTTGCTTATTCCTCCCCTAGATTCAATAACTAAAGCATTTGACTCTGAAGAGAAATTTTGTGACTTTCTTCTAGCTTCTTCATTTAAAAGTCTACTTTTAGCTAGATTCAAAGTGATTCCACCATCTAGGGTTGAGTTACACAATGACATTCTAAATGTCTCCCATGAGTACGGTAAAGTACCAAGAAGCAATAACCCCTTAAGTTCATTATCCAATTAAATTCCAGTGGCAGTTAACTGATTTATGATCCCAAGATATTCATTTACATGATCAGTTATAGGGGTTTTATCTTGGTATCTCAAACCTATCAATTGTTTTATAAAAAACAACTTGTTGCTCCCACACTTTTGTGCATACAATTCTTCAAGTTTGTTCCATAATGTGCATGCATGTGTTTTTTCACTAATGTGGTTCATCACATTATATCATCTACCCATGTCCTGATATAACCACACACTTGCTTATGAAATAATTATCATTCTTCATCAGTTTTATTTTTTGGTTTTTTAATACTAAACACTGGTAGATCATAATCTTTCACATACAACAAGTCTTCCAGTTTTCTTTTCCACATGGCATAATTCAAACCATTCAAAAATATCATTCTACTTGTATTAACTTCCATTGTTTACACAAGACAATAATTTAACAACCAAGCTCTGAGGCCACTTTGATGGGAAGAAACCCGAAATCAAAGCACAAACAAATGCATAGCGAAAGTAACACCCTCCCACCTTGTATAAACCTATTAGGAAGCAACAAATAGAGCCAACAACAATATGCACAAATCTGAAAATTTCAGAAAATAGAACGACACCAAGATTTTAATGTGGAAAACCTTCCCAACGTGGAGAGTAAAAACCACGGGACTGAAGTCCACCCAAAAACTTCCACTATCAACAAATAATAGGTACAAGAGAGTCTTCCCTAACTACAACTAGAGGCATACACAATACATTCACTGAGAATAACATATTCTTGCAAATATCACAACACAAGAGAGATTAAACCAAGAATAGGAGAGAAATCACCAAAAAAGCTGCTACTGTTCACGTAGCAAAAAGTGGCACTTTGAGAGCTCCGATCTGAAATCTAACCATACAGTTTGAAGTCCCACGAGTTAGGAACGTCCATAAAAATTTCAGCTCGATCGGACCACAAATGACCCTCCGATCGTTGACTTGATGAAAATTGCGCAGGCTGAAATTTTTGTTCTCTTCTCTTTCTTTCTCTCTCTCTCGTTTTTTTTTCTTTCACTCTCACACAGACCACATGACAGATCAGTCAACTTCTACACCTTTTTTTTTGTTTATTGTTTTTCTCTTTTTTTATTTTCTTTTGGTCAAAAAGCAAAAGGAAAATCATTACCAACCCACATGGATTGGTCTACACAACACACAAGACCCAAATGATCCTATATTCAAAATGTTTTGGATGAGGAACAGTTTACGGCGTGATTTATTGTTATTTGAAAATCAACTTCCTTTCATCGTCCTCCATGAGTTGTTTGGCATGGTGGAGATGCGAAATGACCAAAGGTTTGTCGATCTTTTGTTGATTTTTTTCGGTTGGATTTTACCTGATCCACAGCATAGACGGCGTGATGGACCTGAATATTCACTTGATACAATCAAGCATTTACTTGACACTGTCCACATAAATTGGCTTCCACCTATTCCAAGAGGCAACACTTCTGGTCCAATCCATACGCGTTTCATCCGTTGTGCAACTGAGCTTAGAGAGGCTGGGGTGGAGTTTGAGAAAATAGAGGGAGATAGCTTATTCGATACAAGCTTTACAAAAGGAACTTTAAAAATCCCAACTTTTATCATCGAAGACAAGACGAAGACTTTCTTGAGAAAACTTATTGCACATGAGCAATACTGTAAGAGTACTAGTCAGAAAATGTTTGTAACTGAATATGCCATATTCATGGACTGCCTTATTGACTCTTCAAAAGATGTAGAAATACTAAGTCGCCATGGAATCATTGAAAACTTGCTAGGTGATGATGAAGTTGTTTCGGACATATTTAACAAAATCACGGACTCAGTTACTTTTCCGCCACCGCCTTTGCGTTATGCAGAAACCATGGAAAGACTCAAATCTCATTGCAATAAACGTAGGCACCGGTGGATGGCTATATTGAGGCATAACATCTTCAATAGTCCGTGGGCAATTATTTCAGTCGTTGCTGCTGCTGTCTTGCTTATTCTTACTATGATACAAACAATATTTACTGTTTTTCGCGGCAATTAATTATTCCTCTAATCGGCTTGAAAAGCTTCGTTTTTTTTTTCCTTTTTCTTTTTAGTGTTGTTTAATTTACAGTGAAGTTGTCATGTACTGGCATTTGTAACTCGAATGTGGTGACCCTGACAATATTACTGGAGTTTAATCGTGGACTTGAGTACTTTTTAAAACATTTTGTTTGTAAAATTTATTTTGTTATATTGCACAAAATATAACCAAGTCAAATTCAAAAGCGTACATTTATCGAACCCTAACATGTTTACAAAGTTGTTATACTTTAGCAATTTAATTGTCTTGAATTTGTTCTTCTATTCTTCAGAAAAATAGACTACAAGAACCTATTAATCAATATTTCATACAACACAACCTACAGCTGCTTCTTCCTCACTCTATGAAGTGAATTCTCGAGAATCAAAACAAACTTTGTAGTTTGTGATTATTTGGCTACCACTTTAGCTGTAAAAGTGTAACTCTGTTCAATATGCTTGGTTTAGACTAGATCCACATTCATATAAGGTGAACTCAACTTGTCACTAAAAGTGTAGGAGGGTATAGGCAAATAATTTTCAAGTCACGCAAAATCAAGGATAGGACAGAACTAGAAGCTCGATAGGAGAAGCTGAGTGCCTATAGATATTGCGAAATAGATTAAAACTTTGATAGAAACATAAAAAGATTCAACTTTGGTAAACTCTAATTGATTACTAAATGCTAAGGTACCAATCTGGTGCTGAAGGAGTGCATGTGGTGGTATCTACATCTACTTTAGGAGGATATCTTGGTTAATTTATAAGTGGTATCATGGGTTTCCCATAATAAACTCGGATATTTGTATTTTGAAGTATTAGTTGATTTGGTGTTTATGTCAACTATTTCTTAAGTTCACAATACTAGTCTCTCGTCAGAGAATCCAACTTTTAGGCATGATGCAAGACATTAATCGTTTATTTCTTCTAGTAAAATTAATAAATAAGATTAAATAGAAAATAGTTGAAATATGGGTTTAATATAGCCAACACGAGGGGACCTGCAGGTTATGTGAAAGTAAAGTTCGCAGAATGATTCAGAATAACAAGTTGCAACACATGGCAAAATACAATAATGACTATCAAATTGGTCTCTTTCAATTAAGAGTTTGGTTCTACATTCAATTGTCTTTATTAATACACGAAAAGAGTAAAAAGAAAAACTACTGAGGGAAAAAGGGACGAAGAATGGTTAAGAATTTATGAATTCCTCTCTTAAAGTTCGCAGAATGATTCAGAATAACAAGTTGCAACACATGGCAAAATACAATAATGACTATGAAATTGGTCTCTTTAAATTAAGAGTTTGGTTCTACATTCAATTGTCTTTATTAATACACGAAAAGAGTAAAAAGAAAAACTACTGAGGGAAAAAAGGACGAAGAATGGTTAAGAATTTATGAATTCCTCTCTTAAAGTTCGCAGAATGATTCAGAATAACAAGTTGCAACACATGGCAAAATACAATAATGACTATGAAATTGGTCTCTTTAAATTAAGAGTTTGGTTCTACATTCAATTGTCTTTATTAATACACGAAAAGAGTAAAAAGAAAAACTACTGAGGGAAAAAAGGACGAAGAATGGTTAAGAATTTATGAATTCCTCTCTTATTTTTCTTCCAATTCTTTTGTTTATCAGTGACTTGAGCAGAAGCCTCCTGCACTTGAAGAGTAACGGGTGTCTTCTGAATCTTTTCATGGCAATAATGACATATTTCGCTTCCTTCTTCTGCCGCTCATTCTTCATGAATCAAAGTGAATGGGCATCCACAACTCACCAAAAGCACATTCTCTGGACCATTTAATTGCACATTCTTCATGAATTCAACCTGGCAGTGCCTGCAGACTGCTTCCTCTTGAGGAATTTCTTTCGCATCTTATGTTTTGACGAAACATGTAGGAAAAAGCTCAATATTATTAGTAACCCCTTTTTTTTGGGTTCATTTTTCACAAAGTGATGAAGTTGTAGCACCTGATAGGCTAGCATCTCAAATTTCAGCCAAATATATGAAATCATAAAATCTAAAACCTCTAGTTTAGGCTTCACAGCAATGCATGCATCATATAAAGCCAAAAAGATTAATCATCGGGGAGTCATCAACAATTTGGCAGGTTTATACTTTATTACATTTAATAGTTAAATCTTACCATTTTAATTCTTATATTTACCATACAGCAGTTTTTAAAGCTATCTTACATGTTTGTGTCACTTATTTGTTTTCCTAGATCTGCAGTTGAGATTATTTACTTGGCCCAACTAAAGATCCGCAAGCATATAGAATATTGAAGAACTCCCCTTCTAACAACAATAGAGTTTGACAAACAATAGTATGTTCTTAATCATGTCATACTCTTCTTAAATGGACCCCATAAAGATAATAAAAATAAAAAAATTTTAGAATGTGAAATTTTATGTATAAACCCTCACGAAAGTCTTACGTCAAAATCTCACTCTGATTTATAAAATCATTAATCCGTCTCAACTAGAAATGAGTCCCAATTTCAAGCAATTCTTATAGTAAATATCACTATAGATTTTATAACCATTGGCAAATAAGAATATGATTGTGACAAAAAAAAAAAGAAAAAAAGAAAGAAAAAAGCTTCGTGAATATGGCATGATTGGGTCCATTTGACATTACTCAAAAGTGTAGTTGTATATTGAGGAACAACTTGTTGTAGATGATACTTTGGGTTTAACAATAACATAATTCCCGTGTATGGATCGCTTAAAGCAAATTAATCAAGACATGTCATTCCGTTAGTTGTATTCAAATTTAGAATTTAAGATAAAGACATGTCAGAGAACTAAAAATGTCATAAAATATAGTAGCATCCAGTATTTATTGGACATCAAAATTGAATTCCTGACCTAATAATAATTCTCTATCATATATATGCAGTTTTTGAAGGCAATTATCATGTCCTTATCTAGTATTACAAGGAATTATTTGAAGGCATTTTGTAATGATATAGAACTACGAAGATTTTTACAGTTGCAACATTTTCCATCAAAACATTTTATAAAATTTTAATTTAGTACTCTAGACAATTTACACAAACTTCAATTTTCACCTTTTCTCTTTGTTTTTTTTTTCTCAAAAAATCATTTTTGCTCCTTTTCTGTTAAATATTTATCATAAAAGACAAATTTGAATAATTGTTTTTTTAAAAGATTAGGGATTTATTTGAAAGATTTGAAATATTAGGGACAAATTTGGAAAAACATGTCAACATTAGACATTATTAGCGCAGTTATCCCTAATAGAATCTTTTGGCATTATTTGCGCAGTTAACCCCAATGGAAACACAAAAGTTAGCATGGTTCAGTCATCTCCATTCTAAATCTATGATCTTATATATATCTAAGATAATTCACTATTTATTATAACAATGGATATAGCTTTCTAGATGGACATAAGAGTCTAGAATATGCTAGCAACGACACTTAATTTGAATATTTCGCATATCAAAGTTAGAATATAATAAGTGATTTGACACACCTTATTATAAGCTAGAAGGCCGTATTCTTAAGGAATTAATCTTGTTCCAATTAGTAAAGTATTCCTATCTCATTGGATAATGCTATTTGACTGACTCTTGCTTATGTTCAACATATGTCTGGACTGAAATTCGAGACAGAGAAATGCAAGATATCAATCCTTTTCATTACTCATTTGTTATATTCTATGAATATACTTATTTGGCATGTCAAAAAGAGAGAGAGACTGAGAGAGAGAGAGAAGAGTTGTTATTTTAGTATGCCAATTAGGTATACACATAAGGGTAGTATATATCGCAAAGTTTTTCTATCCACAACCCGTTATAGGTCTTTAGCGTAATCTAACTGCTCTCTAAAATCAGTAATTAATTTTTGTTAAACGTTCTACTAATTCTTAACGAAAATTAAGAAATTAATCATGATGAAGAAAATCTGTCAAATGCAATGAGAACAACTAGAGCTCATTAAAAGAATTACTTACAGAACTTTTTGATTCAGGTGAACTTGAAGGTTGATCAGCTACAAAAAAAAAATTGGATTTTACGATGGCCATCGCCATGCTGTCACCAACACTGTGACGGTTTGGTGACGGAAAAGTTTTACGCAACGAATCTGGAATTAGCCGCTAAATGTTAGGAGCTCGAATAGATAGATTTAAAAATTAATTGTTGCTCTAGCAGGCAGGCCTATAAATCTGAAGTAAAGGTAATATCTGAAAATGATTTTTAAAGTCTTTCAAATTTTGAATGTTTTTTAAAATCATTCATTTGAATGACTTTGTGATCCCCTCAAATTGGGATGACTTGAAGCGTGATAATTTTAATGATTATATAATGTTTGTCCCTCTTCTTTCTATAAAAGTACACTTAAACCATTACAAATATTACACTTGTACCATCGCAAAAAGATAAAAAAATATCATTATTTGTTTATAAAAGTTGTCCTTTTTTTAATTTCTTTTTCAATTTAAATCAAGAGTACACATAATTATTTATGAATGTTTCTTTCATACTTTTACTCAATCCAAATAAGATTTGTAAAAGTTGCATAACAAACCCTGTATTTTTAAAAGTGACAATTTTCACCATAAATAATTTTAAATACTCAACATTAACAATCTTTTAAAAATTCTTATAGCATATAAATAATTTTCATCTAAAGTTTTATATATATATATATATTTATATATAGCCATCCACGACGGATGTTGTGGCATTACAAATTGATATTGGGAAACGATTCGCAGTTATGACAGCTTCAGTTAAAAAAAATATAAAATAAAGAAAACGATTATGTCCATTTTTTGCAAAATTTTATGACTTTCAAATGGTTATTGTCATGTATTACTTTCATGGATCTTCAGTCTGATAGATTTGACAGTGGTTAGTGGAGATAGTGGCCAAGTTACTTGCGTGCATGGTGTAGGTCGTGGGTTCAAATTAATCCATCTAATAAAATCTATTCTTTGCTATGTGGCATTACTTTATTGGTCGGGCTTTAAACTCAAAACGACATCATTTGAGTCATCTTCAATCTTCAGCATTGCAGAATTTTAATCCATAAAAATAAAATACAAAAATTCATATCTTTTCTCAATTCTTGTTCAAATCGCATGAAACTCAAAGCATTAGATTAATAATTTCAAATAGAATCAAAAGAGGAAAAATTGATATGAATTTATTTTAATCAAAATTTCATTAATGTGATGCACTATAGTGAAGAAAATTTGAAAAGTATAAAAATACGAAACATATTTATTTAATAGGGTAATTTCGTCTTTCATAGTTTTTGACCAAAAAATTTAACGAAAGTTCAGATTGGGGAGAGTATGCAACATTATGGATAATACAGGGAGTTTTATGTTACTTTTGAAAATACATGAATTATTATGCAACTTTTGCAAAACATAAAGGAGTATGGTGCATTTTACTCTAAGCTTCCGAATCCAAACTACCAGTCATAGTACGTCTTTAAAAGACATGAATATTGGATTGCCAAGACTAAGCTTACCTTGACATCAAATTGCAATCTGGACATTGTTTAGAATTTCACATGACGTAGAAACTCGATTAAAATTTTAATTTTAAATATTAACAATAATTGAATCTAAATTGTATTGATTCCGACATTCTTTATAAGTATCTGTTTATTAAAAAAATGATGAACACTATTGAAGTCGAAAAAGGGAAAAAGAAAAGAAACAAAATAATATGTAATATACATATATAGGGAGAGAATTAAAAAGTTTTAGTTGAGTGAATATGCTCTACAGCCTATGAGCATGTGATCTCCAACTAAAATGAGAGAGAGCCAAATGTTTCTTTGGACGATAAATAAGGAGAATTTCAAACGAAAAAATATATATATATATTGGGACTTACCACAAGGGTCAATGAGCGAAGCATGGGCAAATATGGTTTTTTTTTTCTTCATATTATATGCATTTTTTGGTATTATATGTAATTCTTGTATTAAATGCTTTCTTGTATTATATGGTTTTTTTTCGTATTATATTCCTTTTTTCGTATTGAGAAAGAATAATAATAAATCTATCTAGTTTGGCATAATAACTAAGTATGCCAACTAAGAGATAACAATTGGGTGATAGAAAAAAGGGCGATGTCTAATATTACTCTTAAGTAATGTACTAACAAGGTAGCTAAAAATATATTTTAGCTTATAATATAATAGATAGAACGTAATCACAAAGGCCAAACGCAAATGACAAATTCAATCATACAAAATTTTCTACATTCTTTCTTTATACCTGCATCTTTAAGCCATTACATATTCCATGCAAGTTATTTGCACAATCAATATTTGACATAAGATAATTTATAAATTTTAATATCATGATTCATAAGTGTGACTTTAATCACGTAATTGTTTAGCTAATCACACTTGACACAACCAAATAACCAAGATTTGTTATCACCAAAATTACATAAGGCCGATAATCTTTCTCTTTTTATTATGTTATAACCAAGATAAAATTCATAGATGTAACAACCATTGCTGATTTTAATGTCTTAAAAGTGAAAACCTACTAATGTCTCAAACAAGATATATTTTTTAATTCTTGAGATGAGCTGGACTAACTTATACTCGAACAAATTCGTCAACATGCATCTTCTTTTTCTTGTATTTTAATTCTAGTTAGTTTTAAATTGATTTTTATTTAGAAAGTATTTTTCTAGTAAGCAATGGTTTTTTAGAATCATATTCTAATTGATATTGGATTTTTTTTTGAATCTATAAATAGAGTTAGTTCTTTCAATTGTAGGCATCCCAAATACATGAACAATAAAGATTTACTTAGAATCTCTATATTTTTTCCTTATTTTTTCTCTATAATAAAATAGTCTCGAAGAAATTGATTCATACTTACTTTCATAAAGAAGATTGTGCAACTGAAGGCATGTGAGTTTCTCTTAATCTAGAGATCTACAATATTTGATGACATTTTTCAAAATTTTCAGGCCTAGCGGAGGCCGGGATTCTATTCCATTAAGTAGACAGTGTTGAAACATACATTCTTCCTATATCCGAAAATTACCAACTCCAAATCCACTATATAAGATTTTGGGTTACTTCACTTGGCGCAAATTAGTTTTAAGATAAAAATTCATGACTCTTAACATGGTATCAGAGTTAGCCCGTGATCTAGTCTCGTACATCTTTCATGTTTTACCACTTGTGACCCATCTATCTCTTCGTTTCACTCTCCTTGATAATGTCAGCTCTTGTTTTTTGGTTCTCTCTGGGTCACATGTGAGAGGGGTGTTGAAACATACATTCCTCCCACATCAGAAAATCACCAATAAGATCTTGGTTACTCTACTTTTCTCTCTGGGTCATACATGAGGAGAGGTGTTGGAACATACATTCCCCATGATTCTTAACAGAGGTTCAATCTTTCACTAGAATGCAATCTGAAAACTCCAATGTAAAGGACATAACCATTTGAGAGCGCTAAACAAAAAGGCCTACGAGCCAGATGTTAGATTATATGCCCTAAAAGCCAATTTTAGGACATAAAAATTATATTATTTATTTAATATGGGCAGTTTATTTAAATATCATTAATGTAATTAATTATTTAAATAAAAGTTTTTAGAATGATAGTTATAGATTTTATCCTTAAGAATAAGGATATGATTGCCAGAATCTATATTCATGAATATATTTTAAAATAGTCCCCGATCGTAGGATATATTAACTGGGCGTTAGTTTATCTGGAAAGATCAGATTACAGTCTATTATCCAAATAATATGAAATATTGATTTGGGAGATTAGTTTCATATCGTAAGGGTAGATGTATAAGTGCTTGTTGAGAACAAGTAACTGGACATGACCACTAGTACAACGAATTACATGGAATGATCAATAATTTGTGGTACTATGTAATAATGCAATTAGTCCTTAGACCTGAGACACCACGATTATCTTGTGTTAGGGATAATGTAATATGCTGGTGTAATAAAACTAGTCCTCATCAAAGATTAGATAATGTATTCAGTGGTTAAGATATATTCCAGCATGTATATAAGTGTGTGTAGATATGGAATCTGTCAATTAGGGATCCTATTCGATCTATTAATCAAGTAACTAGAAATCCTTGGCCAAGGTAGAATAGTGGAAGTCGTTCCACGAATTATTCATAAGTTACTGATTAAATAGATTTGTGCATATGATTGAGTAATGGAGTTTGACGACTCTATTCATGACTCTGGTTCAATCGAGATAATTTGGACAGAAGGAGTTGATTGTATAATTATTACTAAGGGTTCGTAGAATTTCACTTCATCGTTAGTTGGGTAGTCGTGATATTAGGTGTTACTCACGACTTGCGAAAATTCAATTAGAAGAGTTCTAATTAAATATTAATTAGATTAATATTATTTCGCTACCAATTAATTATGAACCTGAGAGATTACACACAAAAGGAATTTACAAATTAATTGGATTAGAGAAAAGATTAAAATAATTTTAGGATCATCCTAATATTAATTTAATTGGGCTGGTAATAACTTGATATTGATCTGGTTATTATGAAGTCCAAGACTGGTCTGTTTAAGACTGGCCTATATGTGACCCTAGGTCATATATGTCTCATATATATATTGTAATGTTCTGACAAAGGTTTAGCTAGCACAAAAATCATAGTCAGAATAATATGTAAGATTTCTCTAGAAAACCTAGTGGGGTGAAATCCAATTAAGGGTGTGGATTATGTGTGGATACTTTCGGAGGCTTCACAATTGGGGAGCTTTGGATCATTCAAATCCTACATCGGATTCAGCATCATAAAGGTAATCTTGAAATCCTTATGTTTGTAATTAATATTGATTATTTATGCATGATTATAATCTACGTAATTAGCCATGAACGTATGCATTAATATTTATTTATTTCCGCTGCGGTTTATTTAATTAAAAAAATTTAAATACCATGCACGATTTCTAATAGTGGTATCAGAGCCACTGTTCATGCCTTTTACGTGATTAATCGATTATAGCACATCTGATAGCACAACTAAAGTATCAATTATAGTTTGTGAAACTTTAAAATTAATAGATTAAGAATCTGTTATTCTTATGCCCATAAATTTTTAATTGGATTAAAAACTAGCCTTAAGATTTCTTCCCGAAATTAATTTCATAAATTAGTCTTATGAAATTTGATTTGTTTCATAAAGTGTTTATGAACTGATTTTATTTTATTGAACTATTGAAAAAAGTTGTTTTTGAATCAGTTTCAAAATTTTTGAAAAAAAAAATAGAATTTTGTAAAAGTGTTTTTTAAGTTTTTAAATTATGTTTTATAAATAAATAAAAAAAGATTTTTTTTTTCAAAATTTCCCTATACCTTTTCGTCTTCCCAAGGTTGCAGCCATGGTAGCTGTAACCATTACCACCCACAGGGCAGTTGGGCTGCCTCACGAGTAGTAGAAGGGAGGAGCAGCCGTGGCATGACTGCTCCTCGTAGCAGCAGCCACGGCTGCTTCTCTAGGCGGCCATGGTTGCTTCGTTGTGAGTAGCCATGGCTGCTCATGATAGAGTAGGGCGCGAGGTCACCACCCACGGGGCAGCTGGGCTGCCTCACAAGTAGTATAAGGGAGGAGCAGTCGTGGCATGGCTGCTCCTCGTAGCAATAGCCACGACTGCTCCTCTAGGCAGCCATGGCTGCTTTTTGGTCTGTATTGGGCCAATCTCAATTCAAACTTAGGTATTAAATAGCATGGACTATTTTTAATGGGCCTCTAATTCCACTAAGAAAAATATATTATCGTTTTTCTGTTTTCTACTAAGGAAGTGTGGGATTCAAAATATTTAGTGGGGGTTACTGTTTGATTTAAAGACCCAAATCAAATGGTTAATAATATAGTTATCTAACATCCTTAGAATTTACTGCATACATATGATATCGGATATGAACCCAACCTTCTATTTTGACTAGACCAAACTTCGATGACTAGTTCAATATTTTGAGAATTGTTCTCATATTTGAGAAAGCCATACACGTTCTAGATGCTGAAATAAGTTGTCAAAAGGATGCAAGAGAGCATTGATAATATATATATCATTAATTACTTACAAGAGTTATAAAGTAAGCAAGATAGGACAACTAGGTATAAGATATCTAGTGGTAGATTTGAGATATCTAGAAAATTGTTCCAAAGAATAACTACAGGAATTGATTTGAGAACATGTGTTCTCAGGATAAGTATCTTGCGTCCATGAGTTTATTCATGGTTTATCATATGCAGAAAAATCTAATCCTTAAAGTCAAATCTTAATTCTCTCTTGTCGTCCATAATGGATTTTTTCGTGTGAATACATTTGACACAACGTTTGGACATAAGAGTCATGTATTAAGGGTAGATCTAGAAAGATGGAACTTAATTGGTAAAATGATATTATTTCCACTGCAAGAAAAGGAGAACTACTTGGAGAGGAAAATCCAAAGGACTTCAAAGTGTTTGAAGAGAAATGGATGTCCTCTATAAATACATCTCATTTTCTCGTTTACCCATCTGGGTGTTCATTAATTTCGGAATAATTTTTATTCATGTGTTTTATTTATTTGGGAACTAAATGAGTTGACATTAGTAAATTGATGAATCAATTCTTACATGGATAATGACAAGATAAACGAGTAATATGAGAGATTTGGATATACTAATAACACTAGATTATTGTGGCACTTACGATTTGGTTATAGAGAAGAAACATGAATCACTCAATTAGTGAAAGAAGGACTGGTAACCCCTTGAGGCCCCGGGACATTCCCAACACGTGGATCTTATGTTCTTAAAAATGATCAAATTGCCCTTTGTAGGACAAAGTCAAAGGACCACAAATATTTAGGGTTTATACATAGGGATGTATATCGGCCATTTGGCGAAATAGCCCAATAAAGATTTAGCTACCTTACATATATTTATGATTGTCATATGTATGGATCTGAATCGTTTGAAGTATTCAAAGTATTCATAGTTAAAGTAGTAAATCAAACTAGAAATGAGAAGTAAGTCTCAATGATGAGATCATGGAGAGTTCTTAGACTCAAATTCTAATTGCATCTCAAAGGAAAATAATATAGTTATTTCATTAATTCCTTCTGGTACTCTGATGTTTGATGAAGTGTCGAAAAGAATGAGTTGAGCCTTATTGGACATGGTTTGTAATTGATAAACTATGTTGAATTGTAACTCAGCTTGTGAGGCTATATTCTCCTTATGACAGTCCATCTCTTGGATAAGGTTACTTCAAAATTAGTCTTGAGTATAGGAAGAAGAGTGTGACTCAATGGGAGTCAGCAGACAACCAGTTGACCCGAGTCAAATCTAGGATTTGATTCTAGAAAAAGAACAACGAAATTGTTTTACAGATTTTCCAGATCAGTAAGATGACAATAATCATATTGATGATTTTTGTCAGTTGTGAAATTCAATGTTTGACATAATCTTAAATGACTTTAGGCCATAAAATCTTATATGGAGAAAGGTGGAGACCTTTAAGACAAATGGTGAAAGATTATTGTCATAGACAAGGAATTGACTGAGGAAAGTTTTCCGCCAATTGTTAAAATTTATTATGATTTATTGGCCATAGTTGCATACTACTATTATGATATATGGTAAATAGATGTCAAAATGACATTCCATAATTACTTCATTAATGAAGACATTGATATGGGATAGCCAGTATGTTTTGAATCCAGTGATGAGTCACAAAGAGTGCAGACTAAAGGAATCTATTTATGGACTTAACCAAGCCTAAAGAATCTAGAACATTCGATTAGATCGTTTGACTTCATTGAGAATGAAAATGAACGTTGACTACACAAGTAGGTTTACTTATGCAAATAAATTCTCCAAATAAATTCTGGGATAATCTGCCTAAATCCTTGGAAGACGATCTATAGCTATACATCAAAAGGATTAATGGATTTTTTTCAAAAAGGGTGTTAAAGGTGTTTAACATGTACACAGATTCTAAAAAAGGATTGTTCTCTTTTAAGACATGACATTTATCTCTCTAGAGATGTGAGTCCTAAGACTGCTAAAAAGAAAGAGTATGGACACATAAGGTTCAAAGTGTTGTAGCAATTAAGAATCTTATATACGTCATGTTGTGTACAAAGACATGATATCATAAATGCTATAAATGTTATGAGTAGATGTTTGTCTTGATCCAGGTTAAGAACGCTAGAAAACAATCAAGAACATTCTTATGCACTTGAGAAGAACTAAAGAAATGTTCTTGGTATATGGAGAAAAGGTAAAACTTAAAGTTTTATAAATTCAGGCTGAGAGTCTGAAGTGGATTATTGGAAATCCATATTTGGGTTCATACTCACTTATAATTGAAGAGCAATTATTTGGAAAGGTTCCAAATATTGATACAATTGCACATTCCAGAGGTTGAGTGTATCGTTGCATTAGATGTAACAAAAGAAAAACGGTTTGGATCTAGTAGTTCGTAACTGAACTCAGGATAGTTCTTTCCATTAAGTCAACGGGCAGTGTTGTGACGGCAATGGAGTTGTAACGCAAGCTAAGGAACCTAGGTCTCACTAGAAATCCAATCACGTTAAAGATGTATTACCACATCGATAAGAGATTGTGAGAAAAATAATATTATGCAATAAATAACGTCAATAGTTGATGTTGTTAATCCACTAACTAAGGCAATGATTCAGCAGTCATTTGACTACCATCTTGAGAAGATGGGTATGAGATACCGGAGTAATTAGCTTTAGTGCAAATGGGGGATTGTTGGATTATATGTCCTAAAAGTTAATTTTAGAACATAATAATTATATTATGTATTTAATATGGACAATTTATTTAAATATTATTAATGTAAATAATTATTTAAATAAAAGTCCTTAGAATGATATTTATAGATTCTATCTTTAAAAATAAGGATATGATTGACAGAATCTATATTCATGAATATATTTTAAAATAGTCCCCGATCGTAGGATATATTAATTGGGCGTTAGTTTATTCGGAAAGATCGGATTACAGTCTACCATCCAAAAAATATGAGATACTGATTTGGGCGATTAGTCACATAACGTAGTAAGGGTAGATGTATAAGTGTTTATTGTGAACAAATGATTGGACATGACCGCTAGTACAACGAATTGCATGGAATGATCAATAATTCGTCATACTATGTAATAATGCAACTAGTCCTTAGACCTGAGACACCACGGTTATTTTGTGTTAGGGATAACGTAATTTGCTAGTGCAATAAATCTAGTCCTCATCGAGGATTGGATAATCTATTCAGTGGTTAGGATTTATTTTGGCATGGAGATAGGTGTGTGTAGATATGAAATTTGTAAATTAGGGATCCTATGCGATTTATTAATCGAGTAACTAGAAATCCTTGGCCAAGGTAGAATAATGGAAGTGGTTCCATGAATTATTCATAAGTTACTGATTAAATAGATTTGTGGATATGATTGAGTAATGGAGTTTGACGACCCTATCCTTGACTCTGGCTCAATCGGGATAATTTGGACAGAAGGAATTGATTGCATAATTATTACTAAGGGTTCGTAGAATTTCACTTCATCATTAGTTGGGTAGTCGTGATATACTGTTATGTGTCACTCATAACATGCGAAAATTAAATTAGAAGAGTTCTAATTAAATATTAATTAGATTAATATTATTTCACTACTAATTAATTATGAACCCGAGAGGTTATACACAAAAGGAAGTTACAAATTAATTGGATTAGAAAAATGATTAAATTAATTTTAGGATTGTCCTAATATTAATTTAACTGGGCTTGTAGTAACTTGATATTGATATGGTTATTATGAAGTCCAAGACTGGTCTGTTTAAGACTGGCCTATATGTGATCCTAAGTCATATATGTCTCCTATATATTGTAATATTCTGACACAGGTTTAGCTAGCACAAAAATCATAGTCATAATAATATGTAGGATTTCTCTAGAAAACCTAGTGGAGGTGAAATCCAATTAAGTGTGTGGATTCTGTGTGGATACTTTCGGAGGCTTTACAATTGGGGAGCTCTAGATCATTCAATTCCTACATCGGATTCAGCATCGTAAATGTAATCCTGAAATCCTTCTATGTGTAATTAATGTTGATTATTTATGCATGCTTATAATCTACGTAATTAGCCATGAACGTATGCATGAGTATTTATTTATTTTCGCTATTTTTTGTTTAATTAAAAAATTTTAATTACCATGCACGATTCCCAACACCAAAAATCACAGCGATTGGTCTATATCATCACAGAAATGAGAATCTATAAATGATGGAGGAGCATTATAAGGTGCGCTATTTGCATAATCTTCTTCAACGTAAAAGGGAAAATGTTGATGGATATATCGAAGCTATTAGACAACTTGAGGAAAATGTGCATAACTTTTATGCTGAACCATTAAGTAGGCTTATTTCAGATGAGCTTGTTGAAATAATGGTATTGGATGGTTGGATGATGAACAATTTATAGCATAATTTAATGGTATTTAGTCTTCAAAGTTTATAAAAGATTTTAATTTTGGTCCCTAGTGTTTTTATTTTTTCAATTTAGTTCTCAAAGTTTCATGCACATGACACATATTGAAATTTCACAATAAAGACTAAACTAAAGCTTTTTTAAACATTTTAAGGACTAGACGAGTCACTTATAAAACAATGAGGGTGTAATTGAATAAAAATATAAATATTGGATACTAAATGAAATATCTTGTAATCTTTGTACACTAAACATGTTACTTATGAAGTAATAAGGATAATTTTAAAAGAATGCATAAACATTGTGGAACATTTTTGAAATTTGCTTTTATTTGACACTATATTGAAGCTTCACATGTTTTAACAACAAGAGATATTATTTGTTTAGTGTTGAATAAGAAGATGTTGTTAGAACAAAAGTAAGATAAGGTGAGTAAAGTAGACAATATAAAAGAATGATCGCACAAACTGAACACTAGGATTTACGTGGAAAACCCAAAATGGGAAATAACCACGGGCAAAAGAGAGAGTTTCACTAATAATGGATGAAGTACAAAGTTTGAAGGATAAGCGCTTTAATTCTAAAATTCTCCTCTTACAAATTTTTGGGATGCACTCAACAACAAAACTTCACCTCTATTTATAGGCTTACAAAACTTGGTCTCCAAGACAACTTGGTTCCCAAGACTTCTTGCTTGACTAGGAAACTTCTCAAGACCTATGTGAAGCCCCACACGAGACCTCATATGCATATCATATCATTTAATATGTGTTTATATTGATTTATGTGCATTTGAATGATTTTACATGCACTCGCATCGTTGAACGTGCATTTACATTCAATTACATGTCTTTGTATATTTTAAATATCATAGGCATTAGTTAATTGTCACACAATTACAATAACTAACTAAATAAGTTGAAATAGAACTAAATGGAAAACTAGAAAATAGGCTTTTAGTTGGAGGGCACTCTTATCTTTTGGCAACCAAACTAAAATATCCTATCTATATATATATACATTACACACATAAACCCATACAATATACTACACACACATACACTTACATGACACAAACACACATACACATTAGATCACATACACCATACACACTAAACCACACGACCTAGGAAGAGAAAAAGAAGAAAAAGAAAAAGGAAGGAGAATAAGATTCAAAGCATTTTCAAGCCTTGTTCTTGATCCTACAAGCTTTATCTTGTATTTGTTGCTTCATTAGAGGTGAGGGATATTTTCTAAAAAGCTTTACAAAGTCATATAATGTGTGTTTTGTGTTCTTGTATACTTATTTGAGCATAAGTAGGATGTATATAGGATTATTGTGTGATTGAGGTTGGAATAGGGACCTAGGGTTTCAAGAGTTTGTTGAGGTCTCATCCTTTGCTTGATATTGATCATATGTAAACTTGAATGGTGTTGAGATAGAAGTATTGTGCAAGATTTAGGGTTTAGGTAGTAGGGTATGCAATGCTAGGTGACAATTTATAGGAATCAAACACGTATGTGTTGTATAGTTTGAGCTTTGTGCTTGCTTGATTCAAGGTTGAACTTGCATCTAAAATGATGTTTGAAGCATGATAAGTTTGTGTGGTGTATGGTTGGAGGATTGGAATTAAGTGGCATGACAAAGGAAGAAAAAAAATGAACTTTCGTGCATAGTATGGAAGGATCCGGTCGACTGGATCCAAATCTAGTTGACCGGATGCTCACTGCCACTCATTCGAACCAGCTACTCATCCGGATCGGTCGTCCAGATTTTTGATAGATTTGCGCAGTGATTTTCCGGAGGCCATATCTCACTCAATTGAACTCCGAGTTGAGTTCTGTTTGATTCTAGAACTATCTACATTTGATAAGCTCCGATTATATATTGAAATCAGGTTATTTGAAGCTCAAAAAAATAGGGAAATTAACTAGTTAAATTAGGCTAATGCGGGAGCATTAAAGTTGTTTGGTCATATCCAATGGTTGTTTAGTGGTAGAAGTTATTGTTTAAATGGCCAACTTGCAAGTTCTTGTTATTATATGTTAATACTAAAGGAGCTTACATGAAAGATATTATAATTGTTTACATCTTTATTCTTTAGAATATGTTCAAGGTTATGTACATGCACATGAGTGCACGAGGTTCTATATGATCAAATGCTTGAAATGCTTGTATATGATTATATGAATGAAGACAACCTACTTTGTTGCCATCCAAATATGTTCCTATTGTTATCAATGACGGGCGCGATGGTACCAAAATTTATGGGCATGGTAGAGTTCGTTATCTTTGGGCAGCATCAAGCTAATAGTCGGTACTGACTACCATGAACCCCGGTATATATCCGGATAGCACCTAGTGTTGGCGAAATGGGAAGATATTGATTGAAGACTTGAGACTGGCCATCTCTAACAAATGTTTACTGAACAGTATCCTTTTCAATATTATGTGCTACCACTCCCAATAGGAGCCTTTGTCGTTGGTGAGTTGGGTTATGTGTTCTATTCAATATCATGTATCACTGATCATGTGTATAATTCCCTTAATGGTTTACTATCATGTTGATATCCGCTTCTGGTTATTGCACGCTATCACATGATACCATTCTTGCTTGGGCCTTAGCCTTGGGGAATTTGGGTTGCGTGTTATACTTATCCTGGTGTGTGATATTGCATCCCGTATAGTTAGTTCCACATGTTATTCAAATGCTTGTTATTACATAGAGCTCTTGCCTGTTATAAATTTGTATGCCCGACATGGTTTTTCAAATGATTTCGAAATGGTAAATTGCTTGCGAAAATTCCCGTTCCCATTATCCCTCGCTGAGCTAGTTGCAGCTCACCCTTTTTTCTAAACATCTCAGGTACAGTTGAGCCTGCTTGTTGATGGAAGCCTCGTTAACGTGATGATTTGGACTTTCTACTTCCATGCTCTACTTGCTCACCCATGGAGAATATTTTGTATAATTGACTATAATGCTATCTTGTGACTCCTTTTGGGTTATTAGTTGAGTAGTTAATTAAACTATGACTAGTGGGAGACTTGGTTATATTAGATGGATTTCTAAGATTGTACCTTGATGGATACGAGTTTGTAATTATGTATTCGGATTGTGACTTTAACTTTTAGTGATGAAGTTTGTATAACTAGTATTGTTGAACTTATGTAACTTTTATAACTTGAATTTTAGTATTGGGTTCTTTACATAAGGTTGATTTGTTTTATGGCTAATAGTGGTCGGGTTACTGTCTTGTGCCTTAGCGGACTTAGGCGGAGTGATCTTCCTAAGCTCGTGGCATCACGATCCCAAGATGTTGAGGTAAATACAAGTTTGAACTTTATTCCACTTTCGTGGTATCATAGTACATACATTAGCGTTTGAAAATTTAGGGTCGTGACAACTTGTCATCCAAGAATTCTGCCATAATTACAAAACTTCTTGTCCAAGATTAATTGTCTTCTAAGACTACTTGTTGTCCAAGCAAGAACAATTAAATTCGAGATATACCATAACAAATCTCCACCTTGGCTCGAATTTTCTTAAAGCCAAATTATAACAAAATAGTGAAAACTCCACCTTTTCCACAAGTCCCTTAGGACGTCAATCAATAATTAATACCAACTAAGTTCATGCAATGCTCAAACTTGGCAATGGGAAGAGACTTTGTCATCATATCAGTAGGATTATCATGTGTGCTAATTTTGCTCACAACAATGTCACCATGAGCAATAATATCTATGATAAAGTGGTATCGTACATCTATGTGCTTCGTTTTCTCATGGTCCATATGATCTTTCATAAGAAAGATAGCACTTTGACTGTTACAATAGACTGTAGTGACTTGCAAATTCTTACTGAGTTCACTAAACTATCCCTTCAACCAATAACCTCTTTTATAGCCTCAGTGATAGCCATGTACTCTACTTCAGTAGTGGACAAAGCAATTGTAGATTGTAAAGTAGCTTTCCAACTAATTGCACAATTAACAAGAGAAAATACATAACCTGTAAGAGATCTTCTCTTATCAAGGTCTCCTGTAAAGTCAGAATCGACAAAACCAACAACACAATCTTTAGTTTTTCCAAATTTTAAATAAGTATCAGTTGTACCATGCAAATACCTCAAAATCCATTGAATAGCTTTCCAATGTTCTTTGCCAAGATTGGCCATAAACCTACTTACAACACTAACTGCATAGGACAAATCTAGACGAGTACAAATCATTGCATACATAAGAGAACCAACTGCACTAGCATATGGTACTCGTGACATATACTCAATTTCATCTTATGATTGTGGAGACAAGGTAGATGAAAGTTTGAAGTATGCAGCAAGTGGTGTACCCATAGGCTTGACATTCTTCATATTAAATCTTTGTAGTACTTTCTAAATATAAATTTTCTGACTCAAATACAATTTTTCTGCCACTTTGTCTCTCTAAATTTCCATACCAATAATCTTCTTTGCGGCTTCTAAATTCTTCATTTAAAACTTTTCACTTAACTGTGTCTTGAGCTCTTTGATTTCACTTTCATTCTTAGCAGCTATTAATATATCATCAACATATAGAAGCAGATAAACAAAAAAATTGTCATTTAATTCCTTCAAATAAACACAACTATTATACCTGCTTCTAGTGAATCCATGGCTGATCATAAAGGAGTCAAATCTCTTGTACTATTGTTTAGGAGACTGTTTTAAGCCATAAAGAGATTTCTTTAACAAACATACATGATCCTCATTGCCAACAATTTCAAAACCCTCAGATAGTTCCATATAAATACTCTTTTCAAGTTCTCCACGTAAAAAAGTTGTCTTCACATGAAGTTGTTCAAGTTCTAAATTAAACGTAACAACAATACCAAGAAGAGCTTGAATAGAAGTGTGTTTTACCATTGGTGAGAACACATCTGTAAAATCAACACTAGGAACTTGGTTGTAACCTTTTGTAACTAGTCTTGCCTTGTATCTCACATCTTCAACACCAGTGTACCTTCTTTTTTCTTGAATACCCATTTGCAACGAACAACCTTTTTACCCTTGGGTAACTTTACTAGCTGCCATGTCTCATTCTTACGAAGAGATTCAATCTCTTCATGCATTGCAATCAACCATTTTTTCATAATTTTTACAAGTGATTGCTTCAGAGTAAATAGAAGGTTCCTTTGTACAGTCTATGGCTTCTACCACATTCAATGCATAAGCAACCAAATCGGCCTCACCATATCTTTGAGGTGGTTTGATATTCCGACTTGGTCTATCCTTGGCAATAGAATATTGTTGTACCTATTGTAATGGAGGAACATCATGTACTAAATTTGAATTTGAATTTGAATTTGAATCTGGCACTATTGACCTCATAGTCTCAATTTTTAACTCTGTTTGCACACATTTTGATTGTTCGTCTAGATCAACTACAGATATAGGTGAATAACAATCTTCCTTCTTTTGAAGCATGTCAGTCTCATTAAACACAACATCTCTACTAATTATGACTTTGGATGTTGTAGGATACCATAACCTAAATCTGTTTACACCAGATCCATGGCCAAGAAAAATACATTTCATGGATCTAGGTTCTAGTTTTTTATCATTTACATGAGCGTATGCTAGACATCCACATATTTTCAAATCAGAATAATTATGAGAGTTACCTGACCATACTTCTTGCAGAATCTTACAATTGATAGCCTTAGAAGGTGAACAATTTACCAGAAAGCAAGTTGTAGTTGCAGCCTCTGCCTAAAAAGATTTGGGTAAACTAGAGTTGAAGAGCATACATCGCACCTTTTCAATCAGAGTTCTATTCATTCTCTCAACTACTCCGTTCTGTTGTGGTGTATGATGAACTGTCAAATGTTTCACAATTCCTTCCCTTTTACAGAACTTAGTAAACTCATTAGAACATAATTCTAAGCCATTATCAGTGCGAAGATGTTTAATTTGCTTTCCTGTTTGTTTTTCAATCAGAGTATTACACTCCTTAATGTGGCAAACGCGACTCCTTTCTATTTCAAAAAGAACACCCAAATGTTTCTCAAATAATCATCAATAAAAGAAAGCATGTACCTTGCACTACTTTTAGATGGAACTTTGGATGGCCCCTAAACGTCTGAATGAATGTAATCCAATGTACCTTTCGTATCATGGATGCCTTTACTAAAGCTTACCTTTTTTTGTTTTCCAAATACACAGTGCTGATAGAATTCAAGCTTACCATTACTTTGTCCACAAAGAAGTCCTCTTTTGTTGAGTTCAATCATCCCTCTTTCACTCATGTGTCCAAGCCTCATATGCCATAGTCTGGTAACATCTGCATTTGACAAAGAAGAAGTAGAAACAGTAGCAAAACCTGTAATAGTAAAACCTTGCAAAACATATAAGTTTCCTACTACCTTTAGACCTTTCATTACAACAAGGGAACCTTGATTGACCTTTGAAAATCCACATTTACTAGTGTATACATACCCACCAGAATCAAGGTTGCTTAAGGATATCATGTTTCTCTTTAAATCAGGGACATATCTCACATTGGTTAGTGTTCTAATGACACCATCATACATTTGAATTTTCACAATTCCTATGCCAACAACTTTGCATGAGGCATTGTTACAAACAATAACTACACCTCTAGAGATAGTTTCGTAAGTTGAAAACCAATCCCAATTAGGACACATATGAAATGTACATGCAGTATCAAGAACCCATTCAGAGTTTGTTTTGGAACTATCATCAAACACTACTAACAAATCCCCATCACTATCTGTATCCGTAACAACACTAGCTTGACCGGTTTTCTCTGCTTGGTCATTATTATTTTTTCCTTTTTATGTTTATTCTGCAATTTAAAACAATTCTTTTTTATATACCCTTTTTTCTTACAATAGTTTCAGGTCATATTCCTATACTTGAATTTTGATCTACTTCTATCAATTTTTTCAGACTCCTTTTCTATAGATCATCCTCTAACAACCAGATCCTCTGCATGATTTTTTGAGACATTAGTAATCTGCTTGTCAATTTTATCTTTTGACTTTAAAGCTTCTTGGACTTTATCTAATGTGAGTGTGTCATGAGAATATAACATTGTATCTCTAAGGTTCTTATAAGAAGAAGGCAAAGAACATAATAGTATCAAGGCTAGATCCTTATCATCATACTTAACATCCATATTCTCTAAATCAAAAATAATTTCTTTAAATTCATTCAAATGAATAAGGATAGGCGTACTTTCAACCATACGATGAGAATATGGACGCTGCTTCATATGGAGTTTGTTAGTCAAACTTTTAGACACACATAACGTCTCTAATTTTGTCCATAAAGTAGAAGTAGTTTTTTCTTTCATGACATCTCTTAAAATTTCGTTAGATAAATGCAAATGAATTTGAGATAAAGCTTTACGATCCTTACTTGACTTCGTACTTTGATCCCATGTTGACAGTATCTTCTCAAATCCCAACAAAGTCTTTTTTAGATCTATTTGGATCAGAACTGCGCGCATCTTAACTTTCCACAACGAAAAATTGGTATTGTGATCCAACAATGGAATGTCATACTTTAATGATGCCATAGCACAATGATCGATTCCAGAGCTCTGATACCAGTTTGTTAGAACAAAAACAAGATAAAGTGAGCAAAGTAGACAATATAAAAGAATAATCACACAAATTGAACACCAGGATTTACGTGGAAAACCCAAAACGGAAAAAACCCACGGACAAATGAAAGAGTTTCACTAATAATGGATGAAGTAAAAAGTTTGAAGAATAAGTGCTTTAATTCTAAAATTCTCCTCTTACAAATTTTTGCAATGCACTCAACAACAAAAGTTCACCTCTAATTATAGACGACTTGGTTCCTAAGACTTCTTATTTGACTAGGAAACTTCTCAACACTTGTCATCCAAGAATTCTGCTATAATTATAAAACTTCTTGTCCAAGATTACTTGTCTCCAAGACTACTTGTTGTCCAAGCAAAAACAATTAAATTCAAGACATACCATAACAGATGTAAAAAGAAAAATACTATTACACGAAACATAATTAATTATAGCTACTACTAACCACTTAACTCATTTATTACTTATTACATATTCTAACATTGAGCATGAAGTGTGCCTTCAAGGGCAACACCATTAGTTGTATTCTATGTGATTGCAATGGTAGAAAGGTAAATAGTACCTAACAATTGTTATTTTGGAAAAATAATATATATTGAATGAAATGGATAAATTGAATGTTGAATCCGTATCTAAAGCACACTCTAGGAAATCCGCACAGTTAAGATAAATGTTTTCATCGTTTATGATCTGAGTTTTAGTGAGCATTAACAAATTACTTGGCCTACATGGTGTAAATGACCAGATGAGGATGGAGAGACTATTAACAAAGGAGTTGTAGGTGGAAGAAGAAATGCCAATGTTCAAGGTACACATCTATTTCTAGCTAGTGTTGCCTTATTAAAGTTAATGGAGGGCTACTTATAGAGATTTTCTAATCATTAATTCGAATTGCACCTATTGTCCTTTGAGCTAGAATAAGGGTAGAGATAGAAATTTTATATTAAGAGGGCAAATATTGAATTATAAAGATTAACGATATCAATCTTTATAAATGAGTGGCTCCCCAATCGGTATCAATCTCACCACATTCGATTAAACATGTATTTTCATATACTTTGACAACTTGTAATTCATCATTGCGCTTGGAAGAAGACCAATGATATTAATAATGAGACTCAAGTTTTAGGAAAATGTATGTATATTGAAAATTTCTCTAGATACAGCAATAAGAGCTAGTTGTAGTTTGCGAGCTAAGCAATGCACATAATAAGCATAGGGACAATCTTTAAGAAACAAAGCTTGTAACTCATTCTATTCTCCATGCATATTATTAACTCCATCATATGCTTGACAACGAATATTAAGAATGTCAAGGTTATGATAAGATAATGCACAAGAAGTCATTCTTTTAAAAGTTAATGTTATTGTGCATTTAGCATAATTAATCAAATCTCAGAAATCTCTCTAACAAATCCTCCCTTATAAAAAAATCTTATATATAACAACCGTTATATGCTCACTCTTTGATTCATCCTGGGATTCATCAATAATTAAACAAAATATTACTTTACCAATCTCTTTACAATCTCTAACAACTTTATCAATTGAAAAACATTCTCTTGATTTATCAAATCTAAATGTTCATTATGCCTCTATAACCACATTATTGAAATGTTAGCTATCAAACAATACCTACGAAAGCTTTAACGCGCAAGCAATTATTTAATATTTGTGAAAAAGTTTGTCTCTGCATCACTAGCTTTTTCAATATGAGAAAACTAGCTCTTATGTCACCACATAATCTTCAAGTCTTAATCTTCAACATCTTCACTTCTTCAAATCGTCAAGACTTCTTTCTTCATGTTTGTGGAGATCTAGATAATTGTATTCTTCATTTATTCTCAATCTTGCAACTCTTCTATGATCAATCACATTATATTCTTATGTGCAATATTTTCTTTCTCATACAACACCAAACATTTAAAATATATTTTAGTTTATAATATATTAGATACAACATAATCACCAAAGCCAAACACACTTGACAAATTAAATTATTTACTAGATTTTCTATGTTCTTTCGTTATACCTACATGCATCTTTATTTAATTAAAGCCATTATATATTCCGTGCAAGTTATTTGCCCTTAATATTTGACACAAGATACTTTATACATTTTAATCTCATGAGTCGTAAGTGTGATTTTAATCATGTAATTATTAAGCTAATCACACTTGACACAACCAAATAACCAACATTTGTTATTATCAAGATTATGCATTTAAGTGTAGGGTTAATAATCTTCCCCTGTTTAATAATAACAAATCACAATATGTTATAACCAAGACAATATTGGTAGATATAACAACCATAGCTGATTTTAATGTCTTAAAAAGTGAAAACCTACACACCTATTAATCTCTCAACAAGATATAACTTTTCTTGTGATGAGGTGGACTAGTTGTACTCCTATAAGTTTGTCGGCATGCATCGTCTTTTTTGTCTTTCAGTCAATGCCTTCATTTTCATTGTATTAAGACAAAACAAATTTAATTTACTAAGGTCTCTATAGGACTGTTCCTTGGAACAAATAGATTCATACTCTCATAAAGAAGAGTGACTTGCAGAGAGGTTTCCATAGATATTGTGCAACCAAAGTCATGTAAGTTCTCTCAATCTCTAGATCTAGTACAATATTTGTTTTGCTCATGAATTTTTCAATTTTAATTAGGGAAAATCTCACAATTAGTCCCTATTATTTACATGTTTAGACAATTAGTCCCTATTATTTCAAAAGTTACGTAGTTAGTCTATATTGTTTGTAAAAGTCTCACTATTAGTCCCTATTATTTCAAAAATCACACATTTAGTCTCTATTGTTTGTGAAAGTCTCACCATTAGTTTCTATTATTTTTAAATGTCTCACCATTAGTCCTTATTATTTGTAAAAGTCTCACTACTAATGTAAGACATTTGCAAACTTTGGGGATTAATAGAGAGACTTTTGCAAACAATAAGGACTAATTGAGTGACTTTTCAAACAATGGAGACTACTTGTGAGAATTTTGCAAACAATAAAGACTTTTGGTGTGCATGACTTCTAAAATTATAGGACTATTTGTCCAAAACTTGTAAACAATAGGGATTATTTGTCCAATTTGCACTTTTAATTAATGGTATGAAAGTTAAGGGTCATTTTTAAAATTTTTATGAACGATGCATGATACTAACCGTTCATTTCTTCTAGTAAAATAAATAAGATTAAATAGAAAATAGTTGAAATATGGGTTTGATATAACCAACACGAGGGGACGTGGTTATGTGAAAGAAGCAAAGTGCGCAGAATGATTCAGAATAGCAAGTTGCAAATACAATAATAACTATCATATTGGTCTCTTTAAACTAAGAGTTTAAATGGTTCTTCATTCAATTGTATTTATTAATACACAAAAAGAGTAAAAAGAAAAACAACAGAGGGAAAAGGGACGTTAAGAGTTTATCGAATTTTTAACTTATTTTTTCTTGATCTTTTGTTTATCAGTGACTTGAGCAGAAGCCTCCTGCACTTGAAGAGTAACGGATGTTTTCTGAAGATTTTCATGGCAATAATGACATATTTCACTTCCTTCTTCTGCGGCACATTCTTGATGAATCAAAGTGAATGTGCATCCACACTTCACCGAAAGCACATTCTCTTCTATGAATCCATCATAGCAGGACCCGCAGACTGCTTCCTCCACAGGAATTCTTTTCGCATCTTTTTCTGATGTCAGGCCTTTTTGTTTTGACCAGTCATGTAAGAAAAAGCTCAATACAATTAGTAACCTTTTTTTTTCTTTGGGTTCATTTTTCACAAAGTGATGAAGCTCTAGCACTGATAGGCTAGAATCTCAATTTCTGCCAAATGGAGTCAGAAAATCTAAAATCCCTAGTTTAGGTTTCACAAAATTGCATGCATCATATAAGTGTTATCATTTTAATCCTTACATTTACCGTATAGCAATTTTTAATTAAGGCTATCTTACATGTGTCGTTTGTAAGGAGAGAAGACTGAGAAGATAGAAAGAACAAAGTTTAAGCTGTAATATTCTAGAAATGATATATAGATCCAGGAACGGGGTTGATATATATAGTTGTAATTAAGAACCTAAAGGAAGATGTAATATATATGAAGAATTGTGTTGAATAAACATTGCAGTAAAAGTGGCACTACAACCATTGGGCTTTTGGTCTAATCGTATATGTCTTGTTGTCACTGCTAGAGATTCCGAGATCAATTCTTGTGACTGACATCATTTGATGTGTGTTGCACGGCTGATGTTCGTCTCCCTTAAATTAAATCAAAAAAAAAAAAGTGGTACTACAATGTTTTCTACTTATTGAAACCTTTTCTTACAGAGTTAAAGGGCATGGAGAAATCTGAGCAAATCTAAAAAAAACATTGGTTTGTTTGGATTTCAGGCAGAACTCGGAGGGGTTTTTGGCATTCTCCAAAAAAACAATGCTATAAGTGCTTGTGAGAAAGATCAGAATGAAGAGAATATGGAGAGATATAGATCAGCTAAGCACAAAGACAGCAGTTAATGAAATTAAAACAAAATCATATGAGGATTTATATAGGCGACTTGACAAATCGGAAGGAAATAGCAAAACTGAGAATCCAAGGGATACTTATGGATTAATTTTTTCGAGTTCATAAGTTGCTTTATGAGATGTGCAAAATGAGCTTGCAAATTCAGAAAAAAAAAAAAGAAACACTTATAATTTGTCTTAATAACAAAAAAATAAGCTTAGCCAAACGTCCTCTACAAATTTATAGATTTTTGTTTTCCTCTATAGTTGAGATTAGTTACTTGCACCGACTAAAGATCCGCAAGTATATAGAGTATTGAAGAACTCCCCTTCTAACAAGAACAGAGTTTGACAAACAATAGTATGTTCTTAATGATGTTGTACTATTCTTAAATGTATCAACCATCATGAAAGTCTTACGTCAGAATCTCACTCTGATTGATAAAATCATTAATCCATTTCAACTAGAAATGAATCCCAATTTCAGGCAATTCCTATAGTAAATATCACTATAAATTTTATGACAATTGGCAAATAAGAGTATGATTGTGCCAAAAAAAAAAAAAAAGCTTCTTGCAGAAATGTATTTCAAGGAAATGAAATACCTTGAAATGTTTAATTGCGTTTTGAGGGACAATTAACATACCTCTGGGTTTCACAACAACATACTGCCCGTGCATGGATTGGTTTTCTATTCGATCACGAACCTTAAAACAAATTAATCAAGACATGTCATTTCATTAGTTTTATTCAAATTAAGAATTTGACATAAAAGACATGTCATAGAGCTAAATATGTCATAAAATAGTAGCATCCAGTGTGTATATATATATATATATATATATAGGAAAACTGAATTCTTGACCTAATATATAGTAATTCTCCACTTATCATGTATCTAGTATATATTACAAGGAATTATTTGGAGGCATTTTAGAATGATAAAGAACTACGAAGATTTTTACGGTTGCAAGATTTTCCGGCAAAACATTTTATAAATGCTTAATTTAGCGTACTCTAGTATCTTAAAGTTACAAAAACTTCACTTTTCCCCATTCTTTTTCTTTTTTCTTTAATCCTTTTTGCTCCCTTTCTGTTAAATACCTATCGCTAAAGACAAATTTGAACATTTGTTTTAAACATTAGGGATTTATTTAAAAGATTTGAAAATTTTGGAAAAAACATGTCAGCATTATACATTATTTGCGCAGTTAACCCCAATGGAAACACAAAAGTTAGCATGGTTCAGTCTTCTCCATTCTAAATCTATGATCTTATATATAAGATAATTCACTATTTATTAGAACAATGGATATAGCAAAATCTGAAGTAAACGTAATATCTAAAAGGATTTTCATCTGCCTAGCAACATACAATGAATAAATGCATTAGATCAATGCCTAAATTTGATTCAGTTTCCTTTAAGATCTGATCGCCCCACTATGGAGCTTACGGTCATTGGCGGTAGTCTCTTAGGATACAATGATCATTGTCTGATAATAGGAACACTCCAAAAATTGTGCAGGCGCGAACCAAACAATACAGAATTCTCTCTCTTTTTAGTGCATAGTATGAATTAATTAAAATCTATTATTTCATGCCAAAAACCCGCGAGTATTTGTAGAGTTTTAATGTTTGTTGATAAAAGGTATGGAACCTTTTCTAACAGGTTATATCCTTTCCGAGGGGAGATGTCTTTTGAAAAAATGAAAAGAAATTTCTGAAAAAATAAATATAATTTTAAACAAAAAAGTAAATCCATTTATTTTTTCCAATTTCTCATTCATTTCTAATTTGGTTTAAAAACCAAATGACAACGTATACAATGTTTCTCCCTCTTATTTATATAAAAGCACACTTGTACCATTACAAATATTACACTTACACCATCACAAAAATATTATAAAAAAAAGATTAATATGTTTATAAAACTTATCTTTTTTTAATTTCTTTTTCAATTTAAATTAAGAATACACATAATCATTATGAACGTTTCTTTCATACCTTTACTCAATCCAAATAAGATTTAATACTCCACTTCCTTTCCGAATCTTTTCCTTTCTTTAATTGTTTTTTTCTTCCGAATCCAAACAAGTAATCATGGTACGTCTTTAAAACACATGAATATTGGATTGCCAAGACTAAGCTACCCTTGGTAACTAATTGCAATATGGATACTGTTTAGAATTTCGAATTGATAGAACTCGATTAAAAGTTTACTTTTAAATATACTAACCAAAAAATAGAAAATAGAATTGAATCTAAATTGTAGTGATTCTTTTTCGTTACTGACATCCATTATAAGTATTCATTTGTTTACTAAGAAAATGAAGAACAATATTGAAGTCCAAAAAAGAAAAAGGAAAAGAAACAAAGTAATCTCTAATATACACATATAGGGACAGAATTTTTTTTAAAAATTACTGGAGCGAATATGCTCTAAATCTGAAGGGCGAGTGATCTCCAACTAAAATGAGAGAAAGACAAATGTCTCTTTAGTTTATTGAGATGAAAAAAAAAAAAGAGGAATGTTAATTCACAAAATCTTTAAGGTTTGTTTTGTAAAAAATAAGGGACTAGACCCATGGCTCACCCGTGAATCCATAGTCTAAGTCCATTCAAGAATTTGTCGACAAATATGGAGAATGTCAAAGGGAATAAATATTGGGACTTACCACAATAGTCGATGAGCCGAGGATTGGGCCATCTGTAAGAAATGAAGGTGGTGCTTCGGACGCCGGCGTCATAGGAATCTAAATGCCAAGCACTCGATTAAAATTTTACTTTAAATATATTAACCGAAAAATAGAAAATAGAATTAAATCTAAATTGTAGTGATTCTTTTTCGTTACTGACATCCATTATAAGTATTAATTTGTTTACTAAGAAAATGAAGAACAATATTGAAGTCCAAAAAAGAAAAAGGAAAAGAAACAAAGTAATCTCTAATATACATATATAGGGACATAATTTTTTTTAAAAATTACTGGAGCGAATATGCTCTAAATCCGAAGGGCGAGTGATCTCCAACTAAAATGAGAGAAAGACAAATGTCTCTTTAGTTTATTGAGATGAAAAAAAAAAGGAGGAATGTTAATTTGCAAAATCTTTAAGGTTTGTTTTGTAAAAAATAAGGGACTCAGACCCATGGCTTACCCGTGAATCCATAGTCTAAGTCCATTCAAGAATATGTCGACAAATATGGAGAATGTCAAAGGGAATAAATATTGGGACTTACCACAATAGTCGATGAGCCGAGGACTGGGCCATCTGTAAGAAATGAAGGTGGTGCGTCGGACGCCGGCGTCATAGGAATCTAAATGCCAAGCACTCGATTAAAATTTTACTTTAAATATATTAACTGAAAAGTAGAAAATTGAATTAAATCTAAATTGTAGTGGTTCTTTTTCGTTACTGACATCCTTTATAAGTATTTGTTTACTAAGAAAATGAAGAACAATATTGAAGTCCACAAACGAAAAAAGAAAAGAAACAAAGTAATCTCTAATATACATATATAGGGAGAGAATTAAAAATTTTTAGTGGAGTGAATATGCTCTACATCCGAAGAGCAAGTGATCTCCAACAAGATAAGAGGGTTAAGCTAAGTGGAAGCAACACTCACTTGAGAAAGAGCTAGATGTTTCTCTAAACAAATATGAGTCAATAAATAAGGAGATTGTCGAAGGGAAACAAAATATTGGGACTTACCTTACGATCATCCAATGAGCCAAGCGCTCGGCCATGTGTAAGAAACGAAGCTCGTTCTAAAGTACAGACAATAGCTTCGCAACATGACAATACAGAAGTACAGAGTCCCATCACTGTTACAAATTCGTTGAGATGCAAACAAGGAGGCAGTCTTGGTTTTGCTCCTTAAAGTCATGTAGATATTTATAACATTTTAAAAGAGCGTGTGCGTGTACCTACCGTTGACCAAAAAAAAAAAAAACAGAACACCACATGTGAACAGGCACACATGCACACATGCACACATAGGAAAGAATGCACAATTTATTTACCCATATGTGGACGCTTTTAGCTGGCTTGAGAAAAGAACAAAATTTATTTTCTCAATTTTCATCATGTTAGATCCCTTGCTCATAGCTATAAACACATCTCTCTTTCAGCTCATATATGTTCGTAAGGAATCATCAGCATCATCTCTCTTCATGCCCTTGAGCCTCTTCTCTTTAAGATTTTTCTGTTAAAATTTTTTAAATTATGGGCTACTACTAATTGAATATTTTGTTGTTTTTGAAAAACGGGTTGAGGTTGACCGGTAAAACCCATTATATCATTTTTTGTGATCCACTATAGTTGGGTCTAGGTCCGTCTCATTGGTATTATTTTAAATTAAGTGGTGTGATATGTAAGTGTAGGGTCTGTATAAAGTAATAGGACACCTTGATGGGGGCTCAATAATGTTTTCAGGTTAGGCTCTCTCTCCCATCCAGAATACTGATCGTCTATATATTTTAGACTATCAGAGTTGGCTTGCCCATTGAGAGCCACCATATAGAAGTTGGAGATGGAGAGGAAACACCTAGTCTAGACGTGCCTACCATAACACGTCGCCAAGATTTTCTTGCAGGATTATCGCTGAGATATTATCAATGGCTTCAAATCAAGGTACATCTTATATTTACAGAATTAAATTATCAATTATACACAGTGTTTTATTTTCTGATATTAGATCTGATAAATCTAACATTTACATGTTCATGTAGGGTAACTGATCGACTTAATAAAAAGTATCAACCTAATCATTAACATGGAAATTAGATTAGCATCAATTTGTCAGGTCGGGCTCTCCTGACCTAGGGTGACATAGACCGATCTCCGACCCTTTTTTGGGATCTCGCTCACCTTGGAAAACCATAGGTCAGGTCAACAGTATCCCATTAAATCCAGAATAATATTTGTAGAAAGGTATAAATATGAGACTCACTCATAATCAAAAGATATCCAATATCTCACTCACAAACACTATTCTATTAACATTTGATTAATTTACACTTATCAAATTACTGATTTGAACGTCAAAGTGCTCATGCGAAATCAATCTGTTATTTGTTCTTTGCTTGAAGAATTGTAAACAGCGATCGGCACCAGTTTTATACCTTTAACACATGGCTTCCCATCACTTTTGGCATATCTTTTCATGCCCTTTATCCTTTGCTCGTAGCCATCAATAAACACAATTTTCTTTTTTTGTTTCATAGTTAACATAAATTGACAACTAAACTGAGGCCGTCACGACGTTCCGTCTATCATCATTGAGTATTAAATGCTTAATTAAGTTGTCCACTAACCTAATTTAGAACATGTAAGTCACCGACAAAAAAAAAAGAAAAAAAGAAAGAACATGTAAGTCAATTTTTATTTTTGTCGGAGCATGTAAGTCAATAGCTTAAACAATTAATGAGTAATGAGTATGCTTGCATTTTAATAAGCTGGAAATATTTATCAGAAGACCATGACGCGATCTGGGTTTCCTTTTGTTCAAACCTCTTAATTTATGGGTTAGATATGAGAAGGTTCATTAATGTCTCTACGTTAGCACGAACGAGGACAAAATTCTGTTAGTTGACTAACGATATATTTATTAATGTAACATGTGTTTTAAACAATATATTATACCAAAATAAATAAATAAACAACACATTTATAATTATCTTTTCTGTTCATGCGCACTACTTGATCAATTGCATGGATACTTCTCATCTAGAAATGTTGGTGTTCGTAGTTAATGTTAATCCATTCAATAATGTTTACGCGTACTTTGAATGAGCTAAAAAATAGAATAAAAAGAGGTAATTTTCATTTTTGCCACTCCAACATTCGGTAGATGTGAACATTTTACTTAGAATATCCAAACTTTGGAGTGCAACAAAAATTTTAATTACTCTTTTCGTGTGAAAATAGGATGTGATGATGAATGATATATAGATGATTGATATGAAGTAAATTTACGATTTTAGACACAATTAGCAAAATACCCTTAAGGTGGAATGTACCAGAAAGTGAGCAGTGGACCTCGGCCTGAGGACTGTATTGCCTGAGGCCTGAGGTCATGAATATCCCATTCATCAATTATTCTGAGGGCATGGGATAAAATTGCTTCTTAGAAACCTTGAGAAAAGTTATTGTAACTAACTCTGACACAATCTCAGGAGAAAAAATAGAATCTCTCACAAAGGTATAAATAACACTCACACATTCAGAAAAAGGTAACAAATACTACTTATTATATACTTTTTCAGATTTATCTAAAATAGAATTTTTCACAAAGGTATAAATAACACTCACACATTCAAAAAAGGTAACAAATACTACTTATTATATACTTTTTCAGATTTATCTTTCTTCTTCATCAAGGCAATTACTAACTTGATCGTCGGAGTGCTAACGTGGGGCTCAACCCACAACGTTCCTTTTTGCAGGGTTCGGCCCCGTCAAACTCCCAAGATTTTTCTACCTTAACAAGTTGGCGCCGTCTATGGAAAACGAAAGATTACCCATTGAGATCCCAGGCACAATTGATATGAGGTAAATTCCCGACCCCAAGTACAATTACCAAAATACCCTTAAGGTGGAATGTACCGGAAAGCGTGCAGTGGACCTTGGTCCAAGGTTTGTATTGCCCGAGGCTCGAGGTCATGAATATCCCATTCATCAATTATTCTGAGGGCTCAGGATGGAACTACTTCTTAGAGACCTCGAAAAAAGTTGTTATAACTAACTCTAACACAATCCAGAAAAATCAGGGAAGAGAGAGAAAATAGAATCCCTTACAAATGTATAAATAACACTCACTCATTCAAAAAAAGTAATAGATACTCATTATATACTTTTTCATATTTATCTTTTTTCTTCATCAAGACAATCACTAACTTGATCTTCAGAGCACTAAGGTGGACTCAACCCATAGTGTTCCTTTTTGTAGGGTCTGACCCCGTCAAGCTCTCCAAAATTTTCCACTTTAACAATGATATTACATGATGGTTGCATTGGATATCACCTCATCGAATCTTCATTTTTCCTATGAATGACAAAACAAAGGTATTAACTAACAACAAATCGAACCATCCTGGCAAAGGAAACCAAAGGGGAAAACATCTATGATGTAGCACATGTAGCTTAAAGATATGTTGTAACATTTCCAGTGGTTCTTTATTTATTTCATCAGTATTCAGTATCCAATGATAACACAAATAAATACAGAATATGTATCTGTATACAAGGGATGAGCTGGCCACGGCCCCCCAATTTGTTTTTGTTTTTTTTTTCAAAAAGATTTATGTAATATCAATTAAAAAAGTTATTATCGTTAAAAAAATCTATATAGTATCATTAAAAATAAGTTAACAGCCACTCTATTTTTTTCTCTTATCATGAATATTCTTCCCCTCCCAATTTTAAAATCTTGGCTCCGCCTCTGCCTGTGTACACACACTTAGATGTGTTTTTTTCCTATTTTAACTGAAGAAAAGGATCTAGTCAGGGCCGTCTCAAACAATTTGAGGACCTTGGGCAATCATCTAAATACGGTCCTTAATAATTATATTTTTTCTCAATAAAAAAAAATTCTAAATTTTCTACTAAAATAATCACTACAAATAAAAGGACATTTCTCCAATGTTCATTCTTTTTATTAAGTCTTTCTTCAGCATATTTCTTGGGCTCTAATAATTAAGCTTTATTACGTCTATTGCATATAAGAAAAATTAATAAAAAATGAATATAAGTAAAAAAATTAATTATTTCAAGTTAAGATATATATAAGTATGTAAACAATATCAAAATTTATCACATAAACAAATAAAAAGAAGAGTTGAATATATACCTGTATACTTTCTTTCTTAGGTCAACCTTACTTTTTTATATTATATGCAAAATTAATATCACAATAAATAAAAATCGTTTAAGTACTGGTCTTCAATAGTTCAAAAATCGATTAAGTGTTAGCCCTAGAATATTATTTTACTAAGTTAGTATTTTTTTTTTTTTTTAAACTTGGGGCCCCCAATCTAAGGGGGCCTTGGGCACCGGCCCAAGCTGCCCATAACTTGGGCCGGGCCTGGATCTAGTATAATAATCAAGTAATGTACCAACAAGGTAGCCGAAAACTTGGAAAACGAGAATTGATTTCGCAATAATACGTCATAGCAAAGAAAGTACCACTAGATCAAAAGTCCCAGTGGTGGAAAAATGGTATTTTGAATCCATGGATATAATACATACTTATTTCGAATGGAGAAAGAACTGACTAATATGGAAAAAGAAACTTCAATTGCTTCGTACGTGCAAGTGGTTTATCAACACTAATAAAAGTGCGGCGTAACACAATAGGAAACTATCAATAAATATTCTGTCTTTACTACAAATTAGAAGAATATAGATGGTCAAAAGTGGTCTCACAAACATATTTGTACAGATATTAAATTCATGCATTTAGAATATGATAATAACTGAGATAAAACTTTTCTTAACAGTATGTGGAAGTATAAAACATTAAAGTCAAGAATGACATAATACTTATTGACACTGTATGAATGCTCTTGATGATGTTAAGAGCGGAAGAAATGTCTAAGAGTTAGTTTATAATGTGAATATGATATCATTCTAATATAAATTACAAAATAAGAATGATGAAAACATCAATAGATAGTATCTTACACATGATATGTATGAAACATCATATATCTTTGATGGCAATGCACGTTAAACAACTAAAAATCCATATACATGCATCATATATTATAACATATCAAGCATCATATATAGTTGGGATGAAGCCAAATAACTTGTATTATATGCCCTAGAAACATGATGCAAGTATACCAAATTTTAATTATTATTCATCTTTAGAGGACATGTAATTAAAGAATACATCTACCTAATTACTAGAGTCAACTTTTTAGTTTTTATTCATCGTATTAAAATTATCCACTTTATAATTTAACATCAATTTTTCAAAATTGATAAATTTCATTAATATATGAATATAACCAGGTATATCCAAAATAAAACCAATCAAATAATACATAATAATTTTAGTTACAATTTTTTTTTCAATGTACAATTCCTTGCTAGAAACTGTGAAATTTAAGTTCAATCATTATATCAAATACATATATTTCATAAATGAGCAAAATCCAAAACTATCTTAATTGTATTGTTTGCATTATGTACATATACATAATATGATGTAATTACTATACAAATTATTTTTCGGTGCTGAGATCCCAATATTATTTTCTTCTCGAAGTTAGAAAATTTCAATAATTTTATAACATATGTGGATGAGGAATTTATATAGTTAGTATATAAGAAAATGTTTCTATTTTATATAGTTAGAATTTGCTAAATAGATGTAGGATCTAAAAACCAAAAATACATTACAACTTTAAAGTATGAAAATAGTGACGGTCGGCCATCACATGCTCTAGAGCCTGCATGCACATAAGTGTGTAACTAATAAAATATTGATTAGTTAAAAGATTCGTGCAAATCTTACTATTCAAAAACTTATAATATTAAGAAACGGTAGCATAATTACTCAAAATTTGATATATGTCAACAAGATATTTAAATATGAGAAATGCGTGTCTAATATCTTTTTAAGTCATATCGTTACCAATAGTTAGGATTTCTTTTGTAAATCCTTTCATTTCTCTTTTCATGTCTCTCTTGATTATTTTCTGGCTTTCTAAAATTTGAGTTGTTTATGGTCATCATAATTTTTATAGTTATTATAACCACAATTATGGTCACAATCATATCCATGATAATAATATGATATACTATTTACTTTCAGAAATGGTTATAAGTCAATTAGCACAATTGATGATTTTTCATCAAAGTCCATTATTTGGTAAGAGGATGTGATAACAAACCAAATTATTTTTTCAAAGCCATGCTATAAATATTGTCAATGCAGGAGCATATTTAAGTCATAAAAGGAATAATATACTTCTTTTTAACTTATCTTCCACTTTTATATTATTTCCGCAGACTTTTGGTTGAGAAATAATTTAAACATTGCAAAGTTATCTCGCTTACAATTTCAAAAATTATCCAATTGCATATAAATTCATTAATAGCAAGTTTTTAGAAGATCATGCCTTGAGATGATCATATAATTATTTTCAAATTTTTATAAAGAATATATGTATCATTTGTCTAAGTAAAAATAAAACCAATCAAATATTACATAATAATTTTACTTACAATTTTTTTTTTCAAAGTACAATTCCTTGCTAGAAACTGTGAAATTTAAGTTTGTTGGCCCTTGATAACTTAAGAGGAGGGGGGGATGAATTAGGTTGTTTGGCAAGATTACTAAATTTAAAAATCTAATGCGGAAATACTATAACAAGAGATAATTATACTCTAAAAGTTCTTATAGGCAATTAATCAAACTCTTAGTAAGCATACAAGTATATAGAACTAGATAATCAACTAGAACTTCAAGAATTAATTTATAAGTGGATAAATCAATAATTATCTAACAATCAATATGTGCAATATCTAATAGGAAGATAAATGACTTGAAAATAAAGAGTGAGGGTAAGAGAAATCAAACACGATGATTTTTAAGTGGCTCGCACTCCCGAAAGCTTAGTCCACCACCTAAGGTCTTCCCTTCCCTTATGATTTAATCAATCTCCACTAAGATGCTTCTTCAAATATTGGTGAAATAAAAACCAATTACAATTACTCTTGAGTCCATAAGAGTTACACGAGATCCTTCAAATGTAGGTGAAGTTCAACCTACTTATCTCTCTTCCTTTGAGTCCACAAAGGATTACAACACTTTTTCTTGCAATGATCCTCTCAATCTATGTGCAAGAGTGTAATACAATGATTTTGTGAAAATGTGAATAAGAATAGCAACTCCTATTTGAGTTTGATATTACAATTGAATAACACTTTGAATGCTCAAAGATATGAAAGTGATAGCTCAAGATTTCTCAAAGAAAATGATATGAGAAGTTCTTTGAATTAGCTTGGAAATTTGAAAATTAAGGCTTGGAGAGATCTTTGAGATGGTAAGAGAGCATGACTTAAAAAGACGGAAAAGTTAGACACAAAACGGATAAAAAACATAAATCCTGGATTTTTCCTGTTAAGCCATCCGGTCGCTGGGGCCTTCATCTGGTCGACTGGATGAGGCAAGTAACTCTCTGCCGGTCGTTGTGGCTTTCATCCGGTCGACCGGATGAGCCTAGTAACGACCGGATGCTTAAAATACAAAAAAGTGACATTTTTGAGCCCCAAAATAAATTGTTTAATAATAAAGTATTTGGGTACTTTTAAGGACACTTATAAAAATGTGTTTCTAGCATTTTTAATATCTCAAAATATTTTCAAAAAACTCTCGAAACAATATAGAACAATTTTTATGCCACAAGAGTTTGAAATCCAAAAAGTCTTATTTTTAAAAAATGAGTTTGTAATGACCTTTTGAAAAAATATGTTTAAAGGATATTCTGCAAATAAAAAATTTATAAAAAAACCTTTTGAAGAAATTATGAGCTACACAAGTCATACTTAGGCAAACAATATTTTATTAGCCAGTACCCCTTATGTCACCACGTCTCCTTCCTTGTAACTCCCTTTTTGTCGTTGAATCTTTAACTTTATTTCTTTGAGTTGACAAGTCTTTTTCTTCGGGTATTCCGCTTGATCCCTCATGAGAGACTTCATTTGAATGAGACAAGATATAAGAATACCTTTTGGGCTTTGATACAATTTCTGATTTGGGCTTTGACTTTGATTCAATAATTTTGAAGCTAGCATTTGATCCTTTTGAATAAGCAAGTTGATATGGGCTTTGCTTGGGATAATCATGTGTTGATAAATTTGAATAACTTACCCAAGATACAAATAAGAATGCTTAAATCACAATTAAGATGTTTTGTTATTATCAAAATAAAGATTATAAGCTTTTCAGGCCAACAATCTCCTCTTTTTTTATGATGACAAAATATTGAAATATTAAAAAACATGAAATAGTAGAATATTGTCAAATCAAACAAGATTTGAGGTCTCCCCTCAATTGTGCTTGATTGAATCATTTGCTTGCCCATGAAAAGCAAGCTCCCCCCGAATATATAGTCAGTCAACCATACACAAGTGTTTTCATGCTAGCTTTCAATATTCTTTTTTCTCCCCCTATTTGACATCAACAAAATATAGTTTATAGACCATAGAAGAGCAAATAGGCATAAGAGGAGTTAAAAAAAAAAACAATGGAAGCATTAAAGAAACAAATCAAAGTATCCAATCAATGTTAAAACGAGATTAAAAAATGCAAAGGAGTACTTAATGCAAGTAAAACATAAAAGCTAAAAAGTTGTTTGAAGGAAACCAAATCTCAAGGCATTCACAAACTAAGAACCAAGATGGTGGTCATGTAATGCTTTCAACATTTGCTCCATACGATCCAAACGAACATCTTGTGCATCCAAGTGAGCAATGATGTCATCATGTGTGGAGGATTGAGAAGAAGATGATCCAGCTCTTCGAGAACTACCTGCTCCACCTTGACCAGTGCCTTGTCCTTCCATTGGATATCTGAAGGAATCGGGATCAATATCAAGAGATTTAAACACAATAGTATTACCGCTTGTATCCTCATTAGCATTAAGAACTTGGTTGTTATAAAGTTTCAACTTTTGGCGAGAGATGCTAGTGTGATTTAGAAGATAGGATCTGGCACTTATAGACTCAAACTTTTGATCTCGGGGAACATCTAAAGAGTCAAGGAGATGTATTAAGGGCTCCCCATAAGTAAGTTAGTTTTCTGCTTCCTTAGTGTGGACGATGTGGTTGATAATGATATGTGGAAGATTGATCCTTTTTGCCTCAAACATCAGGTACATCAACAAGACAGTGAATTTCGGAATAGAACCATCCTTAACTTCCCTAGGAATAATGACTTCATGAATGATGTAAAATAAAAGCTTTTTTCAGGGGTGATTTCCTTTTTCTTAGGATATTGAGTGCTATACTCGTATATTCTTTCCCAAAGGAATGCAATAACCCTTCCCTCTAGATCATCATGAATGTCTTCCGGCATGCCCTTGTAGGAATAAAGCTTAGTTCCTTGATTTAGAATTCCAAAGGCTCTAGCAATATCACTAGTAGTAAATTCTAACACCTTATCCTTAACTTGGCTTTGCAATTTCATGGTGTAAAAATCTAAGTTAGCATTGTAATAGAATTCTCTAATCCATGAAGTACATCCTTTATTCACAAACCTTAGCATAGGAAGCCAACCTTGAGCATCTAGGAGTCTTAAAATTCTAGTACCATTAAGCAAAGTAGGAGGGTCCAAAGTCTTATCCCATAAGATGTTTTATTGTGGGAAGGCATCGAGAGTGACAATGATTTGAGGAGCGGAGGATGAAGATTTTCCCGTCTTGCGCTTCTTAGAGTCAGCACTTGGTGGTGCCATAAAAATTTTGCGAGAAATTGAAGCCTTGTTGAAGAGGATTGCCTTTGAGGAGTTTTATCAAACACCTTGTAGGCAATATTTTTGAAGTCCTTTTTGTGAAAGTTTTTGAAACTTTTAATGAAGATAAGATGAGGTTTTGATGTTATAGAAGTGTTGTGATGCTAGGTTTGAGAAAAGGTTGTGAAGGTTTTGATGAAGAGATAACGGATATTGAGAGAAATAGAGAGAGTTTGAAGTTGAGTAAGAAATTTTTTTTAAAAAAATGAGGCCAATTCCCGTTTTTCAAACAGCGCGATTTGGTCGATAGGGCCTTGATTCGGTCGACCGGACAAGGGAAGTAACGCCCGGCAGTGAAGACCAATCCGGTCATTGCATGCTCCATCCGGTCGACCAGATGAATGCAGTAACGCCCGGATCCCCTGTTTTCTTAAAAAATATATATATACAATTTTTTAAAAATAAGTGATCCAAAACATTCCTAATTCTCTTCTAATGTCACAAAATTGATTTTCATGCAATGGTTTTGTAAAAATGTTAGGCAATTGATGCAAAGAAACAACAAATTCAAGTTCAATATCACCTTTTTGCACATGATCTCTTAGAAAATGATGACGAATTTCAATATGCTTAGTTCTAGAATGTTGAATTGGATTCTTTGATAGACTTATAGCACTTGTATTATCACATTTGATCGGCACACGATCATATTCTAGACCAAAGTCAAGCAAAGTTTGTTTCATCCAAAGAATTTGTGCAACACAACTACCCATAGCTACATACTCGGCTTCTGTCGTTGAAAGAACTACACTATGTTGTTTCTTGCTAGACCATGAAACTAAAGGATGTCCTAGAAATTGACAACTACCATTAGTGCTTTTTCTATCAATCTTATAGCCCGTGTAATCGGCATCGGAATATCCTAGAAGTTCGAAAGATGTGCCTTTACGGTAAAGAGTCCTAAATTAATAATACCCTTAAGGTATCTAATAATCCTTTTTACAGCATTCAAATGGGATTCCTTGGGAGAAGATTGAAAATGAGCACATAGAAAACATAATATCAGGTCTTGAGGCAGTTAAATAGAGAAGGCTTCCGATCATACCTCAATATTGTTTTTCATCAACCGATTTACCTTTTTCATTTTTGTCAAGCTTGATTGACGTTCCCATAGGAGTGCTCATTTCTTTTGCGATTTCAAACTCGAATTTCTTGATGAGTTCCTTAATATACTTGGCTTGATTTATGGAGATCCCTTCCTTTGTTTGTTTGATTTGAAGTCCAAGAAAGAAATTTAATTCTCCCATCATGCACATTTCAAATTCTTTATGCATACATTCAGAAAAATACTTGCAAAGAGATTCGTTAGTAGCACCAAAGATAATATCATCAACATATATTTGAACGAGCAAGATATCTTTAGCTTTTATTTTTACAAATAATGTAGAGTCTATTTTACCTCTAGAAAAACTATTATCAAGTAGATAATTACTTAATCTATCGTACCATGCCCTAGGTGCTTGTTTAACCATAAAGAGCTTTTTGAAGTTTGAACACATGACTTGATAGATTTGTATTTTTAAAATCGGGTAGTTGTTCAACATAAACTTCTTCTTGAAGATAACCATTTAAGAAAGCACTTTTGACATCCATTTGATAAAGTTTGAAGTTCATAAAACATGTATATGCTAGCAACATTCGAATGGATTCAAGTCGACCTACCGGTACAAAGGTTTCTTCATAGTCTATTCCTTCTTCTTGATTATACCCTTGTGCAACCAATCTAGCCTTATTTCTAGTTACATTACCGGATTCATTTAGTTTGTTTCGGAAAACCCATTTTGTACCAATAATCGGGTAATTACTAGGTCTTTCAACTAAGGTCCAAACTTGATTTCTTTCAAATTGATTAAGCTCTTCTTGCATAGCAATAATCCAATCATCATCCAATAATGCTTCTTTTATATTCTTAGGTTCAATTTGAGATATAAAAACAACATGTTCACAAAAAGTATTTAGATTTGAACGATTTCTTACACCTTGTGATGGTACTCCGAGGATTTGATCATTTGGATGATTTTTGACAAATTTCCAACATCTTGGAAGATCTTGATTTGTTGACATGATTTGATCATTTGATGTTGGTTGTTCTTCCTTAATTGGAGTATCAATTTGATTCCTTGTGGATGTATTACCTTCTTTACTTGTAGGGATAAGTTGACTTTGTTCTTCAACTTGTTGAATACTTACATCATCATCTTCGTCTTTTTTTGACATAAAGAGGTTAGTTTCATCAAAATTGATATGCATAGATTCCTCAATTACCGAGGTTCTTTTATTATGTACTCGATATGTCTTGCTTCTAGAAGAATAACCAATAAAAATACATTTGTCGGATTTTGAATCAAACTTACCAAGGTGATCTTTATTATTTAAGATGAAGCATTTACATCCAAAAACTTTAAAATGTGAGATATTTGGAGTGCGTCCTTTCCATAGTTCATATGGAGTTTTCTTGAGAGAAGGTCTAATTAAAACTATATTTAAAACATAGCAAGCCGTATTGACAACTTCTCCCCAAAAGTATGTAGGCAAGTTGTTTTCTTTCAACATTGTTCTTGCCATGTAAAGTTCGGTTTTTCCTTTCAACAATCCCATTTTGTTGAGGAGTTCTAGGAGCCGAAAAGTTATGCTTAATGCCATTTTGTTCACATAGTTCCACAAAAGATGAATTTATGAATTCTGTGTCTCGATCACTATGAATGCATAAAATGTAGTATCCCTTCTCATTTTGCACTATTTTACAAAATTTTGCAAATTCATTGAAGGCATCACTTTTGAGTGCAAGAAACATGACTCATGTGTATCTAGTATAGTCATGAACAATAAATAAAAAAACATATCTAGATCCTCCTAGACTTATTACATCTATTGGTCCAAAAATGTGCATATGAAGTTTTTGTAAAGCTTTTGATGTGGTCACATGACTAATGATTTTGAAAGATGCTTTATGTTGTTTTCTAAATTGACATACATTACATAAATAATTTTTTTCAAACTTGGTCTTAGGAAGGTCTCTTACAAGATCCTTCTGAGAAAGTTTACCAAGTAGATCCATGTTAATATATCCTAATCTTGTATGCCATAACCATGAATTTTCATTTGTTGTGATTAAATAATCAATATTTTGGTATGATATACTTTCAAAGTCAATGATATAGACATTTTCATGTCTATTTGCAATAAACAACACATTTTTTCATTTTGTCAAAAACAGTGCAACATGATAATTTAAATTCAACTAGATAATCATTATCACATAGTTGACTTACACTTAGCAAATTATGTTGAATCCTTTCACAAGTAGCACATCATAGATAGATATATTATTTTTATTTCCAATGCTACCTTTACCAATAATTTTACATTTCTCATTATTTCCAAAGCTCACAAAACCTTTGTATTTTTTTGATAGACTTATAGAAAAGAGATGGATCACCGGTCATATGTCTTAAACATCCACTATCAATGACCCAATTTCCTTCATACTTCATCCTTACAGTAACCTATATACAAAAATAAAATTTAGGTCCCCAAATTCTGTTGGGTCTTAGATTATTAGTATTGATTTTTAGCACATTTAATAATCCATTTTGGTTTGAGCCAAGAAGGAATTTTAGAGTCTCTACCTACCATATTTCGAAATTTACAATGTGATGTTATATGACCTCATAATTCACAATAGGTGCATGATTTTTGAAATCCTTTTGATGTTGATGCTTCATTTGTAGAAGATGATGCTTTTACAAAATAACTTTTTAGAGATTTTTGTTTTAAAGAAAGTTCATATCCTATTCCACTTTTATCAAAAGTCATTTTTTGTGAGCCAAGCATTTTATCAAGATTTTCTTTTTCTTTTGTAAATCTTGCTAGGCTTCCATTTAATCCTTGATTTTCTTTTTCAAGCTTTTCATTTTTTGTTTAAAGATTATCATTTTCAAAATGAATCTTAAGTGCCTTTTCATGAGCACAATTTCGATCTTTTTCAAGAAACTTATTTTCTTCTTTTAAGGTATTATTTTCCTTTTGAAGTTCATGTATCTTGATAATTGCAATTTCAAAACTATCATACATTTTAGAAAATTCATATTGTAATTCTTCAAAAGAACATTCATTATCAATTAATGAGCTAGAAGAGTAATATTCGGAGTTAAAAGAAGAACATACCTCATCATCCTCTTTTGTCATAAGACAAACGATGTTTTCCACTTTTTCATTTTCGCTTTCTTCACCGGTTGATGCATCGTCATCAACGTATGTTGCTTTCAAAGCTTTTCCTCTTTTGGTTTTGATTGGTTTTGGACAATTTGCTTTTATGTGACCCGTCTTGTCACAATTGAAACATCTTCCTTCTTCTTTTGGTTTGTTTCTCCCTTTGTTCATAAACTTATTGTAAAGAGCTTTGCTTACCTTTTTGAATTTGAGAAATTTTTTAAAGTTCCTTGTAAGAAGAGCTATCTCATCATCATCTTCTTTGTTTTATTCCTCTTCATCACTTGAGTAAGCCTCTGATGCAAGAAGTGCAATTGACTTCTTGTTCTTTCTTTTTTCTTCTTCTCGGTCCTTCTTCTTCAACTCATGGCTCATAAGAGATCCCATAAGTTCACTAAGAGTGAGAGTTTTGAGGTCTCTAGCTTCCTCAATAGTCGTTACTTTAGCTTCCCATGGCTCGGTTAAGTTTCGGAGAACTTTTCCTACCAATTTTTCATTAGAATACTCTTTTCCAAGAGATTTTAGAGCATTAACAATATCGGTAAATCTAGAAAATATTTGTTCAATATTTTCATCAAAAGACATTTTGAACATTTCATATTTATGAACAAGCATGTTTATTCTAGTTTTTTTTAACTTGGTTAGTTCCCTCATAAGTGACTTCTAATTGATCCAAACTTTTTTTAGCACTTTTGCATCCAGAAATTTTGTTGAACTCATTTGAATCTAAAGTAAGATATAACATGTTCATAGTTTTAAAGTTTCTTTCACACATTTTGAAATCATCATCATTATAGTCTTTTTTCGGTTTAGGGACAATGATGCTTTGTTCTCCTTCCTTTTTAGTTATAGTATGATTGGTTGGTCCATTTTTTTTATCACATTCCAAACTCTTATGTCATTTGCTAGAATATAGATTCTCATCCTAGTTTTTCAAAAAGAATAGTTTGTTCCATTGAACAATGATGGTCTAGAGGAAGATTGTCCTTCAACTATATTAGACATTGATGGGCTTGCCATAGGGATCATCTACTAGATGTTAAGTTATATGTAGAGTACTAGCTCTTGATACCACTTGTTGGCCCTTGATAACCTAAGAGGGAGGGAGAGGGGGGGGGGGGGGATGAATTAGGTTGTTTGGCAAGATTACTAAATTTAAAAATCTAATGCGGAAAAACTATAGCAAGAGATAATTATACGCTAGAAGTTCTTATAGGCAATTTATCAAACACTTAGTAAGCATACAAGTATATATAACTAGATAATCAACTAGAACTTCAAGAATTAATTTCTAAGTGGATAAATCAATAATTATCTAACAATCAATATGTGCAATATCTAATAGGAAGATAAATGACTTGAAAATAAAGAGTAAGGGTAAGAGAAATCAAACACGATGATTTTCAAGTAGTTCGCACTCCCGAATGCCTAGTTCACCACCTAAGGTCTTCCCTTCCCTTAGAATTTAATCAATTTCCACTAAGATGCTTCTTCAAATGTTGGTGAAACAAAAACCAACTACAATTACTCTTGAGTCCACAAGAGTTACACGAGCTCCTTCAAATGTAGGTGAAGCTCAACCTACTTATCTCTCTTCCTTTGAGTCCACAAAGGATTACAACACTTTTTCTTGCAATGATTCTCTCAATCTATGTGCAAGAGTATAATACAATGATTGTGTGAAAATGTGAATAAGAATAACAACTCCTATTTGAGTTTGGTAATCCAATTGAATAACACTTTGAATGCTCAAAGATATGAAAGTGATAGCTCAAGATTTCTCAGAGAAAATGACATGAGAAGTTCTTTGAATTAGCTTGGAAATCCGAAGATTAAGGCTTGGAGAGAATGGCTTAAAAAGAAGGAAAAGTTAGACACAAAACGGAAAAAAAACATAAATCTCGGATTTTTTCCGTTAAGCCATCCGGTCGCTGGGGCCTTCATCCGGCCGACTGGATGAGGCAAGTAACTCCCGGACCAGACCTCTCTGCCGGTCATTGTGTCTTTCATCTGGTCGACTGGATGAGCCTAGTAACGACCGGATGCTTAAAATGCAGAAAAGTGACCTTTTTGAGCCCCAAAACAAATTGTCTAATAATAAAGTATTTGGGCACTTTTAAGGACACTTAGAAAAAAATATTTCTAGAATTTTTAACATCTCAAAACATTTTCAAAAACTCTCGAAACGAAATAGAACAATTTTTATGCCACAAGAGTCTGAAATCCAAAAAGTCTTGTTTTTCAAAAATGAGTTTGTAATGACCTTTTGAAAAAATATGTTTAAAGGATATTTTGCAAATAAAAATTTTATAAAAAAATCTTTTGGAGAAATTATGAGCTACACAAGTCATACTTAGGCAAACAACATTTTATTAGCCGATACCCCTTATGTCGTCACGTCTCCTTCCTTGTAACTCCTTTTTTATCGTCGAATCTTCAACTTCATTTCTTTGAGTTGACAAGTCTTTTTCTTCGGGTATTCAACTTAATTCCTCATGAGAGATTTCATTTGAATGAGACAAGATATAAGAATACCTTTTGGGCTTTGATACAATTTCTGATTTGGGCTTTGACTTTGATCCAATAATTGTATTGTTTGCATTATGTACATATACATAATATGATGTAATTACTATACAAATTATTTTTTGGTGTTGAGATCCCAATATTATTTTCTTCTCGAAGTTAGAAATTTTCAATAATTTTATAACATGTGGATGAGGAATTTATATAGTTAGAATATAAGAAAATGTTTCTATTTTATATAGTTAGAATTTGCTAAATAGAAGCAGGATCTAAAAGCCAAAAATACATTACAAATTTAGAGTATGAAAATAGTGACGGTCGACCATCACATGCTCTAGAGCCTGCATGCATATAAGTATGTAACTAATAAAACATTGATTAGTTAAAAGATTCGTGCAGATCTTACTATTCAAAAACTTATAATATTAAGAAAAGATAGCATAATTACTCAAAATTTGATATATGTCAACAACATATTTAAATATGAGAAATGCGTGTCTAATATCTTTTTAAGTCATATCATTACCAATAGTTAGGATTTCTTTCATAAATCCTTCATTTCTCTGTTCATGTCTCTTTTGATTGTTTTTAGGCTTTCTAAAATTCGAGTTGTTTATGGTCCTCATAATTTTTATAGTTATTATAACCACAATTATGGTCACAATCATAACCACGATTATAATATGATATACTATTTACTTCCAGAAATGGTTATAAATCAATTAGCACAATTGATGATTTTTCATCAAAGTCCATTATTTGGTAAGAGGATGTGATAACAAACCAAATTATTTTTTCAAAGCCATGCTATAAATATTGTCAATGCAGGAGCGCATTAAGGCATAAAAGGTATAATATACTTCTTTTAACTTATCTTCCACTTTTATATTATTTTCGCATACTTTTAGTTGAGAAATAATTTAAACATTGCAAAATTATCTCGCTTACAATTTCAAAAATTATCCAATTGCATATAAATTCATTAATAGCAAGTTTTTAGAAGATCATGCCTTGAGATGATCATATAAGTATTTTCAAATTTTTATAAAGAACATATGTATCATTTGTCTAAGATATTTAGGCTTTTAGCCTTCTTGAAGATAATGATGAAGGAATATCATTATTTATTGAAATCTGTTCAGGGATACATGATTTTCTTCTTTAAATTATTTCTCTGAAATCGTAGTATGCATATGGATTTTAACCTCGAGGATTTATAATGTAATTATAGTCTGATATATTAAAAGCAACGAACTTCTAGTCCGTGACCATATGGATATCAATATGAAGCTTTCCAAACAAACTATCATTGTTTGATATATTGAAACAATGAACTTTTGATTTGTGAGATTTGACTTCATGAAACATTTATATTCAAAATGAAACTGGCAAAAGATTTTAAAAAATAATTTATTGAAAGTCATGATATAAAATATTCTCATGTTGTCAATAATACTTTTTCCTCCAAGTTTTATATTTGTTTTTTCTTATCTCTAAGACTGATAGAGACTAATCATGTTGTTAACGTGTTATGAAACTAGAGAGAAGCTAGAAGAGACAATAAAGTAGAGAGAAATTTAATAGAGGAAGGGCGAGAAGACATTTATTTTGATATTCTTGATGTGACTTTACAATGTAGAGAGCCCTATTTATAGCCAAAATGCAAAAGAAGTTGTATAATATTAAACTTCACTTGGACACAAAATATAGGACTTAGATAAATATTATTGATAACCTTCACATAATTGTGAACCAAAATCTGCATTAGGATGAATATCTTTCAATCTTGGTAATTACATAATACATTTAATAATTTTATTAACGATATTTTCTTAATGTACATTTGGTTTGGCCTGTGCATGTGGACGGGCAAGCTCAACTAGTATTGCAATAAATGGTCATTATATATCTATGTAGTTATGATTAAATGATTTGAATAATTCATCAATATTAGATTTCTCACATAATGTTATATGATACGCGATAATTTATATTTGTATAACCAATTTAAATAAATAGTCTTAAGACCAATTAGTTTTTTTTCTAGTTTTGCAAGAAATCAAAGTACTCAAGCAAAATCAATCTGTAGTTTGTTCTTTGCTTGCAGGATTGTAAACAAATCAGTCAAGTCCCGAGTTCAATCAGCACCAATTTTATACCTTAACACATGTCTTCCCTTCACTCTAGGCATATCCTTTCATCCTTTGGTCATAGGCATCAATTAACGGAATTTTCTTTTCTTGTTTCATAGTTATAGCACAAATTTGTTGTTTCGTCTATCATCATTAAGGAGCATTAAATGCTTACCTTGTTCGCTAACTTAGACTCAAAGTGCCGACTATCTATGAATAGCCAGGATTGAAATGCCAATCGAGGAGATAAGGCTTGACCTCATCTCCACCTTCCTCCAGTATATCACTAGTAGTCCTTCGTGAGTGTGGCATGCACCATTTTGTTTGTGAGGAGCCGTTTGGAAGAACTTCCATCAGTATCTCAATTTCAATTCAAACATGGGTTTGATTTAGACTCCATGTTCTGAAGAAAAAAAGTTTTGTATCCTTATATCAAATATCAAAGAACCCATCCTTCGAAATGAAAGTCAAAACCAAACCAATGGGAGAGGGGGAGTTGTGCCCATTCTCTCTTCGAGCACGAGTGTTAAAATCTGACCCAACAGGGATTTTTACCCAAAATAGGATTTGCGGAAGATAAAGGAAGACACAAAATTCTATATCTATCAAATGAGTCAATTGTTCAGGTCAAGTCCTTTATAGTTTACACATTTTTGTACTTCTGCTTTTGACTACTATATTTATGTTAATGTATTTTCCGATGATACATAAACAAGGTATTTCTAGTCCTGTATAGAGAAGAGAAGATACATTATCAATATTTGTAATCAATCATTTTTCGGAGTGGCATATACATCAGACATCTTGGATCAAGTAAAAACTATGGGTTTTCAACAAGCTATTACTACATCCATTTCATTAGGAATTGATGATCTTTGAACAATACCTTCTAACTCGATTTTGGGGCTCGAGGTTGCTGGACTCTACTTCTCACCCCGGGCTCATTCCGCTAACGTACTATACTAATTAGAAAGCGCTTTAGAGAGTCTTGACCAATTTGAAAGATCATTTAATGTAATATAATATATAAACATAACAATTAATATATACTACTTTTCTCCATACCAACGCTGGTTGCACAATTTAAATGCCTTTGCGTGAATTTCTTCTGGGTCAGGAAGTCACTATTTAGAACATGTAAGTCATCTACCAAAAACAAAATCAACCAAATCAAATCAAACTAAGTCTCTTGTTTCATTAGGTGGGGTCGGCTATATAGTTTAAACGATATCATTCATTTTTGTTGAGAGCTAACTATTCTGTAAGCTCGATACTCGTAAAGTCTCATCTAAGTATCTCTGCCCAAGTCAACATAGGTATTCCTCTATCCCTCTTTTTATGTGCTCTCTCTAACCCTTAATTCATACCATTTAACCGGTGCCTCTACAGGTCGTCTCCTAACATGCCCAAACCATCTCAAACGGTTCTCTCTCATCTTATCCTGGATCGGAGCCACTCTTACTCTTTCACGGATTGCCTTGTTTCTAATTTTGTCATTTTTAGTTTTTTTTGCGCATTCACCTCAACATTCTCATCTCGGCTACTGACATTTTATGGACGTGTTGGTATTTCACCGCCCAACACTCAGAACCATATAACATAGCTGGTCTAATGACAATCTTATAAAACTTCTCTTTCAGCTTAAGTGGTATTTTTTTATCATACAAAATTCCTACTGCATTTCTCTACTTTATTCATCTTGCTTTGATTTGGGCTGTCTTTTGTTCAAACATATTAGTTTATTGGTTAGACACGAGAAGGTTCAGTAATGTCTCCACGCGAGCGCGAACGATATAAGTCAATAGCTAACATGATCAAGACCTTAATTTGTCCTCTAACTTAATTCAGAACTTGTAAGTTAACCGCCAAAAATAATTAAAAAAAGAACATGTAAGTCAATAGCTTAAACCATTGACGACGTAAATATCAGACGCATGCATGAGGAACTGACTACGAACCCCAATCGCGTAATGACTAATGAGTACGTTTAAATTATATATTTATAATTATCATTTGCGTTCATACGGTTTAACCAAGATATATTTATTTTTATGTTTCGAGTTCATCCGATTTAACCAACAAGTTTGGCCAACATTTGCACTGTTATCCCAGCTCGTACAACCTCAAACAAATTTTACAATGAGTTCAATGAGAAGTTCAACCAAACAAAAACTCAAACCTAAACAATGATTAAGTACAATTTGCAAAAAACTCGAAACTAATGAGGAATAGCACTGAGGTGCCAAGCAGTACAAAGGGATCTATTGTTGTAGTTTGAGGTGAAGTGATTTCTAACAAGCATTTTTATTCTCACTTCATCTCGGATCTGCTCAACAATCCAATCCTCAGTAGTTGCTCCTTGCCCAAATAGTCAGCAATTACATTCCTTCCAAATATGATAGATACAAGCCGGGGAAATAAGCTTTAGTAGTGTTGCTTTAACTGAAGAACTCCAAATTTATATCCTTAACCCGATGATCAACAAGAAACCAACGCGCTCTGTCCTATCTTAACAGTCTTGCTTTATTTCATCAGTATTCAGTAACCAATGATAACAAGTTTGTTGATGATCACAAACTGTTGATAATATTCACCCCTCAGGCACTGATCACAATTTTTTTTTTTTTGGTTTCATAGTTAACATAAATTGACAACTAAACTGAGGCCGTCACGAGGTTCCGTCTATCATCATTGAATATTAAATGCTTAATAAGTTGTCCACTAACCTAATTTAGAACATGTAAGCCACCGACAAAAAAAAAAAAAAAAAAAGAAAGAACATGTAAGTCAATTTTTATTTTTGTCGGAGCATGTAAGTCAATAGCTTAAACAATTAATGAGTAATGAGTATGCTTGCATTATAATAAGCTGGAAATATTTATCAGAAGACCATAACGCGATCTGGGCTGCCTTTTGTTCAAACCTCTTAATTTATTGGTTAGACATGAGAACGTTCATTAATGTCTCCACGTTAGCGCGAACGAGGACAAAATTATGTTAGTTGACTAACGATATATTTATTATATGTAACATGTGTTTTAAACAATTAATATATTATACCAAAAATAATAATAATAATAATAAAAAATTGAACAATACATTTGTAATTATTTTTTGTGTTCATACGTTGACTTGATCAATTACATGGATGCTTCTCATCTACAAATGTTAACGTAAATAAATGTTTCAACGCCATTTACACACACTTAGATTTTTTTTTTTTGACTGAAGAAAAGGATCTAGTATAATTAATTAAGTAATGTACCAACAAGGTAGCTGACAAACTTGGAAACGAGAATTGATTTTGCAATATGTCATAGCAAAGAAAGTACACCACTAGATTAAAGATCCAATGGTGGAAAAATGGTATTTTAAATCCTTGGATATAATGCAAACTTATTTCGAAAGGAAAAAAAAATGATTAATATGGAAAAAGAAACTTTAATTGGTTCGTATGTGCAAGTGGTTTATCAACACTAATAGAAGTGCAGCGTAACAATAGGAAATACCAAACACTTAAAATATATTTTAGCTTATAATATAATAGATACAGTGTAATCACAAGAGCCAAACACACTTGGCAAATTCAAGTATACAAGATTTTCTATATTCTTTCTTTATACCTGCATCTTTATTTGATTAAAGCCATTATAAATTCCATGCAAGTTATTTTCCCAATCAATATATTTGACTCAAGATAATTTATAAATTTTAATCTCATTAGTCATAAGTGTGATTTTAATAATGTAATTATTAAGCCAATCACACTTGATACAACCAAATAACTAAGATTTGTTACTATCAAAATTATATAATGCCTATAATTTTTCTATTTTTAATGATGACAAATCACAATATATATGTTATAACCAAGATTATATTCCTAAACGTAACAACCATAGCTGATTTTAATGTCTTCAAAAGTGAAACCTACACACCTAATCTCTCAACAAGATATAATTTTTAATTCTTGTGATGAGCTGGACTAGCTTGTTCTCCTACAAATTTGTCAACATGCATCTTCTTTTCTTGTATTTTAATTCTTGTTAGTTTTAAATTGGTTTTTGTCTAGTAGTCTTTTTTTTTAATAGGTAATGATTTTGTAAAACTATATTCTAATTGGTATTAGATTTTTTGTGAATCTATAAATAAGGCCGGGGTTACTTTGTTTCAAATGTAGCCATCCCAAATACAAGAGTAATAAAGATTTAGTTTAAAGCCTCTATAAAGAGGAGATGACTTGCAGAGAAGTTTCCATCGATATTGTGCAACCAAAGTCGTCATGTGAGTTTCTGTCAATCTCTAGATCTATAAAATTTTGTTTTGCTTATGATCAATTCTTCAATATTAATTAACGGTAATGAACATGAATAATTTTGCAAAAGGAGTTGCTAGTTAAATTAAGAGAAAAGTATGAAAAGTCAAGGGTCATTTTTCAAAATTTCAGGTAACATGCAGCTCAGCAGTGGTGCAAGTGGCCGCGTTTCTATTCCATTAAGTAGCAAGGTTGAAACTCTCACTAGAATACAACCTCAAAACTCCATCTTTAAGGTACATAATCATTTGCGGGAGCTAAACAAAAAGGCGTACGAGCCAGGAATCATAGCCATTGGTCCATATCATCACGGAAATGAGAAGCTATCAATGATGGAGGAGCATAAGGTGCGCTATCTGCATGATCTTCTTCAACGTAAAGGGGAAAGTGTTGATAGATATATCGAAGCTATTAGACAGCATGAAGAAAAGGTGCGTAACTTTTATGCTGAACCATTAAGTAGTCTTACTTCAGATGATCTTGTAGAAATGATGGTATTGGATGGTTGCTTTATCATAGAATTATTGCGTAAAAATAGCCAGCGACGTTTGAGAGACGCAAATGATCCTATATTCAAAATGAATTGGATGATGAACAGTTTACAGCGTGATTTAATGTTATTTGAAAATCAACTTCCTTTCATGGTCCTCCATGAGTTGTTTGGCATGGTGGAGAAGCCAAAAAACAAAAGGTTCATCCAACTTCTCTTGAAATTTTTCATTCATATTTTACCCGATCCAGAGCATAGATGGCGTAAGCCACCTGAAGATTCACCTGATGAAGTCAAGCATTTACTTGACTTTATCCACAAAAATTGGCTTCCACCAAGAGACACTTCTGATCATGAAGACGACGTCACAAAGAATAGTGGAGACAGGATTTTCATCCGCTGTGCGACTGAGCTTAGAGAGGCTGGGGTGGAGTTTGAGAAAATAAAGGGAGATAGCTTATTTGATAGAATGAATTGCTTGCTGTCCCCCCTGTGTTTTGCTCGAAATACTCATTCACCTCCTGTGTTTTTAAAATAGGCTCATTACCCCCCTGTGTTTTTATCGATTAAGCTGACGCACCCAAATCGCTTATTCCGTTAGCAAACGTTACAAAATTAGTTAATTGATCGTTATACCCTTACATAAAGTTAAAATCGAAAAAACACAGGGGGGTAATGAGCCTATTTTAAAAACACAGGGGGTGAATGAGTATTTCAGGAAAAACACAGGGGGGCGGCAAGCAATTTACTAAAAGGGTATTTTTGTCCAACAAAGAATTTATTTTAACCAAAAGCATAAAAAAATCGCATTTTAAGCGCGTGTGTTACAATTGCCGTTAAATTAAACGGTTTTTCTAACGGAGGGGGGCAGTCAGCTACATTCCGAAAATCACAGGGGGGTAAGAAGCCTATTTTAAAAACACAGGGGGTGAATGAGTATTTCGACCAAAACACAAGGGGGCGGCAAGCAATTCACTCTTATTTGATATAAGCTTTACAAAAGGAACTTTAAAAATCCCAACTTTTATCATCGAAGACAGAACGGAGACTTTCTTGAGAAATCTGATTGCACATGAGCAATACTATGAGACTAGTCGTCCAATGTTTGTGACTGGATACGCCAGATTCATGGACTGCCTTATTAACACTTCAAAAGATGTAGAATTACTAAGTCGCCATGGAATCATTGATAACTACTTAGGTAATGGTGAAGCTGTTTCTGACATATTTAACAAAATCACGGACTCAGTTACCGGGCAAAGCAACTATTTCCGTTATGCAGATATCGTGAAGAGACTCAACTCTCATTGCAATAAACCCAGGCACCGGTGGATGGCTATATTGAGGCATGACTACTTCAATAGTCCGTGGGCAATTGTTTCATTCGTTGCTGCTATTTTCTTGCTTACCCTTACTGTGATACAAACAAAATTTTCTGTTTTTCCCCGCAATTAATTAATTATTCCTCTGATCGCGCACCTGCAATTTTATGAAAAGCTTCAAGGGGTTTTTTTTCCCTTATTTTTTCCCCCCTTTTTACTTAGTGTTCTTCTACAGTGAAATTTTATTATGTACTGACATTTGTAACTCGATTGTGGTGACCCTGATAATATTATTGGAGTTTAACCCTTGGACTTGAACATGACTTTCTTCGAGAGGTTTGGAATAAAATAATAAATTTTTATCCGGGGTGTAGTTGGGTATGGGTTTGGAATGTGGAGAAAGAGTAAAAACAAGGAAGTAAAGGGCAAGATGATCTTTTTCACGTAGCCATTAACCAAATATAACGGAAGTAAGCAATTGGGTAAGTGTGCTACATTAAAAAGGTATAAGGGGATTATGAGATGATTACGACACCACAAGGGGGTCCGACATAATTTTTATAAACCACAGGGTGTGTTTTGTAATTTACCCATAAAGAATACACTACAAGAAATTTCGCGTTTGGAGTCAGCACATTTTCGTCTCCGTTTCATCTCCAATCTGAAAAGGAGACGGAACGAAGACGAAAATCGGGCGTCACCTTTCGACCCGTCTTTTTTTTTGCATTTCATCTCCGTTTCGTCTCAAATAGAGATGAAAAAATATTTCGTCACTTTTCTGTCTCCCTCGCATTTCGTCACTTTTCCGTCTCCCTATAATTTCGTCTCATTTCCGTCTCCGTTCACATTTCGTCTTCGTTCCATCTCCTTCACATTTTGTCTCATTTTCATCATATTTTTAAAATTTCTTTAAAAAAATATAATAAATTCGGATTATGTCAAAATTACTATAAAGATTTAAAAAAATTTACCAAAAATTATACTAATTATATATATATATATATTTATTTATTTATTTATTTACCTAAATCTATCACTTATACACCTATATATACAAATATGAAAGAAAAACAAAAAGAAATCTGATTTTTTTATTTAAAACCCTAAACTCATGATAAAACTACAAAAAAATCAGATATTTACCTAAATCTATCACTTACACACACACACACACACATATATATATATATGTATATATGAAAGGAAAAAAAAACACTAAATAAAGCTGAAATTTTTTAAAAAAAATCTTAAAATCATGAAAAAAAACTACCAAAACTAAATGTATTTACATAAATCTATTAGTTATACATACATATATATGACATATATACATAGTACATATATAATCCAAATATGAGATAAGAGAAACATATATATAATGAACTAAACTAAAATAAATTCGAAAATTAAAATTAAAATAAATAAAGGAATTACCTTAAAATAAGGTAAACTAATAGTTAGTTCACAATTAAAAATATGAGTTAAGAGAAAGGGGAGAGAGGGGGGGGGGGGGGGGGGGGGGAGGGGGGAGGGGGCTTATGCTCAATTTTTTTTTTATTTTTAATTTTCCCCTAAAATTTATTTTGGAGAAATTTTTTGAAATGGTTCAGGTGGCTGGATTTTTCCAGCCACTTGGTCTGTGCCAAGTCCTTTTAAAGGACTTGGTACAAAAATTTTTTTTTTTTTTGTATTTGCCCCCAAAATATTTTGGGGGGAATTTTTGTATTGGTTCAAGCGGCTGACAGCCACTTGAACCAATTTCAAAAGTTTTTGAATTGGTTCAAGTGGCTAACAGCCACTTGAACCAACCACCTTTTTTTTTTTTGGAGACAGACCATTGGTCTGTTTCCTTTTTTTTGGAGACGGACCATTGGGTCCGTCTCTATTTTTCGGAGACGGACCAATAGGTCCGTTTCCTTTTTGTTTTAGATTAAAATAAAGTATTTAATTTATGGAGATTTTTTTCAAAAAGGAAATATTGAGCTATTTTTAAAAAATTTATGGAAGAATTAAATTAATAAAGGTAATTGGTAATTTATTATTATTAATTTATTTACTATTTAAATACATGTTTATAGTAAATTGTTAAGCAAAATTTAATAATTAATAATTAATTATTTTTTATCTCCATTTCATCTATGTTAAGAGACGAATTAGAAACGACATTCATGTTCCGTCTCCATTGGGAGACGATTTGGAGACGACATATCAATTTCGTTTCCAAACTGTCTTAAATTGGTCACTATTCATGTGACAAAAGTTTCATCTCCTTTTCGTCACTTTTTTTGTGTCGAAAAGGATACGGACCGTCACCTTTAACTGTTTTTCTTGTAATAATAGCTATAAATAATTGTAAAGGTAAGTAATTAGGGATGACAATGGGGATAGGAATTGCGGGTATCCGTCTCGCCCTGTCCTCGCCCTAAATGGAATGGGTTTTTAAGGCAGAAAATGGAGAATAGGGCAGGGGATGGGGATTAACTTTTAATCTTCGTGCAAGGGCGAAGCGGGGTGCAGGGATAAGTATTTTCCTTCCCGCATAACCCGCCCCGCATACATGGATAGTGATTTGTTTTATTTTAGTATTATATATGTATTAAAATTATACATATAAAAGTATAAAAAAATAACATTAAACAACGTATTATAAAATGGAAAAGAAAAATTAGATTATTTGAAAGAATTTTATAATTATTCTTAAAACCATTGCATGCCGTAATTTGAGATTTACTATCATTTGACATAAATATCTCAATTTTATTATTGATCATAATGAATTAAGAGATTTGTTAGTTATTTCAGTTGTACTTCAAAAAATTTCAAATAACATAACTAAAGATGAATTTTAAAGAATTGCAACTAATATTATATGTAACATGTGATAAGAAAAAAATTATAATAATCAATGCAATCTCACTAATACAAATAATTTTTTTTTTCAATTATAGTTCTCATACACAATGGTTAAGTCAGAATTTATTTTAAATATTTGAGACTCAATTACTATAATATTATTTTTGCTATTTAACTGCAAGAATAATTAATATTAGACTTTATTTAAGATCTATATTTATATTTATCATTAGTATAACTATAATTTATATTTTGAAGTTGGATGATTTAAATTAACTTTAATTCTTAAGGTTTATAAAAAATAATAAAAACCCCGCAGTAATTCCTATTCCCTACAGGGATTTGGGGACGGGGGCGGGGATGGGGGTATAGAATGTGGGGTCATGGCAGGGGATAGGGAAAATTTTTGGGTGGCGGGGCAAGGCGTGGGGATACCTCCCCCCACTCTTATCCCGCCCTATTGTTATTCCTAGGTAAGTTTAGCCTTATTAATTTTTAGCTTCAACTTTCAGTTGTTCTCTTTCAATCAAAAGAGTTAGTCCTCTCGACCATCTTTAATGAATTTGAGAGCATCAAACTTGTGCCCAAAAAGGAGCCAATGATAGATCTAGGAAGGTATAAAATGTTCGATGAAAAACTCAACCATCTCACTGTGACCCATTCAAAAATCTCATGTGCAGTAAGTATCATTAGTTGTTGTATGAACTCTCCAAGAGATAATCAATACAAGACGATTGTTTTTATTCTTCGATACATTAAAAGGGCTCTTAGAAAAGGATTGTTTTATAGTGATCGATGGCACACTGAGATTAATGGATATACATATATGCAAATTAGGTAGGTAGGCTTTCTAGTAGATGTACCACGTTAGGTATTATGTTTTTGTTGGAAGAACCTTAGTCTTCGAATAGTAAGACACAAGATTCTATTATTGACAACATGTGAACTAATATGGGTTAAACATTTACTTATATAGACTGGAATTGATTGTTCTAATCCTGTGAAACTAATTTGATATAACTATACAACAACATCTAAGTAGACCAAGCATATTCAAGTTGATGGTCACATTATTAAAGATAAACTCTTAGCGAAAGGGATAGTTACATCTTATGTTAGTTCAAATGATCAATTAGCTGATTTGTTTGCTAAACATTTGAGAGATCATTGAGTTGATTATATTTGTTGCATACAGGACACACATAAGGGAAAATTGCAAACAACTCCTATTGTTTTTCCAAAATTTTAAATTCGTCTCTATTGTTTAAAATTAGTTAATTTAATCCCTACTATTGTTTAAAAACAATCAAATTTGTCTTGTCCTTATTGTTTCCTAAAAGAAAATTCAATTTAGTATCTATTATTTTTCAATAAATGTTAGTTTAATCAATTTTGGCAGGTCTAAATTGAATTTTTATAGAAAACAATAGGGACTAAATTGACTAATTTTGAAGAGCAGGCACGAATTTTAAATTTTTGAAAAACAATAGGAACTAAATTGCCTAATTTTGAATAACAAGGATGAATTTAAAATTTTTAAAAAATAATAGAGACGAATTTGAAATTTTTGAACAATATATATGCTCCAAATTGAGGGGACTGTTACTGTGCACTGTGTGTTGTTATGTGTTGTCTACTCTCCCATATTGAAATATAGGAAGGTTAAGGTCAAAAACTTTATTATATCTTCCTCGGATAAGATCCAAGCTAAATAGTTCTCCTTAACTATCGACTCTGTTGATCCTCCAAACAAATGAACAAATGATTGGCTATACCCTTGGGACAAATCTGACGCCCAATTCAGAAATCTAAATGACTCGAGTTAGAATATTTAAGTTGGGAGAAATAAGCAGAGATTAGTTATACCTTCCACTGTGGATGGATAGGAAATTTATATTATTTAGGGGAATAACCCCCCGGATTGTACGAGTGCTGACCTACCCTATTGAAATCTTAATTCCCTAAGTTCTCAAGGAATATTCCTTAACAGACCCCCATGAATTGCACTGTAGACCCAAATATTTTTACTGTGAATTGCAAAGAGTAAGGTATATTTTAGTGATTAAGGATGGGAAGATGTATCCTAAGTCCTCAGGAACATTTGGTTGTTGGTCATAGTCTCATTAGATCGATTATTCCCAATTCTATTCTTATTACCTCAAATTCTATGAATTGTTTAAAGGTATAAACGGTATTTCAAGTTGGGTATTTATCCCTCGTCAAGAGTCTTTTAGTCTTGTATACCCCTATAAAAAGGACTAATGTCTTTTAAATATATCAAGTTACTTTAAATACACATTTTCATGCTTCTCCTCTAATTAGTTCTATTCAACAGCCCATTCACTCAATACATTAGCATCTCTCACAATTACTAATACACATTTCAAATTGGTCGCAAACAAAGAGCTCGAAGTAGAGAAGTACCAAGATCATGTAGGTAGAGAGAGAGAAAGAATTAAGCTGGCAGCCCTTTTCCTTCTTCCTTTTATGATTTTGCCTCGCTTCCCTCTCATTGCCCTCTTTCTACATCTGTGATTTCTACTCATTTATTGTACCTTGATTGCCCTTTAGTGTATTCTCGAGTCTCTTTTCTTTTGAGCATAGTTTCCTTGCATTTACTGCATATTTACTATGCCTCACTACAAGGCAGAATTATATACAAAAAGAAGTGGTTGGCATCCTGTTACTGCCCAAGCACATCTTACTCTAGTGTCCTTGAAGGATGCTCCTAAGCCGTTCAACCCAGACCTGGCAATTGGTGGCTTGTCTTTTATCTACTAAACTTATTTGCTGGGATTATCTCATGTCCGACATCTGCAATTCTTGGGGACTTCAAGAAGAAGTGGAAATTCATCCATTTAAACATAAGATCTTTGTTATTGCCTTCAAGAACTCTGAGGATAAGGAGCTCGCTTGGAAGAATCGTCCTTGGTCTCACCAAGGACATCATTATTAAGGCTACATCCAAGGATACAAATCAGCAAACACCTAGCATGGATCGTGGGTCAACCTAGCATAGAATCATATAAGTTATAGTATGAAAGGCAAAACTATTGGCATGTAATAAGGGTTCAAATCCCTCCTTAGCAGCTGTTGTAATTGTATTTATACCTCTTGTAAACAATGAATGAATTGTAGCCTTCTCTATATTCACTATTGTCCATCTTCTACATGGTATCAAGAGCACTATAAGCTCTAACAAGCGAACAACACAAAATTTTTTTTTCTGTACCTTCTTCGATCCTAAAATGGCCACCATAAACAGTGCTGCAGCATCCTCATCTGCAACTACTACCATTGATGCTCCTGCTGCATATCCCCCACCAATCTCCATAAATCCCGCTGCTCAACTCCCTCTAAAGCTCAATGGCACCAATTACCCAACGTGGCGTGCACAATTTCAAACTCTCCTATTTAGCTATGACCTTATGGGATACATTGATGGTACATTACCATGCCCTCCTACCCAAGTCGTCACCAATGGTGTCACTACTCCCAATCCAGCCTATCTTCCGTGGCTTCAACAAGATAGCTTTTTAAGACACGCTATCATTGCATATGTGGAGTTGAATATAGCTCTAATGGTTAACATGGCTACTACTTCCCATGCTGCCTGGAAAAAGCTTCATACCACGTATGCAAACAAATCCCGAACCCGCATCTACGGTCTTCGGAACAGCCTCATCAACACTGTCAAAGACACACAGTCCGTAGCTGACTACATGCGGACAATAAAAACCATGAGTGATGAACTCGCACTAGTTGGATCACCCTTGAGTGATGATGAACTTGTTATTACGGTTCTCTCGGGTCTAGGCAATACATATAAGGAAATAAGTGCAGCAATTAGAGCCCGTGACACATCCATTTCCTTTGAGGAGCTCTTTGACAAATTAATTGATCATGAATCTTTTCTTAAGCAAGAGGAATTTTGTTGTGATATGGCAGTCACCACAGCCCAACTTAATACCAAAGGATCTGGAAAAGGCAAAAACTATCACAACAATAAGAAGAACTCCTCCAACAATCAACATGGAAATTACCAAAATCAGTCCACCACCACCTATCGCACAAATCAGTCCCAAAATCCCAATTTTTCAGCATCTTCAGGTCTACGACCAGTTACAAATAACTGGCGCTCCAATACTAATGCTCCTCGCGTTCAATGTCAACTTTGTGACAAGTATGGCCACATCGCCAAAAATTGTAGGTCTAAACCACCCCCTTATTTTGTGCCCCAAGCAAATTACATGACTCGGGATACGCCGAACTTCAACAATAATTGTGTTGTAGATTCAGGGGCCTCATACCACATCACATCGGACTTGCAGAATGTCTCTAGTCATTCGGACTACAATGGTGGTGATTGTATTCTTATCGGTGATGACTTTGGTATACCTATCACACACACAGGCTCATCTTTTATCTATTCTCCTAACTCTAAATTTGTGTTAAAAATGTGCTTTGTGCTCCTGATATTAGCAAAAATTTGATCTTTGTCTCGCAATTTCGTAACCATAATCAAACATCTATTGAATTTTTCCCCTCTTTTTTTGTTGTGAAGGATATGAAAACGGGAGTGGTGCTTGTCAAAGGCCAGAATAAAGGGAATCTCTACGTGTGGCCTGTTACTGCGAACAAATATCATGTCTTTCATGCCAACTACTAAATGCTTGATTAGTGGCATTCTCGATTAGGCCATCCCTATTCTCGCACATTGCATCACATGGTGTCGAAATTCTCTTTACCAATTTCTAAAAAATCTCTTAGTCATTGTGATTCTTGCTCCTGTAATAAGAGTCATAGACTCCCATTTAATGTTTCTTTTCTTAAAAGTGCTCGACCACTTGAGCTTATATTTACTGATGTTTGGGGGCCAGCCCCAATTACCTCGTTTGATCAATTTAAATACTATGTTTGTTGCACCCTAGATGGCGAAAGTTCAGTAGCCGAAAGCATGACTAGCTTACGCTCTGACCCGAGTAGCATGAGGCACGTGGAATCCCGTGTTTTTTGATCATTATACAAGGTACACATGGCTATACCCGCTTAAACCAAAATCCGACACCATTAATGTCTTTCTTCAATTCAAACAACTCGTCGAAAACTATTTCAACCTCAAAATCCTCATGTTATACTCCGACGGAGGCGGTGAATACATCGGACTTTAATTAACCTTGCAAAAGTTTGAGATACAACACTTAAGATCTCCACCTCATACCCCACAACTTGTTGGCTTAGCCGAAAGATGTAATAGACACATATTAGAAACAACCTTAACATTACTCTCTCAAGCATCCTTGCCACTTAGTTTTTGGTCTATTGCATGTCAAACAGCCATCTACCTCATCAATAGACTCACATCCCCAAACCTCAACAACCAATCACCATATGCATTACTATTCAAGGAACCACCAAACTATCAAAAGCTAAAAACTTTCGGTTGTCTTTGTTACCCCTGGCTTCAACCTTATACGAAACACAAACTTGAAAACAAGTCATGCCCTTGTGTCTTCTTGGGATACTCTGTCACATACAATGCCTACATCTGTCTAGACCCTCAAACTAAATGCACCTATGTATCACGACATGTTGTCTTCATCGAAGACGTGTTCCCGTTTCTCTCAAGAAATTCTTAAATTCCCATACCGTCTCATATTCGTAACTCTTGGCTTAATCTTAGCCTGCCACAAACTTCTTTTCAGCTTGCGAGTTCATCTGTAATGCATCCATCACTTCAGGTGGTTCCTCAACCCCAAAATGTTATATTGAACCCCACCAGTTCCACTACAATTTCAGATACTCAATCCACAAATTCCTCCATATCTACTAGTGTTGTTCGCACAAGCTCGGCTACAGGTGATGTTCCCTTAAATCTACCCTTGACAGACCTGCCTTTGGACTCGACTCCTCCACTGGTAAGCTCTCAATCTATTGCAGTAACCCTCTCTACTCAACTCCCAGTCATACAACCCCATCACCCCCATGATAACATGTTCTAAGAATCACATATATAAGCCATTGTCCAAGCTCTGCCTCATTGCAAATCACCCATTACCCCAAACACTTGAGCCCACCTCTATCACTCAAGCACAAAAAGACCCACGTTGGCGTACTACTATGAATGAAGAGTTCGATGCTCTCGTACGTAACGCCACTTGGGACTTAGTTCTTTCAAACAAAGCACAAAACACAGTTGGGTGTAAATGGGTTTTTCGAGTGAAACGTAACCCCGATGGTACTATTTCTTGCTATAAAGCAAGAATTGTCGCTAAAGGTTTCCATCAACGACCCGGTATAAATTACCATGCCACCTTCAGTCTGGTAATTAAACCCACCACCATCCGTATTATCCTTATTCTAGCAGTTCATTTTGATTGGCCAATCAAACAACTTGACATCAACAACGCCTTTCTTCAAGGCAAGCTAGAAGAAAGTGTTTATATACGTCAACCTCCGGGGCTTGAAAATCCCCAACTACCTAACCATGTTTGCAGGTTAAAGAAGGAAATATACGGACTCAAACAAGCTCCAAGGGCGTGGTATAATGAACTCAAATTGTTCTTATTATCAATTATTTTTGTCAAGTCCCAGAGTGACACTTCTCTCTTTCTGATGCATACAACTAAACTGACCATCTTCCTCTTTATCTATGTGGATAATATCTTGCTCACAGGGACTGATGCTCGTGTACTTCAATCCATCATCAACACTCTAGCAGGTCAATTTTCTCTCAATGACCTTGGAAACCATGATTACTTTCTTGGTGTCGAGGTTGCACACACCAAACATGGCTTGTTTCTCTTCTAACACAAGTACATCATGGACCTTTTAACTAAGACCAGTATGCAAGATGCCAAGGCTGTACATTCACATTTGAGCACATCAGCGCCATTGCGTCTTAAGGATAGTTCCCCTCCTGTCGATGCCACCAAATTTAGACAGGTGGTTGATGCACTTCAATACCTTTCTCTCACTCGTCCGGATATTTCATTTGTTGTCAACCGTCTGTCCCAATTTATGCATTGTCCTACAGAAAATCACTGGACAACAACAAAACGAGTTCTTCGATACCATGGCCTCTATCTATGCAAGTCCACTTCCATACAACTTCAAGCATTCTCTGATGCAGACAGGGTAGGTAACCTTGATGATAGATCCTCCACTTCAGCTTATGTTGTCTTCCTTGGCTCCAATCTGATTAGTTGGTCTTCCAAAAAACAACGCATTGTGGCACATTCATCCACTGAAGCCGAATATCGAGCTGTAGCTTCAACAACAGCAGAACTTAACTGGGTACAAAATATTCTTCTGAACTCCGCTTAGTTCCCTCTCAGCCGCCAACCATTTTCTGTGATAATGTTGGCACCACCTACCTTTGCGCAAACCCAGTTTTTCACTCTCGCATAAAGCACATTGCTATTGACTTCCACTTCGTTCGAGAACAAGTGGCGAAACACCAACTTCGGGTATCTCATGTTCACTCAAAGGATCAATTGGCTGACTCGTTAACCAAGCTGTTATCACGCCAACAACTTCAATCAAAACGTATCAAGCTAGGTGTCCTTGACAAATCACCTATCTTGAGGGGGCATATTAAGGCTACATCCAAGGATACAAATCAGCAAACATATCAACAAACACCTATCATGGATCGTGGGTCAACCTAGCATAGAATCATATCAGTTATAGTGTGAAAGGAAAAACTATGGGCATGTAATAAAGGTTCAAATCCCTCCTTAGTAGCTGTTGTAATTGTATTTATACATCTTGTAAACAATGAATGAATTGTAGTCTTCTCTATATTCACTATTGTCTATCTTCTACAATCATATCCGCTGCAACCATGGAGAAAAAATATCACAGTGGAGCAGATGGATCTAAACCATAAGTCATTTTGGGTCCAAGCTCACGGTCTCCCTATTACGTTTGTTTCAGCTAAAAATGCTAACAGGATTAGTCAAAGATTTGATGAGCTTGAGGAAGTTGGGTTGAGAGATCCTAATAACCCACAACTAAAAATTGTCCTCAAAATGAGAATCAAATGGAATGTCTCAAAGCCTCTCATCCCTAGCATTCCTATCAACAAATAAGCATTCCCAAACTTTGTGATTTATCTTAAATATGAGAAACTTGTAGATTTTTGCTTCCATTGTGGAAAAATTGGGCATACTTTTAAGTTTTACAGAGATGTCAAAGACTAACTTAAAAAGGAATTTTGGCCTATGGCTGAGGGCACCATCTCCGTCCACCTCTGGCATAGAAGCAAAGAAGAGTAATCTCGTGGGTACCAGTGACCGAGAATAAGAGCATGGAGACACATGAGAGTCTGAGACTGCAAAAGTGCAAAAATTCAAAAGCTTTATTGTCCCGCCAAGAAATGTCAAATCTTCTCTGACAAAGGTATGACTTCTCAGACTAAAGCTAATGTCATATCCGAGGAAAAACCACCAGTTGTTAGGAAAAGTACTCAAATAAACAAACCACACCAACCAGAAAACTTAAGACCCGACCAGATCCCCAACCAAACTATTCACCAATCCTGTTCCCCCAGTCAAAAACCTCACCAAACCTTGGCACCTTAATTATTGACTCAGGATCTATACCAAACCCACAAACAACCCTCCCCTAAAAAATACGTTCTCACTAAACCTTAACCCTAAAAATCTCATACTCTCTACTAACCTAACCAAAGATAAAACAATCCAACCTCCTGGTAAACTATCCTCACAACCTGGCCAAATTTCTTACCACTTTTCAACTAACCAATCTACCCCTGAGCATACTCGCAGTAACCAAAAGAGAAAAATTGATGAACTTATGCCTGAGGATGATGATCATTTGGGTGAATTTGATGACCAAGATTTTTACCCTATTGACTTCAATTCAGAAGGTGATCTTGTAGAAATCCCTATAAAAAATCTAGCTAACTTGGCTCCCAGCAAGGATATTCAGAGTCAGAAGACCAGAAGAATTGTTAAAGCAAAAAGATCTGGCTATGATTCATTAGTCCACTCCAAAAAATCCAAACAAAGAGGTTTCAGGCTTTGTCCTACAACAGGCCGCTAGCTTTTGGCTTGAAACTCTCAAGGACTTAGGCCATCTCTGACAGTTAATAGCTTGAGAGACTTGGTCTCTTATTATAGGCCCGACATCATTGGGCTCTCTACGACCAAGATGAAGAAGAAAAAAATAAATTCCATTGCTAGAAGAACTTGATATAAACTCATTTTGTCTTATGATCCTTCAGGTCTTTTAGGTGGGATTTCCTTTTTTTGTCTTGGAGACCTTGATATCCAGGTTGTGGATTACAACTAATATACTACCTAAATGTGGCATTTGGGCCGGACCAACACAGGCCCAGTTCAGCCCAACACATGAAAATTCAGGCCCAGCCTAGCTCGTTTGAAAATGGGTTTGACTCGGTCCAACCCACCATATATAGGTGGGCCGAGTTGGGTCATATATTTTTTGACTCAGTACATTTGTGCCCAAGCCCAGCCTAGCCCAACCCAACCCAACTCAACCCATAAACTCAGCCCAGCCCAGTTCGAACCCAACACAAGCCCAACTCAGCCCATAAGCTCAGTCCAACCCAGCTCGAACCCAACACAGGCCTAGATCAAGCCCAGCTCAGGCATAATTCAAGCCCAAATAAAGCCCATCATGAGTCCAACTCAGACCCAGCAAAATATAAGCACAATTGGAGCCCATTTATTACTCAAATTGAATATTATGCATTATGACTAATAACTTTTTTTTACATATTTTTTTATGTGTATTTTATGTCTTTAACTTAATTGTAAGTTGCGATTATCAAGTTAGTGAATAAAAATTTAAGGTATTATTTAAATTTTTTTCAACTCTATGTAATTTATGTTGTAATTATTTAATTAAGTGAATAAAATTTGAAGTATTATTCAGAAATTTATTTTATTTTTCTCTTTTTATTTAATAATATACATTTATTTTGAATAAGATAATTTATATATTGATTAATTTATACTCAAATAAATTTGCATTAACCCAATTTTTATTAATTTTTTTTATCTTTTTAAATTTTAAAAAATTTAAATTTTAAAAAAATTAAGAAAACTACAACTTATCAAAAATATTAAATAACTTTAAAAAAAATAACATAAAAAAATATAAACATAATGTTCCACTCAAACTGGGACGTGATGTTAGAATGTCATGTCCCTCCGTTGTAATAATAGAGGGACGTGCCTTTTTTTTGAAAAAAAAATGGATGTCAAGTCATTTTCCCTAACACAGATGTACTTAAAGACTTTAAGTACCTCTATGTTACAAGGGACATGTTATATCATACTTTACGTTATAACGTGTCCCTTACGTTATATATAATATTTACGTTATGTTTTGTTTTGTTTTATATTATTTTATTTTTTATAATTATAATTTGTACATGTAGTTTTTCTTATAAATAGGTATAGTATTCCACTTCATTTTATTACAAAACTATTTATTTTACTACCTATTGTCTCTTTTTTTTATCACAAGAGAATATAAAGTATTTATGGCTATCACTATTTGGAATCATTTTGCTTACTTTGAAGAACATGGGTATGTAATTTGCAACTATTGTGAACGTAAATATATATTTTGTTACCAATTTGAAACTGGAACGCTTGTAAAATATCTTGTATCTCAACAATCAAATGTTCCAAACTATTTCAATCATCAACCACTGCCACCACCACCACTACCAGTGGGCCCAACACCCGCTTAAGGAGCATAATAAAATGCAGAACTTCTCCACCAATTTTCTTCAAGCATTTATGTAATATTTTTTTTTATGTTTATTAGTAACGTATCCGTGTCTCGTGAACTTGTGGCTTGTTAAGTAATGTTTTATCATTTATATTAATATTGTCAATCAATTTATGTCTTGTTAATCGTTAATTTAAATTTTTCGTAAAAAAGGTTAAGCTTAAGTTTTTTTTTCGTTATTAATCCAACTATCAAAATTCAGAAAACAATAATTACAAAACAAAAAATAAAAGATGGGCTGGCCCAGCCTAGTTCAGCCCACTAAATATATGTGCCGAGTTGGGCTCATTTTTCTTAACCCACGACTCGGCCGGGCCGTGCCGGGCTGGCCCATTTGCCAACTCTAACTACCATTACCATCAAGACCACCACCAAGGGTACTACTACTATCACCAACAAAGGCTTCATCACCACTACCACGGGCACCATCACCATCACCACCACCATCAAGACTACTGCCAAGGGTACTACTGCTACCAACAAAGGCTACATCACCACTACAAGGTCCTCTATCACCACCATGTAGGGCACTATCACTATCACTACCATTTAGGGCACTATCACCACATTCAAGTCTACCACCATCACTACCTTCTAGGGCACCATCACCACATCCAAGTCTACCAGCTTCACCACCAAAGACACTACCACCATCTATCTCTCTGTTTTCTACTAGTAAGTATTTTATTGTATACATTTTTCCTCTATTTTTTTGTCTAGTATATACATATTTATATATGTGTTATTTTTTTACTTTTTCATTTGTTCAATCTATTATTTTTGTATTTAATGTTATGTTTATTTCTAATTTTTTTAAGTGAGGTTTTTACATAAATATTTGGAAGTGATATTTGTTGTGATTAATTTGACATCAATGTTGTATTGTAGTGATATTTATTGTGATTAATTAACAATAGATTAACTAGTGGGTTATAAATTGTGTTTAATTAATCTTACCACCAAGCCCATTACTTAACCATATCTTGTACTATTAATTTCTTTAATGGAATGAACATATATTATCATACACAAGTTGAGAAAATGGAAACACTCCAACAATAGTGGATGAACGATCGATTAACATCTAAGGGAGCATTAAATCCTAAGTTCAGTGATGGTGTAGACGAAAAATTCATTCATTTTGCGTGTAGTTAATGAAAGTACATAGATGTAGACAAAATTAGATGTCCTTGTGCGAAATGTGAGAATTGTGACTTTAAGGACCCTCATACTTGTAGACATATTCTGTGATGCTTGAGAACTTCACCGTACATTTATTTACTGTTACATCTACTATTTATGCATTTTCACTATGCATTACTTGTTGCTTATGTATTTACTATTCATCACGCTTTTCAACCACTTAATTACTTTGAATTAGCATTTTTAGTAAATCATATTAATTGTTTTAGGAATGAGAAAAATGTGCATTTGAGCTAAAAGAAATAGGAGCATCCGTTTAGAAAATGATTTGTTGAAACTAATGAATAGTGGTACGTAACTAAACTAGGTGTTTTAATTAGCTAACATTAATTACACAATTAGGACTTGTTTTTAGCTAGCTAAACTCCTTTTAATAGTCAATATGTGCACCCAAACATTACCCCAACTTACTATATACTCACATAATACTTTATAACACATAAAAACACAAAAAAAGAGTGCAAAAGCTGAAATCATTGTAGCAAATCCGAACAGCTTTGTGCAGCCAAGGAAGAGAGTTTTAACTAATCAAATCTCCATTCCAAGCCAAGCCAAGCTAGGTTCAAGTAGTTTAGGGTGTCTACTAACCTTTTCCGAGCTCCTACGCACTTTAGGTGATGGATTTCATGCTTGTTTGTGCATTTTAAATATGTTGTTCATTTCTTGAATTCTTAGATTTGTTATCAAATGCCTATGCAATACTCAAATATGCTTATGTATGTTGTATATAGGTATTAGAGACCTAATTTATGCTATTGTTTCATAGTTTAAACGGTTGAAATCGCTTGTTGATCGTAGGGCATAAATAGTGACAGAAATACTAGGGTTTACTGAAATCGGACCTTATAGCTTGAATTAATGGTTCTAATAGATGCTTTAGGTGCTAATGAGAGTAGTGTAAAGGCCCCGTAGGGTTTAATTGCTCATAACCTAGCAAAAGAATGAAATAGCCGACTTTTAGAAAAGGGTTTCAGGGTTATCACGAATCCGAGTAAAACTGGCCTTCACTTTTGGTGTTCCTAGGCTAAGTAGACCCTAATTATGCTTTTTTAGCCTTCGTTTGAGTCTTGGGTGAGATACTTATAGTACAAAGTCAAAAGAGGGAATTTGGGGCTTTCGGGCTAAATGCTGGTAATTGCGTGACTTTGAGGGTCCTAAGGGTGTTTAATACGTTAACTAGAAGCATGGAATAGCCCACTCACTTAACTAGAACATTAACTTGTGTTTGGAAGAAAAATGGCTTGTGTTACAAAGGGGTTTTGGGTCAAATGTAAATCAGAGTGAATTTGGTTGATATATTTGGTGTTCTTAGGGTATGTAGGGACTAAATATGCTTTTCTAACTCTTAGTTGAGCTTTGGTTAAGATAATTGTAGTACAAACACACAGAGGGGTAATCGGGGCTTTTGTGGCTAATTCGGGTTAGTGAATGATTTCAAGGGTTCTAAGTGTGCCATAATGTGTAACTAGAAGATTAGAATAGTTAGTTGATGAATCTTGTGCCTTACCCTTCGGTTTGGAGTTAAATGACTTAGGCTAACAAAAGAGAAACTCGGGGTTTTCATGCTTAACCTTTGAATTAGCTTTGGTACTTGTATATCTTGCCTTTACATGTTATTATATGGTATTTGTGAGCATTTCGTGAAGTTTCATAATCATTGGTCATTGACCCCTTTGTGTTGGTATAGTTATTTTCATATTTAATACTTAGATCTTGTTATAATGTTTATATTACTTGTACTTTGTTAAGATCAAACTCTAATAAACATTATATGCTAAGTGAGTAGAACTATAAGGATAATTCATCCAATTATATGATTATTGATTATTGTAATTAAAAGTAATTGAAATTTATAACTTATGATCTTAACTTAATGGTATTTGATGCTTCTAATATATCTTATGTTGTCTAATGATATGGTAAGGTGAACATTGTAGCTTAATTGTGTGTGGGTTATGAACTTGTGTGAATAAGTGATTATAAATCTAGCTTCTAATGTTATAGGGTTGAGTTAAGTAAGAGTTGAGTTGGAATTGATATAGTTAATTGTTAAACTTATATGAACACCCTAGGGTTGCATACTTGAGGTAATTCGTGGAGTTGAAGTAAATCTGAGCTATTCTTTTAGCGTGCTTGGCTTAATTCCAAGTGAGGGAGACTTCATTCTTATGTGCATAATAGTTTATTTATTTGTACTTAGATTATGTGCAATTATTTTCCATATATTGTGTGTGAGGGCAACCTACTTTGTTGTCCCTCAATCATGTGTTTATTGATTTATTCTATTGTTATCATTTTGAGTGCATTGCATCATGGTTGCGCAACCATTTGGGCATGGTTGTGTCGTGAAAACCAGGCGGCATCGGGCTTGCCGGTCTACCTCAGCTACCATGGTTGCCCAGTCCCTCTCTCGCTTGGGATGCCGCCCAAGGAGAGTTGGGTCGTAGGATTTCGGGGTACATCCGGAGTACACCCACTGGAGTGATTGGGGATTTACCGACATATTGATCGTGGTTCGTGATTGAAGAACAAAGTGAATCATATCTTTTTTAATGTGTGGTAACTTGTTGTTTCAATTGTTCTTTCATTGTAAAATGCTTTATTTGAATTAGCTACTGCATTGCACGTTCTGGTAGACTTTATCCCTCACTGAGCAATTGTGATTGCTCATACCTCGCTAAACATGTTTCAAGTGGCGCAGTTGGAGGAATGGCCTTGGTTGCTTTGTGCTATTGCTTGAGATTGGAGTGTTTGCCTGCTAAATTGTGGAAGATTTTGTTTGTATTATGTCTTGTTCTATTTTGTGCCTGTAGGTTTGTATATATTTGGAGTTGTTGAACAATTGTAGTAGCTAGGTTAATATATGGCTTGAATGGTAGATTGTAATAGTTTATCCTTACTTTCCTTTATGCTGCTTGCTTGTGTGTTAATGAAAGTTAACAGTTGTTTGGCTTTAGTTCATAAGAAAGTCTAATGGTTAATATAGAGTGGTATGATAAGCAGATTAAAAGAGTCAAGGTTTTAAGGATTGTTAAATGTATGCTTGGGTATGTTTTCTATATCTTGCTTAAGGCCCGGTCGACCTTGAAGTTGGGATAGTTAGAGCTAGAGTTGTTGGAGTTAGAGTTTAGTTGTATTGTGGCTTATATTATGTTTACAGGTTTCCAAAATGTCTACAGTACAGGGAGACTCTGTCCATTTTCTCTAAAATATGTGCCTGAGTTTGGGATTGAGTTGAGAATAGCATGGATATTAAAGCCCCCGGTCTCGTGAGGGAACGTGGTGTTACATCATCTCTATGAGGCCCAACCTCGAATAACGTGCTTTACCTCGATTTGCGTGCCTTAGACCTAAAATTATATGGCTGACCTTGGATTACGTGCCCTATTTTGATTTTCGTGCATGTCTTGCCATACGTACCTTGACCTAGAATTGTGTGCCCTAATCCTCAACTTATGTGTGATACTTAGATATACGTGCCCTGACCTCGATTTACGTGCGTTACCTCATTTCGTGTACCCTAACCATGAATTGTGTCTTAACCTAGATTTAAATGCTATACATTGATTTACGTACATTGCATTGAATTATGTGCATTATCTAGGGTTACGTGCATTTGAATTGGAATTTGTGCATTTATCTTGAAATACGTGCCTTACCTCGTAGTTTATGTTTATCCCGTGATTCGTGCCCCGTATTGATTTATTTACGTGCCTCGTAGTGCGTACCCTAAACCTCGAATTGCGTGCCTACAAGCTAACCTAGAAACATCCTTGCACAAAGCACAAGACAATAAAATAATCCTACACAATCCACTAACTATTAAAATAATATTATACTAATCCTACATATTCCAATAACAATATTCTAATCCTAATTTAAATTCTCTACAAAACTCACTAACTATTAAAATACTTTATTCTTCCCAACACACTCAACTAACCAATAAACTATTATAAACCTAAACAACACACTATAATACTCACCCAATATTTCAAATATACTTTAATCTATCACCAAACACTAGAATTCAAAAAAAAAAAAAATACACACACACACAAGGCCTACACGGCCAACAAGAAATCCTACACAAACAATCATATTTTAAACACTCAACATTCCTCACCAAACACAAGAAAGCATAAACTATTCCTATACAAACCTACCAAGCTTCACTTTCTCGACCAACCCACCCCATGCCTCATTACAATTCAAATTATATCCTAGATGACACACAAAAATCAGATTTGTAGAGCTCAAGGCTGACACACACAATTGCACATTCAAGAACATCTTCAACTTCATTCATCTTCTCTCAACTCTCCCATTCTCTCTCTCTCTCGACTATGACCTTCCCTTGAGCATCCAAGACTGAAAATTTTCTCTCTATACTACTCAAGCTTCGGCCATAGCAAGCACAAGCAAGCAACATAGCAAGAAAACTCACACAAGCTCACAAACCTCTAATTTCGGCCATAGGTGAGTTTTAAAGGTTTTTCTTCCTTGTCTTTTGGTTTCACACACATGCACACCTCCTACACAAGCTAACTAAGCTAGGATTTAAGGAAAAACAAGCTACCTCTTGGCCAAAGCAAGGAAAAGGGCTATTTGTGCGATTCAAAGAGCAATCTTGTATTTTCTTCCATCAATAGGCTAAGGTGAGGGCTAAATCTTTTTAAAAGCTTTCAAAACTCACATGCATGCTCTCATATGGCTGTATTTACCTTTTTAGTTCTTGTATATGTGTTTATATGAGCCTATCTACTCATGCATGACTTGAGAATAGCTAGAAACTTTGAAATATGCAACCTCATTTTTCTGGCAGATCACTGACCTTGTAGAATGAAGTACTTTTTCCCTAGTAAACGTTAATAAAAATGCATGAATATTGGTAAGTCAATCGATTTGTCAGTTCTGAACATATTTTGAAAAAATAGTTCAAGACCAATTTTGACTCTAAGACCTCCAAAATGGTCAAATATCATAATGTGTCTAAATCTGGAAAACTTGAAAATATGAAGTAGGTTTCTGGCAGCTTTCTGACCTTGTAGAACGAAATCGTTTTGGTCAAGTAAATGATGTCAAACATGCTTGAAATTTGGTAGGTCACTATATTTTTCAGTTATGAATATATTTGGCATAAATAGGCTAAGGCTAATTTTGAGTTTAAAGGCCTCAAAAATGGAAAATATCGAGATGTATATGAATCTGGACAGTTTTGCGTAGTCTCACGGTTTTGGTCATAACTCCTAAGTCCGAACTCCAAATACAGTGAGGTTTGTTCCTAGATATAATTAAGAATCAATTGTACATTTGGTTCACTGAATTTAGAGGTTATTTATTTGGCTAAATGAATGAGGAAATACAGACCATTGCAGTAAGGTTTTGGGCTTGGTAATATGCTTTGAATCATGCTGTAACTTTACTTGTGGTATTGAATGCTTGGAATTGTGGAAATTAGAAGTTGTGTGGGATTTTTTGGTTGGTTGAGGATGCTTAATTAATTATGCATGGCTTGGGTTTAATTGCATGACAAATTGTTGCTTAATCGCATGTGTAAGCACGAAATTGAGGCCCTATTGCTTATGAATACTTGCTAAGTGATGATCCTATGGTTAAATGTGTTCAATTGAGTGGTTAGCAGGCTGTTCAATAATTGCTAAGTATGCTTGAAATGGTTTAAGTATATCTTGTGGTCCTTAGCAAGTTAAATCAACTCTCGAGCATATCGGTTGCAAACCTTAATGGCCACGTAGACTCCCAAGTTATGAACCACTCTTGTGTGACTTATAATTGATGTTGAGGATTGTTAATAGGCTGCCCGGAATTTTCTTTATAACTCTAAGTATGATACTCGATGATTGCGTGTTGATAAGTGAACTATATTTTGCACCCGGTCTTGTGTAAGTGTCGTAGCATGCTTGTGTGATCTTAACACTTGATATGTGAACCCAAAATAAGTTATAAGACTTGTTTTTATATGTGTGACATGGCTGCCCGTTAAATGTTTATATACTTCTAAGTGTTTTATAAAGTGAATTTACATGTCAAAGCATACCTCGTATGTTTACTTGTCGATATGTGATCATACGTGCAACCAGAGGCAGCCTACTTTGTTGACCTCCCAATTTAAATTGTTAAAAGATATTCAATGGCTTATTTGATCATGATTACTTGGCTTCCCGTGAAAGTTTAATTGCTTTCAAATGGATATATGAAATGATTATATGTTCTTACAATGCCTTATATGCCAATATGTCAAAATGTGATCATAAACTTGTTTGGAGGTAACCTACTTTGTTGACCTCCTAATGTGAAATGTTAAATGACATAAATGTGCATTGCATACAAGGTTGCAACCTTCATTCTGGCATGGTAGCATTCGCATCACTCCGGGCGGCATTGGGCTTGCCGGTGTATTGGTGTGATTACCATGGTCCAATTCCCTCTCTCGCTTGGCATTCTACCCTTAGAGAGTTGGGTCATAGGTTTGGTGTACATCCGGAGTACACCCGTTGAAGTGATAAGTGGATGATTGAAGCCTGCAACAACAATGGTTATTGGAAATGAACTTGAACGGAAAGAACTAAGTGCTATGCGGGGCAAAGTGCTATACCCAAAAGTAGTGGGTGCTACCTCTTGATCCTGTAGGAGCCACCTCTAGAGTTCTGTATGTATCAAAACGTATCCTTTTTACTATGTGTTTAAGTACTCTTACTTGGTTCCTAGATGACCTCGGGGAGGAAAGACGGGTAAATGTGTTCATTTATATTTATGTTATGTTATGAACTTACTTATTTTATATGACATGTTTCCAAATGAGTTTTCATAAGATTAACTGGTAAATGATTTCAAAATATTATCACTTGTTCCCCTCTCACTGAGTTCATAAGGACTCACCTTCTTTTTTGTCACAAGTGAAGTAGATTTGGAATAGGTACCCGAAGAAAATGTGCTAGTTGATGAATCTTTGGAACAACTATGTGCATTGCATGATTTTTGTGAACATGGATGTTATTAGAGATGTTGTGTTTGTTTGCGGACTCTTTATTTTGTTGATATAAATGACCCCGTTATAATTTGGGTCTAATTTTGGATTGTATTATCTATAACCGGATGAACTCTTTATTTGGTTATATGCTTTCATTATCTTGAATAGTAGTTATCGTAGGTGTTTAAACCACTAAGTGATTAATCCACTAAGTTAACTCTATCTAATTTCATTTAGGTGCTCACCCGTAAGCTAAAGGATAATAGGTACTTGCATAATAGAAAATTGACAAATAAATGAAACATAGTTATCATGCTAGGCTTATTAACCAAATGGGACTTTCAAGATAAATTAGTAGGCATATCGGTTGATGACAAAATAGGAACTTTAGTTGGAATCAAATTAAAGATTTGGAATTTTTAAGGTGTTTTAGAAATTAGGTCAAACCAAAGATCCTAAATACAACCGTTATGCTGCCGGTTTTTCTGAAAAAACTTTTGGAGTTCTAGGCTAACGAATAAGCATTAATCATAGTCAAACGGTTAGGGACGTAAAATAACAATGATGATTTAGGTCATACCCTAGTCTAGCCTCTATAGGTCGGGTTGGGGCGTGACACCTATATATTAGAATGGTATCAGAGCTTAGTTTACTAACTAGGAATTAGTTGGGTTCAACTCTCGAACCATGGGTAGAAGCTCTAAGGTAATTATGATATCTTGTTTATATGTGTTAATGTGTGCTAATGTGCTTTAATTATTTTGAGCATTGAATATTATGTGCCTTTGTGGACCATATGTATTATGTGACATGCATACCAAAACGTTAGTGCCCTTAATAATGCATGCATGCTTTTATAGTCCTTCATTGATACATGTGCATGTTATATAACCATGACTGACTGTTTATATATATAGATAGTTAGGATTAGGACTTCAGGGAAGTGAATTTATGCTGGAAGAACAAAAAAGCTCGGTTAGAGGTTTCTCGCATCTTCACAGGTACTCGATGGATCGTATGTATTATTGGATATGCATATATAAATGCGTAGCACAGGTATAATTGTTGAGGTAAAGTTATCTCCTTATCGTTAGAATGCCCATACCTATAATTAAGTTATCAATTTTATGGCTATGAAGTTCTTGATTCCGTTAAACTATTCTTCCAATCGTAGTTCAAGTATAAAGGTTAATGACATACAACTTCCCTTAGGATATAAGAGTATACTATTAGATATGTAGAGTAGTATATATTCTCATGTGCTTATAGTAGAAGTTGACTTAGAGGTTGCTTTGAATCCATTTCTCACATCTTAAAATTGGTTTGATAGATTATCTAAGAAGTTAGCAATATACTCGTATGATTGAATCCTTACTTGATTGGAATGAAGCATTAATAAATCTGATATGGTGTATACTAGTGAGTTTCAAGTTCACTAAATGGTAAGATCATGACCTAGAAATTGAGAGATGAATTCGTGGAAGTTGACGATAGTTACTTTTAGGGGCTAGATTATTAAGACATGGATAGTGTATTTAAGTGACTTAACAATGGATAACCTCAAAATATGTAGGCAACTCTGGAGACTGAGTTTAACAAGGTTGGTGATTCTTTAGTATAACAAGATATAGGGATGTTGGAATTGAAGAATTCACGTAGCTAGAACTTGTGGTCGAAAGACTATACCTAAAATGTTAGGTCAAATAGAAGTGAAAGGTATTGAATTATGCATTAGATGACTAACGTTGCTAAGGTCCTAAGTTGGATATTGGTGATATTAAGAATCATGGTATTAATTTGGTGCCCCTCAGCTTTAGTTGTAATTATGCAAAGTAAGTCATTCTATGCACTCGTTGTCTGGATACCCTAGAGGATGTTAGAAAGCATATATCCCTAAATAATACCGATGGACCTAGCATATAAACCATGGAAATGAGATTAAAGCATCTGGCTACAAGGTGGAGTCGTTAGGGCATGATTAGTAATCCTAAATAGCTAATAGAGGGTATGTATGATGATTCATGGTAAACCCTAGGACCTAAAGTCGATGAGTCTTGATGCTCTTAGCTAGTTGAACATGTAAATGAGGAGAGTAAGATTTCATATAGTTAAGATAGAGATGAATTAGAGTCATGATGACCCAAGAGACTGCTGTTAAACAACCGTATTTAGGTGCACCGTTTCACGTCTAAAGACTAGCTGTTAGTAGACTTCGAATCGTGGTCGTTGAATAAGAGGTGGATCTTGTAGTGATAGTTAAATGAGTGGTTGATTACTTTTGAAGTTCTATTAGATTATATTGAAGGATGCATCGTGGTCATAATTCTTATGTTGACACAGCCTTGAAGTTATTTCGTGTAACAAGCTACTTGGATTAGTATGGTGAATATCTTATAAGCTAGATCATTTCGGTACCCATTTATAGTCCTAAGATTGATGATGTATGACTGGTAACCTAGTGGAGCATTGATATCACTTATATGGCTATGAACCTAGCTTAGTAACACTAATGTTGAAGATATATTGGTGGTCATTAAGTGTTCGAAGGAATGACTAGGTCGCTAAGTAAGTAGGACCATTGTCCTTTTAAGTACGACGTAACCTTGAATTGAACTGAGTGGAATTTATTTGAGGTTGAAACTATTCGTCTTAGGAGTTTTGGTTAAGATTAAAAGAAATTCTGAAGCCTCGTGACTTGAAGATAGAGATTTGAATAAGGAAATAAACTGTGGATTACAAGTTGATGAAATTTACTTGTACGAATTGAACTAGTGCAACATGATTAGTTTACCCATGCAATTTCGATGGCAATTTGTTGGTGGTACTTAATAAACATTAGAGTTTGAGTTTGACGATTCTCAACGGTCTTTCTCCTTGATTACGAGCGTAAAGGTTAACGAAACTGGAAAAGAATGTTAGTGAATATGAGCCTGTAACCGGGAGACTAGTCATTAGAAGATTTGCTAATCTAATGTACCTACGAGATAAGAAGGGCTATGATACCATCGATAGATGACGACTTGAGATGAATTAGTTTGTTTGGTAAGTTCTTCCTGAAAATAGGGTCGTATTGTGGAAATGACCCATAACATGTGTATGTCCTATGTGTTAACAATTTTGAAGCTAGTGGATAGGATACGTAAAGCGGATATAGACCTATCATCTTGAAATTAGTGTATGTCACCATAGGATCGTGGTATTATTGTGATATTCCTTTTGAGGTATGAATGCAAGATTGACACGACATAATTCATGATTTTGGAGTTTTAACTATATTGTTAGAATACCGATGCAGCTTTGATGACTATGTTTGGAGATTCTAACATTAGTTAATGAACTCGACCTTAAGATCAATTGGAGAAAATAGAGTCATTCAAAGGAACAAACAATGAGTGTAAGGGTCATACGAAATTAACGACTGGAGAAAGTTTGGAAGTGAATCAGTTTTGGCAAAGGGGATCACGGAGCAAGCAACGGCCCGGAATAGAAATATCAAAGGCCAGAACCCATCTAAATAACCTCAACAAGTAAGAATGAATTTCGGGACGAAATTCTTTTAAGGAGGGAAGAATGTGAGACCCGATCCTAAATAACGTGTCTTACCTCGAATTATGTGCCTTAGACCCAGAATTATATGGCCGACCATGGATTACGTGCCCTATCTTGATTTTTGTGCATGCCTTGTCATACGTACCTTGACCTAGATTGTGTGTCCTAATCCTCGACTTACGTGCGATACCTAGATATACTTGCCCTTACCTCGATTTACGTGTGTTACCTCGTTTCATGTGCCCTAACCTTGAATTGTATGTCTTAACCTAGATTTAAGTGCCATACATTGATTTACGTGCATTGCATTGAATTACGTGCCTTGTATTGGTTTACGTACATTATCTAGGGTTGCGTACATTTGTATTGGAATCTATGCATTTAACTTGAAATACGTGCCTTACCTCGTAGTTCGTGTCTACCATGTGATTCATGCCCCGTATTAATTTCTGTGCGTACCCTAAACCTCGAACTGCGTGCCTACACGTTAACCTAAAAGGATTCTTGCACAAAGCACAAGACAATAAAATAATCCTACACAATCCACTAACTATTAAATTAATATGATACTAATCCTATATATTCCACTAACAATATTCTAATCCTAATTCAAATTCTCTACAAAACCCACTAACTAATAAAATACTCTATTCTGCCCAACACACTCAACTAACCAATAAACTATTATAAACCTACACAAAACACTATAATACTCACCCAATATTTCAAATATACTTTAATCTATCACCAAACATTAGAATTCAAAAAAAAAAAAAAAAAAACAATACACACACACACAAGGCCTACACGGCCAACAAGAAATCCTACACAAACAATCATATTTTAAACACTCAACATTCCTTACCAAACACAAGAAATCATAAACTATTCTTATACAAACCTACCAAGCTTCACTTTCTCGACCAACCCACCCCATGCCTCATTACAATTCAAATTATATCCTAGATGACACACAAAAATCGGATTTGCAAAGCTTAAGGCCGACACACACAATTGCACACTCAAGAACATCTTCAACTTCATTAATCTTCTCTCAACTCTCCCATTCTCTCTCTCTCGACTATGACCTTCCCTTGAGCATCCAAGACTGAAAATTTGCTCTTTATACCACTTAAGCTTCGGCCATAGCAAGCACAAGCAAGCAACATAGCAAGAAAACTCACACAAGCTCACAAACCTCTAATTTCGGCCATAGGTGAGTTTTAAAGGTTTTTCTTCCTTGTCTTTTGGTTTCACACACATGCACACCTCCTACACAAGCTAACTAAGCTAGGATTTAAAGGAAAACAAGCTACCTCTTGGCCAAAGCAAGGAAAAGGGTTATTTGTGTGATTCAAAGAGCAATCTTGCATTTTATTCCATCAATAGGCTAAGGTGAAGGTTAAATCTTTTTAAAAGCTTTCAAAACTCACATGCATTCTCTCATATGGCTGTATTTACCATTGTACTTATTGTATATGTGTTTATATGAGCCTATCTACTTATGCATGACTTGAGAATAGCTAGAAACTTTGAAATATGCAACCTCGTTTTTCTGGCAGATCACTGTCCTTGAAGACCGAAGTGCTTTTGGCCTAGTAAACGTTGATAAGAATACATGAAAATTAGTAGGGTCACTAGAATTGTCAGTTCTGAACATATTTTCCAGAAATAGGCCAAGGACAATTTTGATACTAAGACCTCCGAAATGGTCCAATATCGTAATGTGTCTAAATCTGAAAAACTTGGAAATATGAAGTAGGTTTCTGGCAGCTTTTTGACCTTGTAGAACGAAATAGTGTTGGTCAAGTAAAAGATGTCAAACATGCATGAAATTTTGTAGGTCATTATATTTTTCAGTTCTGAACATATTTTACAGAAATAGGCTAAGGCTAATTTTGAGTTTAAATGCCTAAAACATGACAAATATCGAGATGCGTATGAATCTGGACAGTTTTGCGTAGTCTCACGGTTTTGGTTATAACTCCTAAGTCCGAACTCCAAATGCAGCGAGATTTTTTCCTAGATATAAAGCACTCATTAAGCTTCAATTTTACATTTGGTTACTGAATTTGGAGGTTATTTACTTGGCTAAATGAATGAGGAAATAAAGACCATTGCAGTAAGGTTTTTGGCTTGGTAATATGCTTTGAATCATGTTGTAACTTTACTTGTGGTATTGAATGCTTGGAATTGTGGAAATTATAAGTTGTGTGGGCTATTTTGGTTTGTTGAGGATGCTTAATTAATTGATGCATGGCTTGGGTTTAATTACATGATGAATTGTTGCTTAATCGCATGTATAAGCACAAAATTGAAGCCCTATTGCTTATGAATACTTGCTAAGTGATGATCCTATGGTTAAATGTGTTCAATTGAGTGGTTAGTAGGCTGTTAAATAATTGCTAAGTATGCTTATGGTTTAAGTATATCTTGTGCTCCTTAGCAAGTTAAATCAACTCCCGAGCATATCAGTTGCAAACCCTAATGGCCACGTAGACTCCCAAGTCATGAACCACTTTTGTGTGACTTATAATTGATATTGAGGATTGTTTATAGGCTACCCGGAATTGTCTTTATAGCTCTAAGTATGATAATTGATGATTGCGTGTTGATAAGTGAACTATATTTTGCACCCGGTCTTGTGTAAGTGTCGTAGCATGCTTGTATGATCTTAACACTTGATATGTGAACCCAAAATAAGTTATAGGACTTGTTTTCATATGTGTGACATGGCTGCCTGTTAAATGTTTATATACTTCTAAGTGTTTTACAAAGTGAATTTACATGTCAAAGCATGCCTAGTATGTTTACTTGTTGATATGTGATCATACGTGCATCCGGAGGAAACCTACTTTGTTCACCTCCTAATTTGAATTGTTAAAAGATATTCAATGGCTTATTTGAACATGATTACTTGGCTGCCCGTGAAAGTTTAATTGTTTTCAAATGGATATATGAAATGATTATATGTTCTTATAATGCCTTATATGTCAATATGTCAAAATGTGATCATAAACTTTGCTCGGAGGCAACCTACTTTGTTGATCTCCTAATGTGAAATGTTAAATGGAATAAATGTGCATTGCATACAAGGTTGCAACCTTTTATTCTGGCATGGTAGCGTTCGCGTCACTCCGGGCAGCATTGGGCTTGCCGGTGTATTGGCATGACTACCATGGTCTAATTCCCTCTCTCGCTTGGCATTCCACCCTCAGAGAGTTGGGTCATAGGTTGGTATACATCCAGAGTACACCCGTTGGAGTGATAAGTGGATGATTGAAGCCTGCCACAACAATGGTTATTGGAAATGAACTTGAACGACAAGAACTAAGTGCTATGTGGGACAAAGTGCTATACCCAAAAATGGTGAGAGCTACCTCTTGAGCCCGTAAGAGCCACCTCTAGAGTCCTGTACATATCAAAATATATCCTTTTTACTATGTGTTTAAGTACTCTCGCTTGGTTCCTAGAGGACCTCGGGGAGGAAAGACGGGTAAATGTGTTCATTTATATTTATGTTATGTTATGAACTTATTTTATATGACATGTTTCCAAAGGAGTTTTCATAAGATTAACCGGTAAAGGATTTCAAAACTTTATTACTTGTTCCCTCCTTGCTGAGTTCATAAGGACTCACCCTCTTTTTTGTCACAGGTGAAGTAGATTTGGAACAGGTCCCTGAAGAAAATGTGCTAATTGATGAACCTTTGGAACGACTATGTGCATTGCATGTTTTTCGTGAACATGGATGCTATTAGGGATGTTGTGTTTGTTTGCGAACTCTTTATTTCGTTGATGTAATTGACCCCGTTGTAATTTAGGTCTAATTTTGGATTATACTATCTATAACCGGACGAACTCTTTATTTGGTTATATGCTTTCATTATTTTGAATAGTAGTTATCGTAGGCATTTAAACCACTAGGTGATTAATCCACTAAGTTAACTCTATCTAATTTCACTTAGGTGCTCACCCGTAAGCTAAAGAATAATAGGTACTTGCATAATAGGAAATTTATAAATAAATGGAACATAGTTATCATGTTAGGCTTATTAACAAATGAGACCTTCAAAATAAATTAGTAGGCATATCGGTTGATGACAAAATAGGAACTTTAGTTGGAATCAAATTAAACATTTGGAATTTTTAAGGTGTTTTATAAATTAGGTCAAACCAAAGATCCTAAATACAGTTGTTATACTGCCGGTTTTTCTGAAAAACTTTTGGAGTTCTAGGCTAATGAATAAGCATTAATCATAGTCAAACGGTTAGAGACGTAAAATAGCAATGATGATTTAGGTCATATCCTAGTCTAGCCTCTATAGGTCGGGTTGGGGCGTGACAATCTCTACTCATAGGGATTCATGAGGTATTACTATGTTTGGACTTCACACGGGGAGCATGATGACCTAAATCAAGATAACAATCATAATGTTGATGTTCATTCTGGATATTATGAAGGAAATAGTTATAGGACAATGGTGTTTGAAGCATTTGGCCTATCAAATATACCACCAATTGCTAATTAGCCAATTGAAGAGGAGCCTAATATAGAGTCAAAATATTTTTATGATCTATTAAAAAGTGTAGATGAGCCTTTATGGAGTGGATGTGAGGTCACTCATCTGTAAGCGATGTCTTTGTTGTTGAATATCAAGTAAGAGAAGAATATGTTTGAACATTGTTTTAATCGAATTATTGTTGTTATTCCAAGAATGTTGCCCAAGGATAACACTTTGCCTGAGAACTACTATAGGTTTAAGAGCGAAATGAGTCCTCTAGGTTTGAGTTACTTGAAGATTGACGTGTGTGTAAATGGATGTACGTTATATTACAAAGATAGAGATCAACTCAAATCTTGTCCAATGTGTTGTCACCCTTGGTTTAAACCTATAAAAGTTGGGAAAAAACGTGGTAGACTAATTGTCTTCAAACGATTGAGGTATCTACCATTAACGCCCAGGTTGACCAGATTATACATGTCTCCCGCAATAGCTAAACATATGCAATGACATTTTAGACACCAAGTTAAGAATGAAAAAATTTGTCATCCATCCGATGTTGAGACATGGAAACACTTTGATAGCATATATCCAAACTTTGCTTTTAAATTGAGAAATGTACATCTCGGACTTTCTTCTGATGGTTTTAACCTATTCAACTCTTCTTCTCAACCTTATTCTTGTTGGCCTGTGATAATCACACCGTACAATCTTCCACCTTGGATGTGTATAAAGGATCCTGTAATGTTCTTGACCCTTAAGTCTGGGAAAGAGTATAAATATATACCTTGAGCCTCCGATTGAAGAGTTGACTAAATTATGGGAAGTAGGGGTACCTTGTTATGATGTGTCGTCCAAGTCCAATTTCCAATTGAGGGCAACTTTAATGTGGACAATTAATGACTTCGCAGCATATGGCATGTTATCTGGTTGGAGTACGCATGAAAAATTGTCATGTTCATATTGTATGAGATCTTCTCAGGCATTTCAATTGACTGCAGGGAGAAAGAATTGCTTCTTTGACTGCCATCGACAGTTCTTACCAAGAAATCATCCTTTTCGACGAGACAAGAAAAACTTCCGAAAACATTTGATAAAGAAATCGGAGCCTCTGCCGAGATTGAGTAGTGAGGACATGTGGGGACAAGTTCAAGATCTTCCAAACATAAATGAACTGGGTAAAGATAAAATAGATGGTTTTGGAAGGAAGCATAACCGGACAAAAAAAAAAACATCTTTTGGAATTTGCCTTATTGGCGGTTATAACTTGTGCGTCATAATCAAGACGTCATGCACATAGAGAAATTTTTTTTTTATATTGTCTTCAACATTATAATGAACGTGAAGGGGATGACAAAGGATACAAAAAATTCAAGGGCTGATATTGAGAGAATTTGTGATCGACCTGAATTATGCATTAGAGATGGCATGATAAAAATGGTCGTGCATACTCTCCCGATTCCTTCTAGGAAAGAAATTTTAGAGTAGGTAAAAGAGTTAAAATTCGCTGACGGATATGCAACAAATATAGCAAGGTGTGTTGACATGAACGATTTGAAGTTGTCACATATGAAGAACTATAATTGCCATGTATTTATGGAGAGATTGCTTCCTATAGCCTTACGAGAGTTATTGCCAAATAGTGTATGGAACCTTTTACTGAACTAAGCTTGTTTTTTAGAAACATTTGTTGTACGTCTCTTGAAAGAATTGACCTTGAAAGAATGCAACAAAATATTGTGATCACCCTTTGTAAGTTGGAAAAGATCTTACCTTCAACCTTCTTTGACTCAATGGAACATTTGTCAGTACACTTGGTTCATGAAGCAATTTGCAGTAGTCCTGTACAATATCGGTGGATGTACCATTTTGAGAGGTTTTTGCATCTTTTGAAAAGAAATGTGAAGAATAAAGCACATGTTGAGGGATCTATATGTGAAGCATATCTTATCCTTGAAACGTCAACATTTTGTTCATATTATTTCGAACCGCATGTACAAACAAAAACAAGAAACATCGGTCGAAATTAAGAGTCCGTAGATGCAGATTACCGTGAAGGGTGTTTATCCATATTCAAACATCCAGGTCGTCCGATGGGGAATGTGATCTCTAAAGATTTAGACGATCGAGATTTCAATGCTGTTCAGTTGTATGTTTTGATGAATTGCGAAGAAATGTCCCCATATACTAAGTAAGTTCATGACTCAACTCTTTAGTTCTATTAAAAATCTTATATATATAATCCACTAATTAATACTATACAAGAAGTTTAAGGATGATATTCAAATAGAGAATCCATCATTTACTGATTCACAAATCAATAACAACATTGAGAAATTTTTTCCAGCTTGGTTACGTCACCATGTTAGTATTACTCGTCTTTAATGTCCCTAATTATATATTCAACTCATTTCGACCTTAACGTTTATTATTGTCCCTAATTTACCCCTTTCAGCTTGTACATAATAACATTTTGGATGATCGCGTGAAATATCTTTCAATGGGTTCAAGTAAGATGATCAGTACATGGTCAAAGTACTTGGTGAATGGGTACAGATTCCACACTTTGGAATATGGATCTTCAAATGCAACAATGAACAATGGAGTCACTATGAAAGAGACAACACCTGATAACGAGGAGAATGATTATTATAGTCTGTTGACTGATATTATTGAGTTAGAATACCATAATGGAACTTTGAAGAGCATAAAAGTTGTCCTTTCCAAGTAAGTGGTACAATTCTCACAATGATAAGGGATTAAATGTTCATCCAAAATTTCACTTGATTGATATAAATGTGAAGAAAAAATACCCAAAGTATGACCTTTTTGTCTTAGTCGAGCATGCACATCAAGCATGCTACGTCAAGTATCTTGGTGCTAAGAGAGAACGAGCAGCTTGGTCAGCTATATGCAAAATCATATCAAGGAACCAATTTGATATGTGTTGGAACAATGATAATAATGATAAAGATGAACAGTTGGCTTTTCAGTCCGATAAGATGAATGTAACATTGGTACAATCAGATGATCATGATTATGTCATATTGCATTGTCTTGAATCAAGTGAATGCATTGTTGTGGTTGGAGATGTAGAAGAAGAGCACGTGGACTATGGCTACAATAATGATGAAGACCATCAAAGTGACTCCGATAATGACTTAGAATCAGGATACAATGAATTATCTGATTGAGAATTTGTACTTATAAATTCAATAATTTGTATGTCAATTGTATGTGAATTGTATGATTGATAATCGAAAATTATAATGAAAAGTTTTTATAGTATCTCTTAATTTATAGAATATATTGTACATATGTGTGTGTCTTATGGTTTTTTTTTTGTAGCAATCATGGTTAGAGTTGGTAGATCACAAGCAGATAAGACACGATTTGGCATGCCATCAACTTCATCCTTCGCACCCCGTGGTAAAGGTGATAGTGAGTCCCCTACCGCTCCAGGGTCATCGGTTCGGTCCACCGGACTATCTGACCCTTTGATTGACATCTGAGTGACTAATGAGGATCATCATGTTAATACTATACCCACAACCAGCGTCCGGTATGAAACAGAACAGCCAAAATCATCATCACATGCAGCTGACACAACAAATTGGCAGGCTATGGGATTCAAGTCACTCGATCAATACACCATATAGTTGGAGGATAGACGTACTTGCGTTCGATTATATAATAACAGGTGAAATTACAATTATATAAAATTATAGAGCAATTACTTTAATTGTTTGTTATTAGTTCTTGAATTTATAATAAGGTAATGCAAGTGACACTAACTTATATAATTGATATACTTGTTAACAGATTTGTACCTGTTTCGGAAGTAAAAGATTTTAAGTCAATATTCGCAGGCAGATTCACAGAACCCTAGATTACTTATGGAAAAATTTTGGAAGATGTCAAAGACCGATGGTTTTGCTCTTTTGAGGTTTTTATAAACATTAATGCAGTAAATATCTATTATATTATAAACTTGTACATTTATACATGCGTATTCAATTAACACATGTTCACATTTACCTTTTTTGTCGTTGCAGAGAGATTATAAGTGACACTTATATAACAGGACACACATCAAGCATTGCTTCCATTATAAGGCAACGAAGAGAATGAAAAACCTATTGGCTAAGGCCCATAAATTTGACAAGCCTCCTAAGTGGATAGCATTAGAAAATTGGGAGCAAATGCAACTAAGATGGCGTGACCCAAAATGGATAGAGAAATCAAAAGCGACCAAGAAAAATAGGGAGAAAAATCAATCGGTACACTACACGGGTGCTACCCCCTTTCATGAGGTTATGAGAAGGATGATATATAACTTAAATTTAATAGCCGTTTAAATTAGTCTATCTTAATATTCTAGTTTTTGAGTAATTACTACTTACGAAGTTAATAATGTATGCAGACACAGTAACTACCTCTGTCTATAGAGCTGATATTTTTAAGGTATCCCCTTTACCCATAGTAAATGAGAGGGTGATAGTATCCAATACTCTGATCCAAAGACTTCTTAGACGATAGTAAGTATATATACAGTGTATTACTTTTACTGTCGTTTAATTTTGTTAAATTTATATAATGTATATATTAAGTTTAAGTTGCTATTTTTAATTTAAAAGGTTATAAAAATTGAATTTCATAAGTCTCTTTTGTTGCCCAAATAGGTTGTTAGGCTTATGTATTTCATTATGAGGATTGTATCTTTATGATTATGTTGAAGTGGTTGTGATGGACGACATATCTTTTGGTTGTTTGTTGGAGGCCCAAGCTTGTAAATTTGGCTTATTTGTTGTTGTATATTGGTTGTTGTAGCTATATGAATTGTTATGCAGGTTATAATTTTGTATTTGGGGCCATATTACAAATGTTATAATGCCAAAATTTCGTCGCGTCCCGACTTGGTTTTAGGTGTGGTCGAGTTGGGGCATGACATTGAGTGGTATAAGAATATTAAAAATTTATAAATGTTGTTTTTGTAGTCACGATATGAAGAGATGCTCCAGCAATGTCAACTTGCGATGCAAGAAGACCCCACGGCGTTGCCTGTTAATCCCGATAAGATCTTCTACCAAGCTATTGGTGGGTCAAAAAAAGGGCTTGTCTATGGACTCGGCTCTCAAGGAGTCTGTATTGGTAGGGAAACACCTTTTATTCCCACCATGAACACTAGAGTTGGACTCTCGGAAGAACAAATCGACAGGCGAGTCACTGAAGCAATGGAGTCCTTGAGACAACAACTTGATGACTAAGGAAATGCAGAACAAGAGACACAATGACAAGTGAACGAATCCATAGAACTCGTGAGTCAATTGTAACAGGATATTAATCGGCCAAAATACCCACGACAGTAGCCCGATCAACATGATTAATGGTACATTTAGGATTTAGTTTTTTTGGACAATTTTATAAAGTAATTTTGAACAATATTTTAATATTTTTTATGAATTTGAAAGATGCGTTATGTAAATATTATTTTGAATATTTAATTTTTTGTTTTGCTGTGTAAATTTGTTTCATTTTTAAAATTTTACATTTCATATTATTTTTAGAATAATTATTAATTATTACGTGAAAGAATAGTCACATAAAATTAGCCACCATTTTTCGACGGACAAATGACTACAGAATTGGACAGTAGATTAGCCACCGATATGTGGCTACAAATGGCTACGGATATTTGGCAACAATTGGCTGTGAATGGGCTACGGATATTGTCCGACAATGGGCTACGGATTGGCTACCATAACAATCCGTAGCTGTGGGCGACGACTGATTTACGACTGAAACGACTATTGCTTTGCTAGGATGTTAATAATTAATAACAAAATTAAAATTTTAGTTGGCTACGGATGGGCTACGAATTGGCCATGGAAAAAGGGGCTACTGATATTCTACAGATACAAATCCGTAGTCGTAGGATTCGAACGATTTACGACCAAAACGGTTACGGAAGTTAAAAATTAATTAAAAAAATCAAAATTTTAGTTGGTTATGCATAGGCTACTACTATTTTGCTACGAAAGTTATAAAAAATAAATACAAATTAATTTTTAGAATTGGCTACGGATGTGCTACGAAATAGCAATTTGGCTATATGCCTTTTTACCATGGACGGAATTTCGTAGCCTAACGGTCACCCGTCCCAATTTGGCTACTGCTAAGCTATAGATTTTGGCCGTCAACTCAGTCTATTTTTCTTGTAGTGTCAGGCTGGAGAAATTGAACTTCAATTTTTCGAAATTGGAGATCAACTTGCAGATATATTTACAAAGCCAATTGCCAAAGAAAAGTTTATTCATTTCAGATAAAGGCTTGGAGTACAAGATTTTCTAACTTGAGGGGGAGTGTTAAAAGTCAAGCTAGAAAATTCCAGAGACAAACAAGCCAGATTCTGGAGTTAAAAAAACTCAAACATCCTAGAAATCTCCAAAACTGAAGAAAATTTAGGAGACTGAAGAAACTCCAGATCTATGAACTATGGAACATGCAGGAAGATCAAAGTCAATATTCAATAAGTGTGAAACAAGCTATTCAGACTAAAACTCAAATACAGCTAGATATCCAGATTAGTTTAGATTTTCGTATACAAATTGTATTGTATATTCTTAGGAATTCTATAGATTACTATAAATAGGTGTATGTTGTATCAGTTTTTGAATATACAGAAAATATGCAGAGAGTGTGCATCCAAAGAGTAACGTTACAGAAATAAAAATCAATTTATTCATCTCCCAAATTCGAAGCTTGTCTCTCTGTCATAAACTCAATATCCCTTATCCCAAAGTCTAACATGATGCACGACACTAACCGTTCATTTCTTCTAGTAAAATAAATAAGATTAAATTGGAAATAGTTGAAATATGAGTTTGATTTCTTTAAATTAAGAGTTTAAATGGTACTACATTCAATTATCTTCATTAATACACGAAAATAGTAAAATATTGGTCCGTCGAGCTCAATAATCCAACTTCAAGCTACCTGGCCTGCAAAAGAAAGGAAGAAAGTGAAGGGGTAGTGGCCCGTGTTTCCACTCGGGTGCAAGAATAATTAGTATATCCAAGCTAAATTGTAGGTAGTTGAGAGTAATAAATGTGCATGAGTTTCCCTAGCCAATGTTGGTGATAGGGTATTTATACTAATACCGATTATAGGCCCCGCATTGTTCACGCTTGCCCATACTCATTGACTAGCGGTTAAAGCTATTCTCCAGTGAATAAAGCTATTGTCACGTGGTTAAAGTCAGATACTACCGATGTAAAACCCGGCACGAGAACCTATGCGTAATTACACTATTAATAATGCATTTATACCATTCTATATATATTAGCATCAATTACGTGCATTAATATTAATTAACATGCATATTTATCATTTTACGTGCCAAAATGTTCAATTAGGTACATTAGGAAGTTTTACGTGTCATAGGCATTAATTGTATTCGAATAAGTCAAGAATAGTAACTAATTAGTTGTAATTCAACAAGAGTGGCAAACTAGTAATACATGTCTTAGTTGAGGGCATTCTCGTCATTTGCCCCTCTTGATATTTGTTCACCTAACAAATACATACACAAAACAAAACACACACACATATACACACACCCATTTACTGGACCAAGAGCAGGAGAAGAGAGGGAGGGAAGAAGAAAAAGAAAAAGGAAGAAAGAGAAAGAAGAAGGAGGAGGGAAAGCTTTGTCAAGCCCTTGCTAGACATTCTTGAGCATTTTCTTGCATCTTCAACTTAACTCTTGCATCCTAGCACTCATTCAAGGTGAGGGTTGTTTTCTCAAATGATTTGCAAAGATACATTGAGCATGGTTTGTGGATATACTTGTATATTGAACTTGATTTGTGTGTATATAAGTACATTGAATTTGTTCTAGCAAGAATGTGAGCCTATGTCAGGTATTTTAGCTATGTTGAGTCCCTGGTTAGTTAGGGTTTAATTGTTGATGTGAGGTGTTTTGGTGGAGTTTTGAACCTTGTATGGTGTCTAATATATCATCTTGAGCTTGTTTGATGGTTGGTAGAAGGTGGGAAAAAGTGTAGCAAGATAAGGAACATAGGGAAAAACTCACATTTTTCTTTGAACTGGCACAACCGATAGACCCTTGCTCCATCGGTCAACCTGTAGAAGAGCCTAGTCCACCCGGAACCTCTCCACTTGACGACCCTTGTAGCACCGGTCGACCGGTGGCTCTAGGGTCTAACGGTTTAACAACTTCACGCAATGAACTTGTTTTAGCGAATTCATGAGCTATAGATGTCAGAATGGGGCATGGTCAGAAGCGTTAGAACCATATCGAAACCTATTTTACCATGGTAGAATTCAATTATGGATTTGTACCATAGTTTGGGTACTATGCATTTGCTAACTTGTCTCATGAGTATTATTGGGATTAATTGAGGCATAACCATGGTATATATGATAAATGCTTGCATGACTTGAGAGTTAAATGGGAGGTATTATTTAATTATTGAGTATTGTACAGTCATACGTTATATGTTAATTGCACTTGGTTATGGGAGACAACCTACTTTGTTGTCATCCCTTCTATGTTATTATTTATGTCATGTTTATAATGTTAACCACTACGAGCGCGACGGTTGCAACCATAATTATGGGCATAGTAGCATTCGTTTTTTCTGGGTAGCATTGGGCTACCAGTCTATCTTGATTACCATGGTCCCCGGTGATAATTCGGATATCACCTAATGTTTGGAGTTGGGAAAAATAGATGGAGATTAATTCAAGGCCAACCGTCTACAACAAATGCAAATAAAATTGTATCCTTTGATGTATGGTAAACCTACCTTCGCTTGGGCCTTTGAGGACCTCAGAGGGTAGAGTGATATGTTATTCCTTGTTTATTATTTTTGTACTTAATTGCACTCATGCATATCATGTTTTCAAGAAAAGCTTTCCAAATGTTGAAATGTTTGCGAAAACCACCCGAGACCATTAACCTTCGCTGAGCTAAGCGTAGCTCATCCCTTTCATGACAACCTTTTAGGTGAGGCCGAGCCTAAGCCAAGGACTCAAGCTGAGGGCGAGACTTACTTGTGTGATGAGTTGGACTTCTGCTTGTTGTGATCCTGCTTGCTTGTATAGTCGAATTTTTTGGATGTTGTTATCTATGTTAATATTGAACGACTTCATGTACTATAATATTCTTTTGGAACGTTGGGTTGTAATTTTATTACTAGTTTATTCTTTTGAGGCCTATAAGGCGTTGATGTTTGTGGCATGCCTAATGGTTGAATTTAGGCATTGTATATATATATATATATATATATATATATATATATATATGAAATAGGTTAATGAAAGTGAAGTGCCCTTAGTTTTGGGCATCCCTCTTGAAGTTACTTGTAGATATTATAAATGTTTAGGTTGTAAATGGATGATTGTACAGGTTTATCTATCCCGCTCACGTCACATTCCGACCTTGTCTTAGCAATGGGTCGGGGTCAGGGCGTGATACCTTTAGGTGGTATCAGAGCTAGCTTAGGTTAGTGAATATTCGGGTGTTTTGAGAAATGGTCCTTAGGTAGATGCCCTAAATAGGAAGATGGATTACTTAAGAGATATTTTGAATTACTTATGTGATAAGGTGACTTATGTGTCTATGTGTGAATAATATGTACTTATATGTGGTATTTGGTTTTGTTAAGGTGAGGATTATGTGATTGAGTATAACCATACACTATACGATATCAATATTAATTTATCTATAATCATTCATATTTGAAGTAACTATAGGACATGTATACTCATTTTATATCATAATGCATTCGTATAATATAACCATGAGTGGTCCATGTACTATGTCTATAGATGGCAGGTCATAACACCTATGCAAATGCCAAAGCACAAGGAACAAGGAATGTTGACCCAGCCAACCCCGGAATAGCTATGTTCAATATGATGGCAACTATGTCAGATCGTATGAGTAAAGTGATAGAACAACAAGTGAACATGAATATGGGTGCGGGTAACAACAACAATAATAATAATAATGGTGGTGGCAACAACAACAATAACCACCGAAGTGATGGAGATGATATCTTAAGAGCCTTCCTTGGGTATGGACCTTCTAGGTTCTTGGGTGAGCCCAGCAGTGAGAAGGCAGAGGCTTGGCTTGCCAAGGTGGAGAAGATTTATGTGGCCATGGACTACGATGATGAAAAGAAGGTGGCCTTTGTAACCTTCTTGTTGGATGAGGATGTGGCAGAATGGTGGAGAAATGAGAAGGCTAGTTGGGAGCAAAATGGTACCCCAACAACGTGGGCAAACTTTGCGGAGTCCTTTAAAGGCAACTATGTGTCAGAGGTGGCTTGAGAAAGAAAGGAATAAGAGTTCCTAACTATGAGGCAAGGAAGCTTGTTTGTGGTACAATACGAAGCTCGATTCAACAAGCTCTCTAAGTACTTGCCAGGGTTGGTCCAAACAGAAAGTGCAAGGATTAAACACTTTGTTCGGGGACTAAGGCCCGAGATTCATGATTTTCTTGCATCCCACTATTTCACTTCTTATGCCAATATGGTTGATTCGGTATCACAAGTTGAGAAGAGGAGATTGGACGCTCGTGGGGGACCGAGTCAAGAGAGTAAGAGGCCAATGTTGTTACAAATACCACAGAGGTCATACTCAGTTCCGAGTCAAGCTAGGTCAGCTCCTACCCGACCACAACTGAGTGCTTCCATTACTCAATCGGCAAGTGGTTCATCAGGTAGTGCTACAACTGCTAAGAATGTGGTATGCAATTATTGTAATAAAAAAAAGGGCATGTTGAGGCCCAGTGCTGGAAGAAAATGGGCAAATGTTTGAGGTGTGGAAGTGATTAACACTTCGCTAAGGATTGTCCGAAACGGCAGAACAGAGGTGTACTGAATCAGGCCATTAGAAATACACCGGTGCAGAGAGTCCAAGCCCGGGTATATGTTATTGATCAAGAGGAGATTCCAGAGGCTGCAGTAGTGGTTGAAGATACTTTTCTAATTTCAAAATAATTAGTAAAGGTATTTATTGATACTGGAGCCACGCATTCCTTTATTTTACCTCAATGTGTGCATTACATCAAGTTACAAGTAGGACCTTTGTCATGTCATGTAGAAGTTAACAATCCCATGGGCACCAAACATATTTTTAAATATGGATGTAGAGAATATAAAATTCAAACAAAAGACTGGGAGTTTTTGGTCGACCTCATTGTACTTCCTTTCAAAAAATATAACGTTATATTGGGAATAGATTGGTTAGCTCGCAATTATGCCCAATTGGATTACTGAACGAAGACTATAAAGTTGCAGGTACCGGGTCAACCTGTGATTGAAGTGAAGGGTAGAGGTGATTTTTTAGGAAATACTGTGGTATGCTCGATCAAGGCTGTGAAATTAATGAGCAAAGGATGCAATGGGCACTTAGCCTATTTGCTTAACAAGCCAACCAACCAAGTTAAGCTAGGAGAGGTATCAGTGGTGAAGGAATATGTTGATGTGTTTCCGAAAGAATTACCGGGATTGCCACCAAAAAAAGGAGATTGATTTTGTAATTGAGGTATTGACACACACTCAGCCTATCTCAAAGGCACCATATCATATAGCCCCAACTGAATTACAAGAATTGAAGATTCAATTGCAAGGATTATTAGAAAAAGGGTTTGTTCAACCTAGTTCATCTCCTTGGGGAGTCCTAGTGTTGTTCGTAAAGATGAAGGATGGCACGTTGAGATTATGTATCAACAATCAGGGATTGAATCATGTAACTGTTAAGAACAAGTATCCCTTTCCATTGATAGATGAGTTGTTTGACCAATTGCAAGGAGCCAAAGTTTATTCGAGGTTTGATTTGAGGCAGGGTTATTACCGACTTCGTATGAAGAAAAAAGACGTGCCTAAATCAGCTTTTAGAACAAGGTACGAACATTATGAATTTGTAGTGATGTCGTTTGGACTAACAAATGCTCATGCCGCCTTTATGGACTTGATGCACAGGGTGTTCCAACCTTATCTAGATCAGTTTGTAGTGATATTCATAAATGATATTTTGGTGTATTCCAAGACAAACGATGAGCATGAAAAATATCTACATTTGGTGTTGCAGAAGTTGCGGGAACATCAGTTGTATGCCAAGTTTAGCAAATGCGAGTTTTGGCTTCAACAAGTTACTTTCTTAAGGCATATAATCTCCCAAGCGGGGATATCAGTGGATCCCTCAAAGATTGAAGTGGTACAGTCATGGAAGAGACTCGAGAATGTTAAAGAGGTGCGCAGTTTTCTTAGGCTAGTCGGGTACTACAAGAGGTTTGTGAAAGACTTCTAAAAGATTTCAGGACCTCTTACAAGATTGACACAAAAGAATGTGAACTTCACATGGGATTATAAGTGCGAAAATAGCTTCCAAGAATTGAAGAAGAGATTGACAAGTGCACCTATCTTGGCATTGCCCGAGGGAAGCCAAGGGTTTGTCATTTATAGTGATGCTTCGAAAGAAGGATTAGGATGTGTTTTGATGCAAAATAAGCAAGTCATCGCTTATGCCTCTCGAAAATTGAAGCCCTATGAGGTGAATTACCCCACTCATGATTTAGAGTTGAAAGCAACAGTGTTTGCATTGAAGAAATTGAGGCATTACTTATGGGGAAGCAAGTTCGAGATCTTCACCGACCATAAAAGCCTAAAATATTTATTCTCCCAGAAAGAGTTAAATATGAGACAAAGAAGGTGGATGGAACTTTTGAAGGACTACAATTGCACCATTAACTATGTGCCCGAAAAAGCTAATGTGGTGGCAGATGCGTTGAGCCGAAAGGCAAGCTTGGCGAAGTTGAAGGTGAATGATCATCTAATGATTCAATCAATATTGTTATCTCAAATTAAGGAAGCTCAACAACAGGATCCACAATTTCAGAAGATAAAAGAAGACAATCCAGATTTCAAATGGCAAAATGGATTGTGGAGATTTAGGAGCTGTGTTTGTGTACTAGATGACTTGGAGTTGAAGATAAAGGTACTAGAAAAAGCTCATAATACAAGGTATACAATACATCCTGGAAGAACGAAGATGTATCGTGACTTGAGGCAATTCTATTAGTGGAGCAATATGAAGCGGGAGATTGTGGAGTTTGTGTCTTGTTGTTTGACGTGTCAAAAAGTTAAGACAGAGCATTAAAGACCCGCAGGACTTTTGCAACCTTTGGAAATTCCACAATGGAAATAGGAACATGTAACAATGGATTTTGTAACAGAATTATCGAGGTCACCGCGAGAATATGATACCGTTTGGGTGATCGTGGACCAATTAACGAAGAAAACCCATTTTATTGTAATGAATAAGATGGATAGCATAGAGAAGCGAGTCGATTTGTGCATGGCTAACATTGTGAAATTGCATGGGGTACCTATGAGCATAATGTTTGATAGAGATCCGAGGTTTACATCCCAATTTTGGCAAAAATTCCAAGAAGCTTTGGGAACGAAGTTAAGCTTCAGTACAACCTACTATCCTCAAACTGACGGGCAATCAGAAAGAACCATCCAAATCTTGTAAGATATGCTACGAGCTTGTATATTGGATTTTGAAGGAACATGGGAGAAACACTTGTCGTTGGTGGAGTTTGCCTACAACAACAGCTACCAAGCAACAATTGACATGACACCTTACAAGGCCTTGTATGGACGGAAGTATAGATCCCCTCTATATTGGAGTGAGGTTGGTGAGATGAAAGACATTGATCCTATGTTGTTACCTGAGATGAAGAAGAAGATAGAGAATGTGCAATTGATTTGGAAAAAGATGCTTACCGCTTAGAGTAGGCAGAAGAGCTATGCCAATAGAAGAAGAAGAGACTTAGAGTTTAAAGTGGGTAACAAGGTGTTTTTGAAATTATCTCCTCGGAAATGATTGATTAGGCATGACAAAAGTGGCAAATTAAGTCCGATATACGTGGGACCATTTAAGATTGTGGGGAGAATTGACAAGTTAGCTTACCGGTTGAGTCTTCCAACCAACCTCTCTAGTATACATGATGTGTTCTATGTCTCGATGTTAAGGAAGTATCAACCCGACCCTTCTTACATCTTGGGGCCGGAACTGCTACAAATTCGTGAAAACATCTCCTATGAAGAAAGACCCGTGCAAATGTTAGATGAATAAGAACGGGAGTTGCGTAAGAATAAGATTTCTATGGTGAAGGTATTGTGGAACAACCATGGTATTAAGGAAGTAACCTGGGAGTTACGAGATCAAATGGAGAAATAATATCCGGAGTTATTTTCGAGGTAAGAAGAGATTGCGAGGGCGCAATTCTTTCAAGGGGAAGATGTAAAACCCGGCATGAGAACCTATGCGTAATTATACTATTAATAATGTATTTATATCATTCCATATGCATTAGCATCAATTACGTGTATTAATATTAATAAATATGTATATTTATCATTTTAAGTGTCAAAATGTTCAATTACGTACATTAGGAAGTTTTACGTGTTGTAGGCGTTAATTGTATTCCAATAAGTCAAGAGTAGTAACTAATTAGTTGCAATTCAACCAGAATGGCAAACTAGCAATACATGTCTTAGTTGAGGGCACTCTCGTCATTTGCCCTTCTTGATATTTGTTCACTTAACAATTACATACACAAAACAAAATATACTCACACATACACATACCCATTTACTCGACCAAGAGAGGGATAAGAGAGGGAGAAAAGAAGAAAAAGAAAAAGGAAGAAAGAGAAAGAAGAAAGATGAGGGAAAGCTTTGTCAAGCCCTTGCTAGACATTTTTGAGCATTTTCTTGCATCCTCAACTTAACTCTTGCATCCTAGCACTCATTCAAGATGAGGGTTATTTTCTCAAATGCTTTGCAAAGATACATTGAGCATGGTTTGTGGATATACTTGTATATTGAACTTGATTTGTGTGTATATAAGTACATTGAATTTGTTCTAGAAAGAATGTGAGCCTATGTCATGTATTTGAGCTATGTTGGTCCTTGGTTAGTTAGGGATTGATTGTTGATGTGAGGTGTTTTGGTGGAGTTTTGAACCCTTGTATCGTGTCTAATATATCATCTTGAGCTTGCTTGATGGTTGGTAGAAGGTGGGAAGAAGTGTAGCAAGATAAGGAACATAGGGAAAAATTCATGTTTTTCTTTGAACGGGTACGACTGGTGGACCCTTGCTCTACCGGTCGACCTGTAGAAGAGCCTCATCTGCCCAGAACCTCTCAATCGGATGACCCTTGTAGCACCGGTCGACCGGTGGCTCTAGGGTCTACCGGTTTGACAACTTCACGCAACGAACTTGTTTTTGCGATTTCCGGAGCTATAGATGTTGGAATGGGGCACGGTCGGAAGCGTTAGAACCGTATTGAAACCTAGTTTAGCATGGTAGAATTTAATTGTGGATTTGTGCCATAGTTTGGGTGCTATGTATTTGCTAACTTGTCTCATGAGTGTTATTGGGATTAATTGAGGCATAACTATGGTATATATGATAAGTGATTTCATGACATAAGAGTTAAACGGGAGGTGTTATTTAATTATTGAGTATTGTACAATCATGGGTTATATGTTAATTGCACTTGTTTACACTTGATTATGGGAGGCAACCTACTTTGTTGCCATCCCTTCTATGTTATTATTTATGTCATGTTTATAATGTTAACCACTACGGGCGCGACGGTTGCAACCACAATTATGGGCATGGTAGTGTTCGTTTCTTCTGGGTAGCATCGGGCTACTAGTTGGTTTCGACTACCATGGTCTCCGGTGATAATTTGGATATCACCTAATGTTTGGAGTTGGGGAAATTAGATGGAGATTGATTCAAGGTCGGCCGTCTACAACAACTGTAAAGAAAACTGTATCCTTTGATGTATGGTAAACCTACCTTCGCTTGGGCCCTTAAGGACCTCGAAGGGTAGAGTGAAGTGTTATTACTTGTTTATTATTTTTGTACTTAGTTGCACTCATGTATATCATGTTTTCAAGAAAAGCTTTCCAAATGTTGAAATGTTTGCGAAAACTACCCGAGACCATTAACCCTCGATGAGCTAAGTGCAGCTCATCCATTTCATGACAATCTTTTAGGTGAGGCTGAGCCTGACCTAGGGACTCAAGCTGAGGGCGAGACTTACTTGTGTGACGAGTAGAACTTCTGCTTGTTATGATCCTGTTTGCTTGTATAGTTGGATTTTTTGGATGTTGTTATCTATATTAATATTGAACAACTTCATGTACTGTAATATTCTTTTGGAATGTTAGGTTATAACCTTATTACTAGTCTATTCTTTTGAGGCCTAGAAGGCGTTGATGTTTGTGGCATGCCTAATGGTTGAATTTAGGCCTTGTATATAAATATGTTAGTTTTGGGCACCCCTCTTGAAGTTTCTTGTGGATATTATAAATGTTTACGTTGTAAAAGGATGATTGTACAGGTTTATCTATCCCGCTCACGTCACGTTCCGACCTTGTCTTAGCAATAGGTCGGGGTCGGGGCGTGACACCTAAATATGTCATATCAGAAGTGATTGCCATGCTGAAGAAACGGAACGGGTCAGACATGGAACGAGTTGCACAACCCCAAGTTGGGAAGGCCTTCCTTGGCTCGAGTTTACACCCCCATCAACGCTGAACCATTAACTCTTACTCCAGATGAGCTTGGTGAAAAGATGGTATTGGATGGTTGCTTTATCATAGAATTATTGCGTAAAACTAGCTAGTCTGATTTGAGAGACCCAAATGATCCTATATTCAAAATTTTTGGATATAGAACAGTTTATGGCGTGATTTAATGTTATTTGAAAATCAAGTTCCTTTTCATGGTCCTCCATGAGTTGTTTGGCATGGTGGAGGAGCCAGATGTCAAAAGGTTTGTCCATCTTCTGTTGAATTTTTCCCGTTGGATTTTACCTGATCTATAGCGTAGATGGTGTCATTGACCTGAATATTCACTTGATACAGTCAAGCATTTACTTGACTTTATCCACATAAATTGGCTTCCACCAATTCCAGGAAACGACACTTCTGATCCAATCCTTTCGTGTTTCAGAAAATAGAGGGAGATAGCTTATATTACAGAAGGAACTTTTAAATTAAGAGTTTAAATGGTAGAAATTGTCTTTATTAATACACGAAAGGAGTAAAAAGAAAAACAACAGAGGGAAAAGGGACGTTAAGAGTTTATCGAATTTTTAACTTATTTTTTCTTGATCGTTTGTTTATCAGTGACTTGAGCAGAAGCAGCCTGCACTTGAAGAGTAACAGATGTCTTCTGAAGCTTTTCATGGCAATAATGACATATTTCGCTTCCTTCTTCTGCAACACATTCTTCATGAATCAAAGTGAATGTGCATCTACACTTCATCGAAAGCACATTCTCTTCTATTAATCCATCATAGCAGGACCCGCAGACTGCTTCCTCCGCATGGATTTTTTTCGCATCTTTGTCTGATGTCAGACCTTTTTGTTTTGTCCAATCATGTAAGAAAAAGCTCAATACTATTAGTAACTTTTTTTTTTTTTTTGGGGTTCTTTTTTCACAAAGTGATGAAGCTGTGATAGGCTAGCATCTCAAATTTTAGCCAAATGAAGTCAGAAAATCTAAAATCTCTATTTTAGGCTTCACAGCAATGCATGCATCATATAAAGCCAAAGATTAATCATCCACAATTTGGCAGGTTTATTACATTGAACAGTTAAGTCTTACCATTTTAATTCTTACATTTACCGTATAGCAGTTTTTAAAGCTATGTTATCTGTCGTTTGTAAGGAGATGGAAACGAAAAAGTTTAAGCTGTAATATTCTATAAATTATACATAGATCCAGGAATGGGCTTGATATATATAGTTGTAATTAAGAACCTAAAGGAAGATGTAATTTATGTGAAGAATCGTGTGGATAGGAACGTTCCAGACAAAGTGACACTACAACCATTGGGCTTTGGTCTAATCGTATGTGTCTTGTCGTGAGTGCTAATGATTCCGAGATCAATTTTCGTAATTGAAATTATTTAATATGTATTATACGACCTATGTTTGTCTCTCTAAAATCATAATAATAATAATATATATATATATATATATATAAAAAGGGCATTGCTTATACCACTCTATTTTTATCACCCAAATATCAATTCCTGTATGAATGTTTAGTTGGTATGCTAGAATAACAAACTTTTAATTTATCTTTCTTCTTTTAGTATGCTAATTACACATACACATAAGAAGTGGTATTTGAGTAATAAAAAAATATGGTATTTAAAATTTCTTAAAATAAAAAAAAAGGTGTTAGCACCATAAAGATACGGCTGATGTACGTAGTAGCCCTTGCGTCGATCTTACCTGAGTTGCCTGCACGTACGCGGCGCACTACAATGTTTTCTACTTATTGAAACGGTTAGAACTGTTGCAAGAAATGCTAGAAACTAATCTTTGCAAATGACTTTATGCAATGATTTTTTCAACTGTTACATATGGTCTCAGTACACATTCTTACATTTACGGTATAACAGTTTTTAAAGCTATATCTTACACGTCTTTTGTGTTACCATAACTCTTTTAAGTTACTATTGGAGTGCTCATCTTAACATTGTAGATCCCAAGCTCCAATAAAGGAGGATGATTATTACGCATTAATCCGTCTCAACTAGAAACGACTCCAAAATTCAGGCAATTCCTATGGTAAATATTACTATTAATATTGGTCCATTTGAAATTACTCCAAAATTCAGGCAATTCCTATGGTAAATATTACTATTAATATTGGTCCATTTGAAATTACTCAAAAGCATAGTTGCGTATTGATGGACAATTAACATACCTCTGGGTTTCACAACAATATACTCCCGGCCCCGTGCATGGATTGATTTTCTTTTTGATCAAGAACCTTAAAACAAATTAATCAAGACATGTCATTTCATTAGTTGTTATTCAAATTAAGAATTTAAGATAAAGACATGTCATAGAACTAAAAATGTCGTAAAATAGTAGCATCCAGTATATAAATGGACTTCCAAACTGAATTCCTGACCTAATAATTATTCTCCACTTATAATATATATTAATTTTTTGAAGGCAATTATCATGTCATTATCTAGTATTACAAGTAATTATTTGAAGGCATTTTGGAATGCATGCCAAAGAACTACCAAGATTTTCGTGGTAGCAACATTTTCCAGCAAAACATTTTATAAATGTTAAATTTAGTACTCTAGCCCCTTAAATTTACAAAAACTTCAATTTTCCCCATTTTTTTTATCTTTAATCCTTTTGGCTCCCTTTTGGTTAAATATTTATCGCTAAAGACAAATTTGAACATTTATTTATTATTTTAAACATTAGAGATTTATTTGAAAGGTTTGAAAAATTTTGGAAAAAACATGTCAACATTATACATTATTTACATCCCAAGAGCAAGTGATCTCCAACAAAAATGAGAGAAAGCCAAATGTTTCTCTAGACGAATATGAGTCAGATAAATAAGGAGAATGTCATAGGGAAAAAATTATTGGGACTTACCACTGGGCCATCTGTACGAAACGTAATTACTGCACACTTAAACTCTGGTACCCCTTCCTGCATTTCATCTTCTGACTCTCCAAGACTTCCTTCGAATTCATGTTGCATGGGCAAAGGGCAATCTATTGAAGGAAGTGGCGGAGCTGCCTCCACCTTTTCAATGCGTAGCTCTGTTGAAGGCGTATGAACTAAACGATTTGGTGCAGAGCCGAGCCATCGTGAAAAGAAGCCTGAAAAGGATAAGATGTTAAAGACAATAGCTTTGCAACATGACACTAGAGAAGTCCACATTCCCATCACTGTTATAAATTCGTTGAGATGTAAAAAAAAAAAGAGAAAAAGAAGGCAGTCTTGGTTTTGCTCCTTGAAGTCATGTAGATATTTATAACATTTTAAAGAGCGTGTACCTACTATCTACCGTTGACCAAAACAAAAGAAAAGACCATATGTGAACGGGCACACATGCAGATACACAAATTTACTGTGGTTAATTACGTCTGACTTACAATCACGATCACATGTCAGGGATAGTTTATTACGACTACAAAATAAAATACCGAAAATTATTTACTCATATGTGGGCACTTAGCTGTCTTGATAAACGGACAAAATTTTATATTTTTCTCTCTGTTTCTTTTAATATTTTAACTAATCATCCACTTAAAAGATGATAAATAGGAGAGAAAATTTAAGTCACATATAGCATTTCTCTACAAAATACTAGTTATGGCTTTTTACACGTACAAATAGCTCAGGTTCGTAAAGAATCATTGATCAGCATCATCTCTCTTTATGCCCTAGAGCCTCATCTCTTTAAGATTTTTCATGTTGATGTGGGTGACCTAGGGTGACAGAGACTGACCTCTGACCCTTTTTTGGGATCTCGACCACCTCGAAAAATTATAAGTCAGGCCAATAGTATTCTACTAAATCCAGAATAATATTCCTTGAAAATGTATAAATATGAGACTCAACCACAATCACAAGTTATCTAATATCTCACTCACAAATACTATTCTATTGGCATTTGATTAATCTGTATAATCAAATTACTAACTTGAGCATTAAACTACTCTCAAGAAATCAACCCATAGTTTGTTCTTTGTGTTAAGCCAATTAGATTGATTGGCGATTGATTAATTGATTAGAGATTATCAAGGCAATTATTGATTGGCTATGTTTTGCAAAACTTATGATATTACCATACTTGTGCTTTTACCTTTTATATTGTGCAGAAAAAATCTTATGGTAACTTACCATATGAGAAGAAGATTTGCGCTAATTATGGAATTGCATTGATTGCTTATTCACAAGGAAAAGAAGCATAGGGTTTGTGAGATGAGGCGTTTCTTGAAGCCCAAGACGTGTTGATATGCAGCAACAGTTGATTATAAATATGAACGAAAAGTCGCAGCAAAAGGGTGTAGAGACATAGAGCAACAAGAGAAAATACAAGAGAGTTTTATGTCTAATGTTCCAAGTGATGTTGCAACACGATCTGAGTTCTAGTCTTTGATTGTATTAAGTGTTGCAGCTTTATTTGTTTTGACAGTGAGTCATGAGCGAATTATATCAGTCTTTGAGTGATTAGATTACTGTCTTCTTTATTCATTCTTCGGGAAAAGAAGGTGTAGTTCTCGGGAGAGAACGTTGCAAGTCGATGGAGCTCGCCAAACCAAAGTTCATTAAGGAGTTCTTCATCTAGGCGTCAAAGATCAAGAGGGAGTCTTTACTTGTGTAAGTCCATTGATGTTGTAACTTCTTGTTTCTTAATGAATAGGTTTGTTGGACCAGGAGAGGTCCCGTGGACGTAGACCGCATGGTTGAACCACATTAAATCTTGGTATTCTTTATTTATGTTATAGCTTTATTATTTCCGTTGTTGTTTACTGTCACTACTCATGTTGGAACATTAAGTAGAATAAACTAACTAAGTAATTAGAGAAATAGATTGTTTACGGTATGTGATAGAATTAATATTCTAGTTAATGTTGCAACATCACCTGTAACAAAGTTGTAACATAATCAATTTACACAAAGTTTTCATATCTGTCTTAGTTTTCATCACAGAGCTTCATCGATTAAGCATATTAGTCATCTTGCTGTGAAATTATTCCATACATATACTGCACAACTTTTATCAAGTGGCATCAAGAGCGGGTTACAAACTAATTCGGTTAGATTCTTGGGAATTTTTGAGTTGTTGTCTTGCAAGAATAGGTATGGACACCTTGCATAAAGGAGGCTCAATCACTAAACCACCACTGTTGGATGGGGTAAACTACTCTTATTGGAAGACTTAAATGAAGGCATTCATCAAGTCGATTGATGAGAATGCTTGGAAAGTTATCTTGACTAGCTGGACATCTCTTACCAAAACAGATGCTCAGGGCAATGTTGCAACAAAACCTGAAACAAAATGGACCAAGGATGAAGATCTTTTGGCAAGTTGGAACTCCAGGGCACTGAATGCAATTTTCAATGCTGTTGACTTGAATCAATTCAAGATAATTTCAACGTGTGAATCTGTTAAGGAAGCTTGAGAGATATTGCAAACAGCGTATGAGGGTCTAACATCAGTCATGAGATCAAAATTGCAGATGCATGCCACTCGATTTGAGGAATTGAGAATGCAGGAGGATGAAACCATTGCGGATTTCAATGCCAATTTGTGCGATATTGCGAATGGATCTTTTGCTTTGGGAGAAAAATATTATGATGCTAAGCTTGTAAAAAAAACTCTACGATATCTCCCAGACAGGTTTGGAATCAAGGTGGCTGCCATAGAAGAATCAAAAAACGTTGATGAAATCAAGATTGATGAACTCATAGGATCACTTCAAACTTTTGAAATGAAGTTCAAGCAAAGGAAGAAAGAAAAAGGCATTGCTCTGGTGGTTGATGTTGAAAGGAATGAGATGCTAAGGTCTTCAGATGATGAGGAATCTGAAATCTTTGAATCTTTAGTCGTGCTTACCAAACTTTCGACAATGTTTTGAAAAATGGGACAAACAAAGAAAAGGGTTCAGGCAGTCAAATTTTGACAAAAACCCTCAGGTTGCGACAGTGGTTGACACATTCAAGAAGCAAAACTTCAAACCAACTAATGAAAGAAAAAAAGGTAAATGAATTCAATGTCATGAATGTGGGGGTTTTGGTCACATTCAATCTGAGTGTGCAAACACCTTGAAGAAAAAGAAAAGGGCAATGAATGTTACCTGGAGTGATGAGGAATCAGAAGAATGCACAGAAAGTGACAAGGAGTACATCAGTAACTTTGTTGCATTCAATGTTGCAACTGTCCAGCGAGAGACCACACTGAACGAAGAAGAAGATGCTAGAGCTGTTGCAACAATGAGTGAAATAGAGGGTGAATTGAGTGAAATTGATTGTACTGAATCAGAAAGTGATGGTGACTTGGATGATGAAAAAGTTAGGAAAACGTACAAAGATATGTATGAAAAATGGGTGATCGTATGCAAAAAAAAAATCAAGGATTGAAGGTAAGGGTCACAGAATTGAAAAAACAAAATGTTGAACTGAAAAACTTGGCTAAAGAAAGACTGATGGAAATGCAGATGGTATGTCACAACTAGAACAGATGCAGCATTATGTTAAAAATGCTGAATTCTAGAACTGAAAAATTGGATCATAAGTTATCCATTCAAAAATCAAGCAGTGATTATACTGGACTTCGTTTTTATGGAGGAGAATCTTCTGGAAGGACTGTCTTTGTCAAAAGCTTAGAAGGATCAAATGTTGCGATAGTGCAGAAAGTTGGACAAAAAGATTCAGCTACTGTTGCAACACAGGTTGCACCAGTGCAGAAGAAACAAAGAAAAAAGAAGAACATGTCTGTTCCCATCTGTCACTTCTGCTTCATACCTGGACACATCAAACCTCAGTGTTTCAAGTATCAAAGAATGCTGGAAAAAGGTAAGTTCCTTAATCAACAAAAGAGATCATCTCAAGTATTGTTGCAACACAAAGGTAGACAATTTTGGGTAAAAAAAATCTAATTTAACGTGTTTTGCTGCTTATACTTCTACACAAGCCTGTGCTGCTAACTCTTGGTATGTTGATAGTGGATTCTTTAGACACATGACAGGTATGCGTGAAGTTCTAAGCAACTACAGGAAATATGATGAAGGACAAGTTATATTTGAAGAACCTGTAGAAGAAGGAATCACTAGTGAGATGAATATTGTTGTTGCAGACGGTGTTGCAACACCGAAGGAAGAACAGACAAAGAGATCTGTTATGATAGATACTGTTGCAACACCAGAGACATAATCTAAGTAGAAATACATTGGTACATGCGATGTTACAACAAGTAGTGAAATAACAGAAGTTAGCACTAAGGAAATTCAAGCTGAAATGTCTCAAGTTTACAGAAATCATGCTGCATAGAATGTGATTGAATCAATACATGATAGAATCCGAACTAGAGGTAAAACCAAGCTGAATTATAGAGATATGGTAAGGTATATGTGCTACACTTCTCTTTTAGAACCCAAAAATGTGAAAGATGCTTTAGAAGATGAATTTTGGGTAAATGCCATGAATAAGGAATTGAATCAGTTTATCCGTGAACTTGTTGAAACCAGAATCATTGGTTTGGAACATGTTGCAATAGAAAAACAATTGACAGATATCTCCACTAAAGCTTTAGGTCCTTTGAGATTTGAAACCCTAAGAAAAGCTTTTGGGATTTGTAGTCTATAATGTTGCATCATGGATTGTCATAGGGTCATGAAAGAAACTTGAGAAATTTGAAAGGTTAATAATCAATTCAACTTGTGATATAGTTTGTGAACCATACTTCCTTGTACATACTGAATACTGATTGAGAAAGCTAATCTTGATGGTCTACAAGTGCAGGAGCTTGAACTTTCTGATGACTAGGGATAAAGAGAGAAGTCTCTCTAAATCCATTCCTATATTCTATTCATCCTTGAGATCAAAAAGAAAAAAAGGCAGGAAATAATGTGGTTATCAAGCACTGAAAATAGCTACCTAATCCAAAATAAAAGAGATTAATGTGAAAGCTACCAATTGCAACATGAGCTGAAATAGTAAAAAAAAAACATATGAAAAGAAATACGGTGTGCAAGCTACTAGTTATAACATGAGCTGCCACAAGAAAAATATTGTGTTTTCCTACGAGATGAATAGACGATCAGGTATGTTTGAGTTGATTGAGAGAGTTCCTACACCTTGCAGGTTTGATAGTGAAATCTATATGTTTTAGAATTCAGCCTCACACACACATACATGGTTCATTAAATTAAATCTTGGACTGAAATAAGTATTGATGAGTAAAGTTTCTTGAGTGAATTCATGCTTCCTGAACATAACACAGATTTTAGTTATGTTTTTAATTTTCAAAAAAAAAAAAAAAGGATGAAATCTCAGGGGATTTTGAGCAAATTGGAGATACTGTGGAAAATATTGTTGCAACATCAGTTCTAAATTGCTTTTGGATAATCTGATGCAGCTTTTGTCAATGTTTTTTTTTTTGGTTTGGATTGCTGAACAATTTGTTTTACAATTTTTATTTTTTTGCTTACAATTTGCCTATTTGCCTTTGCTTCATAAGACTTACAATTTATATACTTAATTGTTTCATTATACTATTGTGTTGCTTAGTTGCTACAATTGTGCTACTTAAACTGCTCAAAAGGTTGTCTACGACCGGGTTGAATCCCTTGTGAAGTTGTCCCCTCTATTCTATCGTTCTCACAAGTTTTTGCAGGAAGTTGATATTCAGGGGGAGCCTCGAGCTGAAGGCAATGTTGGACCTGCTTTTGAAACAACTATTGCTGCATTGTTGGAACAGATGCAGTAACTTCAGAATGAAATCCAAGAGCTGTGCAACGATCAAGCCATTGTTAAAGTCAAATCAAGAGAAGATAATGGTTGACCTTAGGACGTTGATGCAAGGACAACAGACCCTACTCGATTTCGTCTCCAAATACACAGCTTGAATGTTGGTTTGCTTAATGATTATCGCTCTGATACTTTACTGATTTTAGTTCTCCTCTGGGACTTTACTATGTTTAAATTCTGTTGCTCTACTTTGGGTCCATGTTTGTGTTTGTTGTTTTCTGCTAAGTCCTTTGATCTGGTACTTTGCATTTCTACTTTGGTTTCTTTTGGCAAAGAGAGAGACTATGTTATTGCTATTACTACGTGCTGATTATTGCGATGGTTTACTGATTGTTGCAATAGGGTTATCATCTTTGGGTTACTATCTTTTGCAGGGTCATTATCTTTGCTGCTTTGATACTTTCATATCTGTGTTTCCATTATGCTGCACTGACTATTGAAACAAGACCATTTTTTCTCTGATACATCCTTGTCTATGTTGCTAATCAATTTATTTTGCTTTATTGCTCTGTTAGCTTGCCTCTGCTTCTTTGCCTTTGGTTTGGCAAAAAGGGGGAGTATGTGGTATGTTGTGCTGCTACTGATTTGCTTGTGTTTCTGCTAGTTTACTGCATGGTTGTTTAGTATCTGTTGCAACAGGATTGCTATCTTTTACAGGAGCACTATGTTTTCTACTTTGATACATTTCTATATGTGTTCCACTGCATGTTGCAACATGATGATCATTGCTCTAATACTGATGTTCTATAAATGTTGTACCTGGATTTTCATTTGTTACATCTATCTTTTTGTACTTGGGCAGTAGGAGGTTACATTGATTATGGTATCAGGGTTTTGCTAAAACAAAGCCAAAGGGGGAAATTGTTAAGCCAATTAGATTGATTGGCGATTGATTAATTGATTGGAGATTATCAAGGCAATTATTGATTGGCTATATTTTGCAAAACTTATGATATTACCATACTTGTGCTTTTACCTTTTATATTGTGCAGGAAAAATCTTATGGTAACTTACCATATGAGAAGAAGATTTGTGCTAATTATGGAATTGCATTGATTGCTTATTCACAAGGAAAAGAAGAATAGGGTTTGTGAGATGAGGCGTTTCTTGAAGCCCAAGACGTGTTGATATGCAGCAGTAGTTGATTATAAATATGAAGAAAAGGTCGTAGCAAAAGGGTGTAGAGACAGAGAGCAACAAGAGAAAATACAAGAGAGTTTTCTATCCAGTGTTCCAAGTGATGTTGCAACACGATCTGAGTTCTAGTCTTTGATTGTATTAAGTGTTGCAGCTTTATTTGTTTTGACAGTGAGTCATGAGCGAATTATATTAGTCTTTGAGTGATTAGATTACTGTCTTCTTTATTCATTCTTCGGGAGAAGAAGGTGTAGTTCTCAAGAGAGAACGTTGCAAGTCGAGGGGAGCTCGCCAAACCGAAGTTCGTTAATGAGTTCTTCATCTAGGCGTCAAAGATCAAGAAGGAGTCTTTACTTGTGTAAGTCCATTGATGTTGTAACTTCTTGTTTCTTAATGAACAGGTTTGTTGGACCAGGGGAGGTCCCGTGGACGTAGACCGCACGGTTGAACCGCGTTAAATCTTGGTGTTCTTTATTTCTGTTATAGCTTTATTATTTCTGCTGCTGTTTACTGTCACTACTCATGTTGGAACATTAAGTAGAATAAACTAACTAAGTAATTAGAGCAACAGATTGTTTACGGTATGTGATATCACTAATATTTCAGTTAATGTTGCAACATCACCTGTAATAGAGTTGTAACAAAATCAGTTTACTCCAAGTTTTCGTATATGTCTTAGTTTTCATCACAGAGCTTCATTGATTATTCATATTAGTCATCTTGCTGTGAAATTATTCCATACATATACTGCACAACTTTTATCACTTTGCATGCAGGATCGTAAACAGCTCAAGTCCTGAGTTCAATCACTACCAGTTTTATACCTTAACACATGTCTTTCCTTCACTTTAGGCATCTCTTTTCATGCCCTTTATCTCTTACTCATATTGAAGATAATAAATAATATAATAAATTCATCTCTAACAACTTAAACCATTAATGAGTGATGAGTACGCTTACATCGTAATAATCTGGGAATATTTAGCAGAAGACCAAAACGGTTGCCTTTTGTTCAAACCTCTTAGTTTATTAGTTAGACATGAGAAGGTTCATTAATGTCTACACGCTAGCGCGAATGAAGACAAAATTTTGTTAGTTAACTAACGATACAAGACATCGACAAAAAAATGCTAAAGTTGTCCGCTAACTTAATTCAGAACAGGTAAGTCCCCGACCAAAAAAAAAAGGTCAATGTTTATTTTTGTCGGTGAATGTTCCTTGTACCATCACAAAAAGATTTAAAAAAAAAATATCAAATATGTTTATAAAAGTTGTCCTTTTTTTAATTTCTTTTTCAATTTAAATAAAAAATACACATAATTATTTATGAACATTTCTTTCATACTCTTACTCAAATCCAAATAAGATTTAATACTCCTCTTCTTTGTTATTTTTTTCTTCGGAATCCAAACACGCAATCATAGTTTTAAAAGACATGAATATTGGATTGCAAAGACTAAGCTTACCTTGATAACAAATTGCAATCTGGATATTGTTTAGAATTTCACATGACATAGAACTCGATTAAAGTTTTACTTTTAAATTTAACCATCAAAAAATAGAATTGAATCTAAATTGTAGTGATTCTTTTTCGTTACTGGCCGTTTACTAAGAAAATGAAGAACAATATTGAAGTGCAAAAAGGGAAAAAGAAAAGAAACAAAGTAATCAAAACCATCCTGACAACCAAGTTCATGAATTCTTTGAAAATGAGAATTGGCATAGTAAGAAATTATATGACATTTTGCCTGGCCATCTTGTTGAAAAATTAGAAATGTTCAATTTGATTCTGGCTTAATTGATACTCCAATGTGGTCTCTTACTAGCAATGGGGAGTTTAGTCTTAAAACTTCTTGGGAAGTTTGCAAAAATGCAAGTGCTAGAAGACTCATTTTTTAGAAAATATGGGACAAATCAATACCCTCAAAAATTTCTATGCTTGCCTGGAGGACCATTAAGAAGTGGCTACCACTGATGAAAGATTGCAAAAGAAAGGTATGCACATTGTTTCTAAATGCCAATGCTATGAGGATATTGAATCATTACCACATTGCCTCCTCAATGGTAAGATTGCTAAAGAAGTTTGATTATTTTTTGCTAATATGTTTGTAGTTTATATCCCTAATTCCTCTAAATTTTCTCACTGGCTATCTACTTGGTTATTTTCTGGAGACTACATTTGTAAAAGACATGCGAGAATCATGATTCCTTTATTTATCATTTGGTTTCTTTGGGAAGCAAGAAATGTTTCTAAACATTTAGACATGAAGATGTCTGGCCAAAAAGTTATCTGGAAAGTGTGCAATCTTGTGTATAAATTAAATCAAGTTGGGCTCATTAAAAGGAAGCAATGGAAGGGTGATATCTCTATTACCAAACATTTTCATTGCACGGTCTCTGGGAAGAAAATGAAAGAAATTAAAATGATTCGATGGCTGACACCTATTTCCAATTATGTGAAACTTAATAAGGATGGAAGTGTTCAAGTTCAGTCAAAGCTAGCAGGAGGTGGAGGTATTATTCGAGACAGTAAACACAACTCGCTTAGATGTTTCTATATTATTTTCTCTACTCAATCAGCTATAAAAGCTGAGTTACGTGCTCTTAACTATGGTCTTAGATTGTGTTTAAATTTAGGCTTTTATAATGTTTGGGAAGAAATTAAGTGCAGCCCAGCTTGGGTGCAGAAACAAACAAGGTTCATGGGATATTATTCAGGAACTAAGGAAGGCGAGAAGATATCTGAATACTTGCAATGGGACTGTAGGCCCTAAATATCCTAAGAGAGGGTAAATAAGGATATAGGAGCAAAAATACTATTTTTTCGGATATTAAATCAATAAGTAATTCTATAAATCAATTTATCGAACACAATGTAAGCACAAATAAAAAGAGAGAGAGAGAGAAGAGAGAGAGAGAGAGAGATGAAGTCGTCGATTTTTGCGTGGTTCGGCTCCCCGCCTATGTCCACGACCTAAGGTACTCCCCTTAGGACTTTACTCAATCCACTACCGTGTTCCTTCACAAACTTGGTTAAACACAAACCAAGGATACAACTCCTCTTGACTCCACAAGAGTTTATACAAGCCTCTTCACTTCTTTGAATCTACAAAGAAGATTTCAAACACTCCCTATACAATGATTCTCTCAAAGCTATAGTAGTGTATATCTCACAATAAGATTGAATAAAAGATGAGTACAATAAACTCTCTTTAAGAGTTAATAGATACAATTCAATGCTCTTGAATGCTCAATTGATTTGCAAGATAAAGCTCAATGAAATAATTTTGCAAATGTGTTTTGATAATTTGAATGTTGTAGAGTAAATGCTTATGCTTGGAAGAGGTGATCTGAGCAATGGGGGTGTTTGAGAATATATAGGAAATGTTTTCAATGGATATAAAATGACTATATTTTTCAAACACACAGGACAACCGGTTGTGATAGTTAGACGTGTTAACACAACCGGTTATCTATTATAGATAGTCATTGAAGGTCACAACGCGACCATTTAGTAGTGTTATCTGGTCGTGTTAACACAACCGGGTATTAAGTCCAGACAAATCTTTAGTTCACTGCCTTGTGGGACGGTCGTGTTATCCGATCGTGTTATCACGACCGGGTATCAATCCTGGGTCATACAAAATACTTTTCAAAGTTTATTTTGTCAATTTTGTGATAAAATATTTTGAAAAACTATGCTTTTAGAATGGCCTTTTGTGACCAAAAAACTTTGTTCAAGTTTTCCCAAAATGATTTAAACAAGTTATAAGCTATAGATGCAAACCAATGGGAAACTACATATGAAAGGCCACTACCCCTTATGTTATTACTTCTTCACTTATGACTCCCTTTTCAATTTCTAAGATTTCGTCTTGAATCTTCACATATGCTACTTTGATTTCGTCATTTGAGGAGCTTGGGCTTGATCGTATTCAAAGATTTGGAACTTGATCATACTTTCTTGGTTTTTGAAGACAACTAATGTGCTTCCAATTGATGACTAATTGAGATCGAATAAGCTTTGTACAAGCCATGATTAGTCATCATAAATCATTTGATTTAGATTTAGTTATCATCAAAATATGATATCAAAGCCGTTAGGCTAACAATCTCCCCCTTTTTTATGATGACAAAATCTAACATTTATAAGCATATTTCTTTTGAAGGTTAAGCATGAAAAAGGCACGTAAGCCCTTTAGGCTAACAATCTCCCCCTTTTTTATGATGACAAAATCTAACATATATAAGCATATTTCTTTTGAAGGTTAAGCATGAAAAAGGCACGTAAGCCCAAGTAATTCAAAGATAAACTCATTAAGCTCACGTTTTCTTGCATAAGCTCCCCCTTACTATGTGATCCCCTCATGATATGCATAGATGTAATTTCTTGTCATATTTCATATGCTCCCCTTCACTATATGCTCATGCTTACTTCTTTCACATTTCGTACTTAAAGTTTATACTCCATAGACTTCAAGTGCATCCATAAACTTCAAGTGCATACTTCAAGTGATATTCATATATCAAGTTCGTAATCAAGTCCAAGTTCATGCTTTCATACTTCAAAGTTTATAAACAAGTTCATGCTAACATATGATTTCATACTTCAAGTTTATAAGTCATATATTCATGCTTTCATATGCTTTCATACTTCAAGTTCATAAGTTTCTCCCCTTTTTTTGACATCATCAACACAACATGAAGAAATAACTAAGTATAAAGACAAGCAAAACAAGCAGAACATGCGATAAACAAAAGAATCAAAACAAAAGATGTTCATACTTCTTGGTCCTTCGCAATAGTCAGAAAAAGAAATAGCTAAGAGAAATAATGAAGAGAAGTCTGAATGCTAAGAAGAAATAATTAAGAGAGTGCTAAAGAGAAGCAAAGAATCATGCATTTGGAGGTAACTTTCAATTGATTTCTTTGACTTCTTTCGCCACAGACACCAAAAGAGTATCAATACCTTGTATCATGACCACAAGACTTTCTAGCTTAGCCATAATGTTTGCAATACTTGGACTTTCTTGAGGTTCTCCATGAGAAGCACTAGTCCCAGCTCGTTGTTCTCTAGCGGCTTGAGCCATAGTAGTATCATCACCTAACTCTTGGGCAAGCCTACGATTTTCTTCCTCTGTCCTCAAAAACTTATCGTAGTCTAAAATGACATTTTGATAGACTACCACACCCATTGACTTTAAGCCCATATCATTCAAATTAAAGGTGTGATGAAACCACTGAGTAGCACCATTTGTGGATATGCCAAGGTGATAAAAAAAAATATGAAGCAATATTAACCCATAGGGAAGAGACATCTTTTCTTCTTTGACATAAAAAATGTGATACATTATAAGATACAGAAAGTTAATCTTGAGTCGTTGCATCATTAGATACATCAAATAAGTGTTAAACCAAGTGACAGTATTATCATGGAACTTTCTAGGTAGAACTACCAAAAGAAGAATGTTAATCAAGAGTCGTTTATCGGCAGGGAATTCATTTCATTTAGGTAGTTTATCACCAAGATGACATAATTCATTCCACACAAAGTCAACCACCTGTGCTTTAGCAAGACTTTCCAACAAAGTTTGTATATCTTGTGTATTGATTTTTTCTCCTTCAACCGGAACATTTAACAAATTTTCAATTTTATCCATGGAGAGTTCAATATTCACACCATTAACATGACTATAAAGAATGCGTAAAGTGCCCGAATTCTTAGTTAAATTTGCATAGAATTCTCGTATCATAATAGAGCAAATAGGCATGTTGAAACTCATTAATGGAAGCTAACCTTGAAATTGAAGAAGTTCTTAGATAAGTGTACCTCGAAGAAAATGTTCCTCATAATATTTCCCCCATATGATGTCCATTTGTGAAAAATCATTCGAGTGTGCCCATTGAGTTTGAGGTTCTTTTGCAGTTTTCTTCCTTTTTCTACCACTTTGGGATAAATCTCTTGGTGGAGCTGTAATATCCCATATCGGACGCGGATGGTTCTGGACAACTAGATATAATGGGATGTCTCATTGTATCGTGCAGGCGCATTTTCCTGACAGTGGCTAGGAGGCGACAAAATCGTGAGATGTATGGGCACCAAGCAGACAATACGTGTATAGTGCGCTTTCGGGCCCGTACGCCATGGCCTCGGTGCACGCTCGTCCCTTATGGGCGGGGTGTATCCTGCAGGCGTGGATGTGTTGGTTCAGGGAGTTACAAAGGTGGTATCAGATCCGACCCGTTCGCATGGCCAGCGAGGACACTGGGTCCCCAAGGGGGGGTGTAATATCCCACATCGGACGCGGATGGTTCTGGGCTGCTAGATATAATGGGATGTCTCCTTGTATCGTGCACGCGTATTTTCCTAGCAGTGGTTGGGGGGCGACAAAATCGTGAGGTGTATGGGCACCAAAGCGGACAATACGTGCATAGTGCGCTTCCGGGCTCGTACGCCATGGCCTCAGTGCACGCTTGTCCCCTATGGGCGGGGTGTATCCTACAGGCATTGGTGCGTTGGTTCAGGGCGTTATAGGAACCATGAAGAAATCTCAAAATATTGGTTAGTTTGAAGCGGGAAAAGCTTTAATCGAATAGATTTATTAAAAATTTGAAGAATTTTTTAGAGAGAATTCGGGTTTGAGGGCTAGGGTTTGAAAAAAAATTGATTTGGGGCTGAAAAAGACTGAAAAATGGGTTTTTATAGCCCTTGGGATTGCGACACCCAGTCGCGATCTCCAGTCGTGTCAACATGACCGGTAGTTTGGACAGTGAACTGTCCATTCTACCGGTCGTGAAGGGCGATCGTGTTAACACGACCGACCTTCAAGACCATGCTCAAAACACCTTTTTTATTTTTATTTTATTTTAAATTGAGTGTATACACTTCCTAAGAGAGTTTTTGCATTCCCAAATCCCTTCTAATGGCACAGAATTGATCCTCATTCAAAGGTTTTGTAAAAGTATCCGCTAATTGATGTAAAATATCAACAAATTCAAAAATAATATCATTTTTTTGCACATGATCACGTATGAAATGATGTCTAATCTCTATATGCTTGGTCCTTGAATGTTGACTTGGATTTTTTGTAAGGTTAATGGCACTGGTGTTATCACATCTAATGGGTATATGATCATATTCAAGTCCGTAGTCAAGCAAATTTTGTTTCATCCATAAAATTTAAGCAACACAATTTTTGGTGGATATATATTCTGCCTCGGTTGTAGATAAGGCGACACTATTTTGTTTTTTACTAGACCATGTGATTAAAGATTGACCTAGAAATTGACAACTACCACTAGTGATTTTCTTTCAACTTTACGTCCTGCATAGTTAACATCAGAATATCTTATCAGTTCAAAAGACGTGCCTTTTGGATATCAAAGTCCTAAATCAATTGTGCCTTAGAGATATCCAATGTTTCTTTTTACAACATTTAGGTGTGATTCTTTAGGATTGGATTGAAACCGAGTACATAAGCATACAACAAACATGATATTAGGTCTAGAGGCAGTTATATATAAAAGGCTTCCGATCATACCTCGATACTTCTTTTCATCAAATGATTTACCTTTATCATCCTTGCCTACCTTGGTAGATGTTCCCATTGGTATGCTCATGTCCTTGGCGGTCTCAAGCCTGAATGTTTTGATGAGTTCCCTTGTGTACTTGGCTTGATTTATGAAAATGCCTTCATTTGTTTGCTTGATTTGAAGTCTAATGAAGAAATTCAATTCTCTCATCATGCTCATTTCAAATTCTTTGTTCATGCACTGTGAAAAATACTTACAAACATATTCATTAGTAGCACCAAAGATAATATCATCAACATATATTTGCACAAGTAAAATGTCTTTTCCTTTTCTTTTAACAAACAAAGTTGAATCCAATTTTCTGATAGTTGTTCATAAATGGGTCAAATCCAAATTGTGCTTCCTTGGGTAATATTGTGAGTTACACAACAGAGGAAGGCGCATCAAATAAAGAACTGATATGACTTTCAATAGGAGAGATGCTGGATGTCGAAACTTCCTTTTAGTGTTATAATTAGTTGAAAAGGGCATGGAAGTATTGGACTCATACTCTCGATCAATCTCATTAATATATTTCTCAAGTGTCAAGAAGGATGGAAGAATTAAAGTAGACTCAATAGACTTGTCTTCAAAGCGTATAGACTCTAAGGAAGTGTGCGCACTCATCTTCCTTGAAGAGGAATCAAAGTCAGGTTGAGTCATAATATCACTAAGGTTTTCATTCCCTTCTAAGTGAGGCATTTCCTCAAATTCATTTTCCCTAACAGATTTCTCCCAAGTAATCTCGCTCATATCATTAGTCTGTTCACATGTTATTTCATCAAAGGCGCTCATAACAGACTGAATATGTTGATCTAAAGATTGAAGCATATGAGCATTGGATTGGGCAAGAAGAAAAAGTTGGTCATACTTGTCACCGGATTCGGGAGCAGAGTCAATTCAATTATCCTGTTGATTATTTTGTTTGAAAATATTAAGGATAGGATCAATAGAAGATTCAGATTGAAAATGTGCAGGGACTTGACTTTTGAAGTTTTGAGAAAAATTTTCTTGACTACAAGGTAATGGCTGGTTTTGCTATTTCGGAGTGCGTGCCTCAGACATGTTACCTACCTCATTTATGGTGTTACAATCTCTACCCTGATTATCTCCTTTAAACACTTCTATTTCCTCAACAACCTAGTTTTGGATAGTTGCATGATGAATGGAACTATATTGGTCTTGTGAACTCACGACTGGTTGAACAGAGTGCTCATCTTTTTCCTATACATTTATGCTCTCGGCTAGTTGACCGATTTGGTCTTGTAGCCTATCTATGGATTAGTGGTTGGATTCGGCGAGTTGGACAAGTTGGTCGAACTTGTCGTCGAAGTTTGGTTCAAGAGAAGAAAATTCAACCGAGTTAGTATAGCAAAAGTTTCGTTTTAAAGAATTACTTTGAAAGCTTTTGCAAAACTTGGAAGAATTTAAGTTAGGGTTTTGAGATGTATTTTCAAAATTTTGAGGCAGAAAAGATGCATTATTTTGATCCCAAAAGGAATTTTGATGATTCTGCCACTCCGGGTTATATGCATTTGAGTACAAATCTTTGTTTGAAAAATAACCCTGAGTAGTAGAATCATGATTTTGAAAGAATTTGGGATTTTAGGGACAATTTTCAAAGGTATGCCCAAATTGAAAACAAACTTCACATGTATTTGGGATAGGGGGTTGGGTTGTTTCATTAAAAGCCCATTGATCGGACGAAACATTAAAATGAGTCATATTTCCGATCATCTAAATTTCTCAAACATTTTATGGAACTAAAATACTATACAAGCAATAATTTATACAGTTTCAAAATAAGTATAGAAAATGCAAACAATATTTACAACACTTAAATAATTACAACACTTTAAACAAGTTCACATAATACTTTTATCAATAACTAAACTAGACCATGCTCCCCCGACAATGGCGCCAAAAACTTGATGTGATCAATTGTGTGTGTAAAAATCGGTGTTAAACGACCAGGTTAAAATACCTGCAAGTGCATAGATCTTTGCAGTGTAGTGTGCTATGGGTGCGGAATCGTACCACAGGGAAGCTCGTTAGTTAGTTAGTAAAGTTATGTGTGAAAGTGTTAAAGTGGTAAGCGACAGTTTGTACAGGGCATTTATTTTTAACCTATGCTACAACAACGTTAAACTAACTAAATATGAATACGAGGGGTAGTGATCTAGGGGTTGAATATGTAAATGAGGCAATTAATCTAGGCACGGTATTCAGGATTATTTGATTTTATGCAAAGGTTAAGCTACAAGCAATTAACCCAGGTCAATTAACTTATCTTATTAAAATCTCGATTACTAACTCTGATGTAGGTGTTGTGCCATCTACGAGCATTGGAGCCATAGTATGGAACTGTCCTTGCAACCTGGTGTAAAAGGTCAGTTTCGACTAAGCAATCAACTTCTCCTTACTTGGTCTAGAAACTAAGGTCTACTTAAAAGCATTACCTATAGTGCATGAAATCTAAGATTGTCAAGCTATTTTTGATTCACTATTAAAGCATGGATACATGCCACGGAAGTAAAGTAATCATAACATCTACTAAAATTATTACGTTATGAAAGACGATATTTAATAGTAAAATAATCATACATCTACTGAAAAGCATTACGTATGAAACACAATGCTGAATTAAAACAAGCCATATATTGCATTTAAAACGTATAATCTGAATCCGAGACCATATATTAAAAGACTAACATTTACAATATTTTTCTCTAGATATCAATCTACTCAGAAATAAATAAATACGAATTATGTAAATAAAAGAGAGTCAAGAAAGGCTCCCCCATATTGACGAACGCATATTTTTTATCCTCAAAATTTGAGCAGAGGTTCGACATAAAGTGACTATTTGGGTGGAGCTAATTTCCCCCGAATAAGAACTACTAGGGATGAGTTTTTCCCAAATAAGAGTTTTTCTATTAAAAACTATTCGGGCAGAACCTCCCCTAGATAATAACTACTTGGGTTGGACTTTCTCCTAATAGTAACTATTCGGGCAAAATTTTTCCAAATAAGAACCACTTAGGTAGAATTTTTCCTATATCCTACTAATTAACTACGACTAAAAACTATCTAAAATTAACTCAAAAATTGATTAAAAATAACCAAAATCCAAAATTAATTAACAAATTCAGAGGGAGGGGGGCTATTTATAGACAAAAATTCAGAGGTGCGCTCGAGCATGCCTGGTCTTCAACGGCGGACACGCTGCCACGTGGCGGCTTCTGGAATACTCCAAAGGCGCGCTCGAGCTCCAATTTGGCGCGTTCGAGCTCATATATGCTCCGATAGCTGATTTTTTGCCACATGTTTAATCCTAGAACTCGGTGGAATATTCATTCAAGGCGCTCGAGTGCCAGGAGGACGCGCTCGAGTGCCCTTTTGTTGACTTTATGGGCTAGAATTTTGACTTTTGACTTGGCTTTGACCGAGGTTCTGACTCTACAGACTCCATTTTTCCACCGTTCCGAGTTTCTCCCCAATGTTCACTTCATGAATTGCATTTTGGATCATTTTGGATCTGAACTTTCACTTTACAATATTATCCTATATTGCATCAAAAGTATCAAAGTGTTAAAATAATTTCCAAGTTAAAATGCAAATGTAGTACAAATACCAAGGTTTGAGTGATGCAAATATAGTCACATCAATTCCTAATTTGTATCTTACATGCTTTACAAGCTAATCTAGTGGCATATTTAGGGCCTATTGGTGTGCTAACTTCTATATGATATGATAAGTTCTCAACCGGCAACTTTGTGCGATATGCACATTTGGGGGTTATGAATGAATCTGTAGCTACAGTATCAATAAGAACCTTAACCAATTGATTTTGAATCAGGAAGGTACCTTTAACAATGGAGGCATCATTTGGGAGTACTTCTTGGTCCATGGCATAAGCTCAGGCTTAAACCCTCTGCGCTGGAGCATTCCTTGTAAGATAAACTGGAGCATTATTGTCCTGCCACTTTGGGCAATCTTTAACATGATGTTGGTCACTTCTACACCTCATATACTTGTTACTTTTCTTCCAATATTGGGCTTCAGAGTGCCCTTTCTTGTTACAATATTTGCACACAACAGTTAGGGTTGTAGTTACACCTCTCGGTGTTCCACGAACTACCTGAGTGGCTGGGAAATTAGGCTGAGGCCTAATAACTACTAGTCTAGCTTGATCTTGGGGCTTCTGGGTTTGGAATGCTCTAGATTGACCCTGAGTTTGAAAGGGTCTCTTGTTCTACTGGACCATATGCGGTGCATACTGGGAGAGTCTATCAAATTTTGCTCCATACTCGGCCACCGTAATGATTCCTTGCTTCAAGTACATAAACTCCTTCATCTTCCTATCCCGGGAAATCTCAGATATGTATTTACTCTTGAATGCCCTAACAAAGTTCCTCCATATAAAGGGAGTGTGTTGAACCTCCCATTGATATTTCACTGTATCCCACCATGTCTCAGCATCACCTTCTAACTGGAAGATTGTATAGGCGACCTTTTTCTCCTCTGTATAGTCCTGTGCAGCATAAATCATCTCTATCCGAGACAGCCAATATTCTGCCTCTTTACCATTTGGCTGGCCCCTGAACTTCGAAAGGCTGTAGAACAGGAAATCCTTGAGGTTATCACATCCCCTATTACCCCTATTTCCGCCATTGCTACCAGCACCCTGATTGTTGTTGTTATTGTTATTATTAACCGATGCTACTGCCGTTGCTGCTTGATATTCTATCACTCGACTCATTCTATCTACGACAGTTGCCATCAAATTGAACATCGCCGCCCCGGGATTAGCTTGATTCGCATTCCCAGGCTCTTAGGATCCAGTGTTGCTACGACTGTTACGACCTGCCATCTTTAGATATAGAACATATACCATTTACAATTATAGGTTATGCATGCATTATGCCATGCCCCGGGACCAAGACCTGTGGAGGTTAAGGCCATAGCGCGACGTGTCAATCATCTTAATACCTGGAAGATCATTATTTAACAACCTAAACATTCATTAACTTCCACAAGTAACTCCATAAGAATGCTCAAGACATTTGACATTAAAAGGCCACATCATCTTGTTTCATAATTACAAGACCTAGCATCCTTGGTTGTATTTCATACATGGCCAAACATAGGTACCTAGGTCTCACAAGAATGGTAATCTAACTTAGTATGTAGTTAAGAATCTAAAAGAATATTACATATCATAAGTTGTTCAAAAGTACATCATCAGTTTCTATTAACCAGCCTATCTTTAACAAAAACATGAAAATCAACAGAGACAGAGATCAATCTCGTCATATAGAGCCTCATCGCCCTCTACTTGTACAGTAGGTTCGGCCTTGACTTCACTTGAAATGGTTGAAAAAGGGGTGAGCTAATCCTGCATATAACTCAGTGAGGATGAAAATGAAGGGTTTTTCACAAAGGTTTTATCTTTTCGAAATCAGTTTGATAACTCATGCCATGCACATATGAACAACCAATAATTGAATATCATATATATATTAACGACAACAAGACAAGTACTCTATTTTACTCTCCAAGGGTTGTACCAAGCAAGAGTAGATAAAAATGATAACCCAATCCTACTCTTCAAAGGTTGTACCAAGCGAGAATAGATAAAAAGGATAGCTCAATTCTACTCTCCAAAGGTTATACCAATCAAGAGTAGATAAAAAGGATAGGTCACTTCTACTCTCCAAGGGTTGTACCAAGCGAGAGTGGATTTCAAATGTAAAACAAGCTCGGAGGCAACAAAGTAGGTTGCCACCGGTTAGTAGCAGTAATTAAAGATATAATAGTATAATCATGTTCCAAATAGAGTTCATATTACACATAAACATGCAAGTGGAGGTCAACGGGATAGGTTGCCTCCAATATTAGAATATAACATGTAGTAACTTTAACACTTTTGTATTAGCCTAATTTAAACAGTTAAGTTCCCCATATTCCCAAACTCCAAATAATATGATTTTGGTATAGAATTAAATTGTATTGAAAGTAGATAGATCTAGAATCAAACGGAACTCAATTTGGAGTTGAATTGTTCGAGATATTGTCTTCAAAAAATTGTTGCGCAGAATAAGAGGGGAAAAAAAAAGTCGGATGAGTCATCGGGCGAGTTACTCGCCCAACCTTACTCGACCGGCTTTTCCAGTAAATGAAGCCCAAAGTCGGTCGAGTAGTCGAGACAGTATCTTGTCTGACTTTACTCAACCGACCTGGGTAAAACCAACCTGTAAATTCACTCCATTTAACCCCTAACTTGTTTGTCATACCACTAAAGCTACCCAAACACTTAATGTACTCAAGAGGCTACTAAAACACATAATCAAGGTCACAAATCATGGTATAATACCCTTGAATCAATCCACGTTGAAATAACACCCAAATCAACAATTGCTCAAAACATCAACCTAACCAAATAATTCTCAAATGTTAGAATTTTGCCCTCTAATCTTGTATACAAGTTGTATCCACTCCAACACACTCAAGAACTCATTTAGCTCATCACACCACTACTCCAAATCATTCACACATGTTAGGAAAAACCTAGGTCTACAACACATAAATACAACCAACTCTACAATGAGGTCATGTATGAACTCCATGAGCAATACTAGTCAACAATATACAACATACAACCTTGGATGAGTTTTATCAATAAATTTTGAAAGAATCCATCACCTTGTTCTTGAATTCTAGATGAAGATATGCTAAGATGATCTTGAAGAAAACAAGAAAACACAAAAGAAAAAGCTTGAAGCAGTTGAAACTTCTTCTTCCTTCTCTTCCACTTCCTTCTTTTCTCTCTTTTCTATCTTCTATCTCTCCTACCTATGGACGAAAATCTGAGTGTGTATGTGTGGTGTGTGTGTCAAGTGCGTATGTATGTGTTTTTCAGATTTGTGTGTGTGTAATGTATATGTAATTGTATTGGTAGAATAATATCTAAGGTCCAAAAGACCACCTTGCCCTTGTAACTTATTGTTATTTATTCCATGTCATTCTAGTTGTATACTAACTAGTTAGTTGTTAGGCTTAGTCCAATAGTTTTTAATTAAATTCTTACAACATCTAAAATACTTAATTGTACGTTAAATAATAAAATACACATAAATCGAGGTAAATGCACATAAACCAATATAAAAGCATATAAAACAAGGTAAATGCATATAAAATGATTTAATTATGTATGATATGATCCATATGCACATTTGGTCTCGTGCTGGGCCTTACAATGACCTTGGGGAGGAGGATGATGAAGGTGAAGCAATAAGCGAAGGTGAATAAGGCAGTAAAGAAGCAAGAAATGCAAACATTGGGGCTTCACGGGCTGACATTGGAGGTGCAAGTACTTCTACACGAAGAAAATCTCGCCAAGCCACTCTTGAAGAAGTAAATGCCAAGCTTGACCATTTGACTTCACGAGTTGATCAATTGTCTTTGAATGTTGGAGTTGGTTTTGACCAAGTGAACACCGAGATGAAAGGTATGAAGACCATGCTTGAGAAGCTAATGAAAGACTAAGAAGGATGTATTGAGATTCCTATGATGTTTTCCTTTCCGCTATCCCCTAAATAGTACTATTTTTCTTTTTTAAACACAACTTCTCATGCATTTTCCGTGTTTAAGTTTTCGACTTTCTATGTTCTTCCAATATATGCTTCCATTATCTTGCTATTTAGTTTTCATTTGCTATATTTTGCTTTCCATTATTTTTTTTCTTCTTCTATTACATTGTTTGCTAATGACAAAAAAGGGGAAAAAATGTGTAGTAATATGTGTAGAAATAGTAATACAAAAAAGTTAGCATGATAAAACTTAGAAACTTGAGCTTAAAAGAAGGCTTATACATTGAGGGGGAGCAAGAAATTAACTTTAGTTAAAGTATGCACTAGTTGAGGGGGAGCTTGTATAAACTTATATCTTAAAATTTCAGATTCAAGCAAACTTAAAGTGAACTAAATACTCTCTCAAAGTCATTATGCTTACATTGTTATTACTATTTGAGAAATGTTTTGTCATCATCAAAAAGGGGGAGATTACTAGCCCAAAGGGCTTCTAATCTTGGTTTTGATGATAACAAACCATGATTATGTTTAATGAGTTTGTTTAAGTGTGCATGAGTGAGATGAATCAAGATTGACTCTGAATCCAAGTTCATCAAGCTAAAGAAGAAAGAAGATCATCCATCAACTCAAGAAAAGATAAAGATTCAAAGAATGAAGATGGAGCTATAAGGATGGAGACGGAAGTCATAAGGGGTACCAATTAGGACTTGATTAGGGTTTGGGTCTTGCAAATAGTATATGCTCAATGATGATTCTTAAAAGCCTTTTTGAAATATTTGGAAAACTTTATCTATCTTTGAAAAAAGTTTTACAAAAGACTCTATAAAAGAAACATCCACAAACCTAAGTCTTTGCATTTTTTTAATCAAACCGGTAGACCAGTTTCAAAAAGGGTTTTCCGCCCGAAGCCTCTCCACCTCTTCCGATCGACCGGTTGAGCAGGGGTCAACTAGTCATGCCAAAGTGTTGTTTTAAAAATAGAGCTGTTTGTGAATGTCGCAAAGCATTTAATGCACACCTCTCAGCCTCTATTAATGTCTCTCAATAGCTCTCTTCAAATGCATTGATGGAAAGCAATTACTCTTGATTTCCAACTCATTGTTTCATATTTGAATCATCATTATGCTATACAAGAGCAAGAATTTGTGAGCAATATTCATTGTATTCATCTACCCTAAAAGAGGACTTTTATTATTTTTCTCAAACACTTATCAATAAAGAGAGTTAAATTTTTTGAAAGGAAGGACTTCCTTGTCAAAAGTGTTGGGATTTAAGCTTTGTATTGAGAATGAATTTTTTATTGTAAAAGCTTGAACTACTATTATAGTTGGTTTGTGGACTCACCAACATTTGAAGAGTCACAATAGTGAAGATTGTTGAAATCCTAAGTGGAGAGCTTAGGCCGTGGATTTATGAGGGGGCCGAACCACGCTAAATTGCGATTTGCAATTTTTTTCTCTCAACTCTCTCTTAGCATAAATTTCTACACACTAAGTGTTTGATAGTTTGTCTCACTTACACTTTATATTGCTAGAGTGCATATTTGTTTAAGATTATTTTTTATTGATCATTGCTAGTATATTACCTAATCGAAAAAGTAGTAGTATTGTCTATATAACCTAATTCACCCCCCTTCTTAGGTTTAATTAAGGGACAACAGTAGTGAAATTGATATAGCTCTCAGAAGCTTATCACTAATAAGCTGAAGAGTCGATGTAGGGTGAACATTTTACCTCAATAGCTAGGGTCTTAGTGACACCTTTTGATGAGGGTGGAAAATAGACATTTGTTCGATCTTAGCGATCCGACCTCAACTACCTGACCTGCAAAATAAGAGAAGGAATCGCGGGGGTGGCGGCCCGTGTTTTCCCTCGGGTGTGAGAGTAGGTTAGCGTATCTGAGTTAAACGGTAAGTAGTTGAGAGTTAAAAATGTGCACGAGTTGCCTCATAATGGGGAATAAATGGGGTATTTATACTACTTCTAATGTCGGGCAACAATTAATGCTCTACCCTACCCGACATTATTTATACCTGCCCGGTACTGTTTGCCTTTATGTCACATCAGAAGTGACTGTCATGCTAGGGAAACAAAGCGAGGTCAGGCACGGAGCTAGGTGCTCAATTCTAAATCGGGATGACTTTAACGGGCTTGAATTTATACCCCTATCACCTCTACAAGGGTCTTGACCAAACAAGGCGTTGGATACTCTAATAGAACAACTATTTCTTCCCTGACAAGCCTGCAAAAAAGGGAAAAGAACAGGAAAGATGAATTTTACTTCAGCATAATCCCAATGACAATTTCACATTTACTCACCTATACGAACTTATTAAGAATGCTTGATGGAACGAAATACATGTTTATGAAAAAGAAAAGTATATCTTCATACAAGTCCATTTCCATTCTATTTTAATATTCCTAGATTGAAATATAGCCATAACCAATCTGCATGTGAAATATTGAAAACTAAAAGGCTCTCTACCCTTCACTAAATAATACGTAAACATTGTCAAAGCGCTCTAGAGCCGCCAGTGAACTTTCATATTTTTAGTAGCACTACAGAAGAATGGTATAGAAGATAAATTTACTGCATTTGATTAGAATACAAAGCCAAAGAGACCAACTGGGTGAAATGGTGAGACAATAAAGGATTTGGTTTTTCTTATCCATTAGTTCTAATAAACTATTCTCTTTCTTCAATTGCTCCAATGGGGTTGCTCAAATATGATCAATTAGAGCAATCAGTTGCACAAAATTAGATAATTTCTAACCAAAATTTTTAGTCAACGCTGGAACTTTAGTTCACATCCTTCTTATTCTATTCAGCAGATGCATAATAAACTCTCACCTCTACATATAAGACTCATTTACCATTTATGTCTATCTGCTTATGTGCATGCAATGTTGTGGTAGACCTATATTAATTTGGAGAACTATAACTTATGTAGGAAATATTTAGGAAGTGGAAGAGGAGAATTTTGGAGGAACTAGAGAACTTGTATTGAAGAGAAGATTACAATTTTGGCTTGGTTACAAATGCATGGAGTTGATCCCTATTTATAGGTGCTCAAGGAGGTTTCTACATACTAAATATTCTTGAAAGTACATGGAACATGCTAGGTAATATTCCAAGATCATTCTAGCTACTCAAATAATTTATTTTCCCTTAAATGCTTCCTAGAAAATATCTCAACTTTCAAGACTTCTCTAAATATAGGGTTTGGGCTTACAATTGGATAACTCTCCAATTCTTTTGGATCAAGTGAGTAAATGTTTTTAGCTAGCCCAAATGTTTAAAATATTAATACTTAGCACAAACACTTATTAATGTTTAGCCCAAATTCTTGATCATCAATGCTAAGCCCAAATTAAAGTTTACTTTCCAACATGCGATGGCAATTTTGCTGGAGAAACAGAAAAGGGTTTAAAGAAACCTATTCCAATTATTTTCATTCTTCAACACATCAGCATTTGTCATAACACACCACACTGGTCACAAGACAAGGAGGCCCAAGTTGAGAAGTGGTCCGCGGAAAGAATCCATTGGGTAAACAAAAATCCAGTTTAATATCAACTAAGTAGTCAAAAGTTAAGCAAACTTATGTAGGTAGGGCGAATATGAGGTTCACAAGCCCACTTAACACGAGATATATTTTCATGTTTGTGACTATGTTAACATGTTTCTAAATGAAGCAATTCTAAAAAGAATTATTGCTTTTTTGGTCCACACATATTTATGCATTCTTCTAGAAAGCATTAATGCAGTGAAAGTCTAATAATGAAATGTCTTAAATATTACTGGATTCTTTTTTTCCATTGATTTGTAATTTCTCTTTAAACTTTTGCACACGCTTTAAATGAAGCAATTCCAAAAGTTTTACCATAAATTTGGTAGAGAAAATCACAACTAAGCCACATCATTAATTAGCTTCTGAAGGTTCATGGATATTTTGAAGCCAAAACATTTATACTCTAGAGACAAAGTATTAATTAGGTTTTCGGAACCCAATCAAAACTTGCCTTCGCCATTAACTTTTGGGGAGTCTTTGATTTTTTTATATCTTGCTTACTAAAGATTCCAATTTTAGCTTCATCATACAAGAGTTAAAAATTTGTGAACTATACCAGGAATATGTGAAAGTAAATATGTGATTTCTAAATCCTTAATTTTGAAATTCTAGAAAAATATCAGTTATTTCTGTGTTTAAGCTATACCAGGTTTGTATAGGCTCCCCACAGTTTGTTACACACTTATTTAAATTGTAAGCTCTGTGATAATCACAGGTCTCTTGAAATCCATCCTTTGTTTCCCCAGGTGCATCAAAATGAGCCTGCTTGATCACCAAAGATAAAAACATAGGAACTTGTTTAACAAAAGTCATCTAAAATAATGATTTTAATGATGACCATAATTCATGTCAAAAGCGACTTGCGCTGATCTTGTCAACCTTTTATTAGTTTTTGTCATGTCTCGTATGTCCACAAAGACATTCTTCACACATATCATTCATTACATTGTTACCATATTCATAATTATCCATTGGTGACATAAATTATTGAACTTCTTTTTAAAGTTGTTTCAACTATGAAATATGCATAAAGTAAACATATGAGAATGATGGCATTTTGTTAATCATAAAATCCATTGGTTGCAAGGGGAACCGGGTGCTGCCAAGTATTGGTTTCCATATCATTTGTTCCCAGTTTTGTTCTACCATCTCCAAGACTAAAGCTATAACCGGATATGGAAAACCTGGGTTCACTGACATTTTTCTTTTCACATATTTTTTAGAAACATTAAGTTCAAGTAAGACCTTCTCAGACATGCCAGCATACACACTCGCTGTTAACTTCAACATTTATCTCTGCAATGACTAACCACAAAGGAGTATTTTTTATATAATCACGAATTAGATCCAGAAAGAGGAAATCCAAATAAAGAAATTAGAATTTCTTTTTGATTATTGTACAAGAATAAAACTTTTATTCCCTTTCTTGTGTATTCCAACATTATTTATTTATCTTATGCTACAATGACTCAATCCAAATGAATCTCAAAGAGTTTGAGGAGAAAATGATGTTCTCGATAAATATACCTCAGTTTCTCATTTATTCATCTGGGTGGTCATTAAATTGAGCAATTGTTGCTCATATACATAGTGTCACTAAACATTATATATATTTCATGGACTATGAATGTTCATTTATTTGAAAAATAAATGAATTGACACTCGTAAATTAATGAACAAGTTTTATATGTATGATGTAAAACGTGATAGCAAGATAAACGAGTAATATGAGAGATTAAGAGATACGGATAACTCTAAATTATTGTGGCATTTATGATTAGGTCATAGAGGATAAACAAGAATCACTCAATTGGTGAAAGAAGAACTGGTAAGCCCTTGAGGTCCCGGGACATCCCCTACATGTGAATCTTGTGTTCTTAAAAATGATCAAATTGCCTTTTGTAAGACAAAGTCAAAGGACCACAAATTTTAGGGTTTATACATAGGGATGTATATGGGCCATTTGACGACATAGCCCAATAAGGATTGAGCTACCTTACATATAATTATGATTGTCATAAGTGTGTCTGAACCATTCAAAGAATTCAGAATTAAAGTAGTAAATCAAACTGGAAATGAGGAGTAAGTTTTAGTGATTAGATCATGGAGAGTATCTTAGCCTTAATATACAATAGTATCTCAAAGGAAAACAACATAGTTACTTAATTAACTTCTTCTAGAATACCAAAACTTGGTAAAGTATCGGAATTAAGGAGTTGGACCTTGTTGGGCATGGTTTAGTGTATGATAAACTATGTTGATTTATAATTTAGCCTGTGAGGCTATATTCTCCTTATAACAGTCAATCTCTTGGATAAGGTCACTTCCAAATTAATCTTAAGTACCTCATATATGATATGAGATAATATGATACCTAGTTTTAAGGTGTTAAGGTTAAAGGTTATCCTGCTTTCAATAAAAGGCTTAAGATTGATAAATTGGAAATGAGATTGGACAAGGTTAATTGGTTATCCCAAAGATTTGTTGGGATATAATTTTTATTCTCTTGCTGACTAGAGAGTCTGTTAGCAAGTACAACTTCTTCTTGGAAGAATAGTTCATCTAAGAAGATAGTGTAGGAAGAAAAGTATGACTTAGTTGGAGTCACTAAGCAACCGGCTAACCTGAATTAGATCTAGAATTTGATCCTAGAGAACCTAATCCAAGAACAACCAATCATTTCATAGTTTTTTCCCAGATCAGTAAGATGACAATAACCATGTTGATATTTTTTTAGTTATAAAAAGCTATGTTTGACACAAGCTTAAATGGCTTGAGGCTATAAAATCTTAAATGGATAAAGGTGGAGACCTTTTAAGACAAATGGTGAAAGATTATTGTCATAGGCAAGGAGTTCACTATGAGGAAATCTTTTCACCAGTTGCTAAAATTCATTATGATTTATTGGCCATAGTTGCACACTACTATTATAAGATATGATAGATGGATGTCAAAATGACATTCTGTAATGACTTCATTAATGAAGAAATTAATATGGGATAACCAGTATGTTTTGAGTCCAGTGATGAATCACAAAGAGTGCAGGCTAAAGAGATCCATTTATGGACTTGACCAAGCCTAAAGAATCTAGAACATTTGATTAGGTCGTTTGACTTTATTGAGAATGAAGATCAACCTTGACTACACAAGTAGGTCTAGTTATTCAAATAAATTCTCCAAGTAAATTTTGGATAATCTGCCTAAATCCTTGAAAGTCAATCTATAGCGATAGATCAAAAAGGATTAATGCATTTTTCCAAAAAAGGTGTTAAAGGTGTTTAACATATACATAAATTCTAAAAGAGGATTGTTCTCTTTTAAGACATGACATAGAGAGACTGGACACATAAGGTTCAAAGTGCTGCAGCAATTGAGAATCTTATATACATCATGTTGTGTACAAAGACATGATATCATAAATGATATAAGTGTTATGAGCAGATGTCTGTCTGATCCAGGTTAAGAACGCTGGAAAACAATGAAGGACATTCTTAAGCACTTGATAAGCACTAAAGAGGTGTTCTTGGTACACAGAGAAAGTGAAGCTTAAAGTTTTATAGTTTCAGGTTGAGAGTCTAAAATGGACTATTAGAAATCCATATATGGGTTTATTCTCACCATTAGTGGAAGAATAGTTGGTTGAAAAGGTTCCAAATAGAGTGCAACTACAGATTCCACTACAGAGGTTGAGTGCATCATTGCATCAGATGTAACAAGAGGAAGCGGTTTGGATCTAGTAGTTCGTAACTGAACTCAGGATGGTTCTTTCCATTAAGTCAAAGGGTAGTGCTATGATGACAATGGAGCTGTAGCGCAAGCTAAAGAACCTAGGTCTCACTAGAGATCCAAGCACGTTAAAGAGGCATCTACATCGATCGAAGATTGTGGGAGGAATTATATTATGCAATAAATAGTATTAACAGTTGATGTTGGTAATGCACTGGCTAAAACAATAATTCAATAGTCATTAGATTGTTGTCTTGACAAGATGAGTATGAGATACTAGAGTAATTGGCTTTAGTGCAAATGGGGTATTGTTGAATTATATGCCCTAAAAGCCAATTTTAGGACATAATAATTATATTATTTATTTAATATGGGCAGTTTATTTAAATATCATTAATGTGATTAACTATTTAAATAAAATTCCTTAAAATAATATTTATAGATATTATCCTTAAGAGTAAGGATATGAGTAATAGAATCTATATTCATAAATATATTCTAAAATTAGTCCCTGATCGTAGGATAAATTAATTGCGCATTAGTTTATCGAAAAATATTGGAATACAGTCTACTATCTAAATAATATGAGATATTAATTTGGGCAATTAGTCTCATATCGTAAGAGTAGATGTTTAAGTATTTGTTGAGAACAAGTGATTGTACATGACTGCTAGTGTAACAAATTACATGCATTAGTCAATAATTTGTTGTACAATGTAATGGTACAATTAGTCCTTAAACCTGAGATACCACGGTTATCTTGTGTTAAGGATACCGTAATTTGCTTGTGCAATAAAACTAGTCCTCATCAAGGATTGGATAATGTACTCAATGGTTACAATCTATTCCGACATGGAGATAGGTGTGTGTAAATATAGAATCTATCAATTAGGGATCCTATGCGATCTATTAATCAAGTAACTAGAAACCCTTGGCCAATGTAGAATAATGGAAATCGTTCCACGTATTATTCATGAGTTACTAATTAAATAGATTTGGACATATAATTGAGTAATAGAGTTTGACGAACCTATTCATGACTCTGGCTCAATCGGAATAATTTAGACAGAAGGAATTGATTGCATGATTATTACTAAGAATTCGTAGAATTTCACTTCATCATTAGTTGGATAGTCGTGACATATTACTAGGTGTTACTCACGACTTACGAAAATTGAATTAGAAGAGTTCTAATTAAATATTAATTGGATTAATTTTATTTCGCTGCCAATTAATTATGAACCCGAAAGGTCATATACAAAAGAATTTGCGAATTAATTGGATTAGAGAAAATATGAATTAATTTTAGGATCGTCCTAATATTAATTTAATTGGGCTCGTAGTAACTTGATATTGATCTAGTTATTGTAAAGTCCAAGACTGGTTTGCTTAAGACTGGCCTATATATGGCCCCAGGTCATATATGTCTCCTATATATTGTAATATTCTAATACAGGTTTAGCTAGCACAAAAATCATAGTGAGAATAATATGTAGGATTTCTCTAGAAATCCTAGTGGGGGTGAAATCCAATTAAGGGTGCGGATTCTGTGTGGATACTTTCGGAGGCTTCACAATTGGGGAGCTTTCAGATTCTACAATGGATTCGTCATCATGAAAAGTAATCCTGAATTCCTCCTAGGCGTAATTAATGTTGATTATTATGCATGTATGTAATCTACATAAATAGCCATGAACGTGATGCATGTGTATTTATTTATTTTCGTTGTATTTATTTAATTATAAAATTTAAAATACCATGCACGATTCCCAACATCAACAAAATTGCTGACTCAGTTACTATGCCGACACCGCTTTTCTGTTAGCAGATACCGTGGAGAGACTCGATTCTCATTGCAATGAACGTAGGCACCAGTGGATGGCTACTATTTCATTCGTTGCTGTTGTTGTCTTGCTTATTCTCACTATGATACAAATAATATTTATTGTTTTTCGTGGCAATTAATTATTCTTCTGATCGGGTTGAAAAGCTTCTATTTTTTTTCCTTTTCTTTTAGTGTTCTTTAATTTACAGTGAAGTTGTCATGTACTGGCATTTGTAACTCGAATGTGGTGACCTTGACAATATTATTGGAGTTTAATCGTGGACTTGAATGCTTTTTAAAACATTTCGTTTGCAAAATTTCTTTTGTCATATTGCGCAAAATATAACCAAAAGCATGCATTTATCAAACCCTAACTTGTTTACGAAGTTGTTATACCTTTAGTAGTTTGTCTTGAATTCGTTTTTCTATTCTTTAGAAAGATAGACTACGAGAACTTATCACTATTTTACACAACACAACCTACAACTATTTTTTCTCACTTTACGAAGTGAATGCTAGGGAATCAAAACAAACTATGTAGTTTGTGATTATTTGGCAAGCACTTTAGCTGTAAAAGTGTAATTCTGTTCAATATTCTTGGTTCAGACTAGATCAACATTCATATAAGGTGAACTTAAATTGTCACTAAAAAGTATAGCAGGGTATAGGCAAATAATTTTCAAGTCATGCAAAATCAAGGATAGGACAGAACTAGAAGCTCGATAACAGAAGTTGAGTGCCTATAGAAATTGCAAAATAGATTAAAACTTTGATAGAAACATAAAAAGATTTAACTTTGGTAAACTCGAATTAATTACTAAAGGCTAAAGTATGAATCTGGTGTTGTCCTCCTTGTTGAAAGAGCGCATGTGATGGTATCTACATCTACTTTAGGAAGATATCTTTGGTTAATTGATAAGTGGGGTCATGGGTTTCTCAGAATTAACTCAGACATTTATTTTTTGAAGTACTAGTTGATTTGATGTTTATGTCAATTATTTCTTAAATTCACAATACTAATCTTGTTAGAGAATCCAAATTTTAGGAATGATGCATGACACTAACCGTTCATTTCTTCTAGTAAAATTAATAAATAAGATTAAATAGAAAATAGTTGAAATATGGGTTTAATATAACCAACACGAGGGGACGTGGTTATATGAAAGTAAAGTTCACAGAATGATTCAGAATAGCGAGTTGCAACACATCGCGAAATAGAATAATGACTATCAAATTGGTCTCTTTAAATTAAAAGTTTGGTTCTACATTCAATTGTCTTTATTAATACACGAAAAGAGTAAAAAGAAAAACTACTGAGGGAAAAAGGGACGAAGAATTGTTAAGAATTTATGAATTCCTCTCTTATTTTCTTGTTCTATTGTTTATCAGTGACTTGAGCAGAAGCCTCATGCACTTGAAGAGTAACGGATGTCTTCTGACGCTTTTCATGGGAATAATCACATATTTCACTTCCTTCTTCTCCGGACCATTTAATTGCACATTCTTCATGAATCAAAGTGAATGAGCATCCACAACTCACCGAAAGCACATTCTCTTCTGTGAATCTACCATAGCAGTACCTGCAGCTTGCTTTCTCTTCAGGGATTTCTTTCGCATCTTATGTTTTGACCAAACATGTAGGAAAAAGCTCAATACTATATTAGTAACCCCTTTTTTTATGGGTTCATTTTTCACAAAGGGATGAAGTTGTAGCACCTGATAGGCTAGCATCTCAAATTTCAGCCAAATATATGGAGTCAGAAAATCTAAAACCTCTAGTTTAGGCTTCACAGCAATGCATGCATCATATAAAGCCAAAAAGATTAATTATCGGGGAGTCATCCACAATTTGGTAGGTTTATACTTTATTACATTTAATAGTTAAATCTTACCATTTTAATTCTTACAATTACCGTATAGCAGTTTTTAAAGCTATCTTACATGTTTGTGTCACTTATTGAAATTAAACACTTACAACTGTTGCAAGAAATACTAGAAATTGTTACAGACTTTATGCAATAATTTTTCAACTGTTATGTATGACCTCAGTGCAAATTCTCTAATTTAGCTATTTTTTTGTCAATTAAATGAAATAGTTTAATAAAAACATTTTTATTAAACTATAGTTTCAAAACCATTACAAAAAAATTTAAAATATTGTAATGTAGTATTAGGGAGTAGACTCTTTAACATTACTAGTATCAATGCCTCTTAGGTTGGACTAGGAGATAAACTAAAGAGGAAGGTTTGAGTGAGAGTTAGAAGAGTTGGTGTAAGTAATAACACTAGAAGAAATGATCTTTATTGGAGGAGATTTTTGTTGGGAAATATACATGATATAATTAAAATTAATTGCGCAGCGGAAAATTAATCATGTATCCGTCCATGTTTAATTATGCAGATCTAAATCAGATAATAATATAATCTAATTAAATTAAACCTGCAATAGTTCTAGTATTACCTCTTGAAACGTAGTTCGATGTAGAATCTGAATCAAGCTCCCACGTGTGAAACCTCCAAGATTGATCCACACAGAATCTGCACTTGCTAATTGGATTTCTACCCCCACTAGGTTTTCTAGAGAAATCATATATATTTTTCTGACTGATAAATTGTGCTAGCTATTTCTCTGTCAGAATGATGCAATATATAGGAGACATATTATGACCAAGGGTTATAAGTGGACTGGACTAAAGTAACCAGTCTTGGGCTATACAATAATCAGATCACCATTTAATTACTACAAGCCCAATTAAATTAACATTTAGGACGATCCTAAATTTAATTTAATCTTTTCTCTAATCCAATTAATCTGCAAATTTCATTTGTGTGTGACCTCTCGGGTTCATGTTTAATCGGCAACAAATAATTAATTCAACTAATTAATTAAATTAGAACTCTTCTAATTAATTCACAAATCATGAGTGACACCTAGCAGTGTATCACAATTACTCAATTAAAGATGAAGTGCAAGTATGCAAACTCAAATAGTAATTTATCTGCAATCAAATCCTACTGTCTCAATTATCCCGATTGAGCTAGAGTCATGGATTGGATCGTCAAACTCTCTTACTCGACCATATGCCAAAACCCAATTGATTAGTGACTAATGAATAAATCGTGAAACGACTTCCACTATACCACCTTGGCCAAGGATTTCAAGTCACTCAATTAATCGGATTGCATAGGACACCCAATTGACAGTTTTCGTGTCTACACATACATTTCTACATGATGGAATAAATCACAACCACTGAATACATTGTCTAATCTATGATTAGGACTAGCTTATTTGCACCAGCAAATCATGACATTCCTAATCATGAGATAATCGTAGTGTCTCAAGTCTGAGGATTAATTGCATAATTATATGATACAACGAATTATTGACATTCCATGTAATTCGTTGTATCGGTGGTCAAGTCCAGTTACTTATTCACAATAAGTACTTATACATCTACTATAACGATATAAGACAAATCGTCCAAACTGATATCTCATATAATTTGATTAGTAGACTGTAATCCGATATATCCGGATAAACTAATGCCCAATTAGTTTATCCTATGATTAGGGACAACTTTTAGAATATATTTATGATTACAGATTCCGTCACTCATATCCTTACTCCTAATGATAGAATCTATAAATATATTTTATTTATTTAATCAAAATATTTATAATAAATAAATAAACTGCCCATATTAAATGAATTAATAAATTAAATAACACTTTATTCATAATTCCAAAATACAAATTATTAGCTTTTAGGCATTATTCCTAACAATCCCTCACTTGTACTAAAGTCAATTAGAATGGTATCTTATACCCATCCCCTCTAAGTGTCGATCCAAAGACTGCTTAGTCAGAGCCTTGGTCAACTAATCAGCAGTGTTATCTGCTGAAGCTACTTTCTACATCACTATGTCGCCTCTTCCCACAATTTCTCGGATAATGTGGTAACGTCTCTCTACATGTTTGGATTTCTGGTGAGACCTTGGTTCATTAGCTTGCGCTATTGCTCCATTATTATCATAATGCAAAGGCACTGCAACCTTAATGAAGGGAATCACTCTGAGTTCCGAGACGAACTTCTTGATCCAAACTGCCTCTTTTGTTGCATCTGATGTTGTGATGTATTCGGCTTCTGTAGTGGAATCTGCAGTCGTACTCTGTTTGGAACTCTTCCAACTGACCGTTCCTCTATTACAAATGAAAATGAATCCATATGTGGATTTACGATCATCCACATCAGACTGAAAATCCGAGTTAAATAAACCCTTGATTTTCAATTCCCCTTTTCTATATACCAAGACCATATCATTAGTCTTATTCAAGTACTTCAGGATATTCTTGACTGCTATCCAGTATTCCTCACCTAGATCTGACTGATATCTGCTGGTAACACTTACAACATGAGCGATATCAGGCCTAGTACATAGCATAGCATACATAAGGCTTCCAATTGCTGAAGCATATAGAATTATACTCATCCTCTCTCTTTCTTCAGTTGTCTTAGGACTCATATCCCTAGAGAGATGAATGTCATGTCTAAAAGGTAACAACCCCCTTTTAGAATCCTGCATGTTAAACTTTTTTAATACCTTGACTATGTATGTACTCTGGGAGAGACCTATCAATCATTTTGATCTATCTCTATAGATTCGAATTCCTAGGATATAGGTTGCTTCTCCCAAGTCTTTCATGGAGAATGTTCTTGATAACCAGACTTAGACATATGACATCATACCAATGTCATTCCCAATCAGTAGTATATCATCTACATACAAGATAAGGAATGTAACTTGCTTTATTGCTGACTTTCTTGTAAACACAAGGTTTGTCTTCATTCTTAATGAAGCCGAATGTTTTGACGACCTCATCAAAACGTTTGTTCCAACTCCTTGAGGCTTGTTTGAGTCCATAGATGGACCTCTTTAGCTTGCACACTTTGTGACTTTTACCTATAGATTCAAAACCCATTGGTTGTTCCATATAAATGTCTTCTTCAATGAAGCCATTAAGAAAAGCCGTTTTGACATCCATCTGTCATATCTCATAACATAGTGTGCAGCTATAGCTAATAAAATCCTAATGGATTTGAGCATTGCTACTGGCGAGGAGGTTTCCTCATAGTCAACTCATTGTCTCTGACGGTAACCTTTTGCCACTAACATTGCCTTAAAGGTCTCCACCTTCCCATCTGCATCCCTCCTTCTCTTATATACCTATTTGCACCCAATAGGTACAATACCCTCAAGTGGGTCTACAAGATTCCAAACTTGATTGGTGTGCATTGAATCCATTTTAGATTTTATGGCTTCAAGCCATTTTTCTGAGTCCCTATCAGAAATAACATCTTCATAGATTAGGGGATCACCATCATCCAATGTGAACAACTCTTGTCCTTGGCTATGAAGGTAGTTATATCTTGTGGAAGGACGAACAGTCCTTAAAGATTTGCGTATCTGTGGTGAAGCAATTGATTCTTCTTGAATAGTTTCATCCTGGATCAAATCCTGGGTTTCTACGTGGTCAATTAGTTGCTCAATGTTTCCCTCATTAAGCTCTACTTTTCTTCCCAAACCACCTTCTTGGATGAACTCTTCCTCCAAGAATCACTACAAGAAACAAGCTACTTTGCAACAAATTTTTGTGACAAAATGAAAATCGTCGCAAAATTGGGACGACATTGCTACGAAATTTTTTGTCACAAAGCTTGTGTGGAAATTGGGACGAAACTGTGACGGGAACCATAATTTGTTGCAAATTCGTCACAAACTGCGACAATTTGGCCACGACTATAATAGCTATAGCGCGGGAAATAAAAATCATCTCCAAGTCGTGATAACATTGCATCGTTGACTCAATTATTGTGACGAATCTGTGACCTTTTATACAAATTAGATTGTTCGTCGCATTTTTGTGGCAATCGACCACGATTTTGTGACAAAGGCAATATGTGACGAAATTGTGACGACTTTAGTATTTAATTTTAAAAAAATACTTTGTTTAAAAAGGGGCCAATTAAATAGCCCCTTTTTCACCCACACGATTTTCACCAACCATCCACCCCTACACACACACTCCACCGCCACTTCGCACCACCACCACTTGGTACCTTCGATACTTTGCACCACCGTACCTCGCGCCACCGCCACGTCGCACCACCACATTTGGAAGTTATAAAAGGTAACCCTTTGTATTTTCTTATTTCTTCTCCAAATCATTCACTGTTTAGTGCTTGATAATAGAAATTATTCATCTTTCATTCTTTGAGCTTCTTGGTGTCTGTTGCATCAGGTTGTAATTTCGAGCCATCAACGATATCCCACAAGCCATGGCCTTGAAGAAAGTCCTCCATGCTCTGTGACCATAAACATAGTTGGTCCCGTCCAAATCAACATTGAGAGGTTTGGAGATATTAGAATTCATTTTGAACATGCTGCTGCTTTTCGTTCGGCTTCATTTTGCTTCTTTTTTTTATTTTTATAATGTGATAGTTTGGTTGGATAAGAAAAAAAAAGCCTAAAAAGCAGCCTTTATCAATAATTAAGCCCACGACGTCGTATAGAGAGGAATGAACAAATTAATAATTGAAAGCTCTCATTTGGACTCAGGGAAGAAAAACCCAAATCGAAAGTAGATGACGGTGGCGTGGAAGCTTGTCCGGCAACAGCGTGACTGTTGGAGAAAATTATAGAGATTCAGATTTTGAATAGCACAAATATTGAAGGCTGGTCTGTGGTATGTCTTATTATCCTTTGTACTTTGAGTTTTTGCTTATTTAAACAAAAAACAACTATCTACTGTTGACGGTGATGATTCTGCATTTTGCATAATCTACTATTGCGGAATGAGTTTCTAGAAGCAAGTAGTTCTCTTTATATATATTGTTAGACATATATTTGCAATGGATAATACGAAAGCAGCCAATAAGACTAACCTTTCATCCTTTCATCAATTTCTTGAAATTTACTTTTCGTAATAAAGATTACAGAGTTGGTTTATATATCTCATGTACAGAATTCTAAATTGACACTTGAACTAAAACAAAATAGTCACAAGGACAAGGAAGAACGATCACTATATTCCTGATTGTTTCTACGTTCCTGGTTGTACTCGCATTTTATTTTGTCCATATTTAGCCTTTCTGATTATTAAAAGTAGAGTAAACTGTAAATAAATTTCATGTGCTTTGCTATAGTTGTACGGTGTAAAACCCTGTACTCAAATCCTAAGACTCAGTATAGTAATTAGATATTATTAGTGTGGTTGGTGTTCGTATGTTAGGAATTAATCTAAACTTAGGGAATATATAAAAATTATCATATCAAACTAAGCATTCGTTTCAATTTGAGAGAAAATTAGTTTGGAAAGGAATTCAAGTATTAGTTGAACGGTTTAATTTTGTGGAATATGTTACTTGGAGACACTTAGATGATGAGCAAGGTTGATTGAGATAGTTCTATACCCTTTTTATAAAACTAATAGGGTAGCCTTAGAAAAGTTAAGTATATTTCTCTAAAGTAATAGGTCTATAACTACTTGAGGTTAAGGAATGCTACCTAATTTTAAAGATCAGGTTGAGCATTTGAGGACAGTGGAATTGTTCTTACTGGAATAAGGCTTATAAATATTTTAGGTATATTTGGATGAGGTTAACACTTAGCTTTGCTATTTGAAAGATTATAAGTAATTGGGTGGCCTAGTGGATTAACTGCTTAGACAATCTATAAAGTCTTTAAGTATATAATATAGAAGCGATAGCAGGCATTATAAAATATACTTGGAGAATGAAAAGACTTGGTGCATATAGAGCATCAAATAATTTGGGAATTACAAATAGAAGCAGGTTTAGTTTCTGAAATAAATGATTTGGTATATTAGGTGATTAAATCCAGTAAATGAATTAATTAGGTCTAGTGCTAGTCACGATTCTCCCTGATTAATTGTTCAAGTTAACATAGGTTACAAAGTGTGGTAGTAGTTTCTGAATTTGCTAGTTTCTATTACTAATATTTAATTTTAATCCTTTACTAGTATTAGGAAATATTTAACTTAGAATTATTGGTCTGACATTTAGTTAAGTTATGCATCACGCCAACGCACCACCTGAACTGGTTACACCATCGCGACTAGTTACTGCACCCAGGACTGCGATGTGAGCTGCTCACCTAAGATTCTAAAATGACCAGCCTGCTAGATAAGGCCAAAGCTCCACCACATACCAAGTTTAGTAGCTGCAATCATTTCCCAAATTTAATAGTTAAGATAACATTGGTCTAGTGAGCAGCTTAGCTTTACTCGAAGTAAACACATGTAGTCTTGCATGTTAATAGTCTTCTATTAGTAACACGCAGCAGCTTAAATTAAAAGACAAGGCTTAAGGCAGTGAATCACCAAAGCTATTATTCATTGTTAATCATTATCTATAATTAGATTACTATTGTTGTCAAGCAGTAAATGAAGCAAACTATGAATCCGTGCATGCAAGCAGCTCTTGCAGTTCTTAGCTGTCCAACTCCAAGAGCTTGCATGGAATTATTTCATTAGTAATAAGATACACAGCTGTTTGCTTGGGCTAGGCTATGATTATAGTTGTTATGATTATCAAAGGGCCAATTAGATTAGATTAAGGCACCTATAAAAGAGCTGCTAGGAATTCAGTTTTAACATACCAAAAACCAACAAAATCTTATAAGCTTCTATGTTTTCTTAGTCTCAAAAAACAGCCGCGATCAACACTAGACAGTAATTTAATTACTAGACATAATATCAAAAATTTATGTTATGATTACAACTTTCGATTATGTTTTGCTAGAAGATTACAACTTTCGATTATGTTATGATCTTTCTTGCATTGCAAAAATTTAGGCCAATTTGGTTCACTTTTGACTTAATATCATCACAAGTGAAAATTATAATTTGTTTTCGCTTTCCATTTTTATGTATTGAGTTGTTTTGGTCGAGTATTAAGTTTTAGGTTTGGTTATTTTTCTTGTTTGCAGATTTAAGACATGAATTGTCTGAAGATGGTGAGAATAGTAGACTTATATATGGACTATCTTTGATGCAATGATGATGTGCCACAATGGAGGATGTTGAAAACTTTTTGCATATCAATTCTCTTTTGGAGCTTATCATAGCAGGATAAAACAAGCTATATGATATTATGATAGGTGTAAATTTGGTATTTCATTTTGAATGTATGTTTGAAGAATGTAACTTTGTTGAATGGTGGTTATTATGTATACTTATCTACTTTGATGTGAAATTGTATATATTTTTTGAATGGATGTGTAGGTTACGTAACTACTTGAGAGTCAATTATGGGGTTGTCTTTAGAAATTGCTTGAGATTCAATTGTGGATGTTGTTTTATAATTTAGCAGGACGAACAAGATGTTACAAATAGTATTAGAATAAAGGATTTGAAAATTGCCACAAATTTGTGACAAAAGGAATGAAAATCAATTTGAGACGAATTTGTGACGAAAAAAAATTTGGGACAAATTTGTGACGAAAAATTCAGCCACGACTTTGTGACGAAAAAATTAGCCACGAATCTGTGACGAAAAAAATTAGCCACGACTTTGTGATAAAAAAATTAGCCACGAATTTGTGACGAAAGTCGCATTTGCCATGAATTTGTGACGAACGTGTCCAGCTCTGCATGTCGTCGCAAATTAGTCACAAGGCCACAAAAATGTGACGAAAAATGATTTTGCGACGCCATGTTTGGCGACAACAGACATGTCGTTACAAATTCGTCACATTTACTTTTTTGTGACGAAATTGTGTCGATTAATGACCGTCACAAAACATCTTATTTTTTGTAGTGAATATGGCATGTCTACTGACAAAGACTCTCTGATCAGTAGAGGAATAAAAGTTGTATCCTAACGAATCCTTGGAATAACCAATGAATCTGACTTTGTCAGATCTTGCTTCCAATTTTTCAGTCTTAAGCCTTTTGATGTAGGCAGGACAACCCCATACTCTAGTATGATTAAAGTTGGGTTTCTTATTTCTCCAGATCTCATAAGGAGTACTTATAACTGATTTGGATGTGACCATATTCAAGATATATGCCGCAATGAGAAGAGCATGGCCCTAAAGGCCAATGGGTAAATCAGTATAAATCATTATTGATCATTTCTATTGTCATCTTTCTTTATATCAAGTATATAAAGCCCATTTACTAGTTTGCCAGTGCCAACATATTTATTTCTCAAATAAATGGAACATCCATTATCCATAAATTTAAATTCAAAACCATTTTGAACCAAAACTGAAATAGAAACGATGTTCTTTAAGGCACTAGGCAAAAATAAATAATTGTCTAGAATTAAAGTAAATTCTGATGACAAAGTAAGACAACATGTCCCTATAGCTAATGCAGCAACCGTTGCACCATTTCCCACCTTCAGGACCACGTCGCCTTCTCCCAAAGCTCTACTCCTTTTCATTTCTTTTCATCTGCCTTTGATATATAATGAGCATATTCAAGAGCTGAGGTAAGATGCGCTCGATATCATTCATCTGGAAATTGACAATGAAGGAATGGTAGGATTCAGGAAGAGACTGAAGTATCAAGTCAGTTTGCAAGTTTGAATCCATAGTGAAATTCAAGGATTCAAGACGCTCGATCAAACCGATCATCTTAAGAACATGCGTATTGACATCGGATCCTTCACTCATCCTCAATCGGAACAATTCCCTAGATATTTCATATCTAGCAACCTTATTCTTCACACTATACAACTCTTGCAAGTGTGTGATGATTTCAGTGACATCTTCCATGTCCTCGTGTTGACGTTGAAGCTCATTTGACATTGAAGCCAAAACATAGCTCCTGACCTTCAACGCATCATCACGCCATTTCCTAAAGGTTTCCAGTTCCTCTTCAGCTGCCTCATCAGGCAACTCTTCAGGAAGTGGACTATCAAGCACATATTCAATCTTCTTGGATCTCAGTATAATTTTTAAGTTGCGGAACCAGTCAACAAAATTTGGTCTAGTCAAACAGTTCTTATCTAGGATAGTTGCAAGATGATTCATTTTTGACATGTAAGTGCATAAATTAATTAATTAAAATTAGATAACGTATTATTAACTACTTGACTTGGGTCTTTAAATCAAATAGTACCCCTACTAAATTTTTCGGATTCCACACTTCCCTAGTAGAAAACGAAAAATCAAATAAATGATTTTCTTAGTGGATTGGGGGGCCCATTAATTTTTGTTTCACCTCGTATTATAGATTCTTGGTGATACAAAGACTAATGAGTTAATAACACCTTATTCAATGCATCACATACAAATCCCAATTTACTTGCCTACGATTCCCTTGACCTCACATTATAGATTTTTGGTCTCTAAGAATTGTTTAAGTCAAACCCATTATCCTAGAAAATTTGGATCAATGTATATCGACCCCTCACATGATAGATTTTTGGTAGCCAGTAAGAATCCAAATTCTCCTACATCTCATGTTTTATAGATTTAGTTTACATATTAATACAAATAAATAGCTCATATGTGTCCACAACCAGCTACTCACTTGCCTAACACATAAACTAATCTATGATAATGGAAGACAATGATATAATATACTCTTAAACTGCATCATTATTAACTTAATATTTGGAGTGGGAAAATTTTTCTGGTTTTTAATTAAGGTCTCACTTTTTCACATATTTCTGATTTCAATTTATCACATAGACTAAACTAGAAACATTCACGCATTTAATATATATCGCATAATAAATAAATGCATGTAAATAAATAGGATGATCATGGACTAGGAGCACTATTAACCCGAGCCACTGGGTTGAATTCCTAAAATAAAATTAGGGCCCAATAGTTGGGCTACTCCTTGTTGGGCTTCACAAAACTCCTTCTGTGAACCGGGTCCACCAACTCCTTGATGTGTCCTGCTTGACCTTCTTATTACATTTATGTAAATAGATTCCTAATCTAGTGGGATACATAAATGGGAATAGGGGTTTTACATTATTAAAATGGGTAAGAGGCATGCAAGCCCTATTTAAATAATTATATAAAACCCAAACGAATAAATAAATAAATAAACATACATCCATTCATTCATCCATTCTAGTCCATGATCATCCAAGCATTCAATCATAAATAAAATAAGTAATCCACGAATATGGCACAATTAATTTTTTTTTCTTTCTTTCTCCTTCCCTGCGCCGCCCCGTGCCCCCCCTCCCCCTTTCTTTCCTCTTCCACCATGGCTGCACCTTGTAGCCACGGTGGCAGCGGCGTTGCCTCCTTGTACAGCGTTGTTTCTTAGTTGCAGCGCTGCCAGGTAGCGTGGCTGCTGCCACCATGGCAGCAGCGTACACCGCACACTGCTGCTCTAGCAGTAGCCATGTGGCACTGTTGTGAGTAGCAGCGCCGCGGCGCTGTTGGGTGCAGCGGCGCCTATGGCAGCAGCGTACGCCGCACGCTGCTGCTCTGGTAGTAGCCATGCGGCACTGTTGTGAGCAGTAGCGCTGCGGTGCCCTTTGGTGTCGCTGCAGTAGCAGCGCCCAGCACTATTGCTGTAGCAGCGCCAAAGGCCGCTGCCAGCAGTGGCCTAGCCATTGCTGGCGGCAGCGACGTCACTGCTGAGGGAGGGGCAAAAAACTTTTTTTTATTTATTAAAAATATTTTAAAATATTATGGAAATATTTTCATAAAATAAAAAATAGAATAGTTAAAATTTTCAGAAACATACTTTTCATAAAAATTTTAATTATGAAAAATACCTTTTTCATATAAATTGGGAAGAAAGATTTTGGGCTATTTTTTCAATCACAAAATTAAACAACTTTAATTTCAAATATAAGAGATATAAAAATTATGCCATAAACGTTAAATCGCATAAGAAACATGAACGGTGGCTCTGATACCACTGTTGGGAAATATACATGATACAATTAAAAATAATTGCGCAGCGGAAAATTAATCATGTATACGTCCATGTTTAATTATGCAGATCTAAATCAAATAATAATTTAATCTAATTAAATTAAACCTGCGATAGTTCTAGGATCACCACTTGAAGCGTAGTTCAATGTAGAATCTGAATCAAGCTTCCCACGTGTGAAACCTCCAAGATTGATCCACACAGAATCTGCACTTGCTAATTGAATTTCTACCCCCACTAGGTTTTCTAGAGAAATCCTATATATTTTTCTGACTGATAAATTGTGCTAGCTATTTCTCTGTTAGAATGATGCAATATATAGGAGACATATTATGACCTAGGGTCATAAGTGGACTGGACTAAAATAACCAGCCTTGGGCTATACAATAATCAGATCACCATTTAATTACTACAAGCCCAATTAAATTAATATTTAGGACGATCCTAAATTTAATTTAATCTTTTCTCTAATCCAATTAATCTGTGAATTCCATTTGTGTGTGACCTCTCGGGTTCATGTTTAATCGGCAGCAAATAATTAATTCAACTAATTAATTAAATTAGAACTCTTCTAATTAATTCACAAATCGTGAGTGACACATAGCAGTATATCACGATTACCCAATTAAAGATGAAGTGCAAGTATGCGAACCCAAATAGTAATTTATCTGCAATCAAATCCTACTGTCTCAATTATCCCGATCGAGACAGAGTCATGGATTGGGTCGTCAAACTCTCTTACTCGACCATATGCCAAAACCCAATTGATTTGAGACTAATGAATAAATTATGAAACGACTTCCACTATTCCACCTTAGCCAAGGATTTCAAGTCACTCAATTAATCAGATTGCATAGGACACCCAATTGACAGTTTCCGTGTCTACACATACATTTCTGCATGACAGAATAAATCACAACCACTGAATACATTATCTAATCCATGATTAGGACTAGCTTATTTGTACCAGCAAATCATGACATTCCTAATCATGAGATAATCGTAGTGTCTCAAGTCTGAGGATTAATTGCATAATTACATGATACAACGAATTATTGACATTCCATGTAATTCGTTATATCGGTGGTCATGTCCAGTTACTTATTCACAATAAGTACTTATACATCTACTATAACGATATAAGACAAATCGCACAGACTGATATCTCATATAATTTGGTTAGTAGACTGTAATCCGATCTATCTGGATAAACTAATGCCCAATTACTTTATCCTATGATTAGGGACAACTTTTAGAATATATTTATGACTATAGATTCTGTCACTTATATCCTTACTCCTAATGATAGAATCTATAAATATTATTCTAAGGACTTTATTTATTTAATCAAAATATTTATAATAAATAAATAAATTGCCCATATTAAATGAATTAATAAATTAAATAACACATTATTCATAATTCTAAAATACAATTTATTGGCTTTTGGGCATTATTCCTAACAATTTTAATGATCATGTCACGCAAGAATACCTAAGTCTAAGAATGATATGGCTATATTGGACTTTTTGAGGGCTCTGTGAAGAGTGATTCAGTGTTAGGTTCAGTGGTCACATTTCACATTTGCAAGATAGAGCTAGTTTTGATGCTTTGTGTGTTAGTGAATGATTTGGTATTGTCACTATCAAGAACAATCAAAGGATGAAGATTGAAGGCATTAGGAGAGTACGCCTGAAGCTCAACAATGGTAGGGTCAAGATTTTCTCTAACGTGAGATTAATGTCTTCTTGCGATGTTATATTATTTCTTTGGGAGAATTGACGGGCACAAGTATGTACATTTGCTACTTGGAGGGATGCATAGTGCTTAAGTACAAAGGAGGCCAACCTAAGGAATCTATCGTGAAGATTGAGAGGAAACATGTGTTCTTAGCTAATGTAGAGGTACTTGGCATTCTCTACTAGGGAGAAATTTGTTGGGTTATGTCTCTAGCTTGTGTATAGGTGTTTCGAAATCATGTTTTTGCGTACTCTTCATTGAGTGTGGGTGTGATGTGGTTGTGAGCACGAGAAAGATAGGATTGTTATGATTTTTGTCCTGAAAAACTATAATCGTTGATTTGCGTAATAGAGAATTTTATGGATGTAACAATAGTAATGCAAACAAAGTTGATGGTGGAGCTCGGTGGCAAAGCCACGATGAAAGTGAATAGCATTCCAAGTGAAGCACTTCCTTTTCCATCAGTACACTTCATTGATTTTCATAATTTGATCCCCAAATTGAGAGAATTAGAAGGTAGGGTTTAGGAGGCAGAGATGAAGGAAATGAGAGGCAGGGAGGGCAAGATTGGTAGTACTTATATTTTTCTTTTACAAAAAAATAAGCTTAGCCAAACATCCTCTACAGATTTATAGATTTTTGTTTTCCTAGATCCGCAGTTTGAGATTATTTACTTGGCCCAACTAAAGATCCGCAAGCATATAGAATATTGAAGAGCTCCTCTTCTAACAACAATAGAGTTTGACAAACAATAGTATGTTCTTAATCATGTTGTACTCTTCTTAAATAGACCCTATAAAAATAATAAAAATAGAAACAATTTTAAAATGTGAAATTATATGCATAAACCATCACGAAAGTCTTACATCATAATCTCACTCTAATTTATAAAATCATTAATCCGTCTCAACTATAAACGAGTCCCAATTTCAGGCAATTCTTATGGTAAATATCACTATAGATTTTATTACCACTGGCAAATAAGAATATGATTGTGACAAAAAAAACAAAAAACAAAAAGAAATAAATAAATAAAAAAGCTTCGTGAATATGGCATGATTGGGTCCATTTAATATTACTCAAAGGCATAGTTGCATATTGAGGAACAACTAACATACCTCAAGAAGTTGTTGTAGATGATACTCTGGGTTTAACAACAACATACTTCCCGTGTATGGATTGGTTAAAACAAATTAATCAAGACATGTCATTTCATTAGTTGTATTCAAATTAAGAATTTGAGATAAAGACATGTCAGAGAGCTAAAAATGTCATAAAATAATAGCATCCAGTATTTAATGGATGCCGAAATTGAATTCCTGACCTAATAATAATTCTCTATCATATATATGCATTTTTTGAAGGCAATTATCATGTCCTTATCTAATATTACACGAAATTATTTGAAGGCATTTTGGAATGATAAAGAACTGCGAAGATTTTTACGGCTTCAACATTTTCCAGCAAAACATTTTATAAATGTTTAATTTAGTACTCTAGTCCCTTAAATTTACACAAACTTCAAGTTTTACCTTTTTTCTTTAAAAAAAAAATCTTTTTGCTCCTTTTCTCTTAAATATTTATCATAAAAGACAAATTTGAACAATTTTTTTTTAAACATTAGGGATTTATTTGAAAGATTTGAAATATTGGGGACAAATTTGAAAAAACATGTCAACATTAGACATTATTAGCGTAGTTATCCCTAATAAAAACTTTTGGCATTATTTGCGCAGTTAACCACAATGGAAACACAAAAGTTAGCATGGTTCAGTCATCTCCATTCTAAATCTATGATCTTATATCTAAGATAATTCACTATTTTTTAGAACAATGGATATAGCTTTCTAGATGGACATAAGAGTCTAGGATATGCTAGCAATAACAATTAATTTGAATATTTCACATTTCAAACTTAGAATATAATAAGTGATTTGACACACCTTACTATAAGCTAGAAGGCCATATTTTTAAGGAACTAATCTTGTTCCAATTAGTAAAGTATTCCTATCTCATTGGATAATGCTATTTGACTGACTCTTGCATATGTTCAACATATGTTTGGACTTGAAATTCGAGACAGAGAAATGCAAGATATCAACCCTTTTCATCACCCATTTGTTATATTCTATGAATATACTTACTTGGCATGTCAAAAGGAGAGAGAAAGAGAGAGTGAGAGAGAGAGAGAGAGAAAAAAAAATAATTGTTATTTTGGCATGCCAATTAGGTATACATATAAGAGTGGTAAAAGAGGGGATATATATTGCAAAGCTTTTCCATCCACAACCCGTTATAAGTCTTTAGCGTAGTCTAACTACTCTCTAAAATCAGTAATTAATTTTTGTTAAACGTTCTACAGAGTCTTAACAAAAATTAAGAAATTAATCACGATAAAGAAAATTTGTCAAATGCAATGAGAACAATTAGAGCTCGTTAAAAGAATTACTTACAAGACTTTTCCATTCAGGTGAACTTGTAGATTGCGCAACAAATTTGGAAGTAGTCACTAAATGTTAGGAGCTCAAATAGATAGATTTAAAAATGAATTGTTGCTCTAGCAAACACGCCTATAAATCAAAAGTAAAGGTAATATCTGAAAAGGATTTTTAAAATCATTCATTTGAATGATTTTGTAGTCCCCTCAAATTGGGACGATTTGGAGTGTGATGATTTTAATGATTATAATGTTTGTCCCTCTTTTTTCTATAAAAGTACACTTATACCGTTACAAATATTACACTTGTACCATCACAAAAAGATAAAAAATATCATGTTAGTTTATGAAAGTTGTCCTTTTTTAATTTCTTTTTCAAATTAAATCAAGAGTACACATAATTATTTACGAATGTTTCTTTCATACTTTTTCTCAATCCAAATAAGATTTGCAAAAGTTGCATAACAAACCATGTATTTTCAAAAGTGACATAAAATTTCTCATGTTATCCATAATGTTGTATCATACCCCTTACAATACAACCGAGAATTACAAAAACCATTAAAACACATGTTAATTTACCAAAATACCCTTATATTATTTCTAACTTTTCTTTCTTTCATTTTTTTATTTCTTGTTTTCACTCATCTTCTTCCTAGCACATCCTATCACTACATATTTCCACCAAAAATAATTTTAGATACTCAACATTAACAATCTTTTAAAAATTCTTATAGCATATAAATAATTTTCATCTAGAAATTAAATATATATATATATATATATATATATAAACTATAAAATAAAATAAAAAGATTAGGTCCATTTTTTGAAAAATTTTATGACTTTAAAATGGTTATTGTTGTGTATTACTTTGATAGATCTTCGGGCTGATAGATTCGTCAGTGGCTAGTGGAGGTGGTTGCAGGAAGTGGCGGAGATTCTTGGTGAAGATGACTAGAGGAATGACAGAGATGGTGGGTTATGCTGGCTATTTTAAGAGGAAGAACATAAATATTTTGTTCGTCAACAAGATAGAAGGATACATACAACTTAGTGGCCAAGTTACTTGCGTGCGTGGTGAAGGTCGTGGGTTCAGATTAATCCATCTAGTGGCAATTTATTTTAAAATCTATCCTTTGCTATGTGACATTACTTTATTGGTCGGGCATTAAACTCAAAACGACATCGTTTGAGTCATCCTCAATCTTCAGCGTTGCAGAATTTTAATCCATGAAAAAAACTTCAAAAATTCATATATTTTTTCAATTCTTGTTCAAATCACAAGAAATTTGAAGCATTAGATTCGTAACTTCAAGTAGAATGAAAAGAGATAAAATTTATATGAATTTCTTTTAATCAGAATTTCATTAATGTGATGCATTATAGTGAAGGAAATTTGAAAAGTTAAATAAATATACAAAACATTTTTATTTAATGGAGCAAATTTTGTCTTTTATAGTTTTTGACCAAAAAATTTAACAGAAGTTCAAATTGAAGAGAGTGTGCAACATTATAGATAACACAGGGGGTTCTACGCTACTTTTGAAAATACATGATTTATTATGCAAATTTTGCAAAACATAAGGGAGTATGGTGCATTTTACTCTAAGCTTCCGAATCCAAACAAGCAGTCATAGTATGTCTTTAAAAGACATGAATATTGGATTGCCAAGACTAAGCTTACCTTGATAACAAATTGCAATCTGGACATTGTTTAGAATTTAATTGAATCTAAATTGTATTGATTCTGACATTCTTTATAAGTATCTGTTTACTAAGAAAATGAAGAACAATATTGAAGTCGAAAAAGGGAAAAAGAAAATAAACAAATTAAGTAATCTGTAATATACATATATAGGGACAGAATTAAAAAGTTTTGGTGGAGTGAATATGCTTTACACCCCAAGAGCATGTGATCTCCAACTAAAATGAGAGGGAGGCATATGTTTCTCCAGACGATAAATAAGGAGAATGTCAAACGGAAATATATATATATATATATATATATATATATATATATATATATATATATATATATATATATATTGGGACTTAATTACCACAAGGATCGTTGAGCGAAGGATGGGCAAAGGACTTAATTCAGAACACGTAAGTCAACGGTAAAATCAGCCTTAGATTGGAACTTAACTATTTGAATTGTAAATTTGTTTATCTCCTATTGTTATCTTGTAAGAGCATTCTTTATGGAGTCTTTAAATATAAATTTTTTTTTAATTTTGGTATTTTTAGAGATTCAGTAGTTCAAAAAGTAATATTGATGATCTAAATATACGTGGAGTTCACCACTTTTGACTTAAAAGATGCTAAAATAAAGACACAGTCTCTATTTTCTTCCACAAATTTATTAAAAAAAATAAAGACTGGGTCCTATTGTAACGTCTTTTAAGCCAAAAGTAGTGGACTCTACGTACTTTTGTCATGAATAGTATTGTTTTTAGAGACTGAGATTTTTAAAAACACCTAAATTAAAAAAAATTTACATTTTAGAGACTCTATTAAAGATAGTCTAAGGCCACTAAGAGGTAAAGTCCTTTTTGACTTTTTAATAGATAAACACATATAAATCTTGTAACAGAAGCTTGTTGTACTGTACATTATAAATTAATTAATGAACGAGAATAAAAGTCTATTATTTACCAAAATATTCTTATAGAACCTAAATACCAAAATATATTAGGTTTAAAATTTATCGCTACTCATTTAAAATTAAAACTGTCCAAGTCACTACAAAAAAAGTATATTATAGGCCGCACTTTAAGGGCAGCGGCCACCAATGGTGATTGTCTTGTAATCTATTGTCGACGGTTTGCCAACCGCCATCCATGTGCTGCCTTTATACCTTTGCTGCTTCATTCTTTTACTGATTTGTTTTGTTTCTTTTTGCTTGCTTATTCCTTATTCCTTTGCATATTCACTCCTTTGTTGATTGTTTTGCTTATTCACTTCTTTGCTGATTCATAAACGGCGGTAATCTTCTCCTTTTATAAAATTTTCTGATTGCTTTTATAAAATTTGCTTTCCTTTTTCTCCAGCTCAAGGCCGTTTGTGAAGCAGCAAAAATTTGGTGTCATTCCTTGAGGAACTACCTCAAACACCTTGTATGCATTCTCTTTACATTTAGGAATTACCTCAAACACCTAAAATTCTTTTGATAATATATATATTTTAAAAATACTTTTAGTCTAGAAAATTAGTTTAGTACTCAATAAATAATTATTCATATATAAATATTAACTTATTTATTTTAACTACTCCCTCTTATATGACAAGTCACACACCATTTTCAAATAAATGAGTCTTATTTAAACACGATACTTATTATATAAAATTATAAAATTACGTAAGATGTCAATTAAGAGGTAAACTTTAAATAATACAAATTAAGTTATTAGTAATAGGTAACTCCACTCCTCGTGGATTATCTGCACCAAATAATTACTAACACGAAATCGTATCTAATGTTTCATGTTTATCGAAAGGCTAATCGCCCGTCCGCGTGAATTAGTTGGCATACCACTTACACCAAGCATTTTACTGTCTACAGTGACTCAACTTCCACCCAAACTTTTAGTAGAAAGAATAAAAAATTAGTTGGTGCAGATAATTTCCCACCCAAATTACACCAAGCATTTGCAATAAAATTAGTTACCGCCCCTGGTTTCCCCCCAAATTGAAGTACTTCATCTCTCATCTAGATCTCATCGAAACACTTCTTCTCCTCAAATTGAAGTACTTCATCTCTCATCGAAGCACTTCATCTAGATCTCGTCGAATCTACGTCTGTAGTTTTTTTTATTTCATATTATTTCACTCAAATCTAAAGTAGGCGAAGAGTCATATACAAAAATCTATCATCTTTATGCTTTTTTTTTTATTTTTTTGGTATCATATGGCTTTTTTTCATGTTATATTCGTTTTTTGGTATTATACGCTTTTTTTGGTATTATATGATTTTTTTTCATATTATATGCATTTTTTGGTATTATATGTTTTTCTTGTATTATATGATTCTTTTGTATTATATGGTTTTTTGTTCATATTATATGCTTGTTTTTCGTATTGAGAAAGAATAATAATAAATCTATTTAGTTGGCATGCCTAGTGGTAATAATTAGGTGATAAAAAAAGGATGACGTCTAATATTACTCTTAAGTAATGTACCAATAAGGTAGCTAGCAAACTTGGAAATGAGAATTGATTTCGCAATACGTCATAGCAAAGAAAGTACCACTAGATTAAAGGTCCAATGGTGGAAAAATGGCATTTTAAATCCAAGGATATGAAATACAACCTTATTTCAAAAGGGAAAAAAAAAAAACCTGATTAATATGGAAAAGGGCAAATCTCACAATTAGTCCCTATTATTTACCTGTTTTAGAGAATTATTCCCTATTGTTTTAAAAGTCACGCGGATTATTCCCTATTGTTTCAGAAGTCAAGCAGTTAGAGCTCATTATTTGGAAAAGTCTTACCATTAGTCCCTATTGTTTGCAAATATCCCACCATTAGTCCATATTATTTAGAAAAGTCTCACAATTAGTTCTTATTATTTGTAAAAATCTCACCACCAATGGGGAGACATTTTCAAATATTATTGGGAACTAATGTAGAGTTTTTTTGTAAACAATAAAGACTAATTGAGTGATTTTTGAAACATGGGAACTATTGGTAGGATTTTTATAAATAATGGGGATAATAGATACGTCGTAATCACAAAAGCCAAACACACATGACAAATTCAATTATACAAAATTTCCTACATTCTTTCTTTATACCTGCATCCAATGTAATCGGAATTGTACGATGCGAATCGTACGATTCGATACGATTCACTAAAAAAATGATACGAATCGAATAGAAGAATCGTGAATCGACGTGAATCGCAAGTGAATCGGTATCGAATCGTGTGAATCGAACGATTCACTGAATCGTTCACACTTCGGGTCAATTTTTTTTTTTAAAAAAAAAGCCCAAAATATTTCAAAGTAGATAACAAAATAAGTCCACTTTAGTAATAAAAAAAAAGGGAGACAAAACTCGTAACTAATTGGACCACTAGTATTTACAGCAGTTTTTTAGCACTAGTTTGGGCACTTGTAAAATGTGATATTGTTCCGACCAAAAAAAATAGTGTGATATTGTGATGTAGAAATTGTTTGGGTTACTAGGAACAAGTGAAATAGTGAACAATCTAAAAAAGTAACAAAAACATATATTAATATTAATTCAAATAAAGAATTTCAACTAAAAACTATTAATAGAAACATAATATGTCAAATATCAACTAGTTTTAAATTTGTGACCGAATCGGTACGATTCACAATTCGATTCGATTCACGACTCAAAAAAAATGATATTTCGATTTACGATACGATTCACGATTCGACAACTATGCCTGCATCTTTAAGCCATTATATATTCCATGCAAGTTATTTTCCCAATCAATATTTGACTCAAGATAATTTATAAATTTTAATATCATGATTCATAAGTGTGATTTTAATCAGGTAATTGTTAAGCCAATCACACTTGATACAACCAAATAACCAAAATTTGTTATCACCAAAATTACGTAAGGCCGATAATCTTTCCCTTTTTAACAATCATGAATGACAATATCTTATAACCAACATAAAATTCGTAGAAGTAACAACCATAGCTGATTTTAATGTCTTAAAGAGTGAAAACCTACACACCTAATGTCTCAACAAGATATAATTTTTAATTCTTGAGATGAGCTGGACAAGCTTGTACTCATGTGTATTTTAATTCTAGTTAATTTTAAATTGGTTTTTGTCTAGAAAGTCTTTTTTTTAGTATGTAATAGTTTTGTAGAACCACGTTCTAATTAATATTGAATTTTTGTGAATCTATAAATAAGGTTAGTTCTTTAAATTGTAGGCATCCCAAATACAAGAACAATAACGATTTAATTTAGAATCTCTATAATTTTTCCTTATTCTCTCTACAATAAAATAGCCTCGAAGAAATTGATTCATACTTACTCTCATAAAGAAGAGATGACTTAAAGAGAGGTTTCCATCGATATTGTGCAATCAAAGTCATGTGAGTTTATCTCAATCTCTAGATTTACAATATTTGTTTTGCTTATGAATTCTTCAATTTTAATTAACGGTAATGAAAGTTAAGGAAGAGTCATTTTTCAAAATTTTCAGGCCTAGCGGAGGCTGCGATTCTATTCCATTAAGTAGAAAGGTCGAATCTTTCACTAGAATGCAATCTGAAAACTCCGTCTTTAAAGTACATAACCATTTGCGGGAGCTAAACGAAAAAGCCTACGAGCCAGAAATCATAGCAATTGGTCCATATCATCACGGAAATGAGAATCTTTAAATGATGGTAGAGCATAAGGTGCGCTATTTGCAGAATCTTCTTCAATGTAATAGGGAAAATGTTAATAAATATATCGAAGCTATTAGACGGCATGAAGAAAAGGTGCGTAACTTTTATGCTGAACCATTAAGTAGGCTTACTCCAGATGAGCTTGTTGAAATGGTGACTATTTAGAAGAAGATGTAAAAAGAAAAATACCATTACACCTAACATAATTAATTATAGCTACTACTAACCACCAAACTCATTTATTACTTATTACATATTCTCACAAGGATTAGAGTCTCTTTAGGGGATAGATCGATGAATATGCATGCTTGGAGGTCGTACTTGTCTTGATGGAGCAGATAATTCCTTAATAGAAAAGGCTTGCGAATGTGAACTCTCGGCAACTGGGGTTGTCTTTGAGTTGTGGAAAATTCGTATTCAAGAGGTAGCAAAGGACAAAGATATTCTTGTGGAGAGCTAGATAATTGTATTCTTCATTTATTCCCAATCTTGCAACTCTTCTATGATCAATCACATTATATTCTTATGTGCAAGGTTTTCTTTCTCATACAACACCAAACATTTAAACTATATTTTAGTTTATAATATAATAGATACAACGTAATCACAAAAGCCAAACACACTTTGACAAATTAAATTATTACAAGATTTTCTATATTCTTTCTTTATACCTACATGCACCTTTATTTGATTAAAGCCATTATATATTCCATGCAAGTTATTTGCTCTTAATATTTGACTCAAGATAATTTATACATTTTAATCTCATGAGTCATAAGTGTGATCTTAATCATGTAATTATTAACCCAATCACACTTGACACAACCAAATAACCAAGATTTGTTATTATCAAGATTATGCATTTAAGTTTAGGGTTAATAATCTTCCCCTGTTTAATGATAACAAATCACAATATATTATAACCAAGACATTAAACAAATCACAATATATTATAACCAAGACAATATTCGTAGATATAAAAACCATAGGTGATTTTAATGTCTTAAAAAGTGAAAACCTACACACCTAATCTCTCAACAAGATATATCTTTTCTTTTGATGAACTGGACTAGTTGTACTCCTATAATTTTGTCAGTATTCATCGCCTTTTTTGTCTTTCAGTCAACGCCTTCATTTTCATTTTATTATTAAGACGAAACAAATTTAATTTACTAAGGTCTCTACAGGATTGTTCCCCGGAACAAATTGATTAATCATACTTACTCTCATAAAGAAGAGATGACTTGCAGAAAGGTTTCCATCGATATTGTGCAACCAAAGTCATGTGAGTTTCTCTCAATCTCTAGATCTACAATTTTTTTTTTTTTTTGCTTATGAATTCTTCAATTTTCATTAACGATAATGAACTTGAGTAATTTTGCAAAAGTATGAAAAGTTAATTAAGGGTCATTTTACAAATTTTCAGGTAACATTCAGCCCAGCGGAGGCCGCGTTTCTATATTTCATTACGTACAAAGGTTGATGAAAATTTCGCTAGAATGCAAAAAGATCTCAATGAACCGAGCAGCAGATTCCACCCTTTGGCTATGATAAGGACATGAGACCAAGTGTTGGGAGTATTGATAAACAGAAACTTCATTGATAGTAATGATCCAAATTAAATGGATCTACAAGAGTACAATGGGTGATTATTGATGAACATATATAGTTCATCAATTACAGAACATGAGGAATACCATTAATGTATATCATTATTATTAGGATCATTACGAGTAACAAGAAGAGATGAATCTTCCATATCATCAAATGACGGAATAACCCTCTTGGCTCCATGGGCAACTGAGTGAGAGAAACCATTATATAACCTCCACCATAGTTGTAACACCCAGCTTTTTTCTATGTCATGTGGATTTTTATATAAACAGAAAGGTGGAAAAAAAAAAGAACTAAGGAAGGTAGCTGCTGGGATTCAAACCTGTGCACACCTTTGCCTTTGTGTGAGTCTTAACCATCTAGGCTGATGCTAGTGTGTTAACAAAACTAGGAATTAATAGTACTTATACTTTTTAAAGCAATCAGATAAGTTTAAATTCAGCAAACCAAGGAATCAGACCCTATTTTCTTTTCTGCATACCCGATGACCTTGTGCTCAAATTTTCGCCTATTTGCTTATGCTATTAAAATTAACTCCATAGTTTGAAGGATTTGATTTCTAGAAAGGTAAGTTTAGTTTAATTAGCTTATGAATTCTTTATATATGTGTGTGTATATGCGTATATATCTATATATATAGTTATGTATGTGTAATTATGTTGTTTATAAAATAATGGATTTTTTTACTTGTTAAGTAGTAAATAAATACAAAATTAAAGGAGATTGTGGTGTGAATAGTTTATGAGTATAGTGAAGAAAATGGAGCAAGCATGTTACATAAAAATATGATTAAATGACTATACTACTATTACTTTTGATTTAGTCTAAGGAAACTATATATATATATATATATATATATGTATATATATATATATATATATATATATATATATATATATATACATCAGGCTTGTAAATGATTTATGGCATGTTAAGTTTATGTGGTAAAAATAGAATAGTTTAATGGTAGATAAAATCAATTGCATGTGTAGGCAAATTAGTATAACATAAATGTTTATGATTACATTGGATGCTTAGCCTTTAAGGAATTAATGCTCATATAACAAGTGTGAGTTTTATAATTAAAGATCTCAATCTTACTACTTGTTTTGCAGAGTCAACTTAGCTTGAAAGTGTATTTTAAGTAAAAGAACTATTTTCTCTATAACGAAAAGCTAAGGTAAGTTGGACAACCTTCTTGCACCTAGATCCCCTTTGGTTCTCTCCCTACTATTTCGATTTAATGTCTCATATACCAAAATTTGTTAACTCCGTTCCGATTCACTCATCTTTTGAAATCTTGTACTCAACTTCTAGTGAGAGATTGTGGCATTTAAGTACTGATTGTATTAATTGCTATGTGTTATCCTTAGAGCTGTGAAACCCATTCAGTGGGTGAAACTGCCGCATATTCTTAGCTTTGTACCCGTAGGTGAGGGACGCTTCACTCTACGGAGGCGTGGGCCGCAGGTGGCCATTTTGTGACCTCAGCGGTGGGAGACGGTTCACCGTTTGAGGATGAGGCTTAGAAGCCTTCTGTTATGGTATGGGGAATTTAGCTATCACTATCACGGCTCTAGGCGATATTTATGTGTTATGTGGTAATTATGATATTGTATTTTGAAATATAGTTAAGTTTGTACGCTGCTTCAGAATAGATAGAATTGTGAGATAACTGCTCAGGTAACTATGCTATCCGGTTGCGTAACTCTGATATTAGTCTGATATGTATGTTTTGTATTGATCAAGTTATGATCAGGTTATAGACTTGCGTAAACTAACAATTACTGTTCGTCCTTCTTCTGAATACTTCTGTAGCTTGACTCTACACTGCATGTTTGGTTTAACTTTAAGTTCTATATTGCATCATATCATTTGGACAACCCTCATAGCCTAACTCCGGGTGTTCACCTTACTGAGCTTTCTTTGCTCATGTTATTATTTATATGCTTTGCAGGGGAAGGTGAGTCCAGTTATCAGGAGAAGGACCAGGCTTATAACCCCTACCTCAGTCAACTTGTGGGATGCTGGATTTCTTTTGTAGGACCAATCCAGCTAAGGTTTGGATGTGTCTATATTGTTGTAGATTATCAGTAGAAACTTTGTAAACCTTAGTAATGTTTTCTTTTATGTGGTGGAAAAGATGTAAATCTTAGTAAAGTATTATGTTTGGTTCAGACTATGTAGATATTTTGTCAATGATGTTATATAGATGCTCTTATGTGAATTTAACAGGTTTTTCCATTCTTTATATTGGTGCTTGATTAGCTTTGCAGGTTTGAAATGAATTGTGTAAGTCCTTAGGGAGTCGCGCCCCGGGTTTAGGGTCTAAGTTTGGGGCGTGACAGATTGGTATCAGAGCAATAGGTTTATTGATCAATGCGACCTAGGTTATAAGTAGCTAGGAATTTTGTTATATTAACTTTGTGTTCAGAACTATATTATGTTTTGTGTTATGACTAGTTGGAAGTGTTTGTATTGTATTTGTTTTCAGGAAATGGATCAGGAGATTCGTGGTGGTGATGCCAGTGGAAATGCTCCTTTAGCTGAGGTATTTGAAAGGCAGAGAGCTAAAAAGAAAAGGAAGACCCTTGCAGATAAATCCACATCACAGTTAGATGCTCATGCTGTAGCGGGAGAAATGTTACATCAGATAGCAGTTGGCAATGTTCAGGCTGGGATTAAAGAAAAGAAAAAGGGAAAGGAGAAAAAGAAGAAAAATCAAGATGTTAAAGATTCTGAAGCTTACAGGGAATTCTCAATTCATAATCCTCGGGAATTCTGGGGTTTAAACAACCCACAAGAAGCCCATATCTGGTTAGAGTCGATGGAAAAAATATGGAGATTGGTGAAAAATGATGACGCCGCTAAAGATCCACTTGCAACACATAAACTTTGTGGGGTAGCACAATCATGGTGGAAAAAAAGGTTAGTTGGCGTATCAGAGGAGATGGAATGGAATCAGTTCAGAAAAATTTTCAAGGAAAAATATTACCCTGGCTCATATCGAGACGAAAAGGGCAGAGAGTTTATGTATTTGGTTCAAGGAGATCTCACTGTGACTGACTATGCTGATAAATACACAGAGTTGGCCGAATATGCACCCTATATGGTACCTGATGCAGAATCAAGTGCAAAGAAATTTTTAGCAGGACTACGACCGTCCATACATAGGTTTGTGGGCTATAATCGTTATTTGACCTTTGAGGACGTGTTTGATGCTACCATTAAGGTAGAAAATGCTAAGAATTTAAAAGGGCAACATTTTCAGAAGTCTACGGCAAGTAGCAGCAAGAAAGGGGGCAAATCTTGGACTTCCCAGCAAAGTAGTAGTTCTAGTATGAGCTCGGTAAAGAAGCCATATGATCAGCAGTATGAGACACAGGGATTCTAACAACAACCCTATGCCCAACAAGTTAGAGACCAAGGATCGCAATACAGACCGTCTGCTTCACATCAAAAAAGTCAGTCACCTAAATGCAATCACTACGGCTTCACTCATCTTTCTAAAAACTGTAGATGGTTAACTGGGGGATGTTTTAAATGTGGGGCTATGGATCATCGTATTAAAAACTGTCCGTTGCAAATGAATCCTCAGCCACCTTCTGTGGGACCGATTCGCCCTCCTGTGGTTAGACCTGATCAGCAGTTTGTACCGAGAGGCGGTGGCCAGAAACCTCAACCTAAGGCCCGAATGTATGCCTTGACCTCTGGAGATAACCAGGCTTCAGATGAAGTGGTGGCAGGTATTTTTAAAATTTATGATGCATATGCTCACATTTTATTTGATACGGGGTCAAACTACTCTTTTGTCTCCTCCACATTTGCATCCATGCTCAATTACTTGCCTGAATCACTAGAACCTGAATTATCTGTGGAAACTTCAGTTGGACCTCTATAGTTACAGATGTGGTATATAAAAATTGTGTAGTACATGTTGGGAACAGGGAACTGTTAGCTGACCTGATTCGTTTAGACATGAAAGATTTTGATGTCATCCTAGGGATGGATTGGTTGTCAAGGTACTATGGGTATGTCGACTGTTTTGTCAAAAAGGTTACATTTTATTTGTCTGATGAGCCAGAGTTTGAGATCCAGGGAAGTAAACTAGAGATGTCAAGAATTATACTAGCATTGAAGACCCAAAAATTATTGAAGAAGGGTTATGAAGGATTCTTAGCTTATGTGGTGAGCACTGAACAGAAGGAGTTGAAAGTAGCAGATATTCCAGTAGTCAAAGAATTCCCAGATGACATTCTGGGGCTACCTCTAGTGCGTGAGGTTGAATTTGGAATTGAACTTTTACCAGGTATGCAGCCTATATTGAAAATACCATATCGGATGGCTCCAGCAAAACTTAAAGAATTAAAGGTTCAATTGTAAGAATTACTTGATTTTTCGTCAAATTCGCCCTAGTGTTTCTCCGTGGGGCGCGCCAGTATTATTCGTGAAAAGAAGGATAGTAGTTTGAGATTGTGTATTGACTACCGTGAGTTGAATAAGGTCACAGTGAAGAACAGGTATCATTTGCCTCGTATAGATGATTTGTTCGATCAACTACAGGGTGCACAAGTGTTTTCAAAGATAGATTTGAGGTCAGGTTACCATCAATTGAAAGTTAAATCCGAATGTTTCAAAGACAGCTTTTCGGACCAGATACGGACACTATGAGTTTGTTGTAATACCGTTTGGCTTGACAAATGCTCCGGCAGCCTTTATGAATCTGATGAACACGATCTTCAAGCCTTATTTGGACCAGTTCATAGTGATATTTATAGATGATATCCTAATATATTCTAAGAGCCATGAAGACCATGAACATTATTTGAGAATGGTTCTACAAACTCTTCGAGAGAAACAACTATATGCTAAATTTAAAAAGTGTGAATTATGATTGGGTAATGTGACTTTCTTAAGTCACCTTATATCTCAAGATGGTATTTCTGTGGACCCTCAAAAGATTGATGTAGTGAAGAATTGGCCAAGACCGACGTCTGTTACTGAAGTTTGCAGTTTTCTGGGGCTGGCTGGTTACTACAGGAAATTTGTAGAGGGGTTTGCACGATTGGCAATGCCGTTGACACAACTAACACAGAAAGACTCTAAATTCAAATGGACTGAAAAATGTGAGCAAAGTTTCCAAGAGCTTAAGGATCGTTTGGTATCGGCACCAGTGTTAACTCTTCTTTCTGGATCCGAGGGTTTAGCTATATATAGTGATGCTTCTAAAAGTGGTCTGGGCTGTGTATTGATGCAACACGGAAAAGTAATTGCTTATGCTTCCAAGCAACTGAAGAGTTTTAAGCAAAACTACCCCACGCATGACCTGGAACTGGCAGCTGTTATATTTGCTCTTAAGATCTGGCGGCATTATTTATATGGGGTTACATGTGATGTGTACACTAATCACCAAAGTTTGAAATATATCTTCACTTAAAAAGAACTGAATCTTAGACAAAGGAGATGGTTGGAACTTCTGAAGGATTACGACTTGACTATTCATTATCACCCTGGAAAAGCAAATAGAGTGGCTGATGCTTTAAGTAGAAGACCTTCAGTGCTTGTGGCAGCTTTATTGATATCACAAAAAGAGTTGATCAAAGAATTTGAGAAGTTACAACTTGAAGTAATCACTCCCACTGAGAAGAGTCTACTAGCTCATTTAACCATACAGCCTACATTACTGGACCAGATAAAAGGAGCACAAATAACTGATTCATTTTTGGAAGGAGTTAGGAGTAAATTAGAAGAAGGGAAAGAATCTGAATTTCAAAAACGTGAAGATGGTACTGTTCGATATAACAATAGATTATGTGTTCCGGATGACCCAGTATTAAAGAAAGAGATCTTGTCTGAAGCACATGAGTCTCCATTTACAGTACATCCAGGTGGAACTAAAATGTACCGAGATCTTCGAGAACATTTCTAGTGGAACAACATGAAGCGTGACATCGGTGACTATGTGGATAAATGCCTAACTTGTCAAAAGATTAATGCTGAACACCAGAAGCCCTCAGGATTATTACAGCCATTGGAGATTCTGGAATGGAAATGGGATAGTATATCAATGGACTTTGTGGTAGGATTGCCCAGAACCAGGGATAAACATGATGCAATTTGGGTGATTATGGACAGGCTAACCAAAACAGCTCATTTCTTGCCTATTCGAATTGATGAGAATAAAGATAAGTTGGTCAAACTCTATATAGATGAAGTAGTATGTCTACACGGGGTACCAAAAGAAATTGTTTCTGATCGGGATCCTAGATTTACATTTAGATTCTGGCAAGGTATGCAGCAAACACTAGGTACAAAGTTGAGAATGAGTACAACATTTCACCCGCAAACAGATGGCCAAACAGAAAGAACCATCCAGATTTTAGAAGATATGCTTCGAGCTTGTGTTATGAACTGGGGTGGTAATTGGGATTCACATCTAGCTTTGGTTGAATTTGCCTATAATAACAGTTATCAATCCAGTATCCAGATGGCACTCTACGAGGCGTTATATGGCATAAAATGCAGAACCCCGTTATACTAGGATTTAGATGAAAGAAAAGTAATAAGTATCCAACTACTTGAAGATGCAGAGGAAAAAGTTTAACTGATTCGAGCCCGGCTTAAAAGTGCACAAGATAGGCAAAAGAGTTGGGCGGATGTAAGGCATAAAGATCTGACATTTGAGGTATCCGAACATGTGTTTTTGAAGGTATCACCTACTAGAGGCGTGATTAGATTTGGTAGACGAGGAAAATTGAATACACGGTATGTAGGGCCGTTTAAGATATTAGAACGGATCGGGGAAGTTGCGTACAGAGTAGCTTTACCTCCAACATTAGCAAGCATTCACAATGTATTTCATGTCTCTCAATTGCGGAAATATGTACCTGATCCGAGCCACATTATACAATATGATCAAATACAAGTACAAGATAGCTTGACGTATGAAGAACATCCAGTGGCTATTGTCGACAGGAAGGATCAAATACTTCGACACCGTACGATTCCGTATGTAAAAGTCCAGTGGAGTAGTAATCGCACACCAAGAGAAGCTACTTGGGAATTGGAGTCGGAAATACGAGAAAAGTACCCCTTTCTATTCGAGATGCCAGGTAAATAAGTTTCGAGGACAAAAATTTTGAAGGGGGGAAGGGTGTAACACCCAGCTTTATTCTATGTCATGTGGGTTTTTATATAAACAAAAAGGTAGAAAAAAAAAGAACTAAGGAAGGTAGCTGCTGGGATTCAAACCTGTGCACACATTTGCCTTTGTGTGAGTCTTAACCATCTAGGCTGATGGTAGTGTGTTAACAAAACTAGGAATTAATAGTACTTATACTTTTTAAAGCAATCAGATAAGTTTAAATTCAGCAAACCAAGGAATCAGACCCTATTTTCTTTTCTGCATACCCGATGACCTTGTGCTCAAATTTTCGCCTATTTGCTCATGCTATTAAAACTAACTCCTTAGTTTGAAGGATTTGATTTCTAGAAAAGTAAGTTTGGTTTAATTAGCTTATGAATTATTTATATATGTGTGTGTATATGCGTATATATCTATATATATAGTTATGTATGTGTAATTATGTTGTTTATAAAATAATGGATTTCTTTACTTGTTAAGTAGTAAATAAATACAAAATTAAAGGAGATTGTGGTGTGAATAGTTTATGAGTATAGTGAAGAAAATGGAGCAAGCATGTTCCATAAAAATATCTTTAAATGACTATACTACTATTACTTTTGATTTAGTCTAAGGAAACTATATATATATATACATAAGGCTTGTAAATGATTTATGGCATGTTAAGTTTATGTGGTAAAAATAGAATAGTTTAATGGTAGATAAAATCAATTGCATGTATAGGCAAATTAGTATAACATAAATGTTTATGATTATATTGGATGCTTAGCCTTTAAGGAATTAATGCTCATATAACAAGTGTGAGGTTTATAATTAGAGGTGTCAATTTTACTACTTGTTTTGGTGTGTCAACTGAGCTTGAAAGTGTATTTTAAGTAAAAGAACTATTTTATCTATAACAAAAAGCTAAGGTAAGTTGGACAACCTTCTTGCACCTAGATCCCCTTTGGTTCTGTCCCTACTGTTTTAATTTAATGTCTCATATATCAAAATTTGTTAACTCCGTTCCGATTTACTCATCTTTTGAAATCTTGTACTCAACTTCTAGTGAGAGACTGTGGCATTTAAGTACTGATTGTATTAATTGCTATGTGTTATCCTTAGAGTTGTGACACCCATTCGGCGGGTGAAACTGCCGCATATTCTTAGCTTTGTACCCGTAGGTGAGGGACGCTTCACTCTACGGAGGCGTGGGCCGCAGGTGGCCATTTTGTGACCTCAGCGGTGGGAGACGGTTCACTGTTGAGGATGAGGCTTAGAAGCCTTCTGTTATGGTGTGGGGAATTTAGCTATCACTATCACGGCTCTAGGTGATATTTATGTGTTATGTGGTAATTATGATATTATATTTTGAAATATAGTTAAGCTTGTACGCTGCTTCAGAATAGATAGAATTGTGAGATAACTGCTCAGGTAACTATGCTATCCAGTTGCGCAACTCTGATATTAGTCTGATATGTATGTTTTGTATTGATCAAGTTATGATCAGGTTATAGACTTGCGTAAACTAACTATTCTCTGTTCGTCCTTCTTCCGAATACTTCTGTACCTTGACTTCACACTGCACGTTTGGTTTAACTTTAAGTTCTATATTGCATCATATCATTTGGACAACCCTCAGAGCCTGACTCCGGGTGTTCACCTTACTGAGCTTTCTTTGCTCATGTTATTATTTATCTGCTTCGCAGGGGAAGATGAGTCCAGTTATCAGGAGAAGGACCAGTCTTATAACCCCTACCTCAGTCAACTTGTGGTATGCTGAATTTCTTTTGTAGGACAAATCCAGCTAAGTTTTGGATGTGTCTATATTGTTGTAGATTATCAGTAGAAACTTTGTAAACCTTAGTAATGTTTTCTTTTATGTGGTGGAAAAGATGTAAATCTTAGTAAAGTATTATGTTTGGTTCAGACTATGTAGATATTTTGTCAATGATGTTATATAGATACTCTTATGTTAATTTAACAGGTTTTGCCATTCTTTATATTGGTGATTGATTAGCTTTGCAGGTTTGAAATGAATTGCGTAAGTCCTTAGGGAGTCGCGCCCCGGGTTTAGGGTCTAAGTTCGGGGCGTGACAATAGTAATGATGACGGTTTGAATCAAGTAATGACGCCCAAGAGGCAAAGCCAAACATAGTGTTATCTCCAATGGACCTACAGAATGCTATATGGATAGCATCTTGAACAACTTTGAATCTCATTGATGAAACAATGAACTTTAGTAATGATGAACCAACATGAGGATCTTTCACATCAAAAGAAAAAGATTGGTCTTCTTCCTTAAGTGATTTGACAGAAGCTTCAAGAACAGATATTGAAGCTTTCATGGAAGCAACATCAGCTTCCAACTGAATAACTCATGATGTTAATGGAGATATATCTTGATAAGGAACAGATAACTGTTCCAGAATGAGTATACGAGACTGTAAAGAAGCAATTGAAGAACTCAATTGCGAATTAAGTGATTTCACTTCGTCTCGAACCTTGACCAACTCCGCAGCAGTAGATTCATTGATACCAGAAGCATCAACGCCACCGTTGTTAATTACAACAAGTGGAAGTTGAAGACTACGAATTTGATCTTCCAAAGAAGCCATGTTAATCCTAGAGAGAGAAAGAGTGAATGTAGAGAGAGAAGCTCTAATGGGAGAAGTGTGAGAGGAGATGTAGAGTCCATCTCCTTATATAGAGAGTGCAAGGGAGAGTAGATGAGTTCTAGATCTAGATCTATTATATTATTTGTAATTGTCTTCAATGGAGCAGATTCTTTAATAGAGAAGGCTTGCGACTGTCAACTCTCGGCTACTGGGTCGTCTTTGTAGTGTGTAAAATTCATACTCGTGAGCATTTAACGTGATATCATAACATATATATATATACAAAATTTATGGGTTCAAAATTCATCATCACTCAATTATATAATTACATCCATATGTAAAACTCAATTAAAAATTATTTAACGAAACTTGTTTAGCACAATAAATAGATTAAGTTCTTTGATTGAGATCTGCTTATTGACAAACTTGTTAACATTTGTAAGAAAAAATGCTTGAGGTCCGACCTTGTCAGAGTCACATTTTGTGCATGTCTCTATCATTTATGGATCAAAAGAAACAATCGAATCCATAACATGACTGCATGTACGAATGATCAAATGATGAAAAAAATTCTTTTGGATGTTAGAGGGAAAATTTATATTCAACGTAAATATAGAGATAGTTTAAAGAATAAAATTTTGTATACAAAGTGGAACATCAGTTTCTTTGAACTGATTGATATCATCTTGTTTTTATTTTTGAAAGTGAAATAAAATGAATTATTTGTCTAACAAAAAAAGTGTTACGAAAAATACGATATTGTGAATATTCATCGTTATGAACTTATTAAGAAAAAAAAGTTCTTTTATAGGATTCTTTTGTTAGTGGAAAATTACTACAATTGAATGGTCAAAAGATGCTTATAGGATTCTTGTACAATGGAGATTATTATATGTATATGGAATGTGATGTAAATGTGATGTAATGAGTATGTCATTAAGATGGTAGAAAACTCAATAAATAGAGGGAGTTTGTAAGAAGGAAGCACACTTGAAGAAATTAACAATCTTACTCTCTCAAATTATCTCTTGTTTTAGTATTGCTTTCTTTATATTTAAGTTTTAGTTTACAATACGTTATCAACACGAGGCTCTGTCGAAATAGCAAACAACGAAGTATCCGACCACTTCTTTATCAAAGGTACATATAATCCTTCCCTTTTCAATTACATTTTGATTATATATTATAGATTAGTTAATATATTACAATCATACAGTTGGTGAAGTTTAACCTCTCTAAAAGTACAAATAACTAGACTTTGGACATAAAAATAAAAAAAAAAATTGATGTTTAACCAAATGAACTTTTGCTTGGACTTGCAATTTTTGGACATAAAATTATGTTACCCAAAGGAAAGTCGGATTGATCTTTGGACCTAATTACTGTTGCTCACAAGGATGTTGAAACCATTATTGGACTAAATTTTCCATTTATCAAAATAATATAACAATTGTTTCCGGTTTGATTATAACTTATTACTAACTTTCCTGCCTATATCTTGACATTATTTATATCTAACACTGACTTTTCTTACAGTTCTAACATTTATTTATAGCTAACTTATCACTAACTTTTCTAACAATTCTAACATTATTTATGTATTTCTAACAATTCTAACATTATTTATGTCTAACTATTTTACTATTGAGCAATTTATATTATTATACAATTCTTATATCCATCATTTATATTGTGTCAATTTTAATCTTTTTGCTTAATTTCATAGTCTCCTACTATGAGTTAGTTTATTAGCCACATCTTTTTGTATAGAATCTAACATCTTTATGAGTTCTTATTAACTAAATTTTATTTGATATCTTTTTAGTATCAAAATGTCAAACATTACAAAGCTTGATTTTGCTGCCCTTGACATATCGGGTGACAACTATTTGACCTGGGTACTAGATGCAGAAGTACATCTACGAGCAAAAGGCCTTGAGAAAACTATTATTGAAGGAAATAAAGAGTCATCACAGGATCTTGCTAAAGCTATGATATTTATCTGTCACCATTTACATGATTCATTGAAAACAAAATACCTCACTGTAAAAGATCCATATGAACTATGGACCAATCTAAAAGAAATATTTGACCACCAGAAAACAGTGCGCCTCCCACTACTCCGCTACAAGTGGATAAACATGAGATTGCAAGATTTTGCTACAGTACGTGAATATAATTCTGCAGTGCATCATATTACTGCAGAATTGAAAATATGTGGAGAAAAGATTTCAAAAGAAAACATGTTAGAAAAAACATTTTCCACATTCCACGCTACGAACATGATATTGCAACAACAATATAGAGAGCGTGGTTTTAAGAAGCATTCTAAGCTCATAACATGTCTTATGGTGGCTGAGTAGAACAATGAGCTATTATTGAAAAACCACAAATCACGACCAATAGGCTCAGAACCAGTTCCTGAAATAAATGCTACAAATTATCATAACCATGGTTATGGCAGAGGTCGTGGATGAGGACGTGGTCGTGGAAAGGGTCGTGGTTTTGGTCGGGGACGAGGCCATAGAGGTGGTCGTAGTATTACTTGGTATTGTGACGGCCCAAAAAGCTTCAATTTCAAAAAGCCAAAAAATAATAAAAAAGGTAATAGCTCGCAAAAGAGACCACCCCGAGATGATATATGCCATAGATGTGGCATAAAAGGTCATTGGGAAAAAAAATGTCGAACAGCAAAGCATCTTGTGGAGCTATATGAAGCCTCAAAGGCAAAAGGAAAAAGGGTGGAAACAAACTTTGCCAAAAATGATAATCAACAACAAAATGCACACTTTGATTATTCTTATTTCTTTGAGGATAACAATAAAAGGGTTGACCACTTAATTGATAATGAAAATTTTCATTTTATTTAAGAGTAATGAATATGTATCATCCTGTAAATTATTGAATATTGTGTGTATGAATATCATTATGTAAGTTGTTGTGTGTATGAATATCATTATGTAAGTTGTCGTGTATTGTGTGTATGAATATCATCATGTAAGTTGTTATTTTTATTAAAAGTGTTATCACTATCGTTTATTTTGATAATATTCTCACACAATTTATCTATCTTATTTTGAAGAAGTATGGACCTATACAATTTCAACAATGGAGAAATGTATGGTAGACAGTGCAACAACGCATACCATTCTTAAAAACAAAATCTATTTCTCCCAACTGGAATTTGCAGAAGCAAATGTTAATACAATTTCGGGAACTACAAAAATTATTGACGGTTCTGGAAAAGCTTGTATTATATTTCCTGGTGGAACAAAAATTATGATAAGCGATGTTTTATACTCTAGTAAATCACAGAGAAATTTACTAAGTTTTAGAGATATTCGTCAAAATGGCTATCATATTGAAACCATAAATAAGAAAAGCAAAGAATATCTCTATATCACATCGCTTAGGTCTGGCAAAAAGTATACTGTGGAAAAATTGCCAGCATTATCTTTTGGAATATATTATACTCAGATAAATTCTGTAGAAACCAATATGGTGATTAACCAGAAGATACATGATCCGAAGAATTTTATTCTTTGGCATGATCGCCTTGGACATCTGGGCACTGTGATGATGAAAATGATTATTGAAAATTCACATGGACATCCATTAAAGAATCAAAGGATTCAAATATCAAATGAATTTTCATGTATTGCTTGTGCCCAAGGGAAATTGATTAAAATGTCATCCCCTACTAAAATTAATAATGAAGCTCCTGCATTTTTAGAACGAATTCAAGGGGATATATGTGTACCTATTATTTCATCATGTGGATCATTCCGATATTTTATGGTATTAATAGATGCCTCAACTCGTTGGTCACATGTCTATCTATTGTCCTCTCGAAATGTGGCATTTGCAAGACTGCTTGCATAAATAATTCGATTACGTGCACAATTTCCAAATCACACAATTAAGAAAATCCGGCTTGATAATGCAGGAGAATTTACATCCCAAGCATTCAATGACTATTGCATGTCTATTGGGATTACTGTTGAGCACCCTATGGCACATACACATACGCAAAATGGTTTAGTTGAATCTTTTATTAAACGCCTACATCTAATTGCTAGACCATTACTTATGAGAACTAAGTTGCCTAGTTCTGCTTGGGGATATGCTATATTACATGCTGCGGCATTGGTTCGAACAAGACCAACTACTTATCATAAATACTCCCCACTACAGCTTGTCTCTAGCTAAGAACCAAATATATAGCATTTAAGAATTTTTGGTTGTGCAGTATATGTACTAATTGCTCCACCACAACGAACAAAAAATGGGACCACAAAGAAGACTGGGAATTTATGTTGGTTTTGAATCTCCATCAATTGTCAAATATCTTGAACCTTTAACTAGAGAGCTTTTTACAGCACATTTTGCTGATTGCCAATTTGATGAGGCAATATTCCCAGTCTTAAGGGGAGAAAAACGGAAGATAGAGAAGCAAGAAATTTCATGGAATGCATCGTTAGCATCTTATTTTGATCCTTGAACAAATCAATCGAAACTAGAAGTTCAGAAAATTACTCATCTGCAAAGGGTTGCAAATCAATTGCCAGATGCATTCACTGATGCGAAAAGGTGACTAAGTCGCATATACCAGCGTTAAATGCTCCAGCCAGAATTGATGTTTCAAAGGAGCAATTTATCAATACAATGGCAAATGAATCTACTGCACGTCAGAAGCGTGGTAGACCTGTCGGTTCTAAGGATAAAAATCCTCAAAAGAAAAAAGGACATGATAAGCAGGTTGTCAATCCTGAAATTATTGAAAATCCTGTAGTTGTCGCGACACAAGAAAATGGATCCTCAGTTGATTTTCAGGTACCTGAATATGATACAAATATTGAAAGTAATAATGAGGAGATCTCAATTAATTATGTTGCTATAGGAAGACGATGGAACCGAAATGAAATTGATATTGATGAAAAATTTGCATATGCAGTAGCTACTAATTTGATGAATGAAAACGAGGATCTTGAACCAAAATCTGTCCAAAAATGTTGACATAGAAATGATTGGCCAAAATAGAAAGACGCAATCCAAGCAGAATTAAAATCATTTACAAAATGTGAAGTTTTTGGGCCAGTAGTTCAAACACCTAAAAATGTGAAATCTATAGGCTACAAATGGGTATTCGTTCGAAAGCGCAATAAAAATAATGAAATTGTAAGATATAAAGCGCGACTTGTAGCACAAGGATTCTCATAAAGGCCTGGAATTGATTATGAAGAAACATATTCTCCGGTAATGAATACAATTACCTTTAGGTTTTTAATTAGTCTGGCAATTTCTGAAAAACTTCATATGCGTCTTATGGATGTGGTAACGGTCTACCTATATGGCTCACTTGAAAATGATATCTACATGAAAGTCCCTGAATGACTGAAAATGCCTGAATCATGTGGCTCGAAACCTCAAGAAATGTACTCAATCAAATTACAACGATCGTTGTATGGATTGAAACAATCGGGGCAAATGTGGTATAATCGTCTAAGTACATATTTACTAAAAGAAAGATATGTCAATAGTCCAATAAGTCCATGTGTTTTCACCAAGAAATCAAACTTTGAATTTGTTATTATTGCAGTATATGTTGATTATCTAAATATAATAGGGACTATTGAAGAACTTGCAGCAGCAACCACATATCTGAGTAAAGAATTGAAATGAAAGATCTCGGAAAAACAAAATTCTGTCTCGGGTTGTAGATTGAACATTTATCAAATGAAATATTCTTGCATCAGTCAACCTACACATAAAAGGTGTTGAAAAGATTTAACATAGATAAGGCTTATCCGTTAAGTACACCTATGGTTGTTCGATCACTCGACACCAAGAAGCATCCATTTCGTCCCAAAGAAGATGGTGAAGAAATTCTTGGCCCAGAAGTACCATATCTTAGTGCAATTGGAGCACTAATGTATTTTGCTAACAACACACGCCCTGATATCGCTTTCTCTGTCAATTTATTAACAAGATATAGTTCAGCACCAACACGAAGGCATTGGACTGGCATAAAATATATTTTGCGTTACCTTCGTGGAACAACTGATATGGGATTATTGTATTCAAGGCATAAGCAACCACACTTGATTGGATATGCAGATGCAGGATATATGTCAGACCCCCATAAAGGAATATCACAGACTGGATATTTATTCACATATAGTGGTACTGTTATCTCTTGGCGATCTACAAAGCAAACTATTGCCGCAACTTCTTCAAATCATGTTGAGATTCTAGCACTCCATGAGGCAAGTCGAGAATGCGCTTGGTTAAGATCTTTGATTCATCACATTCGAGAAGAATGCAACCTTTCAACAAATAAAGTGGATCCAACAATCATATATGAAGATAATACCGCATGCATTTCACAAGTAAAGGGAGGATACATCAAAGGTGACAGAACTAAGCATATCTCACCAAAATTCTTTTTCACACATGAACTTCAGAAGAAATGTGAGATAGATGTTCTTCAAATTCGTTCAAGTGAGAATCTAGCAGATTTATTCACGAAGTCATTGCCTATATCAACGTTCGAGAAATTGGTATGTAAAATTGGCATGTGCCGACTTCGTGATCAATGTTGATATGCTCAGAATAGGGGAATCCATATACGCGCTGCACTCTTTTTCCCTTAGCATAGGTTTTATCCCAATGGATTTTCCTAGCAAGGTTTTTAATGAGGCAGTTCAAGAAGTATATACTAAGAATATCGTACTTTTTTCCTTCACTATGATTTTTACCCTAATGGGTTTTATCCTAGTAAGGTTTTAACGAGGCATATTCTTGAAGAATGAATATCCAAAGGAGAGTGTTATGAAAAGTACAATATTGTGGATATTCATCGTTATGAACTTATCAAGAAAAAGAAGTTCTTTTATAGGATTCTTTTGTTAGTGGAAAATTACTACAATTGAATGGTCAAAAGATGCTTATATGATTCTTGTATAATGGAGATTATTATATGTATATAGAATGTAATGTAAATGTGATGTAATGAGTATGACATCAAGATGGTAGAAAAATATATAAATAGAGGGAGTTTGTAAAAAGGAGACACACTTGAAGAAATTAACAATCTTACTCTCTCAAATTCTCTCTTGTTTTAGTATTGCTTTCTTTATATTTAAGTTTTAGTTTACAATAAAAAGTTCGTTAATGTCTCCACGCTAGCGCAAAAGAAGACAAAACTTTGTTAGTTAACTTGTCCGCTAACTTAAATCAGAACGTGTAAGTCAACAATTAAATCAGTCTTAGATTGTAACTTAATTGAATTGTAATTTTTATCTCCCATTGTTATCTTGTTTGTAGGCCACTAAGAGATAAAGTCCTTTTTGAATTTTTTGATAGATAAGCTGGACATATTTATCAGAAGACCAAAACGCATTATGGGCTGCCTTTTGTTCAAACCTACCTTTTAGTTTATTGGTTAGACATGAGAAGGTTCATCAGTGTCTCCACGCTAGCGCAAAAGAGGACAAAATTCTATTAGTTAACTACTGATATATTTATTCGACCAAAAAAAAAAAAACTACCGTTATATTTATTAGATGTGACATGTGTTTTAAACAATACATTATGCCAAAGAATTTAAACAATATATTTATTTTTATCTTTTGTGTTCATACGCAACCCTTGATCAATTGCATGGATACTTCTCAACTAGAAATGTTAACGTAAACAAATGTTTCAACACCATTTACGTACGAGTAATGCTAGACGTTACCTTTTTTTTTTATCACCCAATTGTCACCTCTTATTTATGTCATGTTAGAATATGGAAGATGCCATTTTATCGTAGAGAGAAAATCATCAGAAAAATATGGAGACTTTAACGAAAATTTTTATTACTCTAATATTTAGTATGACTACAATTAAAAGGACTGACCTCTATTTATAGATCCACAAAAATCCTATGCCGATTAGAATATGGTTCTAGAAAATCATTACCCACTAAGAAAAGACTATCTACTCAAAAAACTAATTTAAAATTAACTATAATTAATGTAATAGAGTACTAATCAAGTTTATCTTCTATCATCCCCCTTAAACTTGATTTGACTCTCGTAACTCCGAGCAAAGCTCTAAGCTTCATGAACACGTCACTCTTTAGCAGCTTGGTAAGAATATTTGCAACTTGATCTTGCGACTTCACATACTCTATCTTCACTTCCTTTCTTGTGATGCATTCTCTGATGAAATGGTAAGGTGTGTCAATGTGTTTGCTTTTTTCATGAAAGACTGGATTCTTGGCTAAGGCAATTGCAGACTTGTTGTCGACATAAATATCTATTGGCTCTTCTTGAGGCATCATAAGTTTTTTCATCAAATTCCTTAACCATAAAGCATGACAAACACTTGAAGTAGCAACTATATATTCAGCTTCACATGAAGAAATTGTGACAATGGGTTGCTTCTTAGAACTCCAAGTGAATGTTGTATCTCCCATGAAGAAAATATATCCACTAGTACTATTTCGATCATCAAGATCACCAGCCTAATCGCTATCACTATAACCCTACAAATTTGAAATCCTCAGAGTAGGAGTATTGAAGTCCATAATCAAGAGTTCCGTTGATGTAGTGAATTATTCTCTTGGCAGTCTTCAGATGTGTATTGGTAGGGCCTCCATAAAGCAACTCATAAGTCCTACAACAAAGAGTATATCTGGTCTTGTATAGGTCAAGTATCTCAAGCTTCCAACCAGGCTCTTGAAAAGTGTTGAATTTACATGCTCTTCTTCATCAACCTTTGAAAATTGTACTCCACATTCAACAGGGTGTTAACAGGTTGACAATTTTCAATCTTGAATTTCTTGAGAATTTCCCTTGAATAATCTTCTTGAAAAATAAATATTCCTTCATCTGTTTGCTTCACTTGAATTCCAAGATAATAAGACATCATACCAATATCAGTCATCTCAAATTCTCTTGCCATTTTTCTCTTGAAGTCTTCAAATAAACTTGGATTGTTGCCAGTGAAAATTAAGTCATCCACGTACAAGCAAACAATCAACACATCTTCATTCTCATATTTGGTGTAGAGAGTATGCTAATGCAATACTTATAGAAATTATTATGATAGAAGTATTCATCAATTCTACTATACCAAGTCTTGGAGCCTGTTTTAGACCATATAGACCTTTCTTCAACTTTAATACCTTACTTTCACACCCTTTCTCTACATAGCCTAAGGGTTGTTGAATATAAACCTCTTTATCAAGAAAGCCATTCAGGAATGCAGATTTAACATCCAATTGATAAATCTTCCATCTGTGTTGGGCTGCTAGAGATATGATAAATCTTATAGTTTTCAAGCGTGCAACAGGAGAAAATACCTCATCATAGTCAATGTCAGCTCGTTGACCATAGTCTTTTGCAACCAATCTTGCCTTGTACCTTTCAACTTCACATTTAACATTCTTCTTCATCTTGTAATCCCACTTTATTCCAATGGCTTCGTGGCCTTTGGGTAAAGTTGTAAGCTCCCAAGTGTCATTCTTTTTTATTGCCTTGAAATGCCTAATTAGGTATTATGGCACATGTTTATCATTTTATAATTTGATTTTAGCATATTTTAATTTTTAGATGAACAGTAGATGAGTTAAGTGTTGAAATGCCTACTTTGATGTTTAAACTTGTTCCTTAGCTTGTAATTGGTGTTCATAATCATTAATGTACCTACCTAGCATCATGTAATGGCTTAGAATTGTATTTGGAATTAGATTTTTGAAGATGTGTATTGGCTGGAATTTCGGGAAAAATTGGGATTTAAGAGCCTTTTGAGTTGTTCTTGTGGTATTTAGATGCTTGCTAGGTGAGTATAATGATAGGTGATGATTTGGGCGAATTTGGATAGTTTAATTGCTTGTAAAGTTGAAGTATAAGGTTATTTTGTTTGGGGTTTTATGTTTAAAAGTTAGTTAAAATGTGCTCTAGCATGCTCCTTCGTGTTAAAGTGTTGCCAATGTCTAATTGGTGTCAAATGCATATGGTTTAGTTAAATGGTGAATATGGATATCAAGTGTAGATTAAGGGTTTGATTTCTTGGCTATATGAATAAGAGATATATATGAATTGCTTAGTGGCTTGATTGTTAGATTGCTAAGTGTTTGAGGCAATGTACTGTGGAACTAGGATTATATCTTTATGGAATAAGAGTTATCTTCAATGTGGTGTCCAATGTAGTTGTAATTGGGGGATGAGTGAATGTATGTGTCAAGTGGAGGATAAAGGCTTGTTACTTGGTTAAAGGATCATTAAATGCTTAGTTAAAGTGTTGTTGCATTCTAGTTATGCATGAATGTGTGTGTTGAGTTAATATGTTCTAGAGTCTAGGATTTTGTCTTGGAGAATAATGTGTTACTTGAATATGGTGTTAAATGTAGTTAGAGGGTAAATGCATGAATATGATATGTTGCATGAATATGATTTGTTGCATGAATATGACATGTTGTATGAGTATGAGATATAAGATTAGGTAACCTACTTTGTTACCTAGTCTATATGTGGTTATATGATATGTCAATGCGATGCGAATATGAATATGTGTTATGTGTTATGTGTGCATGCGAATGTGAATGATTGTTATGTGTACATGCGTGTGTTAATGCGATGCAAAGGGTTGCAACCTTTAAAACAGACATTGTCAATTGGAGTCACCTTGGGCGGCATAGTACTTTCTAGGCAATGATATGACCACCAGGGTTCTATTCCCTATCCCGAATGGACGAAGTGTTCTATAAGGGTCTAGGTCATAGAGTCGAGTCAGTGTACACGTGAAGTACATTTAGTGTATAGGGGAAGATGTTCGCGATGATGTATAAGGAAACAGCATCAACAAAACTAGAGTATCCTTTTTAAATATGTTTACTTTATTAATGTGTACTTATTTTATTATTCAAGTGTTACTTACTTAATGCGATTGATGTACATAACATATTTCGAAAGAGTTTTTAAAAGAGAAAATGAATTTCAAACCTACTTGCATTTCCTCTCTCACTGAGCTATGTGTCGGTTAGCTTACTCTCTTTTCCCACCTTTCAGGTATCAGATGTCGTGTACGTGGATTATGTGCCTCCCGGGCATGTGGTCAAGCCAGAGGCTTGATGAGTTTATTGATGTTGTATTTATGATCTTAGATGATGTTGTTTATGTCAATGTTTAAATACTATTTGTATTCATGTAATATATGATTTTACTTTAATAGTTTACATTTTGGCTTGTAAGTATAATGCTAGTAGATGTTTTAGTTTGAACTCTCGTATTGTATATGATGTTAAGGAGTGTGATGGACGGTAGGGTACTTGTAATGTATAGGAATGACTTGAATATGAATGTTTGAGAATTATTTGTTGTTGTGTTGATTTTATGAGTGCAGGTTTATAATGGGGTTAGTGCCAAGTTCCAAACGTTACCATGCTGAAATTATGTCGCGTCTCGACTTGGATCCTAGGAGGGGTCGAGTTAGAGCGTTACACCTATAAATCTGAAGTAAAGGTAATATCTGAAAAGGATTTCTAAAATCATTCATTTGAATGATTTTGTAATCCCCTCAAATTGGGATGATTTGGAATGTGATGATTTTAATGGTTATATAATGTTTGTCCTTCTTTTTTCTATAAAAGTACACTTATACCATTACAAATATTACACTTATTCCATCACAAAAAGATAAAAAAATCTCAATATTTGTTTATGAAAGTTGTCCTTTTTAAATTTTTTTTTTTCAATTTAAATCAAGAGTACACATAATTATTTATGAATGTTTCTTTCATACTTTTACTCAATCCAAATACGATTTGCAAAAGTTGTATAACAAATCATGTGTTTTCAAAAGTAGCGTAAAATTCCTCATGTTATCCATAATGTTGCATTATACCCCTTCCTTCCAATTTTCTGTTAAATTTAACCAGGAGTGACATACACACACTTACAATGCAACCAAGAATTGCAAAAATTATTAAAACACATGTTGATTGACCAAAATACACTTATATTATTTCTAATTTTTCTTTTTTTTTTATATTCTTGTTTGCACTCATCTTCTTTCTCACCACCAGCACATCCTATCACAACATATTTCCACCATAAATAATTTTAGATACTCAATATTAACAATCTTTTAAAAATTCTTATACCATATAAATAATTTTAATCTAGGGATTATATATATATATATATAGCCATTCATGACGGATGTTGTGGCATTACACATTGATATTGGAAAATGATTCGCAGTTGTATTGTTGTCACGTGACATCCACAATGGATGGTTTAGTTAAAACTATATATAAAATAAAAAAACGATTAGGTCCATGTTTTGCAAAATTTTATGACTTTAAAATGGTTATTGTCGTGTATTACTTTGATGGATCTTCGGGCTGATAGATTCGTCAGTGGCTAGTAGAGGTGGTTGCAGGAAGTGGCAGAAAAAGCTAGTGAAAATGACTAGAGGAATGACAGAGATGGTGGGTTGTGCTGGCTATTTTAAGAGGAAGAACATAAATATTTTGTTCTTCAACAAGATAGAATGATACATACAACTTAGTAGCCAAGTTACTTGTGTGCGTGGTGAAGGTCATGGGTTCAAATTAATCCATCCAGTGGATATTTATTTTAAAATCTATCCTTTGCTACGTGGCATTACTTTATTGGTCGGGCTTTAAACTCAAAACAACGACGTTTGCTTCATCTTCAATCTTTAGCGTTGCAAAATTTTAATCCATGAAAAAAACTTCAAAAATTCATATCTTTTTTCAATTCTTGTTCAAATCATATGACACTTGAAGCATTAGATTCGTAATTTCAAGTAGAATCAAAAGAGAGAAAATTTATATTAATTTATTTTAATCAAAATTTCATTAATGTGATGCATTATAGTGAAGGAAATTTGAAAAGTTAAATAAAAATACAAAACGTTTTTATTTAATGGGGGTAATTTCTTCATTTAAAGTGTTTGACCAAAAAAATTAAAAGAAGTTCAGATTAGGGAGAGTATGCAACATTATAGATAACACAGGGAGTTCTACATCACTTTTAAAACACAGTGTTTATTATGCAACTTTTACAAAATACAAGGGGGTATGGTGCATTTTACTCTAAGTTTTCGAATCCAAACAAGCGGTCATAGTACGTCTTTAAAAGACATGAATATTGGATTTCCAAGACTAAGCTTACCTTGATAACAAATTACAATCTGGAAATTGTTTGATTAAAATTTTGCTTTTAAATATTAACCATAATTGAATCTAAATTGTATTGATTTCGACATTCTTTATAAGTATCCGTTTACTGAGAAAATGAATAACAATATTGAAGTCGAAAAAGGGAAAAAGAAAAGAAACAAAGTAATATGTAATATGCATATATTGGGATAGAATTAAAAAGTTTTAGTGGAGTGAATATGCTTTACACCCCAAGAGCATGTGATCTCCAACAAAAATGAGAGGGAGGATGTCAAATGGAAAAAATATATATATTGGGACTTATTTACCACAAGGGTCGATGAGCGAAGCATGGGCAAAGGGCTATCTATTAAAGGAAGAAGTCGCGTAGCGGCCTCCACTTTTCCAATGCATAGCTCAGTTGAAGGCCTATGAACTAAACGACTACTTGGTGCAGAGCCAACCCATCGTAAGGACAAACCGGAAAAGGATAACATCTGACACTACAAATGGATTAGGATCCACTCTAAACTTAAACTTCATTCTAACTTTCTAACTTTTTATCTCAACCATCCATTTTAATTTTAAATTACATTAAATCATGACCGTTCAATTAAACTATAGAATTAAAACAAAAAATAAAACTTTGTTTCTCAATTCTCCTCTCTTTCTCCCTACGTTCAATAACTTTCCAGCAACTTTCTCTTGCCCTCTTTCTCCTCTTATTAAAACTCCTCTTCTTCAATCTTTCCATATTCATTCCCCTCTCTCCCCATTGTTCTTATCACCTCTCTCGCTTTTGCCTCATTCGATCCACATCCTCTGTCTTGGATTTTTTTTTTTCATAACAAAGAGGTGAATTAAGAAGAAAGCAAAATTCAAATATGAAAAAGTCCGATTTTAATGAAAATTTCGTATATGAAAAAACCCGTTTGATTTTGATAAAAAAAATTAAACATTAAAAAGACCCAATTAATTTTTATTTGTTATGAATCTTGTTGTTTTTGTTATATTTCCTTGCAGGTTTGTGCAATTGCATGTGGGTTTTAATTGAATCTTTGGTTTTTGATTTGTTTGTCTTTTTTATATTTTCCATGTTGGCAATCTGAACAAAGATGGAAGATGTGGATCATTTGAGGAGGCAAGATGGAGGATATGAATCGTGTAAAAAGGCAAAAAAGAGAAGTGAGAGTACGAGATTTCTAATGTGATGGGAGAAGAAAAAGGAAGGAAAAGCTAAATTTTGGTTTTAATTTTATTGTTTAATTGAACGGTGAGGATTTAATATAATTTCAAAATGAAATGAATGATTAAGATGAAAAGTTAGAAAGTTAGAATGAAATTTAAGTTAAGAGATGATCTAGATCCACTACAAATACCCAACTAAAACAAATTTGTTCATGAGATGCAAACAAGGATGTACTTGGTTGGAACTAGTACCAAGACTATAGCTAAAGGGAATTCTTTCGAAGTACCGGTTACTTTATGAAGTTCACTTCTTGGAATATTAGAGGGCTCAACAAGGCCTTCAAACAAGTAGAAGTTTTTAATTTTGTGAATAAAAGACAGTTAGACTTTTTTTGCTTACTGGAAACCAAAGTGAAATCGGAGGTAGCCCCAAGGATTGTTAAAAGAAGGTTTAAAGGCTAAGAGTTTTTGAACAACTATGACAAAGTGCATCGTGGCAGGGTCTGGGTTTTATGGAATGGCTCAAAAGTGAAAATTACTAGAAGGGATGTGTCGGACCAGGAAATCCATTGTTGGGTCGAGGGTAACAATATGAATTTCTTTTTGAATGTTGTTTACGCGGGAAGTGATAGAGTCGATAGAGCTTCCCTGTGGATCGGTATCACCAGATGGAAACAGATGGTGGGTGACAATCCGTGGGGCATTATTGGAGATTTTAATGAAGTTTTGAGGCCAAAAGATCGTTTGAGACAGTCTGGTATCACACTGGGTATGAGAGAGTTTGCAGACTGGATTGTTGATAATGAATTGAGTGAAGTTGATAATACTGGGCAATTATTCACATGGAGTAACAAGAGTTTAGGATTCGATTTGCAGCAAAGTAGGTTGGACAGAATGTTTGTTAATGAGAATTGGTATACGAACCTCCCTCATATGGATTTATTTGTTGATGTTCTAGGTGTCTCGAATCATACCCTATTGTGGCCTCGCTTAGATCTGGGAGTTCTACTCAACCCAAACCCTTTAAGTTCTTTAACTTATGGGTAGAGCACATGAGTTCATTGCTACGGTACAGCGGGCTTGGAATTATTGTGGTAGCGGCACTCCTATGTTCACTCTTTATAAAAAAACAGAAGGCAGTTAAAAAGGAGTTGAGATTATTCAATGAAAAATGGTTTCGGAAAGTACCTGAGAAGATTGACAATATTAGGAGCAAGTTGAGAGAAGTCCAAATTCTATTGCAGCAGAATCATCATGGTGCTCTTGTGGGTGAGGAAAGATTGCTTGTGGGGAGGCTTGGCAAAAAGATTAGAGAATAGGAGGTCATCCTCCACCAGAAAGCTCGAGTCAATTGGATGGCAAAGGGTGATGCGAACTCAGTTTACTTTCATAAATGAATTAAGGGAAGAATTATCCAAAATAAGATCACGTGTGTTGTTAGGGAGGATGGATCTTGTATTACTGACGAACAGGGGATTAGAAATGAGATTATGGAGCACTATGAGAATTATCTTGGCACATCTTGTAGTGAGAGCTTTATTTTTTCTTCTGAGGAGATTAGAATGATCTTGGGCAAATCTATTATGAATGAGGAACACAAGGCTATGATTAGGGTTATTACAGATGAGGAGATTAAAATCACAATCTTTGGTATGAATGATGATAAAAGTCATGGGCTAGATGGTTTTTCATCGCTGTTCTATAAGAAAGCTTGAAGCATCGTGGGTAGGGATATGGTTAGAGCGGTACGATCTTTCTTTGCTTCTAGCCAGATGCTTGGGGCATGTAATTCTACCATTATCACCCTTATTCCGAAGAATAACTGCCCTTCAAAGTTGACTAACTTTCGGCCAATTTTGTGTTGCAATGTTGTTTACAAATGTGTGTCCAAGATCATCGCTAATAGAATCAAACCATTTTTGCAGGATCTTATTTCTGTTAACCAATCAGTTTTCATTCCTAACAGGTCTATTGCGGATAACATCCTGATGGCTCATGAGCTTATCAAAGGTTATGGTCGAAAAAACATTACGCCTAGGTATGCCCTTAAAGTTGATTTGCGTAAAGCATATGATTCTATTGATTGGCATTTCCTTTTTAAGGTGTTAGAAGCTTTTAACTTTCCCTCAGTGATGATCGATTGGATCAAGGCGTGTGTCTCCTCAACTATATTTTCAGTTGCTATTGATGGCAGTCTTGAGGGCTATTTCAGAGGAGCTAGAGGTTTGAGATAGGGGGACCCGTTATCTCCTTGTCTCGTTGTCCTTGCTATGGAGGTGTTTGCGGGTATTATGCATAACATGGCCAGAGGTAAAGAGTTGTCCTACCATCCTAAATGTGCAAGAATAAAGATCACTCATCTTTGTTTTGCCGATGATGTCTTAATCTTTGAAAGAGCTAACAGGAGTTCCATTTTGGCGGTTAAAAAGGCTCTTACGTTATTCAGCAAGCTGTCTGGTTTGAATGTTAATGTTGGCAAAAGTAGTATGTACTTTGGAGGTAACAATCCTCTCAAAGTTGATTTGCTGGGTCTGGTCAACTTCATTGAGGATTCTTTACCATTCAAATATTGGGAGTGTCGTTGTGCTCTAAACAACTCACTAAAGCTTCGTGTAAAGACCTTGTTGATAAAGTCTTAGCTAGAGTTAACCACTGGACCTCGAGGTGCTTGTCTTATGCCGAAAGACTTGTTAAGGTGTTCTGAAAGAGACTGAGAGTAACATGGCAACCTACCTCTGGAAAGGAAAGAATAGAAGTGTCGAAAGGGCCAAAGTTAGCTGGGATCAGATTTGTAAACCCAAAATTGAATGTGGGTTGGGCCGTAGGCGCTTGGGCGATGTGAATAAGGTAGGTATGTTGAAACATTATTGGAATATTCTTTCGGACTGCAATGCTCTTTGGCCTAAATGGATCAAAATTTACTATATCAAGAACGAGTGTATTTGGGACTGAAAAATCGCGTCTTCTAGCTCATGGCAATGGCGAAAATTGATGAAACTTAGGGAGTATGTGAAACACCTTTTTGAGATGAAGATTGGGGATGGTACGAACAAATTTTTTTGGCGTGAGCTTTGGCATCCGTGGGGTTTCCTCAAGGATCACTTCTCTTGGCAGAATATTGTTGATTCTGGGATTGGGTGGTATGAAAAGGTATAAAAGATTATCTGCATTAGAATTTGGAGTTGGCCTACCAACCCTCTCTTTCATTAGGTTAGTACCATCATTTTCAATCTTGCAAATACTCAAGATCATGTTAGATGGTTAGACTGTTCTAATGGCAGATTCTCGGTCTCGAGTGCTTGGGAATGCATCAGAGACAAAGACCTCGCTGTTGAGCGGCACGATGTTGTCTGGGGCAAATTCTCTATTCATAAGTATAGCTTCATTGCTTGGATGGCGATTCTTGAGAGACTTCTTGTTAAGACAAGGCTTCTCGAATGGGGCGCCATTGAGGATAGTATATGTGTTATATGTGGTTTGGCTAATGAGGATAGGCATCATTTGTTCTTTCAATGTGGAATGAGCAAGCGAGTTTGGGATTACAACTTGCTCTCATTCCTCAATATATGCCATCGTGGGATGGGATTAGTGAATGGACTAGGAGGTTCTGTAAGGGGAAAGATCTTTAGGCTTTGATCATTAGGCTCTTATTCTGTACTATAGTGTACTCCATTTGGAAGGAACGCAATAATAGACTTCATGGTCAATGGTTTGATACTGAACAACACATCAAAAATGAAATTGTTAATCTGGTTCGGTTGAAGGTTTGTGGGGGAAACAAATTTAGACGTAATCTAGTTAACAATGAACTTTGCATGAACTAGGATCTCAGGGATATCTGTTTGTAATCTTTTCAATTTGGTTGTTTTTGTGTGGATTTTGTACTTGAGATTTTGAGTTTGATATCAATGAAACACTTTACTTAATTAGCAAAAAAAAAGGATGTAGTCCCTCTGTGAGTCATGTAAGTACTTATAACATTTTCAAAAAGCGAGTACCTACCGTTGACCAAAAAAAAAAAAAAAAAGACCATATGTGAACGGGTACACATGCATACATATATACATAGGAAAGAATACGCAAATTGTCGCTAAGGCTTTGGTCCAGTGGTATGTAACTTACTATATATGTAAGAAATTACAAAATTAAATCTCTCTCATCACGTTGTTTAAATATAGGACCTTCTTTGAATAAATTTTTTAAAAAAAGAATACACAAATTTACTGTAGTTGGTTATATCTGATCCTACGGTTACAATCACATTAATGGGCTGCCTTTTGTTCAAACCTCTTTAGTTTATGAAAAATTCTTCCATGAGACATATGGCAAATCTACCATAGCCACATATTAAGTTGTTATTCTGTGAGATTAATCCATGTTAGTTTGTATCGTGCAGACATGCCATGTCAGAATGTCAGAAATTTCTCTTTTTACTAATTTGACCTTACAGAGTTTTAATTAAAATACTATGATGCCCCCACTTATGACAATTGATTGACATTTGTCAACTAATTAAAATATTTTTTGTCTATGTAATTGTGACAGATTTGCCATATATCTCATAAAAGAAAAACCCTTAGTTTATTGGTTAGACATGAAAAAGTTCATTAATATCTCCACGCTAGCGCAAATGAAGACAAAATTTTGTTAGTTAACTAACGATATAGTCACCGACAAAAAAATGCTAGAGTTGTCCGCTAACTTAATTCAGAACATGTAAGTCAACAGTTAAATCAGTCTTAGATTGTAACTTAATTATTTGAATTGTAAATTGTTTATCTCCCATTGTTATCTTGTAGGCCACTAAGAAATAAAGTCCTTTTTGACTTTTTGATAGATAAGCACATGTAAATCTTGTAACATAATCTTGTTGTACTGTGCATTATAAATTAATGAATGAATGAGAATAAAAGTCTATCATCTGCCAAAATATTTTTATAGAACTTAAATATCAAAAGATATTGAGTTTAAAATTTACCGTCACCCATTTAAAATTAAAACTGTCCAAGTTACTATAAAAAAAGTGTAGTGACCCTGACAAAATTAAAGGTATTTACTGTTTTTGCAGCAATTAATTATTCTTCTGATCGGGTTGAAATGCTTCTATTTTTTTTTTCTTTTTTTTCTTTAATTTACAGTGAAGTTGCGATGTACTAGCATTTGTAACTCGAATGTGGTGACCCTGACAATGTTATTGGAGTTTAATCGTGGATTTGAGTGCTTTTTAAAACATTTCGTTTCCAAAATTTCTTTGGTCATAGTGCACAAAACATAACCAAAAGCGTACATTTATCGAACCCTAACTTGTTTATGAAGTTATTATACCTTATAAAGTTTGTCTTGAATTCGTTTTTCTATTATTCAGAAAGATAGACTACGAGAACTTATCACTATTTCATACAACACAACCTCCGGCTATTTCTTTCTCACTTTATGAAATGAATGCTAGGGAATCAAAACAAACTATGTAGTTTGTGATTATTTGGCAACCACTTTAGCTGTAAAAGTGTAATTCTGTTCAATATGCTTGGTTCAGACTAGATCAACATTCATATAAGGTGAACTTAAATTGTCCCTAAAAAGTATAGGAGGGTATAGGCAAATAATTTTCAAGTCATGTAAAATCAAGGATAGGACAGAACTAGAAGCTCGATAGCAGAAGCTGAGTGCCTATAGAAATTGCAAAATAGATTAAAACTTTGATAGAAACATAGAAATATTTAACTTTGGTAAACTCGAATTAATTACTGAATGCTAAAGTATGAATCTGGTGTTGTCCTCCTTGCTGAAAGAGCGCATGAGATGGTATCTACATGTACTTTAGGAAGATATCTTGGTTAATTTATAATTGGCATCATGGGTTTCTCAGAATTAAGTCGGGCATTTGTATTCTGAAGTACTAGTTGATTTGGTGTTTATGTTAATTATTTCTTAAATTCACAATACTAGTCTCGTTAGAGAATCCAAATTTTAGGAATGATGCATGACACTAACCGTTCATTTCTTCTAGTAAAATTAATAAATAAGATTAAATAGAAAGTAGTTGAAATATGGGTTTGATATAACCAACACAAAGGGACGTGGTTATGTGAAAGTAAAGTTCGCAGAATGATTCAGAATAGCGAGTTGTAACACATGGCGAAATACAATAATGACTATCAAATTGATCTCTTTAAATTAAGAGTTTGGTTCTACATTCAATTGTCTTTATTAATACACGAAAAGAGTGAAAAGAAAAACTACTGAGGGAAAAAGGGACGAAGAATGGTTAAGAATTTATGAATTCCACTCTTATTTTTCTTGTTCTTTTGTTTATCAGTGACTTGAGCAGAAGCCTCCTGCACTTGAAGAGTAACGGATGTCTTCTGAAGCTTTTCATGGCAATGTTGACATATTTCGCTTCCTTCTTCTTCGGACCATTTAATTGCACATTCTTCATGAATCAAAGTGAATGGGCATCCACAACTCACCGAAAGCACATTCTTTTCTATGAATCCACCATCATTCTCTTCTATGAATCTTTTAAAGCAGCGCCTGCAGACAGCTTCCTCTTGAGGAATTTTGGCATCTTATGTTTTGACCAAACATGTAGGAAAAAGCTCAATACTATTAGTAACCCCTTTTTTTTGGGGTTCATTTTTCACAAAGTGATGAAGTTGTAGCACCTGATAAACTAGCATCCCAAATTTCAGCCAAATATATGGAGTCAGAAAATCTAAAACCTCTAGTTTAGGCTTCACAGTAATGCATGCATCATATAAAGCCAAAAAGATTAATCATCGGGCAGTCATCCACAATTTGGCAGGTTTATACTTTATTACATTTAACAGTTAAATCTTACCATTTTAATTATTACATTTACCGTATAGCAGTTTTTAAAGCTATCTTACATGTTTGTGTCACTTATTGAAGCACTTAGGGAAAATCTCACATTTAGTCCCTATTGTTTGCAAAAAAATTCAGTTTGGGTTACTGAAACACTTAGGGGAAATCTCACATTTAGTCCCTATTATTTGCAAAAATTTTTAGTTTGGTCCCTATTGTTTAAAATGTCTCAATTCAGTCTCTATTGTTTCTCCAAAAGTTTTAATTTCATCCCTATTGTTTAAAGTTTTTCAATTTCATCCTTAATATTTTCCAAAAGTTTCAGTTTCGTCCTTATTATTTTCAAAAAAATTCAAATTCGTCCCTATTGTTTCTCAGAAAATTTCAAATTAGTCCTTGAATAATAGGGACGAATTTGAAACTTTAAGAAAACAATAGAGACGAAATTGAAACTTTTTAAAAATAATAAGGACAAAATTGAAACTTTTTGAGAAACAATAAGGACGAAATTGAGAAATTTTAAACAATAGGGACGAAATTGAGATTTTTTTTGCAAACAATAGGGACTAAACTGAGACAATTAGATAACACTAGGGACTATTTGTGAAATTTTCCCAAACACTTACAACTGTTGCAAGAAATGCTAGAAATCGTTACAAATGACTTTATACAATGAATTTTCAATTGTTGTATATGACGTCAGTGCAAATTCTCTAATAAAGCTGTTTTTTTGTAAATTAAAATTAAAGAAATAGTTTAATAAAAACATTAGTTTCAAAACCATTACAAAAAAAATTAAAAGATTGTAACGTAGTATTGAGGAGACTCTTTAACATTACTAGTATCTATGCCTCTTATAGGTTGGACTAGGAGATAAACTCAAGGGGAAGGTTTGAGTAAGAGTTAGAAGAGTTGGTGTAAGTAATACCACAAGAAGAAATGATCTTTATTGGAGGAGATTTTAATGATCATGTCACGCAAGAATACCTAAGTCTAAGAATGATATATGGCTATATTGGACTTTTTGAGGGCTCTGTGAAGAGTGATTCGATGTTAGATTCAATTGTCACATTTCACATTTGCAAGATAGAGCTAGTTTTGATGCTTTGCGTGTTAGCGAATGATTTGGTACTGTCACTGTTAGGAACAATAAGAGGATGAAGATTGTAGGCATTGGGAGAGTTTGCCTGAAGCTCAACAATGGCAGGGTCAAGATTTTCTCTAACGTGAGACTGGTATCTTCTTGTGCTGTTATATTATTTCCTTGGGAGAGTTGGCGGGCAAAAGTATGCACATTTGCTACTTGGAGGGATGCATAGTGCTTAAGCACAAATGAGGCCAACCTAAGGAATTTATCATGAAGATTGAGAGGAAGTGTGTGTTCTCAGCTAATGTGGAGATACTTGGCATTCTCAACTAGGGAGAAATTTGTTGGGTTACGTCTCTGGCTTGTGTATAGGTCTTTCGAAGTCACTTTTTGTACTCTAGAGATAAGGGAAATAGAGTTTGACAAACAATAGTATGTTCTTAATCATGTTGTACTCATCTTAAATGGAACCTATAAAGATAATAAAAATAAAAACAATTTTAGAATGTGAAGTAATATGTATAAACCATTATGGAAGTCTTACATCAGAATCTCACTCGAATTTATAAAATTATTAATCCGTCTCAACTGGAAACGAGTCCCAATTTCAGGCAATTCTTAAAGTAAATATCACTATAGATTTTATTACCATTGGCAAATAAGAATATGATTGTGACAAAAACAAAACAAAAAAACAAAAAACAAAAAGAAAGAAAGAAAGAAAAAACTTCGTGAAGATGGCATGATTGGGTCCATTTGACATTACTCAAAAGCATAGTTGCATATTGAGGGACAACTAACATACCTCTAGAACTTGTTGTAGATGATACTCTGGGTTTAAGAACAACATACTTCCCATGTATGGATAGCTTAGAACAAATTAATCAAGACATGTCATTTCATTAGTTGTATTCAAATTAAGAATTTGAGATAAAGACATGCATGCCAGAGAACTAAAAATGTCATAAAATAATAGCATCCAGTATATAAATGGGCGTCAAAACTGAATTCCTGACCTAATAATAATTCTCCATCATATATATGCAATTTTTTAAGGCAATTATCATGTCCTTATCTAGTATTACAAGGAATTATTTGAAGGCATTTTGGAATGATAAAGAACTACGAAGATTTTTACGATTGCAACATTTTCCAGCAAAACATTTTATAAATGTTTAATTTTGTACTCTAGTCCCTTAAATTTACACAGACTTCAATTTTTCCCTTTTTTCTTTTTAAAAAATAAAAATAAAAATAAAATCCTTTTTGCCCCTTTTCTGTTAAATATTTATCGCAAAAGACAAATTTGAACATTTTTTTTTAAACATTAGGGATTTATTTGAAATATTGGGGACAAATTTGGAAAAACATGTCAACATTAGACATTATTAGCGCAGTTATCCCTAATAGAAACTTTTGACATTATTTGCGCAGTTAACCCCAATGGAAACACAAAAGTTAGCATTGTTCAGTCATCTCCATTCTAAATCTATGATCTTATATCTAAGATAATTCACGATTTATTAGAACAATGGATATAGCTTTCTAGATGGACATAAGAGTCTAGTATATGCTAGCAACGACACTTGATTTGAATGTTTCGCATTTCAAACTTAGAATATAATAATAGATGGCCTTATTTTTAAGGAACTAATCTTGTTCCAATTAGTAAAATATTCCTATCTCATTGGATAATGCTATTTGACTAACTCTTTCTTATGTTCAACATATGTTTGGACTTGAAATTTGAGACAGAGAAATGCAAGATATCAACCCTTTTCATCACCCATTTGTTATATTCTGTTAATATACTTACTTAGCATGTCAAAAGAAGAGAGAGAGAAAAAAAAGAATTATTATTTTGGTATGCCATTTAGATATACACATAAGAGTGGTAAAAAGGGGGATATACATAGCGAAGCTTTTCCATCCACAACCCGTTATAGGTCTTTAACTTAGTCTAACTGCTCTTTAAAATCAGTAATTAATTTTTGTTAAACGTTCTACTAACTCTTAACGAAAATTAAGAAATTAATCATGATAAAGAAAATTTGTCAAATGCAATGAGAACAACTAGAGCTCGTTAAAAGAATTACTTACAGGACTTTTCGATTCAGGTGAGCCCTTGTGGGTTGAGCAACGAATCTGGAAGTAGCCGCTAAATGTTAGGAGCTCGAATAGATAAATTTAAAAATGAATTGTTGCTCTAGTAGACAGGCCTATAAATCTGAAGTAAAGGTAATATCTGAAAAGGATTTTTAAAATCATTCATTTGAATGATTTTGTAATCCCCTCAAATTGGGATGATTTGGAGTGTGATGATTTTAATGATTATATAATGTTTGTCCCTCTTCTTTCTATAAAAGTACATTTATACCGTTACAAATATTACACTTGTACCATCACAAAAAGATAAAAAAAAATATCAATATTTGTTTATAAATGTTGTTCTTTTTTTTTTTAATTTCCTTTTCAATTTAAATCAAGAGTACACATAATTATTTATGAATGTTTCTTTCATAATTTTACTCAATCCAAATAAGATTTGCAAAAGTTGCATAACAAACCCTGTATTTTCAAAAGTGGCGTAAAATCTCTTATGTTATCCATAATATTGCATCATACCCTTTTTGACTAATTTTTCATTAAATTTAACCGAGAGTGACATACAC